>CAOLHI010000606.1:0-600000 GCA_948474755.1 Ctenosaura bakeri | reverse complement strand
TGTGTGCCCTTACTCATCATCCAGTTTAAGTAGCAAGAAAACATCTGGGTAGATGGATACTAGGAGGATCTCTATGATTGCTAACAGTAGAATAAACTCCCATGGTGCTCATCTCATTCTCTTCCTCCCATTCCTTGCTAGGACTCCTGGCTGTCTGGCTCCCTCTTTCCTGACAGCTAATTACCCAGAATCCTTTGAACATGAGCAGCAGCCCTCCAGTAATTATTCCTCTCCTGGAATTCATCCTCTGAAGACTCACCTGAGGATCCCACACTGTCTGATTCCTCACTGGGGTGGAATTAATGCACCTCTTGGTCCTACCCTTTCTCTTCTGCTTATTTGCCCTCTCTTTCTTCATTGGCTCTTCCTCTGACTCTGAAGTACTGCTGTCATTGCTGCTGCTGCTGCTGGACAGCAAATGTGGTCTGCACCACCTCCACATCTTCTCACTGGACCTCTGGACTCTGGTACAGCTGTGTTTGGCACCTGTGTTTGGCAAGCCGACTGCTGATGCTGCCTGAGAGTCTAGCCACTCTATCATCTCCTCCAGCTTCTCCAGTGTTTGCAATAAATCTTCCAGCACCAAGATGCTGCTCAGTTCAGCTTGGAAGTTTGCTGACTGGGAAGGCGCTATGCTGGTGGTGCTCTTTTTCCTCCCTTTCTCTGTTGCCAAATGTGTCCAAGATTTCCTTGCTCAACCAGCCTACCTCCATGACCTGGGCAATGGCTGCTGCTGGGTTCTTGAACTGTTGGGTTGCATTGCTCCCTACTACCTGAATAAAAGTATGCCAGAAACACCTCTCACTCCTGCTGCAATGCCTGACTATTAATAGCATGCCCTGAATGTTACAGTAATTTTTTGAACGAATAGTTATTAGTATGTGTTCATGCAATGCATGCACCTAGACCTAACTGGATTGGAGAGTGCCTATAGCTTGTGCGCCCATAATGTGCTTCTAGATATTGGATGCATGGGGTAATGGATATATAAGAGAGTTATATAAATATTGTTGTTTATTTGTTTGTTATTATATCTTCTTTTAGAAGATACCCAAGCTGGGTACCCAGAGAAGGCCCTTAACAGCAGCTGAACTCCTCTCCCAGGGAGGGTAGGAGCAATATAAAGGAAAAATCAGAAGGATGGGGTAGGCAAAGGTCCCTGCTGAAGATAATCCCCAAGGATAAAGGCAGCAGCCTTGAACTTAGTGGGCCATCCTACCACAATAAGTGCCCAGCAGAGAAACAAGGGGGGACCCCTGAATGTAGTCCACTTTTTCTGCCTGAAGCCCCCTTTTAGCCCTTATCAGGGCTGTTATGTGAAGCCTCTGGGGAGCTGAAGCTTCCATGCTGCTTCTGGCACAAAGACTGTCACCACTCTCTTTCTCTCCACCACCCCTCTCATGATGTCCCATCTGTCCTTTACTGCTCAGCTCTGCTGTTCCTTTGGTTGCTGCTGTGCTCCCACATCTGTCTCTTTCAACTCTTGAAGCAAGACTGCCTGAGTATGGAAGGAGGCCAAACTTAAATACCCTCCCACCTGACCTGAATGAAAGGCACATCTGGGTCACTCAGGCCATTGTCACCAGCCAATGACTTTTTTTTTATAATAATTTTTTATTAATTATATAACTAGAAAACAAAAGCAAAAAATTAAACACCATGTGTTATACATAATAGTGAAAAAAAAAGAAAATTTTTTTTCCTTTAAACAACATAAACTTGCATTATGATTTTTTTCTCTTTTACACTTGAAATCATAACCTTATTCAGCTTATTCCATATCATACAGCTTATACATTTTTGTTCTATTATTAATTATAATCTTATTACTTCAAAGCCAGTTAACTTTTAACTTTTTTTTCCTTTTAAAATATCCAATTTCATCAATAGATCACAAGTTTAACACACACGCGTAATATAAAAAAAAAAATAAAGAATACAAAACCAAACCAAACAAAAGAATATATATATATATATATATATATATATATATATATACCCACCCCCCAGAGCCAACTTTTTATTTAATCCACTTTCCAAAATTGCCATTCTTCTTGTAATAGGGTAGCTTTACCATCTCTTATCAAAGCTTTTTCCAAAAATATTTTCCAAATTTCCTCAAAATCATTCCCTTTTGTTAAACCTTTCATAAATCTAATTCTACATGTTAATTTATCATTAATTGCAATTTTCCACACTTCTTTATACCATTCCTCTATTTGAAATTTTTCATTTGTTTTCCATTTTTTTGCTATTATTAATCTCGCTGCAATTAACAAATTTGTTATTAATTCTTTTCTTACCTGAGTACACTCAACCTTATTATATATAGACAACAACGCTATATTTGGACATACTGGTATTACTACTCCTGTAATCTCTTTTATCTCTTTAAAAACCTTTTGCCAAAATTCCATTATCTTTTTACAATTCCACCACATATGCATATATGTACCAATTTCTTGACATCCTCTCCAGCATAATCTTGTATATTTCTCATCTATTTGATTTAATTTCACTGGAGTCAAATACCATTTCCAAACTATTTTATAATAATTCTCTTTTATTCTTATTGATAATTTTTTTAAATGGCGTTGTTTCCAGATTTTTCTCCATTCTTGTATATCTATATTTTGTGCTGTCTCTTCCTCCCAGATTTTTCTAAGATAAATCACCAGCCAATGACTTGTGGGTTTAAACTCATTGACTTGTACTCCTGCTTCTCCTAGAGGTTCACAGCTCGCAGGTCCCTGGGAAGAAGAAGCTGGTTTGCTGCCATTACAAGTGACTGCCAGCGCTTTGCTCCCAGACCACAAACCACACCACGCATGTGAGTCGCATGGTGTTTTTTGCATGGAGACTGTCAAGATTTAAGTAAGTAATAAGTAATTATGCCTATGGGTTAGATAAGACCCCCCTGGGGTATTTTGTGGCCCTCCAAACCCTCCTAAAGCTCCCACACCCCTCAAATATTTTGCGAGTGGGTGAGTAAAAACACTTCAAATTGGTAAATTAATACTGGTGACACATACTTCAAACTAGGGGTGTAATTCTTCACTAGTTTTGTTTTGAAGGAAGTAATGGGTAATTTTAGCTATTTATTTTTTAATTATCAGAAAGTCTTTTAAAATTGTAGTTTTGATGGCTATTTGCAATTCAGGACTTACTGTGCAAATTTGTACATTTTTTGTGCAGGACACAGTATTTTCTATACTGGGAGTAATATTTATGTGCAGAAATATTATTTTCTGTATGAAAAATGGTGTTTCCTTTAAAAAAAAGTCTGCTGCATAAAACAACTGCATAAAAATTTTGCACAGAATTTATTGTGGTTGCTGTGTGCCTTCGTTTACAACTTATGGCAACCCTAAAGTGAAACTATCATGGGGTGTCCCCCAAAATACCATTTTCTTGTCAGGAAACACCATTTTCATGATATTTCAGTCGCAAATGCTGTTTCCTGTCCAGAACAATGCTATTTTCTGAGCAAAACAACTAAGTCTGAATTTTGCATAGAATAACTCTTGAACTGAAAAGATTTTCATCAGTCCAGGATTCTTCTGGATATGGGCCTTTTCTGCATTTTGTTTTTAAAACGGGGCAGCGTGTTCTCCAGCGAGGACGTTTGCACTTGGAGGCGAACTGGGTCCGGACTACTTTCTGTAGTTTCGGACTTCAGCTTGCTCCGGAACGACCAGAACTGGTGGTTCGCCGTGCTATTGAAAGACCGCTTAAAACAGGTCTTTCAATAGCCTGGCACACCCCAGTCTGTTGCTGCGCTCCTGTGTAGATCTGCAGGCCCGCACCAGTGCGAGGCTGCAGATCTTCCAGGGGCGGGCTTCTGGCTGGCGAGCTTCTCCGGTTTCTCTGGTATAGAGCCTCCACCAACTGGAAGCCTCCATTTTCGTCCCCGGAGCAGTGTGTAGCACAGGCACGCACTGCTCCGGATCAGCGTGGATCGTCGGAGGGAGCACGCCAGTCTCGTGAGTAACAGACTGCCCCGTTTTCTTCCCAAAGTGCAAAAAAGTCCATGGTTTCTTGAAACTTGAAAACATTTTTCAAATATACTTCCTATACTTTCCTTAGGCCCATAACAAATAACAAGTTGACCCCAAAAGCCTGAAATGAAAACTGAATGCTATTTTCATTTTCAGCTGGTTTTCAGTCAATCATGGCAGTGTAGACTGCCATGAGAATCCATGGCCAAAAATTGGCCCTGGCATGCTCCAGAATTACCATTCTTGATTGCAGTCAATGAAAATTCCTTCTGTTCTTTGACTGCAATGGCTGAGAAAGCTAAATCCTTCCCAGCCACAATCCTGATTTAGAGAAAGCTAATGCCATATTGATCAAAGCATTCCCTGTGCCCTCTGCCCCGCTCAGAAAATCCACCTCCTGCATCCATAACATCCCTGCATCCCTGGCAAAGAAAGCTTGCCTTGGCTGTGATCACTCTTCAGAAAACAACACAGGCTTCTATCTCTGGCTCCCTTCTTACTGTTTCTCTTCAGGCATTTGTTTAGCAGCCATTGCAACTTGGATTCATTGCTCATTCCCAGTACCTTGTCACCTGTGGCCATTTCTAGAAAGCCACTGCCATCTTCAGGGAGAATGACATTTGGAATATGATAAGCAGAGTCTCTACTCCCGCACAACCCCTAACCTAGGGAGCCAAATTTTGCTCTCAGAAAAACATGTGGATTAGTAATACGAATGTTAATGATTCCTAAGCAGCATTTGTTTGAGTCAATGGTTTTTTCTCTGCTCCCTCACAAATGGCTCTATCCTGGCTGAACCAACTACTTAAATGAAATTGGACAATTCCATAATTGCCTTTCTCTTGTCAGGCTTAAATTCAGGTTGATGACAGAAGACATATGTTGGTATAGATTATCAGTAATTTATATGTTCTTCCATTTTGTGAGGACTCTGGTTTGAAATAACACATTTGACAAGTTTTTTTGGACTGCTTGCACCTGTGTGCAGGACCCATCCTGTCCTTTATAATGAGCTCAAAAATCTTTTGAGTTGGCCCTGAAAAAAATTCAAAACTGGAGACAAGGCTAAAGTATTATGTGCAGTCACTGTCACTTTATAAATTTCTAAATAAAGAAGAAATGCAAAACCAATATTTGTGTAGTAAGAATGACAGGTATTTAGATTGTCATGCTTCTAGTCATTGCACCCAGCTATATAAACAAATAAAGCAATAATAGAGGCTAATTTATCCTGGCTTTTGCCTGCAAACATGACACAAGTGAATGTTCTATAATTAATCTAAATAGTTTCACTTTAAATCAGTGTGTACTATAGTTTGTTATTTAGAGTCCATGAAGATAGATGATACTTCTAATGTATCCAAAGTATTTTATCTCACTCTGTTCCTAACATAAATTTATTAATAACAGATATGATACAGCAAAATGAAGCATTCTTTGAATTTTAAGTTTTATTTTTGATGGTAAAGTTATACATGCTTAATTTTGGATAGATTGGGTTCACTAATTTCTATGCTGATTGGATTCTGTGCTTCAAATCAAACATTTCTCAGCTAGATACAGATACAGAATCAGCAAGTGTAGTCACAATACAAACTTTATTTGATTCCCTACATCTTTTCACAGAGCATTACTTTCATTTTGCTCCCTTCTCTATCTTTTTGTGTTATTCTTCTGTCCAGCCTGTAAACATCCTTTTGCTTCAGTTAACATCCTCTTGCAATGTGCCATGTTATGATTTACAAAAACTTATGTTGATCCTTTTCCTTTGTTCCATAGATGGCTGTGTTGCACATGACAACTAAATCCTTACACTGCACAAGTTAAATCATATATGTGTGTGTGCGTGTGTGCTCTACGTCTATAGATATAGCTATTGATCAAAACTATGGTTTTTTTAATGTTAATTGTTGGTAATTTCAAACGAAGTTCTTAATGAAGTGGCAAAATAACAAATAATGAGACAGCTTTCCCATGACACAATGACTGTATTTTCTGCAAATACAGTCATCCCTCCACATTCATTAGGTTTAAGGGCATAGGACCCCCATGAAAGTGAAAAAAACCTGAATAACTCTAGGCTCTCCCAAACCATAGTTAACACTCAAAAAAGTATGATCACCATACTCAACCCACCATGGATTCTTTTGAGGCATCAGCGTTCCTTCACAAGGCAGAAGTGGATGGCTGTTGGGACTTACTCCCACCTCCACTGCTGCCCTGCACCATTTTTAATATGAACTTAACAAGCCATGTTCACAGTTTCTCAGTCTCACAAGGCTAGCAATTGCTATTAAAAATGGCATCGGGAGGCAACAGAGGTGACACCAAACAATCCGTGAATAATCATATTCACAAAAGTGAAACCCACAAATATGGGGGGCTGACTATACATAATGAAAACAATTTGATTTCTGCCTACGGTTGTATTCCCTCAAGTTCACTTTGGATGTAAATTCTTTTCATGGTTCACTATGACCGCTCTCTCTGTGCTGTCTACTACTTAAGGCGGCAGATTATCAATTCGTCTTCTTCCTAGCTGGCTTATTCAAGGTAAAGACAGACAAAATAGTTTTGCTCAAAAGAGAAGTAAAAGAGGAAACATGTAAGTGCTGTTCTGTGAACTGTTGAGCAAGCAGCATAGAAAAGCTTCTCACAATGCAGTACTGTGATGTATTGTAACTGAATGAGAAACAAGGCGAATCAAGTAGGTAAAGCTGCAACATGTACACACCAGTGGACATAAAATGGTTTTGAGAAGAATTTGAGTAAATTTCTGTGCAATAAAATAACTTCTCTGGACTTGGGAATCACTGCTGTATGTAACTTTTCTTCCACTAGGTCAGAAAACAGATATTTCTTTGAGTGGTAATGATCTCATACTAGAAGAAGGGTACTCTTGGCTCCAAGCCAATATTTTTAGAGCATTTGGAAGCACCTTCACTTTATTGATACAAAACCTATCTTTCTTCCACAGGAATGAGTTTCTGAGCGCAAATAAGCAAGTTTTGAAAATTAGCAGCAGATGCCATAGCAGCAAGCTCTGAATCATGCTTATTGATTTGTGCCTAGGAAGTCACAAAGAAATCTTCCCCACACTCCTATGAGCAGTTTTGCACTTTAAACAAAAAGGTTTTTAAAAAATTAATAAGACAGTGAATGGATGAATACATTGTACATGTATCCTTGAGGGAATGTGAAGTCAATCTGTGCAATCCATCAGCTGAATGGAATGAGCAAGCCAATCACTATATGCTTCTGGGAATTGCAGGATCAAAAAATATGCCTTTTATAACCCTACATGAAACACAGAGGAAAGATTTCAGCTGAACCAGAGTTTATTTCCCTGGCTTCAGCGGTATAGATGCAGTGAGGAAATACCAGATCTTGAAGGGAATTGAAGAAGAATGCTTTACAGCAATGCTTTAGAGAAAAGGGGGATCTGAAGTTGAATCCAAAACATATAAGGGCTGGTGAGAATAAATAAGTTGCACAGACACTTTGATCCAAAACCTGAAGCCTCAGAACTGGATTAATTTCATTTTTCACTATACTTTCAGCAAATGGGAAATAGTAGAAGAAAAGCTTTGCTTCATTTTGAAAGGCTTTCCATAAATTCTACCAGCATGTTACTTGGGTCCAGTTATGCCACTGGAGCACCACCAGCCTTGTTAGTTGGGGATCCACAATAAAACCATCTTTTATTATTAGAGAAATGATCTAGATGGAGATGGAGTTCTAGATCAAAGAAGAGATGGTTTTCCATATGAAGCAATCTGAAGAATATATCTGGCTGCTGTATGTTGACCCAAACCATTGATTCATCAAACCCAGTTAGGAGAGTCCACATTTCCAGTTGCTTTGCAAAGAAAAAGTAGACATCTTACCCAGTGCTGTTGTAAGTCGATTGAAACTGGTATCATCTACATGCAAGAAGTATTCGTCCCACGACGCCCAAGCATCGCGGGTGGTGGTGGGGGGACGGTCTTTGCCGCCCTCCCGCGATACGAGACCACTCGCGATGGCCGGCGAGAGGAGGTGGGGCTGGGCTTGGTATTTAGGGCCTGACCCGCCTCCCTCGCAGCCATTCGCTGTGGAAGGGGGTTTGTTCATCACCGTACGAGGCTCTCTTGTTTCACGCAGCGGCTCTCATTGCATTCTTTGGGGCATTAAGGGTGAGCGAATTGGTAGTTCAGAGCAAGAAAGATAGGTCGGGCAGTGCTCTTGAACTCCGGGACCTGTCCTGGGGTGAGCATCACTTCTGTCTGGCCATAAGGGGTTCTAAGACGGATCAGGCCAGGAAGGGCGCTGTGGTGACTTTGCAGGAATGTGCTGATTAAACCCTTTGCCCAGTAAGAGCACTTAGAGCATACATGGCTAATAGGGGAACACAGGCAGGCCCCCTTTTTTGTCATGCTGACACTTCTCCTCTCACCAAGTATCAATTCTGGACCATCACTAAGAAAGCCTTGCTGCAGCTTGGCTTGCAGGGAGTCAATTTTGGCACGCATTCATTTCGCATAGGGGCAGCCTCCACTGCAGCGTGGATTGGCATGAAGTCAGAGGACATCAAGAGGATTGGTAGGTAGAAGTCCTCGGTCTTTCGGCGCTATGTCAGGCCTATTGATCTGCCTTAACCTTTTGGTTTACTTCCAGATCGGCCTGCTGCAGAAGGGTGGAAGAGAGTGTTGATCTGTGGCCACAGTTTCATCTATTGGGCCGAGCGGCAGGCTCGCACGGGGCATATGGGCCCGAACTTGGGATTGGGTGATCGGGCATCCATTCGTTGGCTTTGGAAGAGAGGCTTACGATGGCATGGCCTGCTGCCCTTGCTGTTCAAGGAGTGCAGGGAACCTCCTCCTGATGTGCTGGTCATTCACCTGGGCGGGAACGACCTCGGACTGCTGAAAGGGAAGGCCTTGGTGATACAGGCCATTCATGATATGCGGTTTATCCAAGGCACCTGGCCTCACACCACAATTGTGTGGTCTGCATTGGTACAAAGACGGACCTGGGGAGGGGGTGCTGATCCACGGCGCATAGAACGTGCACGCCAACTGGCAAATAGGGAGATTCGATGTGCATTATGACAGGACTAGGGTCACTACATTCCTCACACTGATATTGTTTTTAGTAAACCGGAACTTTATTGGCGTGATGGCGTACACTTGTCACCAGAGGGCAATCTGATTTTCCTACAGGATTTGCAGAAGGGATTGGATTTGATCCTGAGGGGATGGGGGTCAGGGACTAAGCGGACGCTTGTCCCTGTCCATGGCCGGCAAAGGGGGGGGCTTAAGGTTCAGCATGTACCTATGGCACCCCCTTTTTGAGGTGGAGGATAAATCCTATCCTTGGGGAGGGCCCTAGGATCACCCCACTTGCTGCGCAGCGGGGGGTGGGCCTTGGGGCTCACCTTCCAGACATGGGCTGGCCAAAGGCCATCATGCACCTTCAGCAGTTGGCCTTGGGGCCCGGTATCTCGTTCAACAGGCTAGGGGAGATGGTAGGGAGCTGCCTCTTGACCCTAGTCCGATGATGCCGGGGATCCCCCCCTTTTTTTCTTCCCCTCAGGTTCAGAAATGCAAGGTCAAGTTCAAAGTTATGGTCAAGTTCAAGTTCAAGTTGGTTTTCACCCCATGTTAATTAGGCATATTAATAAATTGCCCTAGTTCAACCCAAGCTCTGTCTGTGGTCTCGTTATTTCGTGGGTAGGGTGGCAATGTTTTACAGCTAAACTGGTCCCTTCAATCTGATGCCAAGTCCTTATCTTCTGTCTCTTCCAGTTAGGGATATGACAAAACTTTTGCCAGTTTCTCATATATTGCTGAAACAAGTTATCCCAACACAACAAGACAGCCTTCTCCCACAAGAAATCTTGCCTCCAAAGTGAGAGTGAGACATGAAGCACTTTTTATCATGCATTGTACAATTTTTGCCCAACATCTCTAGGGCTTCCCCGCCCCTGCCATGTGACACTAATCACACAGACACAAAACAGATACAAAAGGACAGAGCAAGTGCTAGAGATGAAAATAACCCACCTGGTTCTTCTCCTTTTTAATCATCTGTGCAAGAAGACAGTAGTTTAAACATGTGCACATTTTGTACATTCATATTCAAGAGACAGCCAGTGTGGTGTATAGTGGTTTGAATATTGGACTAGGATAGTGGGAGACCAGAGTTTAAATCCTGCCTTGGTCATAGAAACCCACTGGGTGATCTTGGCCAAGTCATACTCTTCCAGCCTCAGAGGAAGGCAAAGACAAATCCCCTCTGAACAGATCTTGCCAAGAAAACCCCATGATATGTTTATCTTATTGTCACCTCAACTCAGAAATAACTTGAAAGCACACAACAACAAAAACATATACATATTCTAAGACTGACCCTTCTTCCCAATCCCTCACTCTCAAGGTAATGAGAAAAATAACTTTGCTTTCTTTTTTAGCCATGAATTACATCCCTACAGCTACATAATTAAATAATTGCTTGTCTTAGCCTTAAGTGTTTCTTAACATCAGCAATATGAATAAGCATCAACAATCACGCAGTCACAAAGTAACATGAAAAAATACATATAAATTGGTAACATGAACAAGTGGTTTCTTTCTTTGTTTGTTTGTTAATTTGTTTGTATAATGCCTTGGCCAGGTGTTATACACTATCTGTTGGATCAACTCACAGCTTTCAGCGTCACTTTGAGATCATGCATTCTGTATGCTACTTGATCAGTATTCATGTCTCCATTTAGAGATTGTGCATATTGAATGAACAATGTATGAAATGCCTTTGATCAGTTCATGCTTTTCAACATGTTCATTCTGAGTTTGAATTTGCCATCCTGCAGTCCTGCAGATCACTGGGGAAAAACCAAACCAGGAATAAAGACCACACCCTCAAGATGGTAAAGGAAATGAGTTAAGCCTTATTACTGAGAAGAAATTTTAAAATATAGAAACTCGAGGGACTCAGTGCAAAAAGCATCACAATGAACCAATCATAGTAACAAATATGGAACATCAAAATAATGAAGAATGATACGAAGTAGATGTTATTCAATAATGAAATAAAAAGGAATAATATGGGGAAGGCATGACTGAATAGATATTATCCAAAAATGTCTTACTGAAACAACTAACTAATAATGCTTTTTGAAGCACACATCACCTCCTATAACACCGAAAGGGTGTGTATATATATATGTGTGTGTGTGTTCTACTAATTTCTCCTGGTCCTTATCACTTTCAAGCACTTTAGCCGTTTTCTAACTTTTAATGAAATAGCTTTTCAGGAGAAAAATAACAGCTACAATCCTGAGTAGTCAAAGAACTGCATGCTTCTCCATATTTATAGAGATCAGAGATGGTACTGTTACCCTGTATGTTGGGGGCCCCGGGAGGGGTGCCCAAATAACCAAATAAAAACACAAGTTGGGGAAATTTAGCTTGAGCACTCTCTTGGCTAAACGAGAGGCAGGGTAACTTTAGCTAGGATCTTTAACCCTATGTCTACAGCTTCAGGTCAGAGAGCAAGCAGGCAAGTTTCAAAAGTAACAAAAATAACAGTTTTATTCAAAGATAAACAGCAAACAGGACAGCACACACGCTAGCTAAATGGAAACAGAAATAGAGAGCTTGGGAATGGGTAATACGACATGTGGTCTCATAGTCCTGGAGAGAAAGATTGGATTCCAGGGAAGAAAGCTCAGTGTGGCTGGCTGAGGGGAGCTCCTTAGACAAACTGGCAGCAAGGCAGGATGGAAGTCCAAAGTAGTCCGAGGTGGTCCCAAAAGTGGGGACTTTTTATAGGGTCAATTTTACCTACAGGCTATGCTATGCTCAGTGAGAACAAAGGGAATTTGGAGCTGGACAAAGGAGTTGGAAAAGGTCAGGTTTTGCATGATTAGCTTAGCACTTAACTACAATAGCGTGGCTGGTACATTGATGGCCCAACATAAAGAAATGGCTTGGCTCTTGGCTGCGTAGCTTTGGGTGGATAAGAGCCGAGCAAAGCCAGTTTGCAGGGAGGTTTTTCCCTAAAGCAATGGAGAGGTTTAAGTTGCCTGCCTGAAAGAGGTTTGGAATGTTTACCCATTAATGGCCGCACCCCAGACATGCTTGTCCGGAGGACCTCTGCAAACACATGGAGTAGGGTGGCAGAGAAAGGTCAAGCAAAGACCAAATTATTTGATATCAAAAGGATATCTAGTGCTCTCACCAGACATATCATAGCTGTGATAACAGTACCTGACATATATGACTGAGCCTACAGGTAGAATGTGGCAGCTCTGTACATATCTAGGATTTTGTCCCAGAAAAGTACAAAATCCTTACAATACTGTCTCTTGATTGTTGGGTGTCTTGTTGCAGCCTTGTTCCCAAAACATTCTGTCTATGAGCACACTCCCATTTCCTTCTCTGTCTGAGGCAAAACAAGCCAATTCATCAATGTCTCAGTTGCCTCTCTGTTCATCCCCTCCCCCGTTTGTAAGTAGTAGCAGCAGCAGCAGCAATAGAAGAAGAAGTAGTTCCTACCTGCAGGAAGAAGTTTTGAACATGCACAGGGGGCAGACAAAGAACTGCACAGGTTCTGTGCATTCTGCCTCAGTTTCTTGATGTAGGATCTCAGCCAGTATACATTGGACACTGTGCATATCAACTCTGCAGTGTGGCTTTTGCCCATCCAATTGGTAAATAACTACAGCACATCAAGTTCTACAGTACTAAAAGATATATTCCACAGTAAGCATTCACCGTGTCTCAGTGAGGCAGAAGGAGAGCAAGAAAAGAGGAAATCTCTATTAAAAAGTAGACAACCTTAGTCTTGTGAGAAAAGACGGGGGAAGCACCTGGTTGCCCTGCACATTAGTTTACTAATGGGTGGAAAAGTGAGGCTCCAGCCACTTTTTGTAGTGAATCCAGCTCTAGAAATTGTTTGGAAAAACAGCCCTGGAAGTGGGAAACTTCCAGTCACTTCTTAGATGCATTTTCTGATTATTTTCAGCCCCAAATGGTGGGTGAGTGTCCTCCTGGAGAGAACTTCTTGCAGTTGGTTGTTCCTTATTGAATCAGACATACCATAGACTCATAAAAGGGTCATTCAGGGTAGGAGAATTCAAGTATAGTTCTTTACCTCCAAAGACAGGGGTGGCAGAATCAGCCAATTTCCAGACTCAGTCAATTCCACATATGTTTAGTTATGCATCTGTTATATGATTTCATTATCAGGTCACAATTTTCAATCAATCATGCACAAACATTGATATTTATTTTTGTATGCATTTCCCCCAATAAAAGTATTTTGTATGTAATTTTCCCCAATATATGTATATAACCAAATATACACATTTAGTCATGCCATTCTAAGCCAAAAACATCATTACCAAAATTGAAGAAGCACAACCCAAGGATAGCTGTCCTTTGATCAGTGTACTAGTGTGAATTAGGTCAAATGTATTTATAAATGCAGCCTCTTCTCCATCACTGTGACATAGGAGAAAATACTTTTCCTCATGAGAGGAATTAATTGTGGGGCAGTTCATCAACTTCTCTAAGATTAACGTACACTGATGAGTAAATGAAGTTATCAAGGTTTCCTTGTACTTCGTGCATTATAATAATTATATGTTGTTCATTCAGATGACAGACACATATATTTTGCATTCATGAACTTGAAGTTTAGATTACTCCTTTAACTGTCAAAAAAACATATTTATTTTTTTTCAATGTGAGCAAACTGGATTTATAGAATGGAGTTCCCAGCTGCTGACTTAAGGGGCTAAACCAGTTCAGGGACATTCACATTTTCTTCCTTGGTTTATAGGCCTCTCAGCATTTGATTTTTAGGCATTCAATTATGGTCAAAGTCAGTAGTCACAAAAGCAGGCCTTTTGTTTTATTTGTAGGGAAATAGGAGATCTCTCTGAATCAGGCTAAGGAGCTCTAATTCAAATGACACAGTCCTAGTTCTCACAGGGACCTACACTGAGATAAGAGTGTTTGATAACTTTGCACAAGTGTCCAGTTACAAAGCAGACTATGAAGAATCAGAGCTGGTCAGTTTTCTGCCTGCATGCCTCCACAGAGCACCATAGATTTACCAAGACCAAAAGGCAAAGAGCAACAGTCATCTAAACACCTTGGTATGAGTCAGTCAGATAACAAACCTAAGCTTATATTTGAACATCTACTGCTTGCAAGAATTAGATTTTGATATTCCTGTGCATGCAAGAAGTAAAGAACTTTACATTGTTTGCAAACTTTTCTTTAAAAAGGGGGATTTTGATCTAGCAAAATATCATAATCTTTCTTGTATTCTGATATTAATATCTAGTTGTACATGTGTTAAAATGTTAATTAATTGTATGGTATGTTGATTACAAGCAATTGTGTTTTAGGTTTTGACTGAAAATTATGCATGACATGGGTTGGCAAAGCATAGAAAACAGCCAGCAAGGAGACAGGGCTAGAAAGCTCTGGCCAAAGCTCAGAAAAGTATTGCTATTGTTGTTTTTGGAGTACTACAGCATGGTCACTGGTGTTTTCTGGTCTGGAAGTTGCAGTCTGGGTTTGGTCATGCACTCAGTAGAGTGAAATTCTATGAATATCTACTCAGAAGTAAATCCTGCTGAGTTTAGTGGTAATTACTCCCAATTAAGTGGGTGAAGACCAAATACGGGCCATTTCCGCACTAGACTGTTATAGCGCTATGATTCCACTTTCAACATCCTATGGAATCCTGGGATTTGCAGTTCAGGGAGGGGCCGGCCGGCTCCTCCCTAAACTGCAAACCCCAGGATTCCATAGGATGTTGAAAGTGGAATCATAGTGCTATAACAGTCTAGTGTGGAAATGGCCACAGTAAAAGCTCTGCAGACACTCTTTCTGAAATTTCACTTTGAATATCTTTGATCTAATGATTCTGAATCTGAGCCTGTTTTGGTGACCATTTATAGAAAAGGAAGGAAAGATAAACGTGTACTTAACAAAGCATGACACTATGACCTAATTCCCTTGTAACACTAAACCATAGTTTAGTGTGATTTACATGATCATAAAGCTTTTGTGCTCCCCCAACCTCTCCTCTACTGTGATTCCTAGGAGATTATAACAAAATTTTATTCCATTTGAAATTAATGGGTTTGAATGGTTATTTATTATGCTGGAATGAAGAACTGTTGCTAGTGTTAGTTGTAATTTAGGAGAAACTACTCAAGATTATTAAACACAATTTGAAACTGATTTCTTTCTAAAAACTACAGTTACAGTAAGTAAATATCATTAATTGAAAATTAATATCTCTAATATCTTCTTTGCTGTTAATGCTAGAGGAAGAGAAGGGAAGCACATGAGCTGAATACTGAATGTTTCTATAAGGAAATTATAGTTTAGTGTTATGATCAAACACAGCTGTTCTGTCACCTCTCAAAAAAAAAAAATCTTCACATTACAGCAATCTTAATATATCTATATATGAGCAATATGGTTGCCAGGTTTCAGGATGCCAGCGGAAGTTTCAAGGAATTGTTATACTTGGGGAGACAAATCTCAGAGTACACAGTACTAGCAAATGAGAAAGTTTGATTTGTATACACAATGTGAGTTTGATGTCTGGACACCTGTCTATATCTGTTACCAGCTGGCACCCAAGCTTTCTGGCTCAGTGCAAATGTACTCATATGAGTGTTTTGGCTGTCCAGCACTGGTATACCAAAAAGCTAGGGGAAGGATTGGGAAGACAGGCAGTGGGTGCATGCACTAGGGCCACTGTGCAATTTGGAACCAGGCAGAAAGTGGAGCACCAGCAATGTGATTTGTAAGATTTATTCTTGTGCAAGTCCTGATAGCAAATGAAACAATGGCCATTTCTGCATGGTGCTGCAGTCTGCAATGGTGATGGGGATGCAATGATAACGTTCCATGGGTTATGATTTGGCACAACATAATCACAGTCCTATTGGCAACCTGTCCCCACCCATCATGATCATTGGATATTCGTTTAATGGAAAAAAATTGCACAACACTCCCCTCAGCCCCAGCCAAGTGGGAGGGGCAGAAGCACAATCATGCACTTCTTTCCCTAGTGCAGCTTGTCATGTGTTCAGTAGGTAATGCTATGTGGGATACAACCCATTGTAGCAATGGCAGCAACTAGACTTGTCAAGCCACTGTAAAATATTCTCCTTCCCCTGGTTTCGGAGAGCCATATTACCTTAATGACCATTTCTACTGTCAGCAAGAGAACAAACATGCTGTAGTGGTTTGGGTGTTGAACTACAATTCTGGAGATCAAGGTTCAAATCCCAGCTCAGACATGGAAAACCCCTGGGTGACCTTGGGCAAGTCATATACTCTTAGCCTCAGAGGATGGCAAAGGCAAACTCCTTCTGAACAAATATTGGCAAGAAAACTCCATGATAGGTTCACCTTAGGGTCATCATAAGTCTGAAACAACTTGAAGGCATACAACAACAACAGTAACAACAACAACCCAGCAGCAGTTCCAGCTCTTCTCTCAATCCTTGTCTATTCCCTTCTGTGGCCCCTTCCGCATCCTACCTTTTCTTGGCACTGGGGTGCTGTGCTCGCACGAGCAGCCTTTTGTGAGAGGCCCTCGCGTACAGGTTTCTTCAGCTCTGCATGAGCTTCCTGCTCGTGCGAGAGCCCCGCTTCTTCCTTTTGCAGTGCAGCCTGGGACCAGATGTGCGACCGATCTGGCTCCTGAGGCTCCACACACAAGGTAAGTGTGTATGGGGGGGCTGGGAGCAATGCGCGACTGCGCACCATTTTCAGCTTAAAGCCAAAAATGAAAAAGAATGTGAGCGATGCCTGCCAGGCCCCGGAGCGTTGCGCAAATGTGAGTGCGTCATGTAGACTGCTCCTCACATTTGCGCAATGCTCAAGGGGCCCTTTTGCATGGAAAATGCCATGCGAAAAGGGCCTGTGTCTCACAAAGACCTTCTACTGTGACTCACAAGGGCTCACTCTGTGACATTTCAAAGACCTGCCACTTTTCTCAATTTTTGGCCCTGAAATTGCAGGCAATGGGAAACTGCTGACCTTCAACCCTAATCAGCACGCTTTAAATAAATACAGGATCCAAAGTGGTAACATCTACTAACTCTTAAATTAGTTGGGTAGAAGAGGAATATAGTCTATTAAATTCAAACTGGGAATTCTAAAAGTTGCAGCTAATAGTGCTTTGCTAGGCATTTAATCATTTTAAGTGGAGAGGTTTTACAAATGAACCAGGTCATCCCCTAGGGACTTTTTACAGGGAAGATGAAACCTAAAATTCTCCGTGTTAGGTTCTTCGCATATAGTGAGTAACCTGAATGAAAATTTAATTTACCAAGGAAAATGCTTCCAGTAAGCTGATCTCAAATTCCTTCTCACATACTTTAGCTACGCTTTCACTTTTTACTTCACATTCTGTTATTCTGAAGAGGGAAGAAGAAGACTATTACTTTCAGTCAAAATTGGAGTCAAATATTCTGCTACGCCATGCTTGCCATTTTGAATAAAGAAAGAAAATTATTAAAACACACACAGTAGCTTGTATCCCAAGTCACCTTTCCAGAAGCAGTATGTCTCCTTCTGTTCAAGGTCCTTTGGTCAAGCAGATTCTTTGTGGATGGAAAGACTCCTCTTCCTGTGCACAATCTTCAGCGCTGTATAAGAGAGATTCTACAACTTTACCTAGAGAAATTCCAAACTACGTACTGAGAAGACCTATGTGAAATAGGGAATCAGTGCAAACCACAGACATGCAGCTTCCACTAGGAGAATCATCCCATGTGAATATTTCTGCTAATAAGCTGCTCAGAAAACATATAAATGGTGAAAATAAATACATTGGCTTTGCATTTTTTAAAAAGAAATACTTGCACTATTTTTCTGTTGAAAAACAAACAGAAATAAATACCTACCTTTAAAAATTCAAGATGTATATAAACATACATAAGGAATCAGCTCAGAACACTAGCGAGAATGCCTTATGTGAGTTTCTATCCATCTCTTAATGGTTGCCCCCAAAGGTAACAAAGTCCATGGCCATTTCCGCACTACATTGTTATAGTACTATTACTCCACTTTCAACATCCTGTGGAATTCTGGGGTCTGTAGTTTACTGAGGCCAAAGAGTTCTCTGGCTGAGAATTCTAAATGCGCCTCCCTAAACTGCAAACCCCAGCATTCCATAGGAAGTTGAAAGTGGAATAATAGCACCATAACAATGTAGTGTGGAAATGGCCCATGTCTTTCCAAGTGTTTCATCTTCAATTTGTGGCTTACAAGTATGTAGGCAGATGTGATCCAATTGCCTGTTAAGGACAAATTCTAATTCTTTTTAAAAAGAAACATTTTATAGGAGCTAGAAGTTTGGAATCATAGTAATTGGTGGAAATTATAATTTTAGCAACAGAGGATGTTGTTTGTGTCTCTGAAAACAGACAAAGTTAGAAAGAGAAAAGAGCAATTCAAACTCTGTCAGTGCTGCAAGACAGGGTCAAAGGAATAGTTTGCTTTGCAGGCTTTAGTTACCTTGATCTGTATGGCAGGATAACATGTTAAATACCTAGTATCTAACTGCAAGATAAGCTTTGTAAAAGAAACTCAGAAACAACCATGGAAGAGCCCCGTGCTGGTCAGGCCTACTATACATAGATAGAGTTATTTTCTTTCCTTCTTCATCCAGATATTCAGCTAATAACACTACACTAGCACACTTTTTTTTAAAAAAAGTGGGGTCTTATATTGGTGCAAATGAAATTTCCCATGCTGTAAAGCGTTGAATTTAGTTAAAAACCTGTTTGGGAGGAGTTTAACCTTCCTCTGCAGCCAGCTTTACATGTCAGAATTTTCCTCAGTCAAGACTTAGGCCTTTTCCGTACGGGGCAAGGGAATCGCCCTGTGCCGGTACTAACAGGACCTGTGTGCTCCACCTGCGGATCCAGGCTGGTCTGGAGCAGTCCGTGGCTGCCGCTCTGCACTGCTCTGGAGACGAAAATGGCAGCTTCCGGTTGGTGGAGGCTCTCCACCAACTGGTGAAGCTCGCCAGCCTAAAGCCCACCCTCGGCAGACCAAAGGCTCTCACTGGTGTGAGCCTGCAAATCTGCACCGGAGTGTGGGAACGGAGTGGCGTGCTCCGTGCTTTTGAAAGAACTGTTTTAAGCGATCTTTCAAAAGCACGCTGAACGACCACTTTGGGTCGTTCCAGGGCGGGCTAAGGTCGGGAACTACACAAAGTAGTCCGGACCCAGTCCACTCCCAGGTGCAGTCATCCTTCCTGGAGGATGCTCTGCACTGTTTTAAAAGCCCCGTGTGGAAAAGGCCTTAGGTCCAAGTAAAGTAATAAGCAAAATTTGGTTGGAGAATGAGGGAAGAGCATTTAGGACAAAACCCAGCCTTGGCTCTGCGAATCAATATAGCCCAAGCCAGAGATTCAGGATACAGTTAGCTGATGGCATGAAGGATTAAATTAGCACTTCCATCTCTGTTGTGAATCTCTTCATGAGAGGAATGACAGACTGAAAATAAAACCCTCCACTACTCTGCATGATCTGGAACTCTGCAAAATTAGGGTTCCTAATTGCATGGAGTGCTTTGATGCATAGAAAATACTCTCTTGTCACCCTTAACATGAAGATGACAAGGAAGGAGATGGGACAAGACCCCTCCCTATGCTCATGCATTTAGGTAAACTATATCCTAAACCCCTGAACAGGTGAAACTGTTCATATTCAATAATCAAATGTTCTGTAAGGCACGTATGAAGGAGGGAAGAGGGTAAAATAATTAACAATTCAACAACTATCAGAGAATTGATCTTTTTTCTGTCTTACACATTTGAAAGATGTGGCCTTGTACCTTTTGAGACTGTTCCTGTTTCATCTACATTCTCTTTCAGGAACTACAACACTGCCATTTGGCAAAGAAATCAGCACAATTCCCTGCAGAGTATGCAGCTGTCATCTCCAAAACGGACCTTTGTTAGAAATCTCACTAAACAGTGCCACCTCTTCCAGTCTGCTAAATATCAGATTCTATGTCCCTATTCATGTATGAGATTCTTGTCTAATTTATTTTCATTATGTTTTTAGAACTAAAAAAGCCTTCTAATTAGCTGGGGCTACCTTGCTAGATGAAAATAAGAAATTACAGCATCTTATTTGATGGTGGCACATCTGCAAACATCTTGCCAAAACAAATCATCTATGTATTAAATAATCTATCAGGCCAATTATGCTACATATGGAGAAGACAATGAACTATAATGGTTATTGTGTAAGCCAGGGAGGCAAACTGTGGTTCTCCAGACATTGTTGGAGTACAACTCCCATCAGCCCAAGCCAACATGGTCAATATTGATGGACACTTGATGATGTAGGCCCTCATTTAAAGCCACTTTATCCCCATATGATTTTTTTTTTCTCTGTGGTTTCTGCCCTTCCAACTGCCATTGTCCACACACATTCAAACCTAGGCCCTTTTCGCACTGGCCTTTGCTCGCGCGACAGCCCCGTGAGCCTCGTGGGAGTGGGAGCGTCGCTCCGCACGACGCACTCCCACTTCCGCCGGGCTCACGGGGCTGAAGCGGCGCGAGCGCGGGTTTTTTGATTTTCGCATCCCCTTTTTGGTCACTGTGGAGGTCAACACTCTGTAACAACTGTGCAACAAACCCAGTGTTCTCCAAGACTCACCTTTCTGTTACATACACCCTCTCCCCCTAACATAGCTGTCCTTGGTGGTTGCGAGTAGGGGGAATGACAGATAACCATCTGGTTACTTTCCTATACCTGGACACACAGCACCTGGGACCTTGCAGGGGTCTTCAGGAAGTCTCTGGAAATGATGTTATTGCTGTATGTATAAGCTGTAGGAAAATAGCTGAGCATTCTCTGCCACTTCCCTTGCCCAGCATTGACCAGGAAATAGTGATGAGGATGGGGTAGGGTTTGGGGGTTGGATGGGAGAAACTGTGTTTGTACATTCTTATCCAGGATCTTAAGTTTAATGTTGAAAATGAAATCACTGGAGGTCTATCCATACAGAACTGGGAGAGGGTAAAATCACAGGGTTGGAAGAGATTGTGAGGGTCATCCAGTCCTTTTTGAAAAAATAAATTTTAACACAAAAAATCTAAGGCCACTTCCATACCTTAACCTTCTCCATTGTCATCCCATCACAACTGAGCACAACCTGAACGTTCCCCTCCACACCTCGCCAGCTGCCTGCAGAAGGGTAGTGCAAGTGACATGAGCCTTCCTTCTAAAGTGCAGCCAGCCACTTCTTGTGCTGCATTGGAAAGGAAGTGCCTATATCATGCTTCCTCGTGTTACTGTAGTTTCTAGCCTGGACTTGGGGGATGTTAGATATCACTTTGATAACAATAATTTGGCCTTCTCTACCCATTCCTCTCCGTGTGCTGCGAGGTCCCCTGGACAAGCTCGCAGACAGGCACGGCTGCTAATCGCTGTAATATTCCAAACGATACAGGCTGGCCAGAAATAGCCATCCCGCCACTTCAGGAGACCTCAAAGGCAAGTACTCTATTATCTGTGCACACTACTTACAAAGAACTCCCTGCCCCGAGCAGGCAGCTTGATTAGATGAATCCTCATCTGTCAAGCACTCTGTATTTGCATACTGTCTACTCTACTGTCAATTCGGACCTAACTCAATCATGCTAAATTCTGACCTTTCGAAGGCTTTGCCTCCAGCCCAAAACTCATTGTTTTCCCCAAGTACGAACTAGCCTACGGCCACATTTTCCCCTATAAGAACCCCTGACTTTGAGAGCTTCTTCAGATCACTCCCAACTTCCATCCCGCCTTGCTGCCGCTTTGCTTGGTGAGCCTTCCCCTCAGTCCCATGTACTGAGACTCCATACCTCCGAACTTCTGCTGCAGACTACCCAGGCTTCAGGACAGGTGTAGTATCACCCAAACCAACAACTCTTCTTAAAAATCCCTCTATCCCACTCCAACCTTTATTTCTTTAGTTCTCTGCGTGAGTGTGTTGCATACACTGGTTGATTGTATTTTAATAAAATCCACAATTATTATTTCAGTCCTGTTGGCTCCTTGACGTGGCCTAACCCTGTAGACATTGGGTAAAAGATTCCATTCCGTTGCCCTGCCTCTCGCATTGCTAGCTTGTGCTCTTGGCTAATTTCCCCAACTTATATAATTGAGATCACCTTTAGGTGTCCCTCCCGGGACCCCCAGAAAACAGGGTAACACTCGTTTTCTGCATGGTCACCAGTGAAGGGAACATCATGAGATTGGGGGCCATTATCGGTTTTTTTCTGGTAATGGAATATCCCACGATTGTGATGGGTGGGGACACGTTGGCAGTGGGACCGCGATGGCATCATCCAATAGCACAACTTGCTAACCGGCAGCAATGTGTCCCCATTGTGTGACAGCAACATTGTGTGGAAATGGCCTAATTCACAATCAAAGTAATATATATTCAGAAATTAAACTAAAATTAAACTAAAATATAAACACTAAACTGAAACACTAAACACTAACTAAAACACTAAACACTAACTTACTGAAATACAAAGGAGCTCTCACCATCCCCCCACAAGTCAAACTGCAATGAAAGGGGAAAAAATATATTCTTCTACCATTACGGATCCAACTAAATAATCCTACTAGAATTGCTAGTAATTGTAGCCACGGATTATTGCATCATTAGATTTCTTATTGCTCAAAATGTCCATAAAGGTTTCCAATCTTTCCAAAGAAAGTAGGAGACATTTTTATGTTCCTGGGATAACAGTAGTTTTTGTTTGCTTGGTTACTTGTTGGATTTACTGTAGAAAAGATATACCTTGTTTGTCTGTTCAGATTTTATCTGCCCTTCTCTTTACTACTGAGGAACATACTGCAGAAGAACTGCAGCTTCAGTAATCTAAATTACATGTCAGTTATTAATGGGAATTCTATTGTCAATCAGACTTCAATTTGCTTACTGTCTCTTAGTATTATTAGAATTCAAATAAGGCTCCCAAAAACTTAAATTAGGATGCAATCTTATAGGTCATAACTGGGCAAATTATGGAGGTGGGGTCATGGGTCATATTGCCTCTCTACAATGCTACTACATTTTGGTAGTACAGTGGCAGTTTTAAAAAGTCACAGGCACTATGTTTTAAAGTGAAAATCTTCTTGTTGTGCTGCCAAAATTTAGTGGTGCAATAATACATTTAGTGGCAGCAATACTGAGAGTGCTGGAAAGAGCAGATCCCCTTCCTCTACCTCTGGCCTTCTCTGCTGTAGCACTTCAGTTGTACAATACCCTCCCCTTTAGGGTCTAAATGGCACGAACGTCACTGTCATTCCATCACAAAGCAAGGACACGGTTATCCACTAAGCTTTGGAGGTCTAAATGATTTTGCACAAATCCTTAGGTGTACATGCTTTAAAATCATTTTAAACTATTTTAAATTTAGATAGAGGGCAGGATATAACTATTTAAATAAATAAGTATTCAAAGTATGTATCACTGTGGCCAGATCAGATAGATCCAGGAATAGGTGCAGCTGGCACACTGCTTTAACTACGTGAACACAGTCCTGGGCATCACTACAACCTGGACATCCAGGCTCAGGACTGAACGCAGGAGTACATCCAAACTGTGAACCTGAGATTTCAGAGGAGTATAACCCAATCTAGCACAGAATCCCCTGTTTCCTCTGTCTTTTAGCTGACCAGCAGCATCTCTGTCTTGTCTAAAAGCTTAAATCCCATCCATCACTGATAGGAGACACTAGTTTAGCAATGAAATGGCTTCCTTGGAATTTGATGGAAAGGAATGATAGAGAATGTTGCATACTGGTGAATCCAGACTCCAAACAACTCCTGCATTCATTAATGGGTTAAACAGCATGGCAGACAACACCAATTCCAGAGGCACCCCACAAGTCAATAACCAGTCTCTTACAGTGGAATTCCCCAACACTATCTTCTAAGCTTGTCTCTCCAGCATGGACCAGAGCTACTGTAGAAAATTCTCATCCCACCAAGGCAACCCAGAAAGATATCAAGGTTGGTGGTATCAAAAGCCACTGAGAGGTCCAGCAGAACAGCTAGGAGCACTTTACCCCATCAAGCTGCTGGCATAGATAATTCTACTATGGTGACCAAAACCATCCCCTGTCATAGCCAGGCCTGAAACCAAACTGAAGTTGATTTAGATAATCCATTTTTAAACTATGAATGTGTTTTTGAATGTATTTTAGTTTATAATGTACCCACCCTACAGCCATGGGGAGAGGTGGGTAAGAAATCGTCATCATCGTCATCATCATCATCATCATCACCATCATCTCATGCAGCTGGATTTCCACATGCACATACACATCCCCCTTTTTAAAAAATACTCTGTTCATGGGTGGTAGAATGACTGGTTCTCAATCTGATGTTAAATGTATGCATGGGTTGTGCCACTTTTACACTACAGTTGGAATCTAACATAAAATGCTGTTCTTCTACACAAAACACCTCCCTTCAAACTGAAAACTAGATGAAATAGGGTTTTGTTTTGTCTTGTTTTTTTTTTTTAAACCTTCTCTATATGCAAAGTTTTGATTTGAATGAAGCAACATCAGTCATGTGATCCCTCTTCCCTTCAGTGTATAGTATAGTCCCAGCTTCAACAAGATATAGGCCAGGGTAATTTATCATATCAATGGGAGAGTGCTCCTTGATCAGATAGATAGATTACCTACTATTTATAATGCCAATAGTAAATTAGATGCTCCATTTTTCCACCTTGACAGGAAGGAAGTTTAGTGTTTTAACTGAAAGATTCTAATTTCCAGACAAATTTCTTTATATCTTTGTATACTATGTATATTCCTAATTGAAAACAAATTTACTTTTTTCTTTGTTCAGTCAGGTATTTGTAAGCATATACAAAAGAAGTGAATAGACCAGAATATAATCAGTGTCTACCTGTGAATTTATAGAAGGACAATGAAAAAAAAAGTTTGTTTTATTAGTTTTGGCTTCTTTCAGATGACTAATCTAAAAAATGCCTTGGGTGGCCAATTGACATTGCCTGTAGAGTCTATATACCTCTGCAAAAGGATTATTGGCATACGTATAAAAACTGAAGCTTTATTCTCTCTGCATGCTGAAAGAAAGGGTGATTGAAAAAGAAAAATGGTCTATGTTTGCTTCTGTTCTTTCCTTGTTCTCCTATTTCTTCACATATTATACTGCTATGAAATAAAAAGAAAAACATTTTTTAAACAAAGATAGAAACTATAGGGCCTTCCAGATGCTGTTAGGGTGCACTTCTCAGCATTCTCCACCACTAAGCTGCTAGAACTTGGGCTGCATTATTCCCACCCATGCTTTAAAATCCAGGACTAAGCAAAGTCCACATCCAGGACTAAGCAAAGTCCACATCTGCAAACTGCATGTGGACCCAATGCTCCCCTTTGTTCCAAAAAGTCAAAAATGGGGGAACACCATTAATTATCCTCTTGCAATGTCCAAAAACAGACACATGCAACCAGTAATTTTGACCATGATTAGAGTGACTGAGAAACATGGAGATGGAAACCTAGACTGGATGTTTGTTGTTGCTTTGGAATGACTACTGGAAAAGCTAAGTGTAAGACCATTTCCATACTAGACTGTTATAGTGCTATTATTCCACTTTCAACATCCTATGGAATCCTGGGTTTGCAGGCTTCTCTCTAAACTGCAAACCCCAAGATTCCATAGGATGCTGAAAGTGGAATAATAGCACTATAACAGTCTAGTGTGGAAATGGCCTGAGGCCCTTACCCCACCATAACTCAATATTGCACTGTTCCATTTCAGCCCCAGCATTGCCATTTCCTTGATGCTATCAGGTTCTAACCACCCTCTTCCACACCCATTTGACTTCAGTGGATGAGTAGCATTATTGCCAGCAGTGTTCCCACTGCATTACAGCATCATTGGGAAGTCCTTTTCCCCACCCCACAATTCATGTTTGGTCTTTTTCTCTTTTTTTGTAAGCCATACTAGCACAACAACAGTGTAACATCATGACAGGCAGGTAGGCTATTGCATGTTTGCGCTATAAGACTAAAAATATATTTAAAAAAAATCAAAAATTCTAACTCTAAGGAGAAATATAAAATAAACTCACAGAGGTGACAGATTTCAAATTTACCACACCGTTGGAGTTGCTAAGGGAGGGACAACCTGGGAATGCCTACACCACACCCACTCCTGCATCAGTGTTGCTATTAAGCGCTATTAAGCAATGCTGAGAAACTGCACTCACAGAGTTGATAGGATTGTGGTGGGAAAGGAGGCCATTACTGGATCTTTTCCAGCATTGAAAAAGAGTGGGTTTCCAATGCATGGCAATGCAAAAGCAGCTGGTTAGCAAGGATATTGTGCAATAGCCTAGGTCATGGACTGGGAACAATGCATTGCTCTGGGAGTATGACAACTTTTTGTGGTAAGGACCTGAAGCCCCACATGACTAAACTAGCCATTCTCAACCGTTGGTCTCTTACCTGTTTGTGACTTCAGCTCTCAGAACCCACCACCATTGGCCAGATGAATGGAGGCTTCTGAGAAATGAAATCCAGAAGAGTTGGGGGAGCTAACCTAAATGGCACTAGTCTTGCTAGTATCAAGCAGAGGAGAACCACTGAATGAATATGGTTTATGTGAGTGCTTACTGACCATTCAGCAATTGATCCAGTGGGTTTACTCCAATGGAAACTAACAACTGGATGTAGTTCTATGAATTCAGGAACTGATGAGATAAGATAATCATATGAGATAACTCCAGACAGTGTTATAAACTTTTATTTTATTTTACTTTTTACTATAACTTCCAGAAGGGATGTCATGTTGAGGAGAGAGCAGGCTTATTTTCCACTGCTCCATAGACTAGGACAAGGAGAAATGGATTCAAGCTGCAGGAAAGGAGAGTCCACTTGAACCTCAGGAAGAACTTCCTGACGGTCAGAGCTGTCTGGCAGTGGGATGTGCTGCCTTGGGGTGTGGTGGAGTCTCCTTCTTTGGAGGTTTTTAAGCAGTGGCTGGATGGCCATCTGTTGGGAGTGCTTTGATGTGTGTTCCTGCATAGCAGGAGGTTGGACTGGATGGCCCTGTGGTCTCTTCCAACTCTATGATTCTAGAATACCCCAGCCAGCACAACCATTGATTACATTGGCAGGAAAATTCTGAGAGCTGTCTGAAACAAAAAGTTACTTTTACCTGCCAGGGTTGTCTAACCTACTTTAATTGCAAAAGAAAACTGCCACCACTCTGCTATTGATACAAAAAGTAAAGGAACTATTCATTTCAGAATATTAAACAGTATTTTGCTTATTGCACTAAAAACATATACATTTCATAGTAGAGGATTCTTCTTGTACCAGAAATATTCCATTACACTTAATTAAGTACTTGAACCATATAATCTTCTGTGTCTACAACCAGAAATGTTTGTAGCTAATGCTTGTAATCCTTCTTTCTAATGAAGAAATGCAAAAGAAGCATAGATTTGTCACCTTACTTACACACAGGTAGGTATAAATAGATACTTACATGTTTTTCTGTAATTCACCCAATCTGCAATTTCTGCCTTCGGGCTGAAGTTAGCTACACACCTCATGACCTCAACATCTCACCAAATGGTTGGCGCTATCTCTTTCTTCCCCACTCCCTGTATGTTTGTGTTGTTGATCCTAACAAAGATATGACCCAACTGTGCTTTGTATCAAATTAATCACCTAAAATAGATCTATGCGGACCTGCACTGTTGATAGTCCATTGAGTAAATATTATTCCACCAGGCATACACGGTAGACTTCCATTTGGTGCAGAAGCCCATTTTTGTTGCCTACCATGGAATGTAGGTCACAACATATGGACTTTGTTCAACTTAGTAGATCACAGCCAGTGATGTATTTATCATGTCTTTTACTTCAAGTCTCAAGTCAAGTCTCAAGACTCTGCCGTCAAGTCTCAAGTCTGGGAGCCAACTTTATACCCCAATCCCAATATTCCAGAATTTCTGGACAGAGTTAAATAAAGTCAGTTTTAACAATTTAAGCAGTCAGTCCTCTACATATGTGATTTTGCCATCTGCAGCTTCAGATGTGGAGAAGAGGATCTTTTTTTACTTTCCATTTCCAAAGCTGGAGTATTTTCCAGAATTGGGGATTAGGATCCTTCTTATTACCCTTATGGAAGCTTCAAAAGCTTTAGAACGAAGTATTCTTCCTCCTCAATCCTATTCCCTAACACATTTGTTGTTTCCCTCTGAGAAATGCACCCTGTCTTCTGCTCTTAGGAAAAGTTTTAGAAGTTTCCTCCAATATGCGGCAGGGACAGGCTGCTGAGCAGACCTCAAACCCCTCTCAAGTCCATTGCCTAACCCGTTTGCTGTTCCCCTCTGAGAAATGCACTTACATTTTGGGCTTGAGACAGATCTTCACATGACCAGTATGCAAAAAGAGATGAAAGCGTTGTTCAAAGTCATAAGGTTTCTGAATGAATGTGTTCTGGGCAGCAAGTCAGTCACTAAAAATATACAAGTCACGAGTTGAGTTGAGTCAGTGCATCATTTATTGCCGAGTCGAGTCACTGAAGTGACTTAAGTCCAACTTGAGTCCGAGTCAGTCGACTCGAGTCTACATCACTGGATCACATATTGCCACATTTCATTTTTTCTTTCTCTCCTTCCCTTCCTTTTATGCTGCAAGAGACTACACTGCTACTTCTTTGAAAACTGCCAATTTGGACCTTGTTTCCATAGTCCCATCACAGGACTACATTTTTGGTATGGCAGAACAGAAGAGGGCTACAGTGTTTTGTATTATGTTCTGAACTTTTATTTAAGATTAGACTTGGCTAATATGTATTTCCAGCTCACCACATACTGTTCTTTTATTTTGAGCTATGTTCAAAATGGATAAAATGGAAGATGGACCCTGTTGCCATTTTTTTTTCTCGTTTCCTACATCCTACAGTGCTGCAAACAATGAGAAAACTGGTCAAAGACTGGCCCTTTGATGAGCTGAAATTGGTTTCATAAATGCTACGTCACTGTGTTGAACATAATGAGAAGCTGGGATGCATTTTTGAGAATGATATACAGGACACATGATGGGAAGAATCCCACAGAGGGACAGAATACTCCTTTTAGCTGAGACAAAGAGGAATACTTGAAGATAACATTCCTTTGGAAAGTTACCCCAATTAAAAAGTTGTTCTGAAAACAAGAGCTTCTCTAAACTGTCCGTATCTAGCCGATCCATAAAACACAATAATGTTTATTTTAAAATATGCATATTATGTATCTTATTATTCCATTTATTTTATGCTCATGCATCTTCTATGAAAACTTAAATTTATTTTATTTCATCTTATATTTGAATTCTTCCCAGGAAGCATTGGTCATGTAATTTGCATTTCTGATTGCTTTTGAAGACAGAAAACATCTTATGATCACGTCTACAATTGAAAATTTGGTCACTAATAGAGCTAAAAAATTTTAATTTGGTACCAGGGATGACTTTTGGGGTACCAAAATCTACTATTCTAGTATTTTGATAAGACAGTTTCAAAAGATAGACCCAGTAAAGAAAAAGGAGAACAAAGAGACATTAATGTTTTTGATCCAACAATCAATAAATACAAAAGTGTTTTGTATTTCCTAAATAAATAAATTCTTAAATAAATTGAATTCCTAAATAAACTGAAAAGAAGACACCTGTGAAACTGCAGAAAAAAATTAAATAGTGCATGGTTTATATATATTTGGAAAGAATGTAAAGAAAAATATTTTTCACTTTGTTTGCTTGTTTGGCTCTAGGATGTCATGGTCTTATCAAAGAAGGGAGAGAGAAGATCATATTTTACTTTTTGTTTTTCTTCTGTTCTGTATTTGAGAGTCTTTGTTATGTAATTCTACTCATGTGTGCAGGATCTAGGCCAAGGGATTGTTCTAAACCAATATCTTCAGGGACTGATTTGCCAATGGTTCTTATTTGCCAGAATCCTATTATCGGTGTCACCTAGAATAGATGAGTTGAATCAATAGAATTTACCTACAAATAGATTGATAATGAACAAGTGATTCAATGGGGGATACTCTTCTTAGGAGTAATCCACAGGATTCAGGTCATTATCTTTAGAAAGCATCCTATTCCTATGATTTCTAAAGTACAGATACACATATTAGGAATTTCATACATAGTCTTAGCATATCTTACCTATCCTTTAGCATTCTGGTAACATATACCCACAACATTTGTGTGTCAGGTAACTTTATAGCTATTTGACATTGCCTCAGTGTTACTTTATGTTTCCCTTTGTTCATCTTATTAATAAAATTCATAATATTTCATTTATGATTTTATCTTTGCCTCACACATTAAATTGCACTAAAAGTGCCTCACTTGTTAGGCTTTAATAATCATCTTACTATTCTTTTAATAAGTAAATTGATTGTTTTCACTTTTTATGACTTCACCATTCTATTAGTTATTGCAGTAAATTTTAAACTGATGTCATTTTTGGTTTGGTTCAGGTCTAATAATCAATCTTCATGGAAACATACCTAGTGATCTTGGGCAAGTCAGTATCTCTCAGCCTCAGATGAAGGCAAATGCAAACACCCTCTGAACAAATCTCAACAAGAAAATCCTGTAATAGGGTTGCCACAAGTTAGAAACAGCTTGGAGGCACACAACAACAACTTCATAGGCTCTCTGGAACAAAATAAAATACAGGAAGCCCCCACCTTTTGATGCCCCATTATCTGATGCTCACTTCTTCAATGTTTTCCAAATTAAACACAGGTTTCATTAATTCAGTGGGGATTCTACTCTTTCATCAGTTCTTCTTGCCTACAAAGGCTCACTTGGGACTGCTCATGTGCACTGCTTGCAAAGCAAGCTGAGAGGCAGAAAATGGTGCCAAGCCAGCTGACAGACTTTGCAAGCAGCGTGCAAGCAGTCAGTCTCAAGTGAGCCTCCATAAGTCCTTCATGCTCCATACAGTACAATCCATGGATTCCACTTTTCAGTCAGTTCTGTTTTCTGACAGTGCTTTGGTCCCTCACCTGTCAGATAAGTGTAGGAAGCCTGTAGTAGAAATAAAGAACCACTTTTTTCAGGCTATTGTATTCCTATCTAGCTCTCTTCTGTGGCTCCATACAGAAAAATCAACTTGCTAAGTTGTAAAATTTTCAATGATAGCTTTTCCTTTTTTGAAAAAAATGAAAGTACAATGATATTGCTTTTTCTACAACATGTTCTAATCTATGGTAGATACTGGGAGGCTTACAAGTGGTGATGCTTCATCACATTAACTACTTCGTTAATTGGTCATCTGTATTACCGATACAGTGAAATGAAGTGATAAGATATTCCCCAAATACATGGGACCTTCTACACTATACAATTATAGCACTATGATTCCACAATAGATATCTTGTCAATGTTCTATGGAATCCTGGGATCTGCAGTTTAAGGATGAGTACTTGAAATATTCAGCCAGAAAGTTCTAGTGCCTCACCAAACTACAACCCCCAGGATTCCACAGGATGAAGCCATGGCAATTAAAGTGGAATCATAGCATTGTAATTGTGCAGTGTGGAAGGGCTCCTGGTTAGAACTGCCTGTTAACAACTAACTTGCTTTCCCTGATTTAAAAAAGAAAAAAAGAAAAGGGAGAAGGGGTGGGGGGGAAGCTAGCAGCACCTTTGAGAGTAAATGATTTATTTTAGCATGAGCTTTCATGCTTGTAGCTATCTATCCACTTTTTTACATGTCCTGATGGAGTAATATTAAAGCTTTCCTTTCTTTTTCTTAATTTTTGTTAAGTTTAGGATTCATATTTCAAGCATTGTTCCTGTTTTTGAATGGCTTCAATTACTTTGAGATATTTTTAATATGAATCAAACTTGTGGTGTGCTTGAGGCTTTGCAGGGATTTTTTTCCATGAGAAATCTTAGATGGATCTCTGAAGTCAGAGATTTCTTTACACAAAAGCAATATTCTTTGTAAAATGCCAGTTTTTTTCTCAGAGAGAAAGATAACGAGACCAAAGAGAGTGGGAAGTGTTTTATTTCCTTTTTTTCCCAAACAACAATGGCCAATGTATACACACACACACACACCTCTATCCTGAAGATTCAAGAAGAGATTAACCATTTATTTCACTTTTTAAACACTTAAAGAAACAGTGACAAAATACAGCAGCAGCACATGAATAGAGAGCTTATCACTTTGTAACTACAAGAGAAAATAGCAATTAAGGATAGAGAAGCACAATATATAACTTTTGTAAAAACCAAGTGTATTGCAAAGATAACAAAGATCATTTCTGCTGCTGAATTTTGCCAAACACTTAGGATATGAGCAAAGTCTACTGCATTCCGCACTAGACTGTTATAGCGCTATGATTCCACTTTCAACCTCCTATGGAATCCTGGGGTTTGCAGTTTTGGGAGGGGCCAGCCAGTCCCTCCCAAAACTGCAAACCCCAGGATTCCATAGGAGGTTGGAAGTGGAATCACAGCACTATAACAGTCTAGTGCGGAAATGGCCAAAGACAAGCAACATTTTTACTCACAAAATGAGTATCCAGTTTTTCTTGAGGAAGCAATGTGGGGCAATATCAGCTTTGTCTGGAATGGGAATGGGGAATGTGTGGGCTGCTGGCTGCCTATGGCCTCAAGAGTTTTTTTATGTCTCCCAGGGCTGCCCACTTTTCTCCAAATACCCATTAGAGGATGTAGGGGCAATTTATCCATGTTCTTCCCCTTTCAGAGCCATGTAAGTCCCAGAAACAGGGAGCAGAAAGTGAGCCATTTTCTAGACAAGTAAAATGATCACTCGTGGTGTAGTCAAAGTGGGAGACAGCCTAAAATATTGCAAAAATTGGCTTCCCATGCTCTTGTGAGGGTGTTGTGGGGGATAAGAAAAACAAAACAAGACTAGTCCAAAGGATGGCCAATATTGCTCTTTCTGGCCACAATCTATTAGCCAGAGGTAGTAATCGTGTAGCCCTGAAACTGAACAGCCCTAGCCAGCTTAGCAAATGGTGACAGATGATAGGAGTTTCATTCCAACAACACCTGGAGGTATACAAGATTGCTACTCCAGATACACTTCTATCCAGAGGAAAAAAGTCCCATTTGATTCAGGAAAACTTGTGGGGGGAAGACATGAACATGTGCACATTTATAAATGTTCTCAAAGTAATAACTGGAATGAAAACAATTACTCATCTGCTTAGCTTTATGGGATAACTTTCTACTGCAAACACTAGCATACAGCATACATTTCTCTTCTGAGTCAAATAAATAATGTCCTCCTACATTCTTCTTCCAACTTAACTTTGTAATGAATTCGCTGTTTCTCTTGCTCAGTCTTCCTTTTGTTTCAGTATTTAGAACCCAGAAGGTATGTAAATATTCAGAAGACAATGACATTTAAATATTTTACAGTTTAGAGCTCTATATAAAATTAAGCATGCTGAATAAAAAACATTTATGAGGCATTCCAAACTGGCAGAATGTACCACCATTCAGATATTTCGCAAGCAGCTTTATTTACAGCTTCTTGAACATGGGCGTGCACTGTGATATTGCAGAAATGGATTAAAGTACAGCTTTCCTATACAACAAATCTGAAATGGTGGCATTAGTCACAGAACTATATGACAAGAAATATCTGAGTATAGGTAGAGACAAAAATAAGGCTGGAAGAGCAATATTTGGTTTCCAGCAGACCATAACTCTATTAAAAGGAAGGGGTTGCAGCAACAACCAAAAAACAATTTTAAAAAATGAATTAGTAATGTCCACAGCTGTCAAAAATCCAAAGAACTCAACCAGTATAGTTAATGGAACCACTGAAAGATGATGATGATGATGATGATGATGATGATTTTTTTTTAAAAAAAACACCAGAGATTAACAGTAGAACACAAAATAAAAACTGTTGACAATGCTGACATAGGCCGTAAGTTTTAAATGCAAGGTAAATCCCTTTGTAATTATTTGATTAATCCTTTCCACATGTACCCATGGGTCAGTGGAGCACAGCTTCTTTCTTTGTTAGTTTGATTTACATAAGAGATAAATGGGAACCCGCGTTGCCTTGAAGGTGTTATTATCCTTCTATTCTTTTGCTCATCTTACCTGCCATGTCAGTCTTTCTGATAGGGCCAAATTCTAGACCTTTTTACAGCATAGGTCTAAGCTAGGTGCTGCAGGGTTCTTTTAATTGTTGACAATGACCTGCCTGGCTGCTAATAATAATATAAAGGTAAGCTAATATTTATGTATTATTAGCGTATTTACCCAGCATTGCCCGGGATTTTATTTTCCCACAGGTAATACTTGTTAGAAATACCTTAGGAATTACCTTACCTTAGGAATTAGATGTGGTTAAAATACCCAGATTTGAGATCCTGTGTCTCTAATTCCCCAAACTGCCTTGTCCAGTACCTGTAACTTTCCCCCATATTCCCCAATCCAATCTGTATTCAGAGTTATTAACATACAGGGTTTGTTTCCTGAGGGAAGATACTGCCCTCCTTCTTGTGTTAGGCCTCATCTCCATAGCAACAGGCCTGAGCTCTCTGCCTGAGAATTCTAAAGGCCCTTCCCTGAACTGCCAACCCCAGGATTCCATAGAATCTTCACAGCCAGCCAATCATGTGAGGTCTTTGCCTGCCTAATACAGACAAACAGACAAACTCACAAACAGATAAACTTTGATTTTTATATAGTAGATCTCATTTTTTCCCACTCCTAAATAAATTCAGAGTGCCATTCCCAGATCAAGGGTAATATGATTTTCCATTATCCAGCTAATTTCTGATTGTACATCCTGACAGAATCCTCGTATCCCTGGACAGTCCTGCCATGTATGAAGATAGGACGCTACCCAACCACAATTCCTCAAGCATAATGAAGATTTTTTATTAATAATTTATGCTAATTTTGCTGAAAATACCATTTTAACCGTACTTTCTCTACTGTGGGATGATACAGATTTCATTGGATAAGATGACGACGATTTGCTGCCATTCTCCACTTCTAAAATATAACCTAGGTCCTCTTCCCATGTCACTTGTAATCTAGTTATACTACTGAATTATATTCAATGTTCAATGATAAAAGACTAAGGATAACAAAACGTCTCATTTGTAGAAGGCTATGTGATGGAGAACTGGTATTTCAACATGTAAGTCCTACAACCCATGAATAATAGAAAACTGTTCCCACATGTGGGGTGCTCTCCAAAGCAATCTCCCCCTCCACCTGAATCAAACTTTCCTTGGGAAAATTTGGTTCATTAAGGGTGCATCTGCCTGAAAGGTCTAATTGAAGAGTGCCCAGCTTTTCAGCAATCACAAACTTCCCTTCAACAGACAAGCTCTTCATTCCCCCTATTCAATTAATGTAAGTCTGCAATAAATATGTAGTTGATGGATCTTTTCTTATCAAAGCTCTCTGTGTTATATCCTGATCCACTGATTGTATCTCTTTGTTTGTATTGTTTTTTCTGACTCGAGGCAAGGGTAAATGGTAGCTCTCGTTGTGTATTATATCTAACATTAAAGAGACTGCCTTATTAGAATCTATAACTTACTATACCAAAGGTTCTCTCTCTTCATTTACATTAATCAAATGGCCTATCAGACATCACCCTGTTTCTTTTCCAGTGCCAAGTTCCAAAAGCTGTTAATTTTCTGAAGGCTCCAGAGCTTTCAGTGTTGACCTTTGTAGTTTGGGGCAAGGTTGTTTAAAACAAGGTCTTACTCCAACTGCAGTTCTGCCCAGGAGGATCTTTTTTCCAAGAAAATCCCTTGGTATTTGATCATTAGTACATGTTACTAATGCTCTAGCATTTTGGTAATCATAAAAGAGATATTCTTCTTTCTGTGTATCTGCTATATCAAAGGCATTCACATTTGCCTGATTCAGGATCTGAACACTGAAAGTTGAGTGTAAGCCCTTTTATGGATTGCCTTAACAGAGCAGAAACATACATGGTTGATCTTGCATCATTGATTTTATTAAGAGGCAGTTATTATATTTATATCCCACATTTTCCTCTTGAAGGAGCTCAAGACAGTATACATGCTTCCCCCACCCCATTACTTGTATGTTATCCTAAGAAAATTGACTGGATCAAATTTGCCACTGTACGTTGTGAGCTCAATGTGGTTTAACACTTGGATTTCTTTAGTCCTAGGACTCCAATGGCTCGCTAACCTTGACACAAGGGTTAGTGAATCTTTGGACATCTAGATGTTTTGGACTGTAACTCCCCACAGTTCCATGCCATTGACCATGCTAGCTTGGGCTTCTGTGAATTGAAGTCCAGAACATCAAGAAAAAGAGAACTATGTTTCTTCATCCATCCACTCCATCCAGGAGTCCAGGGGCCATTTCTTCCAGCCCCAGCCCCCCAACCCATCTCAAGGCTTCCTTTCCAGATGAAACGGGGAGTGATCAGAAGGTCCCATGCAGCTTAAAAACAAAACTCATTCCCAATTTTTATATAGATTTTTTTTAAAAAAAATCATTCATTTATTATTTATTTGCTAAAACAAGGCACGAGGTGAGGCACACATAGGCTGCAATCCAACATCTTCTCAGAATAGTGTAAATATCCACATGTAGAGATACACTGCACCAACACTACGCAACCTCTGTGCAATGTCGTGCAAAATGTGTCACTGATTATGTACCATTATGCAACGTGCAGCCATAATGTGCAATATACAACTACCAACTCAACTTCCACCATTGTCAGTCAAATATGTCTGTTGTGCCATAATATATCACTGAGAGCATGCTGGCCATTGTTTTAGAGGAGAACTGGATCCTAGAGATGTGATTCTCTCACTTTTTAAAAAAAATAATCCCCTCAAAGTGGATATTTTTTTCTGAGGGTTCTGTGTGGCACAAAAATTACCTTGGAACTGCCTGATTCCACCTCTGTACTGCACCATAAGTGTCACAAAATTTGCAAATGCCATTTGCATTCAAGTTGTCATGTTTGAGTCAGATAATACACTCAAGCCAGAGAGTAAAGCTGTTCTAAGACTACCAGAGGACTTGAGAGATCTCTTACAGTCCCACGATCAGATTAAACCACCTTTTTAAAATACAGTCAAACCCTTATTCTCTCTCCCTTCACTGAACTGAGGCCCAGAGGTATAACAAGCAAACAATGACAATGCTAGAAACACAGCTCCCACTCAATAAACTTGTTTCAATTTTACAATGAACAAAGAAGTAAACGGAGAGAGAAGGAGGAAGACAAAAACCCCAGGTATTATATCCCCTGCTTGATAAATGGGGGAAAAAATCTGTCCAGACTAACCATAAACCAAAAGTTCACTCAGTAACCTTGGCAGGAAGGGAAGGCAACCCAGAAATGGGGTAGGGATGGGAGATGGAGAGAGAGAGAGAGAAACATAGGAGTGATGAACTCGTCTTCTTCAAGCTTCACTTGGTTAAGTTATGTGGCATACAAATCGTCAGATCCTAAGGAGTTATTAAAACTTTATATAGCTAATTTGATCTCCTCCCATCTTTCCAAAATTTACTTGCAAAAAACTCTCTCTCTCTCCCTCTCTCTCCCTCACACACACACACACACACACACACACACACACAAAAAGAGGATAAACCAAAAAGAACTTTCAGGTGAACACCTTTGAATCTCTTCTTTTGAGATACGTTATATGGTGTATAGATATACCACACTTTGCATAATACAAATTATATGCATAAAAATTTTTCAGTACAAAGGAATTAATGATTTCTTTGGCATCTGCTTACAATGCCCTAAATGCAAGTTTTTATTTTAATAAAATTGATGTTCAAATATCTCTGTTACAATTATGTTGTTGAGTTCTTTTTCTCTCACATATTTTAAAAAATATTTTATCCTACTGTGTGGTCCTGTAGAGGAGGCAATATTTATCACAATCTATGAAATAGTAATTTTTTAAGAAATCAGAGAACTAAAACTGAAATAAATCTAAAGCCTTGGCAAATTAGGAAATTCCTGAATAGAATTCCAAAAAAACAACAAAGTGGCAGTGTACTAGACCTCCCAAGGTGTGGAGCTGCACAAGCTTGTGTCACAGCATAACCAAAAAAAGATGCTGTTACACATCAAAGTCAAACAGATCTCTGATTGCAACAGAAAGTGGAACAATTTCCCAGATAACAGGTGCAAAGCAAGGATAAACAATTAGTCATCCTCCAGATGTTTTCAAGTACAACTTCCCTAATCTCTAACCATTGGCCACACTGTGTAGGTCTTACGGGCATTGCATCCCAAAATCTCTGCAGGATGACAAATTGCCTACCTGAACTAGACAGGTGGGACAAGGCATTCGTTGAGATATCTTGATTCCAAATTGTTTAGATAGGGACTTATAGGTGATAATCAGTTCTTTGACTTGCTTCCAGAAATGAACTGATAGATAGTGCAGATTGAACAGAACTCATATCCTGTAAAAATCAAGTCCCAGACATCAGTCTGGCAGCTGCATTTTGTACCAGGTGATATTTTTGAAATATATAACATATGTGACAAGGGTAAAATGAAGTGCAAATTTCCTGTGGAGTTTCTTTTTTTTTATTATTATTATTATTATTTTTTAAATTTTTATTAATTATATAACTAAATCACAAATACAAAACAAGAAAAAAAAATTAAACACCATGTGATATACATAATAGTGAATTAAAAAAAAATAATTTTTTTTTCTTTTTCTTTTTTTCTCTTCTCTTAAGCAATACTAACTTTCATTGTTATTTTGCACCTTTACCCTTAAATTTATAAATCTGTTCAACTATTATAATTTCACATTTAATTCAATATTTTTCACATCCCCTTTAATCTATTTCTATTGTTAATTCTTTTGACTTTTTTTTTTAAAAAAACATTGACATCACTTATCCTTTTAAATCTATAAATCACAAGTTTAACACACACACCTACTAAGAATTACAAAATATACAACATAAAAGAAAAACAAAACTAAAACTAAAAAATACCCACCCCCCAGAGCCAACTTTTTATTTAATCCACTTTCCAAAATTGCCATTCTTCTTTTGACAGGGTAGTATTACTATCTCTTTTCAGAACTTTATCCAAAAATATTTTCCAAATTTCTTCAAAATCATTCCCTTTAACCAAACCTTTCATAAACCTAATTCTACATGTTAGTTTATCATTAATTGCGATTTTCCACACTTCTTTATACCATTCCTCTATTTGAAATTTTTCATTTGCTTTCAATTTTTTTGCTATTATTAATCTCGCTGCAGTTAACAAATTTGTTATTAATTCTTTCTTTACTTGAGTACACTCAACCTTATCATATATAGATAACAATGCAATATTTGGACATACTGGTATATCTGCTCCTATAATCTCTTTTATCTCTTTAAAAACCTTTTGCCAAAACTCCATTATCTTATTGCAATTCCACCACATATGCATATATGTACCAATTTCTTGACATCCTCTCCAACATAATCTTGAATATTTCTCATCTATTTGATTTAATTTCACTGGAGTCAAGTACCATTTCCACACTAATTTATAATAATTCTCTTTTATTCTTATTGATAATTTTTTTAAATGACGTTGTTTCCAAATTTTTCTCCATTCTTGTATATCTATATTTTGTACTATCTCTTCCTCCCACATTTTTCTAAGAAAATCCTCTTCTTGTTCTTTTGCTAATATTTTATATATTTCACTTGTAATACCTTTTAGTATTTCATTTTCTTGCATATTTTCTCTTTGAATAATAATTTGTTCAAATTTAGTATATTCTTTAAAATCCTTAACATATCTTTTCATACTCTTTGTCCATTGCTCTAATTGTATATAATTTAACCAGGATATTTTAGTTTCCTGCAATCTCTCTTTCATTCTATCTTTATTTATCATTATTTTCATCCATTCTTTTAATCTATAATTTTTTTGTTTTTTTATTTCTTTCTCTATTATTTCTCTTAAATTTATTGGAAATTTTTCCATCATCACTATCGGAGTTAATATTGATATATTCGGTAATAATTTTCTTTTATTTTTTTTCCATATTTCTATTATATTTTTTATAAAAGGATTTTCTATCTTCTCCATTTCTTTCTTTGAAAAATTCCTAAAAAATATATTTTCTAATTTTGTCTCAATATTCATATCTTCTATCTCTAACCAATCTAAATCACCCTTTCCTGAAACCCCCTCTATGATATATCTCAATTGATTTGCATAATAATACCATTTTAAATTTGGATCCTGTGAAGTTTCTTCATGAAAAATTAAATCTGGTTCTGTTTATAATGCTTCCAGAATCAAAGTCAGTAACTAGGGCAAATGCAGTTCTTCCAATTATATTGGATTAAACATATATATATATAATATACAATGATATATATATATGTGTATTTATGTATATATAGAATCATAGAATCATAGAGCTGGAAGAGACCACAGAGGCCATCGAGTCCAATCCTCTGCTAAGCCGGAACACCCATCAAAGCATTCCCAACAGACGGCCGTCCAGCCTCTGCTTAAAAGCCTCCAAAGAAGGAGACTCCACCACACTCTAAGGCAACATATTCCACTGCTGGACAGCTCTGACCGTCAGGAAGTTCTTCCTGAGGTTCAGGTGGAATCTCCTTTCCTGCAGCTTGAATGCATTGTTCTTTGTCCTAGTCTCTGGAGTGGTAGAGAACAAGCCTGCTCCCTCCTCAACATGATATCCCTTCAAATATTTAAACATGGCTATCATGTCCCCTCTTAGCCTTAATATATAAAATACATACATACATATATATATAATTGACAGATTAAATAATGAGTAAAATATCACCTTCCATTGCACTGTGTGTTTCTATTTCTTATTTACTCCTCCTTGTACCAGCACAACTATAAAGAATATTTAGTAAAAAGCAGAGTTTGGAGGAATTACTGGGGGATTCTGGGAGTTGTAGTCTAAAAAAGGCATTTGTCCAAAGTCTGACAGAAATCATACTGGAAGAGCTAAGAATTGCAATTTGTGCACTCACATCTCCTTATATTATTTTTTTTCCTTGTTCTATTCTTGCTCCCAGTAGGGTTAAAGCAATTCAGTGCAGGGAAAGGAATATTAGCAGAAGAGCTGTAGATTTCCTTTGCTCCCTTGAACTTTAACTTTCAAGCTCTGCTGTTCAGTTTTTGTTTCTTTGGAGTGCCTGAAAATTACCCAATGCTTCAGTTATTGTGTGGAAGGAGATTGCTTGACAAGGCCTCTGTGTGTGAGAGCTCTCCCAGGTGCTGAAACCCTTTCAAAGCATTTGTGTAGTGGGGAAACTTCAAACAGAGCAAGGGCGGTAGGGCTTTCATTTCTGATGCTAAAGCTCTCTCTTCAACAGATTTGCCTTCAGAGATCAGTTTTCACTTCTTTCTGGGAAACAGAAAGTTGTGATGCTGTGCCAATCTATAACTGCAAAGTTCAGAAGCACCTTCTCAGTGGGGGACAGGCAGCCTTCACATCAATGATTGTGTCATGAGGTGGGAAGAACCTAAAAGAACCCAATATACGAGTCTTCAGGCAGAAAGACCCAATACCATAGCATTTTTATTGCTCTGACCTCCTAGTGATCTGTATGTATAGACATGACAATTCTTTCAGAACCACTGAATTAATAGCATAGATACTTTTAGCATTTAGTTGTTGGTGTAAATTTAAGCATAGACACTTCCACATGAGATTTTCCCTTGTGGTTTGGCTATCAACCTAATGACTCAGCTATTAGCACCAAGGCATTTACTGGACTCAGTGGACTGGTAGATTGATAGCACATTATGAAATTGAGGGTAAACATCTAGGTCTATCTACCTCCATAAATCATTGTGCAATTTTGAAGAAAAAATTATAAAATATGAATAAAAACATCTGAAATGGAACATTTTTCATATTATGGCTTGGAGTGCCCTGTTACAGTACAAAATCCTTTTATAACGGCTGTGCATTGGAATGCTCCATAAAACCACTTACATTACTATGGTGCTCTAAATAGGTTTTGTAAAATATTGCAGCCAGGGAGCAGACATAAATAGGAACAGTTTTGAATTACATTGTAGTCCGTAATGCATGATGTAAGAAAATAAAAAGTCCACAAGTACTTCACACACCATGCTGAGTTATTTTAGGAGGCCCTGTGTATTTCGGTTTCCATTGTGTGGAGGAAAGAAGCTAATCAACAAGCAAGTATTACTCCTTGTTACAATAACATGAGAAGTTGAATCTTAGATTAAAAATTTGCTAAGAAAACTGATCTTTTTGTTAGACTTCCAGAAAATGAAGTAGCATAGGCAGTGCTCTCTTCACCAGAAAAGAGAGCAGAGCCATTTGTCACAATTAAAGAAAAAAAATAATCACACGACCAATATCATCAGTGTTATCACATTCTCCAAATGATTTTAGACCCTGATTTTCTAGGATTCTAAATCAGAGCTTAGAAAAATTACTTGCCTGTGGTGGCTGGAAAGATCTAGAAGCTGAAGTCCAAAGAAGTAAATTTTCCAAGCTCTAATCATGTGGGGAGATGAATCACTCTGTTACATGTATTTGCCTCAAAGTCATAGGGGGTGCTGAGGATGGGAACAGAAGGGGCAAGGGTTGTAGAATTTCAGTGTTTTTGAAAAGTATCAATAAAGATATTTATTAAAAGTGACAGCCCAACTGCACTGGGCAAGCTGTTGGGCTGTCACTGCCATGGGGGGTATCGGGTGCTCAGGGAATATACAAGGGAAACTTCATCCAATGTTCATGTTTTTTCCCATCCCTATCTGCTGCTTCTAAACTTGTTCATGGTTGTTGGCTGTTGTGTAGGGAAGGAGAATTCTCTTTGACTCCACCTAATCACATTGTCCTCTTTCTAATGGTGGGATTCAGGTTTAGTCTGACTCCTGGCTAGACTTTACAGACTTTAGTCTGGCTCCTGGCTAGACTTTACAGCTGCCTGTAAGCCCATTGCAAGTGCCTTCAGCAGTTCCCATGTCCTGTTAGGTGGGTCAGCTGCTCTGTTTTTTAGTGGGGAATGTTTTTTCCCCCCATGGGATTGCCTTTCCTGCCCTTTGCTGCTCCTCTTAATTGGTGAGGCAGCATCAGCCTGGATCTTCCTATCTGACCATATGAGAGCGTGATTGGTTTAAATAAGGTTTGGTTGATGTTTGGACCTCTGTGAGTGCAGGCTGGTCTGATTGTATGTGAGTGTGTGTATTCAGCCTTAACATCCTTACCTAAGGAAGGAGTTGTCTCAGTGTTTCTGCATTTCTTTCGGAAGACCTTGGTCTGCAGCCTATCAGCATTATCTGCAGATAGAACCCAAAGTTAGGGTGGCAACTTAAAGGTGGTGGCCTCTGCCCCAACAACAAGCTGTTTGTTTCTGCTTCACAGTAGGCCCTCCTTTCTCAAGAGTAGAACACAGTCACCAGAGGTGAAGGTACTGACCTGGTGACAGGTACACTGTTGCTGGTTATCACTCTCCTGTTGCGGTTGAGTTATCAGTATACAACTAAGGAGTCAGTCCTGTATTTGGGAGAAAATGATCCGGGCAAGATGTCCAGACATTCTCTAGATCACTATGACAGGAGGTACACCATACCACAGCCATCAGTGCTGTGCAGAGACATTCTAATACAGACATTGTTGGGTTGGTTGGAGAGAGGTACCATTCTGCAGCCTAACTTTACACTGGACTTACACTGTTTCTACACAGTGAACAGTGTCACTTGTTGCTAGCAAGTTGTAACATATGCTTGGAGAATTTGCAGCTGGGATTCAAGATTCTTGGGAGGGGTGGAAGGGGAGCAAGGAGAAAGCAGAGCATTATACATATTTGATATAATAAAGAAATTGGAAGGAGAAAGTTACGGAAAAAACTAGAGGATGGTGCCAAAGGAGCTCCCCTACATGTTTGGGCTGCTGCAGGGACTAAATAGTCTTTCTTATGTTTAGTACTTAAACAGAGCTGGAGGACAAGCTCCAAGGAAGGAGACAGAGGCCATATTTTCATGACCCAATCATACTGTTCTGTGAGACCACATTATCACAGTGATAAGTTCATGTGAGTTGCTTTTTTTCCCTTTAGGTATTCAGTTCTAACCCTCTTGATTGTGTCTTAATACCCAATCTAGGTGTCTGGATCTAGGAAAGTGACTTACAGGAATCAAAGGACTGTCTCTTCCCTATCCAGTGTGATTGGAATAAACCACCAACCTTTCATGCTAGAAACCTTACAAGGAAAAAGTCCCTGCTTGTAGTATGGGGACTTTCCCTCAATGCTCTCCTAACAATGCTAGGGTGTGGGTTTCTTCCAGTTCCACTGGATAGACAAGACAAGATTTTGCATTGCAGAATTGCAATTGTTCTTAAGAATATATACCTTGTGATAGGGATATGTACTTGTCAAAATAGAGGCTACAGATTCATTTATCTGGAGGAAGTGAATTGATGTCTAATAAGGCACTGCTAAATGGAAATAACTATATGTGCCAACACACCCTGAATCCATGTGTATTACAGAAGGCCTGAAATTCATCCTGTTTCCCAGAGCAAAGCATATATGCTATCCAAACACACTCAAAGTGATTTTAAGCCACATGATTTACAGTACTGACAAATGTGGTGCATCTTTACAATGACATTTCTTCCTGCTGCATAGACCCTTTTTCACCTGTAGCCTTAGCCTCACTTCCATCAATCTGTTCACTTTAGGAATAGTTTTAACAGTTTTACTACCTGCAGGCAGCAGAACATCTATTGGTATCATTCAGAGATGTACAAGAGCGGCCGTCTACAGCATGACTGTTCCTCCCTAGCCATATTGATTGCACATGAAAGATGAAAGTAACCCTAAGCTAAATCACTGAAGATTAAATATGAGCTGCAAACTTTTAACAAACAGTTATTCATGAGTTTACTAGACATATTTTAATTAATCAGTCAGGTAACACAATGTTAATGCTCACTGTTTATAAGGTATTCACTCAGTACTGTCAATATTAGGATCTGAAAAGCAACAAAATTTCAGCAAGATCATCCTTGCATTTTGGAATATTACAGTACTGAAATGAGTCAAAGAGGCACTCACAGTATTTGTATTTGTTGTGTACTCTTATTTTTACAAGGTTGCATGGAAAGAAGATCCAGTGAATTCATTTGGGCTCACTCCAAGTAAGTGTGTACAATATTGTAGTATCAAGGATATTTCCAGATAAAATTTTAAGACATTCTGATACACCTGTCCATGGATAACATTGACTTAGTGATGTCACTCATGTAGCCTAACTATGGACACACACACACCCCATAAATTTAAACTAAATGTTTAAAACATTTAAACTAAATGTTTAAACTAAACTAAATGTTTAAATTTCTAAATTCATTGTACAATTTTTCTCTGGAAAGATATGTCAGGCACTGTGTATTTCTTTCAATCACAGATTCAAAATTTGTTTGTCCAGGAATTTTGAAATTTTAACATTGATTTAAATTTTTCAGACTTTCCTGATTTTTTTTTCTAATTTGCTAGTTTTATGTATTCTTAGGTTTTTGGATAGTTTTATAATTATATCACATTGTTTATGATTTTACATACACCATCGTGAGGTAGACATTTGCAAATTTTGCATTTTTTAAAAAAGCATTAAGTAACCCAAATTAATCTACACATTCAATCCAGTTCAGGTAAGGCATTTTCTCTCTCTTTTCTTTCCCTTCTGTTTCAAGTGGGAAATGAAATGGGATATCTTTGTATCCCTGAATCCCCAATTATCCCAATCCCAATGTGCTCACTAAACATTAAAAAAAAGGTTAGCAGGACTTGTTCACTGCCCATTCCTCTTGCATATTGTATACCTGCTGACCTATCTCTGGTAGCTACACTGAAGAGTCAGTAAGACAGGAGCTTGCTGCAGATATGGCTGTATGCACATAGGGACTACTTATCAATAACACTAGGTGCACAGCCACTATGGGTGTGGCCAGCAGAAGTACTGACATGCCCAGTAGGCATTTTATGTTTATATTTGTGCAAATAATGAACATGTCCAAAAGGAGTCTGATAAGCTCTCCATACCCACCCATACCATGTTTAGCACTAATTGACCAGGCTTTGGAAGGAACTGGTGATCTGCCACATTACTCTGCATACTCATGCATTCAATCAGGATTGCTGTCTAAGTGAGTCATAATTGCTTGCCACATACATAAATTGACTGAATAATGGCTGATCTCCCCCATTGATTTCCCCATTGGGGACTGAAGCCTGACTGACTTCTTGTGCAGGTATATGCATATCTACTCTGAAGTAAACTCTACTGAGTTCAATGGGTCTAACTCTCACATGTACACAGGATTTCAACTTTAAGTCTTTCCAACCCATTGTGTTTAAAATTCATTATGTTTACAAATATTTTCTTAGTTTTAATATTTATTATTGTGTTGACTTGATAAGTTTCACACTGTAACAATAAATATTGTTGTCACAGATCTGCATAAAATGTATCTGCTCTGATTGAAATTAATTCCTAAATTGCTCAAACCAATTATCAACAAATGAAATGCCAGAAGAAAGTGAAATTCTTGGTTAAAGGAAATGTCATGCTTTTGTTCCAGGAAGCTTAAAATGTTACATTTTGGGGTGTTAATAGTAAAGCTGTTCATTATGGCACTTCTATGTAGAATCAAAACACTTGTAATGCTTACAGATGGCTTTCTGATACAATATCTATTGCCTATTTTTCAATTACATTAAATTATTTTAGGTCTCTCTACTGATCATCTTTGGCTCTTGTTCTCCAAAGCATCGCTTTCATATACATATGCCTCAATTATACTATTTGCATAATGTATGTTCAGTGTGCTGTATTTTATGCCATTTGCATAATGTATGTTCAGTATGTTCTGTGTGGTGTCAAAATATAGTGCATTATTTTAAACACATTATCCTAACAGCATATTTGTGATCTACATATCTTCCATAAATCTCTGTGTACTGGGTGACCTTGGTGCATCACACACTCTCAGTTCCAAAAACCTCATGTTAAATTCATCTTAGAGTCATTTTAGGCTGCAAACAGCTTGAAGACACACAACAGCAACAAATTCTGTCCTTAAACCTGATGGTAAGTCACAGTGCCTTATAATCCTATATGCAATAAACCTATAAACCTATATACATTGTGACAAACCTATATGTAATCATAATAAATCCAAATTTTCAACATCTCCTTGACCAAAACAATCTTCCTGTCTTTCCACAACATGAGCAGCCATTTCTAGGTGCTAAAATATTCAGCATAGCACATTTGCAGCTCACTTTCCCTCTTCACTCCTCTTTGTCACCTTAAGTTAAATGGGCACACTTCAAGGACACACGATCAAGGACATTTCAGTCAACTATTTTCAATCTCTTTCTGGGAGTTGCTCAGTCCCCATTGAACTTGGCCCTTACCTCTGCATCATCCACAATGGTGAGGGAGGGACAGTATTTGCCCTCCCATAAGGAGAGAGGGAAGGCAGGAAGTGTCATGCCGTTAGAGGGAGGAGGCAGATTGAGTGAGGGTTCAGTCTGGCTCGTCCCTTCTCCTCCTCTTTTGACACCATCCTCCTTCCCTCTTGATTAGTGAAAGCTTCACCTGGTTGCCTTTAGAGGGTGGGTAGGAATTTTTCCCTTCCCTTTGGCCTTCAAAAGGGGAAGGCTGTTTTGCCTATCTTGTATTGAATTGCCATGGTACCTATGGGACAATTGGCTCAGTGTTTAATTGGTTTTATAAAATGTATGTGTTTCAGAGGGAGATATGTTGTTTAATTTAATTGCCTAATTGTCATTTACTTGACAATTAAAAGGGTCCTCGGGAAATCACTATGCATCCATAGGCACATTTTTGGTGAAAGAGGTATTCTGCCCCTTGAGTCCTGGCACTCGGGAGTGAGACAGGGAACAACTTTTAGGGCTGGACATGTCTGATGTTCTCCTACAGAACTCAGGGCTCTTGGAGGGACTCAGTATGAGTGGGCTTCCCTGCAATTAGAACTGCCAAAGATAAGTCAGGCTTATGACTTAGCTCTGGGGCTTGGGTGGCTTGCCTTTGAGATACTGAAGAGCTAGTAGAAATATGCCTGCTTTGTTGTCACCCAATGGTTGCAGCCCTGCTGCAGATGGAATTTAAATAGTTCATAAAGCGGCACTTTAGTAATCCTATAGGGAAATATCAATGATGCTAACTCTTTCTTTGGACCTTTTTGCATGCCAGTCCTGTGGCAAAATGGCCTTGGGAGTGCTGTGGGATTGCGAGGACTGTTCCACATGACATCCTCACAATCTCACAACACTTCTGAGGTCATTCCGCAGCATTCACGCATTATATAATTTTCGGCTCGTTGCCCAAAATGATACATGATTGCATGTCCCTCCTGTGCCTCACCCGCACTTACCTTGTGTGCGGAGCCTCTGGATGTGTGGCTGGGAAAGTACTCAGCTGCGCTGCGGAAGGAAGGGGCAGAGCCCTCATGCTTCATTAAACTCAGTACGCAGCTGGTGCGGAGGAGAAGCAGAGGGGCTTCTTGTGTGCCCCTCATGATGACATGGAATGAGATAAGATGCGAAATGGGCCTTTGTCTTTTATTGGCTAGTGAACAGACAAATCAAGACTCTTCAATGCTGCAGCACAACAAATGCCTACCACATGCAAGCTGTTTTTGTCAGTTACTCTTAAAATATAAGTTCTTAACAAGTAAAAGCTAGTTAATTCTATGTTTCATTTTATTTTGAAAGCAACTGACTATTTCTGGACATATCTTTGTTTGATTCTTAGATATTCACCTGGAAACTAGCTTTCATACAGGCCCTTTTTGCACTGAGGCTTTTTGCGTGAGCCGGGGTGGGCGGCTTGCGCGAAAAGCCTCTTCCGAGAGCCTGCCGGTTCCCCGCTCGTTCCTTCCGCAGGCGAAGGAACAAGCGGGGAAGCGGCAGCGTCCCGGAGGCGGAGGCGGCTCGCGCGTCCATCCTCCCCCGCTTGCGCGAGAAGCAGGAGCCTCTCGCGCCGCCCCCCGTGCACGCGGGAAGCGATCGAAAGTCGCGCCCGTCCCCCCGCGGCACCAGGAGCGAGCGACAGTCGCGCCCACCCACCCCCCGCGCGCTCGTGCGAGCGGGAGGCTGTCGCGAGCAGCCCCCACCCGCGCGAGCAGGATGCCATCGCATCCGTCACGCAAGCGCCCCGCCCCACCCCTTCCTTCCGCAGGAGCGGAGGGAAGGAAGCCCTACCCGGCCGCCTCTCCGACGCACCGCACAACAGGTAAGTGCGGGTGGGCGCAGGGAGCGTTGCGCAGCGCGGGGTGATTTTCCCTTGGAAGCGAAAATCAAAAACCCCGCGCTCGCGCCGCTGCAGCCCCGTGAGAGCACCGGAAGTGGGAGTGCATCGTGTGGAGCGGTGCTCCCACTCCCGCACGGCTCACGGGGCTATTTTGCTCGGGAAAGCCCATGCGAAAAGGGCCTTAGTTTGCATAGCTTGGACTGACATATTGCTTTGACAACTGTGCAAACTACCATAATTTCAAGGAAGTTCTGAGAACAAGCTTCTCAACAGGCACAAGCCACAAGCCTGAATTCACATTTTACTTTTAATAACTATAATGACATGCTAAAAGCAGAGATAACGGAATAGTGAGAGGATCCAGAGAATCATTTTAGCACTGCTCAATTATGGTTGACTTCATTATACCCATTCTTCTTAGTAAACTCTTCACTTGAATGTGCATCCATCATGAGAGATAGTGGTGGAATCTGCCTTTATAGGCCCTTTTCGCACGGGCTTTCCCGAGCGAAATAGCCCCGTGAGCCGTGCTGGAGTGGGAGCGGCGCTCCACACGACGCACTCCCACTTCCGGCGCTCTCACGGGGCTGCAGCGGCGTGAGCGCGGGGTTTTTGATTTTCGCTTCCAAGCGAAAATCACCCCGCGCTCGCGCAACGCTCCCGGCGCCCACCCGCACTTACCTGTTGTGCGGTGCGTCGGAGAGGCGGCCGGGTAGGGTTTCCTTCCCTCCGCTCCTGCGGAAGGAAGGGGTGGGGCGGGGCGCTTGCGGGACAGATGCGATGGCATCCTGCTTCGCGCGGGTGGGGGGCTGCTCGCGACAGCCTCCCGCTTCGCGCACGTGCGCGGGGGTGGGTGGGCGCGACTGTCGCTCGCTCCTGGCGCGCGCGGGGGGTGGGTGGGCGTGACTGTCGCTCGCTTCTGGCGCACGTGGGGGGGACGGGCGCGACTGTCGCTCGCTTCCCGCGTGCGCGGGGGCGGCGCGAGAGGCTCCTGCTTCTCGCGCAAGCGGGGAGGATGGACGCGCGAGCCGCCTCCACCTCCGGGACGCTGCCGCTTCCCCGCTTGTTCCTTCGCCTGCGGAAGGAACGAGCGGGGAACCGGCAGGCTCTCGGAAGAGGCTTTTCGCGCAAGTCGCCCACCCCAGCTCACGCAAAAGGCCTCAGTGCGAAAAGGGCCATAGTCTCAAATAGGGACATGAGTTGGCCATGGAATTACAGCCCTGGGATGTTCAAGGAGGACAGCAACTTGAAATGACTTTAGCTTCAAACTGATAACTAGTGGAACTGGCAAATCACTGTAAAATGGCTGAAGTGGGCAGTTAGAAAGAAACTTACAGCCATATTTGGGAACAATTGAAAGATGTAGACAATCTATAGGGGCAGCTACCTCTAAAGTACATTACTTAACCTAACTGAAAGCAACAAGAGCATGATTGACTGAAGCCAGGTTGATAGAGGTGCCCCATTCCCTGTTTATAATAAGCAGAAAAGAAAATCAATCACAGTGAAACAGGTGTGCTGAGCTACCAAGACCAAGTTACATGCTGTGCTTATTAATGCATGAGGCAGTTAAAGGCATTGACTATCTACCAGTCCTAGGAGACTTCGCAGCCAGGTGGAATGCAAAACATAAATGGCATGATTTATGCCACCATGGGCACAGAAACATGACTGGAGTGGGGAGGGCTCTTCAGGTATATGGGATGCCTAGATAGATCATTCATTTCCACAGCAACCCAGAATAGGGCTTGAGCTATTTCTTTATCTGGAATGGCCCCCTCTAATCAGCTGAAGGATGATCCTTGAACAAACTGGGAGAGAATTTAGGAGACAGATATGGAAAGCTGTGATAATGGGGCTTCCCATTATCTTGACTTAGCTAAAGGGGGAAACTTCCCTCTTCAGGTAAACCAAGGGTTAATAAGGTGTTGGGGATTAGATTACATCATAGGTCATGTGGGTCAGCATCATAGGTCACAGGGTGAGACTTGACCAATCAAAAAGGAAAGAGGTGAGCATCTTCAGGATGTTTCCAGATGCTTCCAAGGAGAAGTTATAAAACTTCTTGCGAGGCCATGTGGCTGAGAGAGATAACAAAGGGATAACAAAGAGACAACAACCTAGGAACCTCCTGGAAGGGGGTTCTGTGCCAGTAGCAGGCTGCAGGCCTCGCCTCGCCTCGCCTTCTGGTGTCTTCCTCATAGAACATCTAAGCTATGAACATCTGTGAGTACTAGAACTAGTTATCTAGTCACATTAGGGACTTTTCTGTTATTTTGGAGCTGGCTGATCTAAAGAATGTGTCTGTGCTTCCATATCTGTTCTTTTTGTAACTACTTGTAACTAAGCATGCCTGGGAGGAGGGAGCTTCCCATGTGTGGTAATTTGCCTTGTTTATTTGCATATCTTTAATAAATACTTTCTGTAAAAGACCCTGTTTCTCTCCTTCCCACGCCAAGCTAGGTAGACTGAGGGAAAAGGAAGATCCTTAAGCTTAGGGATTGACATGTCTGGACAGCATCCCACTGTGCTGTCCCAAGTGTCCAGAATTCAGTGGGTGGCGTCAGCGAAGATGAATTAACAGCTAAAATTAATAACAGGCTGGAATATATGTCCCAGCAGCACATGGGGACTTTCCAGCTTCACAAAAGCACAGACTGATTTTACATTTCTTATATGTTTTTATGTAAATAAGAGGAAGGGAGAACCAAGACTCTGTTATGATCCAGGAGGATCCATCTCTCTGTGCACTTTGTGGCTGCAGTGGATTATACTCAATGGTGCCATATTTTCTTTCATAGGCCATTTTTGCATGGTGTCACTGTACTGCAATGGGGTTGCATTGGCAGCGGTCTGCAAGTCATGTTTACACAATGTCATCACAATCCTGCAGAAGGGAGCTGGACAGATGCGGAGGGGCGTGTTCGCATCATACTCCCTTCCTGGCAAAGGCAGGGACTGTGGGAGGAGGATGAATGAAGGAGGTACAGTGCAGAAATGGCTTAGTTACAATATTCAGGACACATTAACTGTACCTGATATACCAGAATATCAACAGTTTAGCTCTGATGGGTTGTATAGAATATCAGAGATATCAGAGTAGAATTCCTCTTGAGCAGTCTACAGAACTGCAGATACAAAAGAAAAATTGCCTGATCTTAAATTCAAGATCATGCTTACCATGAAAATAGAAAGCCATGTCATCTATTTGCAAATGCACATAAACAGGATAACTGTCCACACAATATCACTTGACACAATATACAAGCTAATTGGCTCAGTGGCCATATGGAGGGACTTTATGCTGGATACATTCTTGCAAATATGCATAATCAGAAGAATATACAAGGCTGCCTTATAATGTATTCCATCCGGCCTAGTTCTGAAGCAGTGATGTCTTTCACAGCCTTTCTACCTGAAATTCTTTGACTGGGAATGATCAGAGTTGAACATAGGGCTTTTTGCTTGGAAAATATATTTTCTACTCCAAATCTACAACCTTTTCCTTAAAGTCTGACTTCAGTGTCATGTGAAAAGATTTGCTGTAGCTATGGTGAGAGTAGGGCAACTTTGTTCATATCATCTGGTGCTATGAATCACTGCCAACATTATTTTCTTAGCTGGCATTGCATAAATCAAGTTATCAAGAAGCACAGGCCCCTGCTAAGTCACACTTTAACAGGAGGGATTTATCCACTGCCACAGAATGCTGGCAATAAAATGACCCACTTTTTCAATATGGAGGACAAAGACTTTCAGGCCTTGACAGAAAGAAGGGACAGTATAAGTACCTGATATCATTGGGGAACTGTCAGCACCCATTCCTGAAGTGTACCCATGGTCCCAAAACAAGTAGTCTAGCCACGATTTTAATTTTCCACAATTCCTCTAACCTTGCACCACAATAGGGCATTGTGGGAGAATTTTAGACTGACTTAGTTAGATGCCTAATAACTTAGAGCATTGCCATGATAGCCAGCCAGCAGGCCATCAATAAAAAATATCATTCTAAGGTGACAACATAGTTCCATAAAAATAATGTCTTTCTTGGCTACCAAATCAAAATATGGCAGCCAAAGCACCAAGTATATGCTGACAATTTTGAAACCAAGATGATGAAATTTCAATTGAATGACTGTTTTTCTCCTTATAATTGAGATATAGTTGGACCAGAAGTATTAGATTTCTAAAGTCATGCAGTGAAGGAAGTTTATCAGAAACTTTTCAGATCTTACAGGTTTCTGTTGAAAACCTAAGTACTTCAAAGTTTGTCTCAAAAAGATTGCTCCATAATTATTTGAGACGATAGGCTGTGGTCTTTAGTCATTCTGCAACTATCTAATTTGTATCCTTTTTTATTAAATTAGGTGACATTATTGAAAGCAGTCGTGGCATTTAAAAATGCCTCAGGGTAGTTGGTTCAGGGAAAGTTCATCTTTAAAACATTTTCAAAAGTGGAGCAAAGGGAATTTAGTCATTCTAATTGACAACATCTTAACAGAGGTCACCTGAACTACAATTCCCCAAATGGTATGAATGATTATACATGATAAATAAATACGAGAAAAAAGGAAGCATACTTTACTAATAAGAAGTCAACCTGAGTTGCCTTTCAAATAACCAGAATATTTTCACAATTATTATAGCTGTGGATATGAGCAAGATCTGCATTTTAAACTATTGCCAAAAATTCTGTACCCATCATTAATTTCCTGCCCTTAGTTGAAGTCATTAGGTACTGCCAGGCTTCTGTAGTGTCCAACTTTAATTTTATAGTGACTTTTGAACTCTTGATTCCGCTTCCTTTGACCACAGTTTTTTTAAACTTAATTTTGGAGTGATTAACACTGATATACATACGAGAAAAAACATTCCAATAATTAATACAAAACCATCAGTGGTCCTCCCACAATCAACAAATTAATTTCCAATAAATGTATTACTCTTTTAGCCCTTCCCTCCCTCCCCCATCCCCCAGGAACACAATCAATTTTTGTTAAAAACTCCTTTCTATTAATGCGAAGAATTGTATTAATTGTATCTTTTATAATTTTGTACCCCTTCCTTTCTTTAATTGTTTCTATTAGTTTGTTCCTCTTCCTCAGCCAATCACCTTCTTTCTACTGACCCATATACTCCATTCTTCTTTCTAACATATAATTAAACATTATATATTCTGAAACATAATATTGCCCTTCCATTTTTGTTCAAATAACAGCCTGAGTTGGCTTCAACGTTTGTTTCAGCAAGTATTCCTCATCTCTATCCAAATCCAAATTCTTTATATTTAGAGTTACACATTTTTCTTTAGTTAATTCTAACACTTCCCTATTATTCCACTTAGTTTATTAATTATTTCCTGCCAAAATCTCTACACCTTTTACCCCAATTTTTATCCCTGTCTAAGCCACATCTACTTAGCCAGATCCAGGTAAGGATGCATGATTCAGGCATTTACAACAGGATAGGGAAGAGTGTGACTCTCTGGATGTTGCTGGTCTGAAGGAAATTGCACTCCAAACATATAGAGGGTTGCATATTCCCCACCTCAATTTAGACAACATGACAAGTGCTTTAAAGTACAGTTTTAATATTTTTTTTCAGTGTTCATAGCTTAATTACCTCTCAGCTAGATTACTGTAATGAGTACATGTGGGACTGCCCTTGAAAAGATTTACAACTTTTACACTAGATACAGCTAGTGCAACATGAAGTAGCTTGATTATTGTCTGGTATGTGTCAACATGGGATAATGGTTTCAGTATTGGACTATGATCGAGGAGACCAAGGTCTGATTCCCTGCTCAGCCATGGAAACTCATTGGATGACCTTAGACTTGTCACACAATCTCAGCCACAGAAAACCCCATGATAGGTTCACCTTAGGGTCACCCTAAGCCAGAAATAACTTGAAGGCACGCAACAACACAACAATATTTTAAAAGGGGAGGATGCCAATATAATGTAACTGCATGGGTTTTGGGGGGTTTCTGGGAAGATGCTACCAGGAATTAGCAACATAAATATTTGAAGCATGGTGATACATAGGATCTGAATTTTTACTGTGTGAATGTGAACCTGTATTTACTCCAATAAAATGGTGTTGTTTTCCTTTGTACTTGCCTATGTTGCCTAATTGATAGAATGGCAGGAAGCCACAGACCTAACCTAAGCTATTCAGATCTCTGAACATCTTGCCCATATTAACGAACAATTCCTACAATATGTAGTGCAATTAAGAAGGAGCAATAGCAGGGCCAAAACATGACAGTGGGCTCCCTACAGGGGTGTGGACCTTGGTGAGTGCTCAATGGAAGCTACACTGGCCAATAGTAGTAATAATTTATATCCCACCTCTCCCAATGGATCAAGGCGGTATTACAACTAGTCCTGACCAAATTGTTTTCATTTTAAATAAAATAAAATAATGCAAGCTGCTGTTATGATTTATGTGCTTGTGAAATCACAGAGAAGAAGCTGGTGTTTCTTTATGAGGGTTGTTGAACATCAGGACAAGGCCTCTATAAGTCACTTGGAAGTTATTTCAAATCAGCCATGTTGTATCTTTTTCTGGTTTTAAGAATTTGCTCCATCATCAATTATAATGGGACTTATAAATATTTTTGATAATTAAACACATAATCACACAGCAAAGGAATGAGACTGGGATGACCATGGTCTTTTTCTTTTGAAGACTAAGCTCAGTTGAGAGGAGTGGGTGTTTCAGAGATGTAGCTGCAGACATTGCCACACAAGAGAAGAATTCTGTCACCCAAATGGAAGTTTCCTTCAGTGTGCAAATTTCTAGCATTGTCAAGTGAAATACAGTAAAAATGTTTCACAGTAGAATTTTTTTGTCTACTGTGTTCTCACACCCTTGGTAACTTTGACCATTTCTGCACTACACTGTTATGGTGCTGTTATTCCACTTTAAACATCCTATGGAATCCTGGGATTGGCAGTTTAGGGAGGGCTGTTTAGAATTCTTAGCCAGAGAGCTCTTTGGCCCCAGTAAACTACAAACCCCAGAATTCCACAGGATGTTGAAAGGGGAATAATAGCACTATAGCAGCTTAGTGTGGCAATGGCCTACCCCTGTGCCTTTTTCTTTGGATGTCTAAACTCTGTTTTTAAATAGTCCCTAAAGTTTTACAATACTACAAAGCAAGAAATTTGAAGATTGAAAGAAGATTTTTTTTTTTTTGGTGGGGAGAGCATTAGTATTTAGTTGGGAAGTGCCCTCACATACACACACATGTAGCTATATCCCTAGGATGTTTTGGTTAGAATCATAGAATCATAGAAATGTAGAGTTGGAAGAGACCACACAGGTCATCCAGTCCAACCCCCTGCCATGTAGGAACACCCTCAAATCAATCCCGACAGATGGCCATCAAGCCTCTGCTTAAAAACCTCCAAGGAAGGAGACTCCACTACACTCCGAGGCAGCAGAATCCATTGCCGGACAGCCCTGACTGCCAGGAAGTTCTTCCTGTGGTTCAGGTGGAATCTCCTTTCCTGCAGCTTGAATCCATTGCTCCTTGTCCTGGTCTCTGGAGCAGCAGAAAACAAGCCCCCTCCTTCCTCTACTTGGCATCCCTTCAAATATTTAAACATGGCTATCATGTCCCCTCTTAACCTTCTCTTCTGCAGACTAAACATACCCAGCTCTCTAAGTCTATCCTCATAGGGCATGGCTTCCTGGCCTCTCACCATTTTGGTCGCCCTCCTCTGGACTTGCTCCAGCTTGTCAATATCCTTCTTGAATTGGGGTGCCCAGAACTGGACACAGTATTCAAGATGGGGTCTAACCAAAGCAGAGTAGAGCGATACCAGTACCTCCCTCGATCTAGACACCATACTCCTATTGATGCATCCAAGAATTGCATTGGCTTTCTTGGCTGCCGTATCACACTGCTGACTCATGTTCAGCTTGTGGTCTATGAAGACTCCTAGATCCCTTTCACACGTACTGCTATCCAGCCAAGTGTCCCCCATCCTATATTTCTGTATTCCATTTTTTTTAGTTTAGTTTAGTTTTTTTAGTTTAGTTTTAATAATGTGTTTTTGTGTTTAACCTATAAGACCTATGCTATCTGTGCTGTATTTAGAGCTTGACAATTACATTCAGATTTAGCTTTCCAGATTTTGAATTTATTTTTTTCCCCTACATTTTCATATCTCAAGAAAGTTGTGGTCATGGTTTAAAACTCTCACTTGTGTTCACCTTTTCTCCTGGAGCTGGGTAAAACGGAGAAATCCAATGTGTTCAAGCAAAGGTGCAGCCAGCTGCTGCAGCTAATGAAATAAGCTGTCTGTCACAAGGTGGAAAATGACAAGTTTGGCACATTGCTGTGTCTACTCTAATGAGAAAAATGTGACAGGTATGACTCAACCAGTCACAGATCTTTAGTAACTGCTTGGCTTCTTTTCATATATAAAAAAATCCTGCTCTATATTTAAAATGCTGACAATCAAAACAACTTGGTAGTGCTGTGTCAGGGGGAGTCCCAGTATTCCATGACAAAGAACACTTCCTTTGCCTGTCTAAATTAACAGATTTCTATTTATTAGTTGCTGACTTGAGGATCTTTGGGAGCGAGCCATCTCAGGATGTGTGATTCTGCATGGAATTGATATTTCCAGTCAGCATTCCCACATAAATCTATACAAAACAAGAGAGAGAGAGAGAGAGAGACAGACCAAATTGTATTTTTATTTTCATGGTGGTACTAACATCTGGAAATGGATGCAAATGCTCAATACTGCTCAATACAGACCTATGCATTGTGCTGTAAGGTCAGCTATACTAAAGGTAAGGACTTTCACTTTCAAGACGCCCTCTACTGGTTCAGGCAAGGCTGTCAAGAGTTCCAGCTTGCCAATGTTTTATCTAGCTGTCTTAAAATATAAGGCTCTTTTTACCGTGTCATATAAGTTTCCTGCAAACCAGGCCTCAGTGCTGGTATATTTAAGGAATTTATAGAAAATTTAACTTTTTACTTTGTACACAATATTGGTATGTGTTGTACAAAAGAGATGCAGCAAAAACAAATTTTGAATAAATAAATAATAGTGGTTTGAGCATTGGACTACAACACTGAAGACTGCGGTGTTCAATGCCTCACTCAGCCATGGAAAACCACTGGGTAGCCTTGGGCATGTCACACACCCTCAGCCCCAGAAAGCCCTCTGATAGGTTTGCTTTAGGGTTTCCAGAAGTTGGAAATGACTTAAAAGCACACAACAACACAGCATTTTAAAAGGGAAAGATGTCAGTATAATGTATTCTCAGATAAGACATTCTTGACAATCATCTGTAAAGCTTGAAAAAACAAGCATTCAGTGCTATAGAAATCCAAGATAATCCTTATCTTACTTATTAACAGAATTCAAGACAATTTTTCATCTTAGTTTATATAAAAAGTACTACCACATGAAAGATGCATCAACTTGTGAGGAGATGTAGCATGTGTAGCAATACAAGTCAACTGCTGCTGTGAGAATACCAACATTGGGACTCAAGGTGGCATATAATTTAAAAAAAGAAGAAGAAAGCTAAAAACATGCATAAAGTTAACATTAAAATAACAAACACTTGAAAAGATGACAAGCAATTAAAAATGTTTTAGTTTCCTTATTGTTGCTGTTGCTGTCATCATTATTATTAAAAGTATCTTACATAACAGAACACCATTGCAGTTGACATATAATATCTATTACTAAAGGAAACAATTTTGAGATCATAGACTATCAGGGATACAATGTGCAAACAAGATTAAATATTTGGGTGTTTTTATTACTAACAACAGTAATCAACTGTTCGACAACAATTATCTTCCAACCTGGCAGCAGATAAAAGTAAACCTAGAGAGTTGGAAAAGGCTAGAGTTATCTTTGTTGGCAAAATATCCCTAATAAAAATGAGCGTACTCCCTAGGATGTTGTTTTTGTTTCAAATGATTCCTGTAAATATCCCTCAAAAATGATTGGATGACTGCAAGAAAGATCTATTAGGATTTTTATGGAATGAGAAAAAACCCAGAGTCAAACTCAAACCAACGATAGATTGTCGAAAAGAGGAAGTTTTACATTTCCAGATCTCAATTTATATCATGCTTCTACCTGCTTAGGCCCTTTTTGCACGCAGTTTCTGTTGCGAGAGGGCCCCTTGAGTGTCGCGTGAATGGGAGCGGCAGTCTGTATGATGCACTTCCATTTATGCGATGCTCAAGAGCCGGAACAGAGCGGACATGCACCTTTTTATTTTCGGCTTTAAGCCGAAAATGGTGCGCAGTCATGCAATGCTCCCGGGGCCCGCACACACTTACCTGCTGTGCGGTGCATCGGGCGAGCCGGGCCGGTCGTGCTTCCTCCCCCAGCGCAGCCTACAGCTCCCAGGCTGCACTGCGGAAGGAAGGGGCAGGGTGTTCCTGTGACAGCTGCACGACCGGCAACCCAGCTGCGGGAGAACGGAGGAGCAATGCGGGTGCCTCACGCAAGAGGCCCAACCTCCGCGAGCAGGTAACGTGTGGAAAGGGCCTTAGTTTGGATCAAACCTTGGATATTGCTAGATGACAGAAGACTCCTGACTTTGGAGGGACATGACCTGTACTTCAGGTGGCATACCTACCTTTGTTATAGTAAAGCCGAAGTTCAGAGAGTGTTTAATATTTATGTAATTTGTAAATCTTTGTACAGTATATGGTCAAAATTCAAATTTATGTCGTGTCCAAAACTTCCATCATGACTTTCCCTAGCAGAGGCTCTATCAATAAGCAGTTTAAGAAGATTTGGAGATTGAGTCACTTACAAAGATTTAGTATATCAATCAGAGAATGAGTTAAAAATAAGAGATCAGGCCCAACTAAAAGAAAGAGGAATAAATTCACAATGGTTCCCTTACTTACAGATTAAAGAAAGGTTTAAAAGGGATCTGATGGAAGGAAGTGTTAACCTAGAAATCAGACCATTTGAAAAAATGTTAAGAAAAGATGATAAACATTTGCTTTCTAGCGTATATACATAGTTGTTGGAGAACAAAATGGCTGAGGAAACTATTAAAGAATATATGATAAAATGGGCCAATGATGTAGACCATGAGATTTATCTAGAGGAGTGGGAAAAGGTTTGGAAACATAGTATCAGCGGTCTTATACTCTCCAAGAGAACGTATTAAAAACTCTGTAAAGGTGGTGCTTTCCTCCAGCCAGGATAGCAAAGATGTTTAAGGACGTTAACAATATTTGCTGGAAATGTGATAGAGAAGTTGGCACATTTATCCATCAGTGGTGAAGGTGTGACAGAGCCCAAAAATATTGGTTTATGATAAGATCCATAATGCAAAGAATTTTAAAATCAAATATTGATTTAAAACTCGAGTTCTTCCTCCTAGGAATTTTCAATCTAGAACTGGAAAAAAGATGGGAATGGCTAATTTGGCATATGACAATAGCAGGAAGAATTGTCTATGCTAGATACTGGGAAAAAATGCCATCCCAACTGTGGAGGAATGGCTGGAGAAACAATTAGAATTAGCCAAAATGGATACTAGGGATTCCTATTAAAAAGAATAAGGAACAAAGTAAAAGATAGGAAACCTTGACAACACTGATGTTTGTTAAACGTTATGAGAGGTTGGAATTTTGTGGTGATATATTAAGAAAGGAAACTTAGATATAGTTAAAGAAGTATTCTTGGTTTACAAGCCAAGTAGTCAAATTATAAATTAATTATAAATTAATTCTTCCACTGGGGGTTGATTGTATATTCCAAATATGTTGTATTTAAAACAGTGTATAATTGTATAATGTACAAGGTATGATGACATCTAGTGATATAAGGTAAATTGGGTTATTCCAATATAATGCATTACAATATTTTAGTTAACACATATTTATGTTTTTACATATTGCAAATTTATTTAGCAATTCTTATGTTATTATGTTCTCTCATACTATTTAGGAAGGTGTAAAAAGAATACTAAAAAAAAAAAAATTCAGCAGCTGGGTTCTTCTCAGTGGGAGCGGTCTCTTTACATTGTTTATGTTGTTTTCTTATCCTTTGTATTATCCAGACCACTTGATTTGTTTATAAGGAACAATAACCTTGTTTATTGGAACAGTAGATATAGAACAGAGCAACAGGGATAAGAGGATACCATTGAAAAAGTCACGATGGACATACTCAACTGGTCATTTCCAGTTAATGTGTGTTATGCATACTTTGTGTTTTGTTTCTAGTTGTTGTTACGTGCATTGGACATATTGTAGATTTCATGTAATTGTAGTTCATAATGTTTCTTTTTTACTGTATAGCTGGTACGAATGTAAAACAATCTTTATTTCTTGGAAAGTTAATAAATATGTGGGGGGAATCATAGACAAAAGGAAAAAAGACAAAAAAACATATAAAAGGAAAAAATTCCAAATCAGAAAGAATAATACAGGAAGGAAGGAAGGAAACTGTCTCCCTTCCCAAGCAGTGATGCATGTTTTTTTATAGGTATCTTCTCCTGAAACCTAAATAGTCCTACCAAATTCTTTACAGCAAAATAATTCTTTAGTCACTTTAGGTACAAATAGAATTACCAAATAAGATCCTGGGCTTATTCCTCAAGCCTTGCTATTGATAGCTTCCCCTCTCTGAATTCCCAGAGGGGAGTTAAAACTTTCCTCTCTTGCCTAAATTGTAGAACAGATTTCTCATTTAATAACATTTACTCAACTCTGCCATTTTACTGAGTTTCAAGATCCAGTCATCAAATGAGGGAATACAGGCATCCTTCCATCTCTGGGCACTGGTTATTCTGACTGCATAGATCATATACAATAAGATTCTTCAATATTTATTTCTTGTATGAGTATCAATTCCATCAAGAATAGTAAGTAAATATATTTCTGGCAACATGGCGAGTGTGTTTTGAGAGTTTTTGTAATGTGTTCATGAATTTGTTTCCAAAGCTTCCTTGCCTTGTTACACTGTCACCATAAATGGTAAAAAGATCCTTTTTGTTCACATTTCTATCATTTACTACTACTACTACTACTACTACTACCAATTTTAGATATTTGCACTAGTGTTACATACCATCTATAGAATATCTTATAATTGTTTTCCCTTAGGTTGGAGCTCTTTGTAAATTTCTGATTGACATTCCAGGATTTTTCCCCATTGATCTAAGTGTATTGGGTGGACTATATTCTGTGCCCACTTGATCATATTTTCTTTAACTATATCTTGTTCCAATTCATAATTGAGCAGCAGTTTGTAAAACTTCCCAACTAATTGAATCGTTCCTGGTTTCAGTAATTTGGCAAACTCTGTTTATTTTAGTTCTGTCTCTTCGGCTTTTTTATCCATCTTATTTTTTTCTGTCGACTGTCTTTGTAGAAGCCAATGAGTAGTAAATCAATGCATAATTAATTCCTCTTTGTCCCCCCCCTTTTATTAGTGCTATAATGAAAATTTACAATACTTTTTTATTGGATATAATTTATTTTGACAATATTTTTATAGGTAATCCATTTGTCCATCTGTGATTTTTCTAATCTGTAAAATGCTTCATGGGGAGAGATCCACAGCAGAACTTTAGGACAGAACTTATTTGTTATACTTCATCCAAATGTTTATGAGAATTTTTCTGACAAAGTGGTGATAAATTTATTTACTTACACTGGTTTTTCCATACCAAATGTAAGGATGCCATCTGTAGTTTAAGCTAAACCTCTCTAAGTTTAATAATCTTGTATTGCTTAATGAAATCCGTGGTAATAGAGATTTAAATGAGGTAGACTCATCCCACTTCTTTCTTTAATGTCCCTTAAATTCTTTAAATGCTTCCACTTGGTTCTGACCTTCTTTCCCTTCCAAATGAATTTAGATAAGTCTTTTCTCCACTCTTTAAAGGGCTGATCATTAAGAATTATTGAGACATTCTGAAATAAAAATATCATTTTAGGTAGTGCATTCATTTTAATTGCAGCAATCTTGCAATGGGGGAAAATCTAATCCACCTTCTTAGATCTTCCTTTATTTTGAGCCATAATTTCTTATAACTATTATCAAAAAGGTCTGAGTTGTTTTTAGATATAGTTACACCTAAGCATTTAACTTTTTTGCTAATACAAAACCTGATAAATTTGATAAACCCAATTCTTCTGAATATCATAAAATCATAGAAATGTAGAGTTGGAAGAGACCACAGGGGCCATCCAGTCCAACCCCCTGCCATGCAGGAACACCCTCAAATCAATCCTGACAGATGGCCATCCAGCTTCTGCTTAAAAACCTCCAAAGAAGGAGACTCCACTACACTTCGAGGCAGCACATTCCACTGCCAGACAGCTCTGACCATCAGGAAGTTCTTCCTGAGGTTCAGGTGGAATCTCCTTTCCTGCAGCTTGAATCCATTGCTCCTTGTCCTGGTCTCTGGTGCAGCAGAAAACAAGCCCACTTCCTCCTCTACATGGCATCCCTTCAAATATTTAAACATGGCTATCATGTCCGCTCTTAAACTTCTCTTCTGCAGACTAAACATACCCAGCTCTCTAAGTCTATCTTCATAGGGCATGGCTTCCAGGCCCCTCACCATTTTGGTTGCCCTCCTCTGGAATTGCTCCAGCTTGACCATGTCCTTCTTGAATTGGGGTGCCCAGAACTGGACACAGTATTCAAGATGAGGTCTAACCAAAGGAGAGTAGAGTGGTACCAGTACCTCCATTGATCTAGACACCATACTCCTATTGATGCAACCGAGAATTGCATTGGCTTTCTTGGCTGCCGCATCACAATGCTGACTCATGTTCAGCTTGTGGTCTATGGAATTTGACATGTTCTTGGTTATTATCATTGTCTTCTCTTTTTAAATCCTAAATCTGGCAACTTGTGCAAATTCTTGAAGTGTTTGAAGAATGCTTTTTATGCTATTTATCGGATCTTGAAGTATTGTTACAAGATCTTTTTCTGTTCTCTTTCTTATGCTTCCTTAGTTGTGCTTTTAGCTGGATGAAAAACTCCCTTATCGCTGCTTTAATTGTCTCCCATACTATCTTCCTTGAGGTTTTGTTGTCCAAATTATTCTCAAAGAATTGTTTCGATTCACCTTATGCTTTTCAATTATCTTGTCTTATCTTTTAATAGTTCATCATTTAATTTCCAATTGTGTTGTATCCTTGATTTCTGTTCTGGAGTGTTAGAAGTATGAGGTTATGATCCAAGACTGTTCTTAGGAGAGTTTCCATCTTCTTTATCTTATTGTACAAAGATTTGGAAGTAACCTTTGACCAAGTTTTATGACTATCTGAAAAAAATGTATCCTTTTCTTGTCCATATTTCTTTTTTAAAAAGTATTTTTATTAAAAAAGCCCATACCACTACAATAATGTACTAAGAATCTAACAGCATACAATCAACACATAGACATTCAGACAGACATATATGCAAATAATACATACTAAATACATAACTGAAAAAGCAGGGAAAAAGAACTTCCCCCTTGAGTGAGGTAACAGCATTGTTATATTCTCAAAGAATATCGTAAAATAAACCTCCCCATATAGGAAAAGGGGAGACTGCTTAATCATCATATGTGGTGGGGATGCAATAGAGCAAAGAGATTCTGGTATGCCATATGAGCCAACATGCAGAAAATTTTGAAACTTAAAATTGAATTAGTTCCAGAAATCTTCCTATTGGGAATTTTTGGTTCTGATAGCATGGATTTCTGTATTAGAAGATTAGCATAGCATCTGATTATGGCAGCCAGACTTGTTTATGCCAAATATTGGAAATCGACCTTCACCCCCACGGTTGATGAATGGTTAGAGGAAGTTATTGAAATTGCACGGATGGATAAAATGACTTATAGATTGGAGAATAAGATGGACAGCAAATTCTATGAGGCCTGGGAGTTGTTTGCAGTATTTTTCCAAAACAAGGAAATTTCTACCAATGGTTTCCACTCTTGAGTATTCAGTAGCAATCCTATGGGTTTCTTTTTATCTATTTTTTTTATTATTTTTATCTGTAGTTCTATGGGGGAATATGGTGTATTTTAGAAATATGGTATTTTTTAAAAAAATGTAAGTAGAATTGATACAATTTATTTTTTAATATCTGTTAAATGTAAATTACTGGTTGGCACCCCCTGGGAAATGTTGTGGTGGGAGTTGGAGGAAGAAGAAGAAGCTTTGATGTGGATTGGTTTTCCAGGCAGAATAGGATTGTGAAGGAATACCATTAATATTATGTTTGAAATCAATGAGGAATTACTTGTTAATAATGGTATTGCTATTTTGATTGATGCTGATGTGAGATAATCTTGTCCATATTTCTGATGACAAACATCCATCAGTGATAAATTATGCAGTAGTCGTTTGCATTATTTAGAGAATTTACCTTGATTTTTATTCTTTATTCTTTTTCTATTATTGATTGTTATTTCTAAAGCAGGGTCGAGGATGCCATTCCAATTTCCCTAAGTGTTATCTCCTGATAATCAAATTTAGTAATTTTCTCTAGTAACTTATGATAAATTTACTTTTATTTTTCAATGGACTGTAAACCACCACAATCAACACTACAGTCCCTATAATTCCAGTTTCTATTGCTATGAAATGTCCCTGTTTATCTATAAATACTTCCTTTGCATTATATTTGGTCTTCACATATATAGTTACTCCTTCCTTCCTATTTTTTTGCATGTACCTGTAGAGAAAGCATCCCCAAGATTCAGATTTCTTATGTGTTTTAAGTACTTATCTCTAATCTAGATTTCGTGTAAAGATATTGTGTCCATGTTCATTTCTTGAAATAGTGAAATAGTCTTTCTTTCTTTTCTTTTTTTTCTTTTCTTTTCTTTTTTCTTTTGGTAGGAGGATGAAGATTCCATGACAATACCTTAATCCTCATTCTGGGCTGTTATAGTAGTTAAATTATGCAATATCTTCACCCTGAGGTTGCATCTTCTTCTGCATGTTTCTCTTTCTGAATTTCTATATTTTCTTCTTTGCCATCTTCCTTTCTTGAGGTTACAATCATTTGCATTATTTCTTTTTCTATATAATATAGAATATATAAGATATTTTCTATATTCTATATTTTCTATATCCTGCATTGTCCAAGTGAGATTCATTAAGTTTTTCTAATTCCAATTTATATATTTTCAGGAAATCTTTAGCCTTCACAGTAGTGTTCAGTATAAAACTCTTCTGTTTAAAAGTAAAAGAGATTCCTTCAATCCTTCCCCATCTATACATTTCCTTCTCAAAAGTTAGGTTAGGAAGCTATAGTCTTTTCTTCAGGATTTGTGGAGGGATGTCCTTTAAAAAAAATTAATTCTGTTTCTTCAACCATGAATTGCTTAGTGTAATTTTGCTGAAGTTTTATACTTTTATCTCTTTCTTAAAGAAAATAAACTACTATTTCTTGTGGAACATTTCTCTTTTTAGCTATCATAGAATTAACTCTGAATATCTTATCCACCTCTAAGTCCATTTTTTTCTGGTGTGCATAATATAAAATGTGCAATAGATGCATTAAGACATATATATAAATCCTCCAGATGAATTTCTTCCAATTCTCTTATCTTGATGTATTTTTCTCTATTTTTTAATTTCTGTGAGTGTTGTTGTCATTTCAGTCTGTTCTGTGGTCTCTTCCAAGATTGTTATGCATTTCTCAATATTTAAAGGTTTTTTTCTAAGAATTCTTCAACTTTTTTACCAATATGTTTTAATTCTATTGCCATATTTTCTAGGTTATCTCCAAATGTTTTAGTGTTTTCCTATGATCAATCTTGATTTCTGCCCTTCTATCTTTATAATCACTACTATTTACTCACAGATGTTCTAGTCATCCCCCCTACTATTTGTTTAGTTTTTAAAAAGTAATATAAGTTATTCAGAGTTCCAAAATACTGTGTATGAGAAATATAAAATATCAAAGCTATCATGACATCAAATATCAAATAGAACAATTAATAAATATCAATTACCTCCAATACTTATCAAATATCCGCCATTAGCTAAGAGAGAAAAAATAAAAAAATAAATTAAATTGCTAAGTTTATACTGATTAGTTATTATCCTGTTTACTTAGAATGAAGATTTACCTATCTGATTCAATAGAATTCTTAACATCTAAAAACTGAATGAAACACTAGGTGACACTTTTATGATGAAATAGATAAAAAAAAGGTTAATCTAAATAAAGGGGGGAAGAAAGAGTTAAATGACAGTGAATTTACAATAATAGCAGTCTTAAGTACAAACCTACTGCTCTTTCAGCTTGTTCTTGAGCAAATTAAATGGGTTAAACAAGAATTTGTACAGATTATATGCAGTTGTGCTAACCTCTTCCTAGAACAATTAATATTAGATGTATTTCATTAGACTAAAAATAGTAGGAGAGGTTTTAACCACAATGCATTTAATAATAGCAATTTGACAGGTGATCATTAATCCTTCCCTTATTAATAACAAAAACTAAAGACCAAATATTTAAAAAAATTAGTACAGAATGTATGCAATATAACCATATGTGTTTCACTTTGTTACAGTGTCACTGTCATTCAGTTCAAGCATCATTCTCTTCGTATCTGGCTCCCCCAATACACTGTCACTTCATTGTCCCTCCTGAACAAATTTTCTCATACTGGACCTTTATCATTTCTTTCAAACTGAATTCTTTGGTATGATCTTCTGTCTAGGTGCTGTCAGAAAGCTGATCTAAAAGCAAAGCAAAGTTTTCAATAATGCTAGCGATAGCTCATTCACAGTCCAGTCCACTCCACTCCAGTTCCCTCTCAAGTCCTCATCATCACGTACAAATTGGTAGATTCCAGAAGAGCAAGGTAATTAAAATCTACAGTACTGATTAGATCAAGAGTCAAAAGAAGTCTTTTGATCAGTGCAGAGTTGAAGAGTCACCTGCAGTTATCCACTCCACATCATTCTACTCCTTTCCCTTGCCTCCTACACAGGCAAGTCTTTTGTGAGCTTGAAAAAGAAGATAAAGTAGCTAAAGCTGTTTATTTATATTTTCTGACTTAGAGTCAAGAAAAAGAAAAAGGTATTAACAATATTAGCATTGACAGCTCACTTGGAGTAATCTGATCAATTTTATTCTGCTCCCCTCACTAAGTGAAAGCAGTCCTGATAATTGCAGGCCGATTTCAAAGGTCCAGAAAATTACAGTAACTAAAATTGTTTGCTTAACAGTTTAGATGACAATAGAGACCAAGTGTCAGGATCAGTTTTAGCCACGACTGATGAGGATGATTTTGAAAGATCTTACTAAAGTCCCATACAGATTGGTTTTAAAAAAGTGGTGGTGAGATTCAGCCAATTCAGGTGGCTCCAATGGATGACCCCTTTCGTGCTGTCCATGACCAAGTGTCTCTCCTTTTCTGTCCTGGGCACTGGCTGCTGGCACCAGGTCCCAACAAGCTCCTACAAGCCCCTTCTACCCTGGGGACAATTTGTCCTACAAATTTGAAAAGAGCACAGGCTCCCAACCTCATAGGGTATCTGATTATCCACCAGCTTGATGAAAGGCAGCCTGTCACCTTGATGTCACCACTGGATTTCCAAAGTTGGTTTAGTTTAAGCAATATAGCACTACCACTACTGTCAACTTTGTCTTTCTAGTTACAGATGTGTATTTAAGCTTATAATGGGACTCAAGATGCACCATGAAATCTGATGAGGACAACAACATGGAAAAAATGATAAAAACAACATGGAAAAATGCTATCTTCAAAGGGAAAAAATTTATGGTAAACCTGATAACCAAAAGAGCTTCCCATTGCCTTATAATATGGAATGCCCACTACCTGATGATGCCATATTTGGTCAGAACAAACAGAGCACTGATTCTAGTACAAAGGTAAGATGGAAGAAGGAGGGAAACTAAAGTCCTAATAGAGAAATAAAAAAGTAGAAGATTCCTGCTTACTCCTATCAGTGCCAACCACAGATATCTGTTGCTCTGCAGCATTGTCTCAATGCTAGAGAATGGCTGCTGAAACTTAGGAATCCCCAAGCACACTCTGGTAGACTTTTCCTAATTGCCAGCCCTTACTCTATAAAATTGGCACAGTGCTAGGGTACTTTTCAAGCTTCAAGTAGACTCACATTTGCATTTCAGCCCAATGCACAAGACCCATCTATTGTGTAAAACATCTTACCATATTACAATGGGATTGACTCATTCGAGCAATCTTATGGTTTTAAATCATTTATTATATTTACACAATGTCATCAGTGCTCCTAGTGTTTTACAGACTGATATAAGGGAAAAAGACAGGTCTTGTCCTGAGGAGATTGCAGTCTCAGTTTGACACCAGGGATGAGAACAAACGAAAAAGAGGGAGAGAATTGGACAAAAGCAATCATAATAGCAAGTGACAGCCATCAGCAGATGTGACTACGTGTGTTTAGGCTTGGTTATGGTTGGAGTGCAGAAATTAGCAGGCTGCGTCAAAGACATTATCGAAGGGGAAGGTTCACAGGAGGGATTTGAAGAAAGAGAGGGAGATGATCCCTGATCTGGGAGGAAATTTTAGACCTATTATCATGCAGGGGAAAATGATGCCTTTTCTCAACTGGGTGAGTTTCTCCTTCATGTTTTCTCATTGTCAGCTGATTTCTACTAGTTTCCATCACTTCTCTTAGTCTTCATCAATTCCTAATTTGCCTTCCTTCATCTCAGAAGTGACTACAGTGATTCTATACTGCACACTGTTTCTACTAAAAGTACAGGAATAATAATTGCAGCAGTAACAGTGGTATAACATTCTAGTAATAATATTGAGAATGCTAATAGCATACTAGTAAAAATGTAGCGTCCTAGTGTTATTGTTTACAGTACCCTTTAGAATTCCATTGTGAATTGTTTTGAAAAGCAAGGAGGCAGTCAAGCACACTAGACATGCAATGTAAAAATATAAGAGAAGTTTAAATTATTACAGATGTATTCTGAATAACTATATAATTGAGTTGGGGTCAGTTATATGGAGGTAAATATAATGTTCTGCTGGAACAGTTTTTTGGAAGTTTCTTCTTTTCTCTCAACCCCTGTCTCCTGGTAGCTTTTGCCGTATGCTATCATGTGCTTCTGATACGCATTAGACACTTCTGGTATACACGGGACATTGCTGTTGTGCTCTGGCACATCCTAGCTGGTGTCTGGATGTGCATCATAAGCAAACTAATGCACATCAGGGTTATGGTGCAACAGTAACTGCAGTAGCTACCATTGCCTGATGGATGCCTATACATTGTAATTTCATGGCAGCTCTCTGGTGAATACAGATATTGTAAAACTGTTGCTTGTTGTGTGCCTTGAAGTTGATTCCAATTTATTGTGACCCTAAAGCAAACCTATCGTATGGTTTTCTGGGGCTGAGAATATGTGATGAGCCCAAGGTCACCTAGTGAGTTTCCATGGCCAAGTGGGGAATTAAACCTTGGACTCCTGGTTGTAAGTCCAACGCTCAGACAACTACAGCATGCTGGCTCTATTGTGAAAGTACTACGTACATTCTATTTCCCACACACAAAAGTCCATTTAGGAAGACATATGTCTCCTGTTGAATTCCAGCTCACATTTCTTGCAGTATTTTCTCTCTAACAAAAGAATGGGTAAGAGGCTGATCGCCAAAAAGGGAACAGTGAAATGATGGGTGGCACTTTAGTCAGCTAATGTCCTGCTTTGACTATAAATACCAAGGTCTCTCTATCTATGTCTATATGTATCTCTCTCTCTCTCTCTCTCTCTCTCTCTCTCTCTCAGAGCCATTATGAAAAAGAAGTCACTTTTGTTATTAGGATGTTAGTGAATATTTATCTAGAGAGGGAAGGAAAAGCACATATTATGACTAGTTCTAGGTTGACAGCCATAATTCAGGATCAGAATTGCAGGAATTTGTATACCAATCAAGACTAAAAGCAAAGCAGGCTCCTCTGACCAGAAAGTAATCACAGGGTGGATTGTTTCCAACCAATGGTGAGTTTCTGTATAGCATATAATACTGAAGACTTTCAACACTACCCTTCTTTTCAGATGTATTTAATTACAGTATTCTCAAATAGGCTTTTCTGAGATTTTGATTGCAGCCACATGCTGCATCTGAGCATATACCTCTACTAGAGTGGCTTTTCCTTGTCCTTTTTTTCCTGCTCAGATCCCAAATTGGCTGTTCTTTAGGCATATACTAGGTTTCTTCCCTTTCCTACTGTCCAGATAAGTCTGGATTTTCATCCAAAAAAGAGTCTGGGAGGATGAGGGAATAACAGTTGGGACAGCAAGTTGGATCAGAGGCTGTTGACAAAGGCCATTTTCACACTAGATTGTTATGGTGCTATTATTCTACTTTCAACATCCTATGGAATGCTGGGGTTTGCAGCATAGAGAAGGGCCTTTGAAGCCCCTCCCTAAACTGCAAACCTGAGGATTCCATAGGATGTTGAAAGTGGAATAATAGCACTATTACAGTCTAGTGTGGAAATGGCCAAAGAGAGTTAGCCAAGTTTGCAGTGGAAACTGGCAAGTAGGTAAGGAGGGTAGATTGGAGATGTCAGGTTAGATTATACAAAAGAGAACTATTCTTTATTATTCTTTACCCTATGATTGTTTTTTGGTGGGGGAGGATGTAATGTTCCATAACTAGTTATATGTTTAGGTGGAGCCAAAGGTGGGCATTTCTCAGCCTGCATGCTGGCTTTGATATGCAAAGAAGTGTGTAAAAGGAGAAGTCCAGCTGCTCTTGATACATCAGTGGGTCAAGGCAGCAAAGAGAGATTTCAGGAAAGTCTGGACTCTGGATTAACTCAGCAAATTAATGTACTTGTGATCGGAGACCGGCTCTTTACCAGATTCTGAATCTATTCCCTCACCAACCCACTCCCATCAAGGAATTGTTTGGCAATGAATATCAAATAATATTGTAAATCTGGGTCGATGGGAATATTCAAGGTCAAATCTAAGGTACTTGAGAAAAAAAATACATTAGCTACTTTTCTATTAGACCATTTAGGTCTGATCAAATACTCCTTTTCTGCATTCAGCTGGACATCAAATTATTATTATTATTATTATTATTATTATTATTATTATTATTATTTAATTAATACTGTGATTCATATAGTCCAAATCCTGTTATAATGCTTTATTAGAAGTAAGTACTACTCAGCAAAGGGCCTTTTCTGCACTAGACTGTTTTAGTGCTATTATTCCACTTTCAACATCCTATGGAATTGTGGGTTTTGCAGTTTAGGGAGAGGCATTTAGAATTCTTAGACAAAGAGCTCTTTGACTTCAGTAAACTACAAACCCCAGAATTCCACAGGATGTTGAAAGTAGAATAGCACTATAACAGTGTGGTATAGAAAGCCCCAAAGTTCACTAATAAATAGAAGTTTGGTCCTTGTGACCTGTGGCTCTGTTAATTTCTCTCCAAGGTTGCCAGGAAGGGCGCTGTTAATGAACTGTCCATCAGTTGATCAGTTGTTCCTCATAGAGGGGTGATATTAAGGTTTAAAGTACTGTTAACAATCCTTATTTTTTTTTAATTGCAGAATAGTACCTTCCAAAAATTTTTTAAAGAAATAAAAATTTATTGAGAAATAGCCAGACATGAGCTGCTGTTGGAAACATCAACTGATGAATTAAGAAGCAGTTAAGGGGACAACGCTTCCCTGGCTGTTCTAAGCAGGAAGTCATTTGCTGCAAAGACAAAACTTTGGATACTAGCTCTGAACAGCTCCACTAACACTTGGGCAGTCAACTGACTGTACAGTTCCTTTAGAAATGGGGGACCCAACACAAATAAAATCTGGAAAAAGAAAGGAAGGCAATAGAGGACACAGTAAAATATAATGGCATGACTACATTGACTGAATTTTCTATGAAATGGAATGAACAAGCAGAGCTAATTCCAGATAATGGTAAAAACGGACACAACTTCTGTCAGTTTGGATAAAGGACTGAGGAGAAACAAATATTTTTTAGAGAAAATATCTATCATGTGAGAACCAAATCCTTTAAATGAACTTATTTTGATTTTTCTATAGCTGATAAGATTCCTCTAGTATACCCAAGTCCTTCCTTCTTATTTGAGAATTACTGCAATAAAATACATCAAAGCCAACTCTATAGTTGCAAGAGTCTAGTTTTTTTCTAAAAAAAGAAATCATGGCGCTTAAAATTCTCTTCATGTGCAAAGTTTCTCCTTCACACCAAAAGGAATTTATTTGCAGCACAAAGCTGTAAATGAGATATTGAAGGTTTTTTTCCTAGATGTTTGGAAGAGATTTAGAACAGTATAGAATTTCCAATTACAGCTCTAGGGAGTATTTTTGCACCAACTTTGGAGTTATCTGTAGCACTGCAAAGGCCTGGTGCCAAGACTGAATCAACCTTGTTTGCTCTGTTGGATGTCCTTTATGGAGAGGGAGGGAGAACGGAATGCAACCTGGTTCATCTTGTTTGGTTTTGATACCATCAATCTTTTGGATCAGCTTAGTTAGAGGTGAAGTGGGCACATTGTATTTCAGTGGATCCATTCCTACCTCCAGCATTGGGACGTTGTTTCCTGACATGTACTGTGTATAGAATAATAGAATCATAGAGTTGGAATAGACCCCAGGGGACATCCAGTCCAACCCCCTGCTATGCAGGAACACACATCAAAGCACTCCCAACAGATGACTATCCAGCCTCTGCTTAAAAACCTCCAAAGAAGGAGACTCCACCACCCTCTGAGGCAGCATATTCCACTGCTGGACAGCTCTGACTGTCAGGAAGTTTTTCCTGAGGTTCAGGTGAAATCTCCTTTCCTGCAGCTTGAATCAATTGCTCTTTGTCCTAGTCTCTGGAGCAGTGGAAAACAAGCCCACTCTCTCCTCGACATGACATTCCTTCAAATATTTAAACATGGCTATCATGCCCCCTCTTAACCTTCTCTTCTGCAGACTGAACATACCCAGCTCCCTAAACCTTTCCTCATAGTGGTACTGCGGTTATGATATGTCTGGTGAGAGCACCAGATATCTCTTGATATCAAATAATTTGGCCGTTACTTGACCTTTCTCTGCCACCCTATCCACATGTTTGCAGAGGTCCACCGGACAAGCACGTATTAGGCGCGGCCGTTAATGATTGTATATTCCAAACCTCATTTAGGCAGGCAACTTAAGCCTCTCTGATGCTTCAGGGAAAACCTTCTTGCAAACCGGCCTTGCTCAGGGCAACTCTATACAAAAATACACGGCCGAGTGCCAAGCCATTCCTTTATGTTGGGCCATTAGCATACTGGCCATACTATTGTCATTCAACGCTAAGCTCATCATGCAAAACCTGACCTTTTCCAAGCCTTTGTCCAGCTACAAATTCTCTTTGTTCTCACCGAGCATGGCATGGCCTGTAGGTAAAATCCACTCTATAAAAGGTCCCCATTTTCAAGTCCTCCTCAGATAGCTCCTGAGTTTCATCCTGCCTTGCTGTCAGTTTGTCCAGTGAGGTCCCCTCAGCAGACCGTGCTGAGCTTTCTTTCCTGCGACCCTCCGTTTCTCTCCAGGACTATGAAACCAGGTGTCGTATTACCCATTCTCCAAAGATCTCCATTTCTATTTCTCAGTTAGTTAGTGTATGCCGTGTCTTTCGTGTTGTTTGTCCTCAATAAATATTATTTGTTACTTTAAAACTTGTCTGGCTACGCTCTCTGACCTGACGCCGTAGACATAGGGTAAAAGATCCTAGCTAAAGTTACCCTGACTCTCGTTAGTTTAAGAGAGTGCTCGAGCTTAATTTCCCCATCTTCTGTTGTTGTTTGGTTATTTGGGCGCCCCTCCCGGGACCTCCAACATACAGGGTAGCAATAGGGCATGGCTTCCAGACCCTTCAACATTTTGATTGCCCTGCTCTGGACAGGCTTCAGCTTGTTGATATCCTTCTTGAATGGAGATGCCCCAAAATGGACACAGTATTCCAAATGAGGTCTAACCAAAGGAGAATAGAGTGGTACCGTTACCTCCCTAGATCTAGACACCACACTTCTACTGATGCAACCAAGAATCACATTAGCTTTCTTAGCTGCTGCATGTATGTCTGTCTCAAACTGTTGGGAGAGGTCATAAGGAAATTGAGAGTAAAGTCCCATCACTGTGCCGATGGCATCGAACTCCACTTCTTTATTGCATCTTGATCAACTACATCTATGCAAGCTTTCTTCAGATTTGTTGTTTAAAGCATCCGTTTCATGCTGTCTATGGCAAAAATTGGGAATATGTAGCCTACAGGCCACAGATGGCCCTTCTACATTTGTGTCCCTGACATCCTCCAGAAGTATTAATCACCTTGTAAATCAGGTGCATGTGCCTTATTTCAAAGGCAAATTACAGCTTTTTGTTGTTGCACTGCTAAATTTTTGCAGCATGGTTAAAGGGAGAAAGGTCATGATTTTCCTTTAGAACAAGGTGTACATGACCCATACACACCTTGTTTACAAAGTGATTAATGCTTCTAGGAAGCTTTCCGAGCTACTAATCAACTTGTAATACAGGGCATATGAAGTCTGTGTATTTTATTTTAAAGACAAATCATATCTCATCCTTCCCTCCACCTGAGCACATTGAGCTTTCCCACTCATGAAAATTTCCCATCCTTTAGCCTGATGGCAGGTCTGCCTTTGTGCAGCTGTTTTTTGTTTTTTGTTTTAATCAGCCTGCCTTCTGTTTCTAGGACACCTTGCTCTATCTTGTGAGTAAAGTTTGCAGGAAAACTTTGTGTATAGTAGTACAGAACTTGTATGAGATCACAAACTAATTTTCATTTGTCACCCAGATCAAATTCCTGCATTGCTATTATGTTATGAGAAATTCTCAGTCGCTCAGATTTTGACAGTCACTATAATAGAACTTCCTGCGTGAGTCAGACTTGAACGATCTGATGGCAAATCAGTATCTGAACCCATCTCGTCACAGGTTGGAGAGTACTGTCTCACTATTAACTTGGCAGCATCAGTAAGATTTATTGTTGCATTTAGTACTACTGGGTTTAATGCCTCCCCCCACCCCCATCTTATACAAACTTCAACTAAAATTGCATTCACCTAGTTCTCATGGAGAAGAGGGGTAGTGGTGAGCCTATCTCCAGAATGCGACACTGTAAACTATTGGGCTTGCTTAACTAATGCTCCCCTTTGAAATAATAAAAGCAAGCCACTGCCTCACTGTTAGCTGAAAATGTACTAGAAAAGTAAGGTGTAGTGAGATACAGCAACACTACACTAATGTTACTTTTCTAGCATGTTTATGGGTAGGTATAATTTTATTTCATTTTTTTTCATATTGTATTGTATGAAGGGGCATTCAAACAGCTAAGGTCCAATTAGTAGTCTTGACACCACAATAGTAATCGTATGGTGATGACTCATTTTGGTTTGCTGCATGTTAGCCAAGATGTACGGAGCTGAATAAACAGGAACTGCGGGTAGAGTTCCAATATGGATCACTTTTAACTAATGTCTTAATTATAATATTATTCCCTCTCAACAGCAGACCTCTCCTCCAGCTGATATTATAAGATTACCAATTGGAAACTTGGCTGAAGCTTGCAAAATAGAATTGTACCCAGGAGATTTCACACTTTCTGACTTGCACTCAAGTATTTTTGCAACTAATCTGTGGAAATTTTTTTAATTAATTGGTATCTATTGTTCATTACCACCTCCACCTTCCTTTTTGTCTTACCTTTCCAGAGAGAATGAAGGTGGCCATTCTGTAGATGGCTACAGAAATGTTACCTAAACAGAGCTTTAAAATGTGAACTACAATTCCAGACTGTACAAACCAGCATGGCCTAAAGCAGTGAAATAGTGAAAACCCAGCTAGTGGTGTTACTACCTTTGTGTCCTAACAGGTCTCCTGTGCCTTCCATACATCAAAGAAAATACTATACCAAGAGCTACATCAATCAGGTTGAGAACAACTGATTCTGTCACTCCTCTGCTTCTCTTGGCAGAACTGCCCTGTATAAAACTATAAAGTTTAGCCACCCTTTTTCAAAACTAATGCTACCTAGACTGAGATGACTTACCTGTTTCTGATGGCAGCAGTCCCTGATGACCACATTTTTTCCAGAATGTCCCAGATATTAAGTTCTTCCAGAACTTACAAAAAATCAAAAATAACAAAATAGGGCACCCATATCTGAAGGGCAATCATGTCCTATCCAAAATTCCCTAATGGAACAAGCTCTGTATATCCCTGAACACGTATAGGGATATTCCCAGGGACAAGGATGTGAATGGCACATAAGCCCTGTGTTTTAACATTTTTGTGCACCCATTTGGAAATGAATCCTTCATGTATAGAACAGAAAGTTCTGAAGAGGGCTTTCTAAGTGCATTTCACTCTCATAAGTAGTAACTCAACAATATCAGGTTTTTTCCCTCAGTGCTCATAACTTCTCAGACAAATAAATGCAGTTACAAAGGTCTCTTTGGATCTATTCATTCAACATGCAAACATTTACCTTACCTCTAGGTGCTCAGTGATGTTAGGAGGCAGGGCTTATGTGCCACCAAGTCACCACTCACAATTTTATACATATTCAAGCAAAACTTTGAACATGGCTACCCTATCCAAGGCAGTGCAGGAGAAGAAATGGCAACCAAGTGTATACAGTAGTTGGGGACAACACAGTAAATAATGAATAATGAATTGCACTTTCAGAATAAACACTTCAGAAGTAATAGTGAAGGGCCTTCTTAAGAGATGACTGGGAAAAGAACTAGCACCCATTTGCAGTCTATGGGCACAGCAGAATCAACTGGAAATAGCTTGGCAAAAATGTAAGGTATACTGGGTCATGATTGCATTAGATTATTTCTTTGGCAAGATTATACTGCTTCATGTACTGTCTCATGATAGTTTCTCCCCACCCATTTTCATTGGGAGACTATGGCCACTTCCGCACTAGACTGTTATAGTGCTATTATTTCACTTTCAACATTCTATGGGATCCTCGGGTTTACAGTTTAGATAAGGTGCCACATTGTGTCCATTTCATATTGTGATACATGGCTGAGATGGGATAGTTCTTGGCTTGCTTCCTGTGAGATTACAAAAGCCATTGTAGAAAACACAGATTGAAATAGATGTTCATCCTTTTTAACCTATGACGTGTGACATGTGGTTTTAATTGAGGATCTTGTGGGATTTTTTTTTCTTTTTGTTTTTGTGGCTAAGGAATACATGAAGCTGTTTTACAATGAGTGAAACCATTGCTCCAACTATACAGACTAGCAGCTGATCTGAAGAATTCCAGGTAAGAATATTTTCTAGCTTTACCTAAGTCCCTTTCACACTACACAATTATAGCACTATGATTCTACTTTAACAGCCATGGTTTCATTCTGTGGAATCCTGGGACTTGCAGTTTAGGGAGGGATATTTAGAATTCTCAGCTAGGGAGCTCTAATGCTTCACCAAACTAAAAACTGAAAAATACTATAGGATGCAGCCGTGGCAGTTAAAAGTGGAATTGTAATGGCTATAATTGCATAGTATGAAAGGGCCCCTGGAGATGCTGGGGACTGAACCCATAACTACCTGCATAGAAGGGAATACAATGAACTATGGTGTTTCCATGTCTACAACTCACATCTACATCAGGAGGGGTGCAGAGAAGAGAGGCAGAACATGTACGAAGGAGAACAGAAAGTGATAGAGAATGCTAAGATGGAAAGGGAAGGAACGGAAATAGAGGAGAGAGGAATGAGGGGACACCATTGTTCTGATGTTATGGGAGGCATGTTATATACATACTACTTTCTGAAAATCTATTTTCTCTGGATTTTTGGCCTCCTTCTTGAACAAGGTTGGTTTATTGTCAGTCTCTAAATCATTTTTCTTTCACATCTTGATCCCTATGATGGCTCTTCTTACAAACTGTAACAGTTTGGAACTAGTCTGAAGATGGGTGCATTCAGTTTCCATCACTGTATTCCAAGCTTGTACAACACACTGAGTGCCTCACTTTCTCAGTTCTGGTACAGTTGCTTATATTTTCCTTCCTAAATTTGATTGAGCCATTCAGAAGAGCCTTTCTTTCCAAAATCAACTGTTTTAGTAAGGATGAAAATGTTTTAGCCTATTAGACACACTTTTTATCTGTGATCAGGTCCCCTTTAGGGAAGGCCTTTTCCACACTGTTATAGTGCTATTACTCCACTTTCAATATCCTGTGGAATTCTGGGGTTTGTAGTTTACTGAAGCTGAAGAGCTCTCTGGCTGAGAATTCTAAAGGCCTTTCCCTAAACTGCAAACCTCAGGACTTCATAGGATATTGAAAGTGGAATAATAGCACTATAACAGTATAGTGAGGAAATGGCCAAAGACTGCACTTCATGACATAAGCTTCTGGGAAGTGTTGAATGTGTGAGTGTATACAACATCCCAATTTCAGTTAATAGTATTATAAGTCACAACAGAAAACCAAAATACCAGTTCTTTGTTGTTTGCTTGGCCCGCTGCTGGAAGGCCAATTTAGGGCTACTACTAAAGAGAAATAAATTGTATGAAGTTGAAAGCCAGAATGATTGAGTGGTTTCAGTGTTGAACTATGATTTCAGGAGATATGGGTTTGAATTCCACTCAGCCACAGAAACACATTGGGTGACCTTGGTCAAGTAACACTCTCTTAGCTTCAGACAAAGGCAATGGCAGCACCCCTCTGAACCAATCTTGCCAAGAAAACCCTGATGATAGGTTCACCTTAAGGTTGCTATAAGTTAGCAACAACTTGAAAGTGTACAATGACACATTGTGTTTACTGCTATATTTCTCCTATAATGAGGGAGTGGCACATTTGAATTTTTCTCTCAGGTATCAGCATTTCCCACCTTTTGATCTACTGTAGGACAATTTTTTGCAGTTCTGGTAAAACATGGGTGTCAGGAATTTTTCAAGGAGCTTTAGAAAAAATAAGTCAGAAGTCATGAAATACAACCTTAAGTCAGGTCATAATTTCCGGGGGCGGGAGGTGGAGCTTGCATTAACACATCAGCCAAAATGAGAAAGTTCAGTTCACATTATTCACGAAATAACATTAAGATGTGAAATTCTATATTATTCTCCAACGTATCTTCAGGACATTTAGAATTTTCAGAAGAATATTTAAATAATAAAGCATAGGCTGTCTCTGCATGAAATAATATTGAGAAACAGAAATAATGCAGGCAGCACCTGGTAATATATGACTAAACAAAGTCTGAGTTATTGCAGCAGTGTCAAAGTTCACATGACTTATTAAATTTTAGAAAACAGCAAATAAATGTGGCAGGAAAAAATGGAAGGAGTCTGTGGTTTGGGAAAATATAAATACTGAGTTATAGAAGAAAAGAAATATTATGTTTCCTTTATTGGCAGGCTGAGCAATCCTACACAGAGTTACTTGGAAGCAAGTTCATTGAAGTCAATGAGTTATTTCTGAGACACACAGATCGAATAGAAACTTATAATATTGTATTTTATGCTAATACATTTTCACAACCGTCTTTCCTTCCTCGTGAAAGAGCACATTAAATACCCTCACTTCTGTCTCACTCAGGAATGGGACAGGACTGTGATTCCAGGGCACTTAGGATTTATTGAAGGGTGAGAACATGTGGCCCTTCAAATGTTGTTGAATGGCAATTCCCAGCATTCATAACAATTATTTTTTTCTGGCTAGTCCAACAATATCATATGGAAGATACAGCAAGTGTGTTTTCTGCTGCTCCAGAGACTAGGACATAGAGCAATGGCTGCAAACTTCAGGGAAACAGATTCTATTGAAACATTAAGAAGATCTTCCTGATGAGAAGACCAGTTTGACAGTGGAATATGCTGCCTCAGAGTGTGATGAAGTTTCCTTCTTTGGAGGTTTTTAAACAGAGGCTGGATAGTTATTTGTTGGGAGTGCTTTGAATGTGTGTTTCTGCATGACAAGGGGTTGGTCTCAACGGCCCGTGTGGTCTCTTCTCGCTCCATGATTCTATCTGGAGGCCTTCACAAATCCCACCCCTAATTAACTGAAGAATTTCACAGAGCCAAACAAGGTAGACACCCAGGCCATTTGACAGCATGGGACTACAGGCCCAAAATAATCCCAAAGGGGTGGGGAGACTGTGTTTCTTTCTGAAGTTCAGGGATCCCATGCAGCTACAGGGTACCACTGGTCACAGGTCAATATAAATGTTGACAGGATCAGGAGTGAGTCTTGGATGACAACAGAATCAGGGATCCTTGGGTAAATAATGACAGCATCAGCATCATACTTCCACTGCCGAGTTGCAGCAGTGTGTCTGCAGCAGATGATGCAACAAAGCTTGAGCAGAAAAAGAAAGGGATTCTACTCTAACCACCCCTACTATAGCCATGTGTGCCTGCTACAACCAGTATGGTAAACAGCAGCTATCTCCAGAATCCCTTACTGGTCATGTGTGAACAGCAAAACAGAGAAGGGAAGAAGAGATAAGCTTGGCTGACCAGCTGCTATAGCATGTTTTCCTTTTCTTTTTTCCTCTTTTGAAGAAAGCATAGGTCTATATAGGTATTCATGGGAACAACCAATAGTCACCATTCACTACATTAGAGCTGTTTCAGAAAAAGAGACAATATATGTCTATATATTTGGCCATCAACATGGAAATGAGGAAAGTGGCTGGTGAAATGCACCCCTGCATGCATTTTGGAAGAATCCTTTAAGTGATGTCTACAAAGTTCAAAAATGTTTTTTTATTTACTTCTGGAAGACTTAACTGAACTGGTTGTTTCATTTCATATATGAATATTGTTAGTCCTGAATAAAAAAAAATTGCTGAAACATGTTCCTTTTTGTTATGCAAGACCCTATCTCTATTCTTTCCATGTCATTTCTGCCTCTGGTACCAGAAATTTTCTATTAAAGAAGCAATGCCCAGGTACTAGCTAAGGCATATCCATTTAGCACTATATGTCATTTTAACAACCATAGTAACACCCATGGAATCCTGGGATTTACAGTTTGAGAGAGCATTTTGAGCCAGGGAACCCTAGTGCCTCACCAAACTACAAACCCCAGGATTCCATAGGCATCTCTGGCAATTAAGCTGGAATGTAGTGCTGTAATTGTGTAATGTGAATGGGCTGCTACTCAGAGATGTTCTCAGGGATTGCAGAGAACTCTAGGCCACCTCTGTACCCCTTTCCTTCTCAGACCATTCTGTTCCTATCCAGAGCTGCAGCTATTAGGCCCACCTGCCCCTCCCCAGCATGTTCGGATGTTGTTCTTGCTACCAGCCAGGTCCAGGTCACCCAACAGTCAAAAACACGCCAGTTACCCCACCACATCTTCATTTCTGCCTGTTGGGTGGGAAGGGAGCACAGCAGTCTGTGGTTTCCCCCAATATACACATACATACACACAGACACACAAACACATACTTTAATACATATACAGTTGTTACTCACTCTGGACATTATTGTGACTGAATGAACACATTTCATCTAGCCCTTGACTTTGCTATACATTACAGATTAATATATGCACTAGATTGCACTAATATATACTTTTCTACCACTTTTTTCTCATCTCTTTTGAAACAGGATGATTGAATTACCTATGTGGTGTTATACTTTGATACATGATATCAGTTCATGACACTTTGAAATATGTTTCCAGTACACGCCAAGGAGCAGCATTGTCACATCTCATATAGTATGTGATATCTTGTGAAAATTGTAGAGCCAACTTGTATAGCTTCTGCAAATTCCTTTTCTAACCTACCATAAAACACATAGGGTGCATATGGCATAGTGCTGAGCCTTGAAAGCATGTACTTGCAGAGTTGTCTGCCAGAATGAGGTACATTTGTCAACATAATGCATGATGCACAGACTTAAATGTCCCTTGCTAATAAGCTAAGCTGAGCCACAATAAAGGAATCTGCTTCTTTAACTCTAAAAGTGTTCTTTATCCTAGAAGCTATTCCGCATCACCCACCTGCCCTTTAAGCCAACTCCTTATATCTAGTGTTTTTTTTTATTTTTCAAAGATCCCAGGATGAACAAATGAAAAATGTGGACAGTGCCAGTTACTGACCAATGGTTTGGTTCAGTAGAGTAACATCAGAAAATACCAAAACAGTGATTCCTGTGGATGCCACCTTGAGTGGAATTTATTTAAATTGTCCAGATTTCCTTGTAAGAAATACATTATTTCTTGTATGGCTCTGGTTCGGACAAATTGCAGCCTTTTAGAAGTTCTTGGACTACAGTTCCTAGCATCGTGTTGACAAGAGTAGCTGAATGTTGCAGCCCAACAACATCCACACAATTGCACTTCCAATAACTCTGTTTTAGGAACTATCTTAACATCATATGTTCACACGCTCTCATTAACTCAAGAAGCCCTGTATGGAATCCCTTCTCTTTACCAAGCAATGTTAGTTAAAAGGGCTTTCTCAGTTGCAGTCCTGTCCAGTATCTTATTATACAGTTTCAGGGGATGACCCCAAGTTCTAGTGGGAGAAATTTTTCCCATAATAACTTTTCCCAAATGTTCTAGTGGGAGAAGCTTTTATTTTTTTCCCACTTTCTCCACACCTTGAATAAATATGTACATTTCTTTCTTTTTTTCTTTTTCTAAAAGCTAAACAGCTAAACCTAAATTCTATACACAATTAAAATTGTAAAGATAGTTTTTGGACACCCTCTACTATAATTCTTTTTTCATAGGGAAGTTGTTTTGCTAACTTTATTTATATCCCATTTTTACTCCAGGATTGGGATTCAAGGAAGTCTATAAATTAAAATAATTTGAATATAATTAAAAACATGCAAAAAATCAACAATAAAACAGAATTATACTATTGACCATTATTAAATTTCTCCAGCCTCTTGATCATTTTGTTTTCTCTTTTTATACTCTTTCTACCTCTACCATTTTTCAGCTATGATGAGCAGTATTAAACAGGTAAATTCCACATTGGTCATGATAAGAGAAGGGATCAAAAATAACATTGCCAATATCATACTGCCAATATACAAATTTATGGTGCAAAAATACTGCTCATCATAGCTGATGAGCAGCCACTGTCTGAAATGGCATTTGTACTACTCTATGTACTGTAAACCCAAAATCTCTTTCTTGATGCATTGCTGCCAGTTCATATACAATCACTTGCATAAAGCCGAGATTTTTCCCTTGATTTAAATCTGCATCTCATTTGCCATTTTAATGCCCATTCTTCCAGTGTGCAGAAATCCTGCTAGGATTTTTCATATTCATTTTTGTTCCAAACATCCTTCATAATTGAGTTTCAAACTTGGTCATTTCTCTCAACTCCATATCATTTATGAACAATTTAAAAGCACCAGTTCAAACAGAAATTCTAGAGGGTTTCACTGCCCACCACTTTCTGTTGCAAGAACTGGCTGTTTATTCTTATTCTCTGTTTCAATATAATTGTACTGGGAAGGGAAGAGCTTCTTCTTGTACGGTTGCAGCTACACTGTCAGTACATCAGAAATCCACAGTATCACAGGGAAGTGTTGTGCTGGTCTGCTTATACTGTATGTGTTGTGGCAGTTCTTAAATGATATGCCAGATGCTTGCAGCCTGAATGTATAATGTCTCCTGGACCCTAGAGAATCATGTTTCAAGCCCAATTTAAATGTGATGGGCATGCAGTACCTCTTTTGAACTAGGTTCTTAAGTGCTGCGTGTGCAAATTTAGCATACCAGCCCAGTACTCATTCATACTACAGATCCTGAGCATGTCAACACTGCATGTGTAGGCATGACAGCTCAGTTCAAATGGGACATGGGTACGTGCAACTGTGCTCAGGCACATTCTTCTTGCTGTCTTATACAGGAGCTGCTTCGCTAGATATTCACAATGCTCTGACATATGCTGGCACATAGGCCATTTCCGCATGGGTAAGTAAAACGGTGCAGTGCGTCCTCCACGGAGGACATCTGCACCTTGAAGCAGACTGGATCCAGACTATTTAGCGTAGATCTGCACCTCAGTCCACTTCGGAGCGACTCCAAGTGGTCCTCCAGTGTGTTTTTGAAAAACCTGATTTTTCAGGTTTTTCAAAATGCCAGCGCGTGCCATTGCATGCCTGCTCTCTAATGCAGATTCGCAGGCTCGCACCAATGCGAGCCTGCAATCTGCGGAGGGCCGGCTTTAGGCTGGCGAGCTTCAGTGGTTGGTCATGACCCACGACCAACCAGAAGCCACCATTTTCAATGCCGGAGCAGTGCAGATCTGCGATCATGCACTGCTCCTCCTCACCCCGGATCAGACCGGACCCAAAGAAGATCTGGTGAGTAGCGGCAGGGAGCAATTCCCTCACCGCATGCAGAAATGGCCTTAATGACTATTTGTGGGGTGGACAGTTGTCTCAGCCCACAGCATAATCTACCATGTGTTTTCTCAAGGAAAAAAATCTACTCATTCTATAGGGTTTAAAATGCACATAAATGCCTGACGTTCTTAATTCTGAGATTATACTCTTCTTGAAGGCATACTTTAAGACTGTTATTTTTGAATGAGAAAAGCCTTAATGGATCTTTGCCAGATGACCAGTATTTCCTGCATTAAAAATTGAAAATATCAGGATCCCTGACTCTGAAAAAAATAATCCCGCCACACCCACTCCCAGCATGGACAATATTACTGAGAAATTCACCAGGAAATCAGTAAACTGAGCTTCCTGAGCATTTTTTCTTTTGGAGATAAGATAGCGGTCCTCTTGGCAGGAGAGAAACACAGCCACTAGCGTATTTCCAATGCATTTATCAGCAACCAGTAACAATTAAATAGCAATTATATAAGCAAAGACAGCTGTTGAGCAACAATCAATTGCTATTTTCGTTTCCACATGTTTACAGAAATTTTTACACAATTTTACATGGTTTCATGAAAATATGAAAAGTGATGATTATTTTGCACTATATAGGAAGTAGATCTAGAACATGATGCTTTGTCAAGATAAAGATGTAAAAAGGTTGAGAAGGAAAGCCTGCAACAGAGATTGTAAAATTTTACTTTTATAGGCTACAACATCCAGAATTTCCTGAGGACTTCTGGGACCTGTAGTCCAGAAAGTACTTTTTACAAGCCTTGGCATGGAAGGTGGGAAGAGCATGTTACCCCAAGAAATTTCTGGCTGATCACTTAGCCCTTTCAAGAGTTCATTAGACAACAATTTTTGTAGCAGCAGCACAATGCAGCAAAGATGATTTTGTATGCTATTTAAGTATGAGAAAAGACTGCAAAGGATATATAGTCAGCCCTCCACATTTGCAGGTTTGACATTCACAGATTTGATTATTTGTAAGTTTCTCCAACCCCTGCCCTCCCACTTCAGGTGTTTCTTTTTGGAGGGAAACCTTCCCTCTTGGTGGCTCCAATCAGGCTGCATAGCCCTTTAAAAACTCACCTCTGATCCTCCTCTTCCTCTACCTGGTCAGCTAAGGTCTCTACCTGGTCAGCTAAGGATAGCTCTCTGCCCAAATTCTCAGTAACACAAATCCTGTACCCATGCCCCCCCACACACACAAGGAAAGAGCTGGGCAAGAGAGAGAAAGTACAGGACCATCATGCCAACCATCTCCTTTCCCTGACCTGGTTTTGACCCTGGATGCCCACTTTCCCCACCCGTGCCTCAGCCCCCTTCTCACAGACACACAAATTGTGTTATTGGTGAATTTTTCACTTTTGTGAAGGTCTTATGTCCCTAACCCTAGTGAATGTGGAGGTCCAAGTGTATAAACATCAAGGCAGAAGAACACAAGGTGAGTTCTTTCTTTCACCACCAAGATTCAGCTAATGTGAAATTAGCTCTAAAGCATATTTTGTGCCTTGCTTAGGTAAAAATCAAATATCTCTGGCTATTTTGAGAGAAGTTAAAAAAATGTCAATTAGTTTATCATAATTTGTCAGGAACTGGCTTAGTAGACATTTGTAATTGTCTCTTAGTTTAGCCCAAATCATGCTCTGCTGGAGCGTCTGTAGGAATTTGAAAGGAAGTTAATAGAATTTAGATGGTCTCCCATTCTAACAATGTGTACTAGCTTCTATTTATTCAATCATAAGTTATCAAACGGATTGATTAAAGAGCAAGTGATCTGTCAACTAAAATTAATTAATCACTGGCAGCCCTAATTACTTTGTCACTGGCAAGTAAATTTTCACTATTCATTTGGCAACCTACTTGGTCTTTGCAAATTGACAGAATGTTCATTTTATACCACATGTCACTTTTGAGGTTCACTGACACCCAGAGCTTAGAAAAATGGTAGAAACCTCCAGCCAATATGACCATTGCTGGCTGGGGGATTCTTTTCCTAGCACTGATATGATATGAGGATTATTCTCTGGTTGAAAAGGGCAACCTCTAGTTAGCTCTTAAATATACAGAGCCTGCTTTGCAGTGATTCAGATACCTGATCCATATAGATCAGAGTAGACAACTGCGATCTCCTACTTCAGGGATAGAAAGCAATCCTCCAGGTGTTATTGAACTGAAGCTCTACAGTTGTTGTTGGGTAGCCCTAGCTAGATTAATCAATGACAAGGAAAGCTGGGAATTGCAGTCCAGCAACTATGAATATTTTTTTTAAAATCTGCAGATTTTCTCATCTTGACAAGAAAGGGTACCTGAACATATTGAGAGACATTCCATTAAGAAAATGCTCATTCACCATGAGATATTTTTTTTTGCATGTCAAGAAATTGTTTTTACACAGAAAATTGTGCAGTGTGTTATGTACAAAAATAGCCATTTTGCACAAGATTGAGAGGTTTTTTTTTGCACAAATATTTTACAAAAATGTTCCCTAATGTATACAATTCCTGCAAAATGTGCACAATTCTCTAAAAATGTGCACAGTTCTTCTAATGTTTACCAACTATAAAGATATCTCTATAAAACTGATGGTAGATTAACATCACTTCCAAAACAGAAGAAAAGTTTTGATGTTGTCTTCTTCTTTTAGATTCTTAGTTGAGAAAAGGGAAGTATATATTAAACATTTTTTTGTAAAGAAAGAAAAAAAAATGTTCATGTTGTCAAAAAACTATACAGAATTCTTCACCTATTATTTAGTTATTCACCTATTATTCACCATTCAGTAGAATTCTGTAACCTTTCCCATTGCTTAACATATAATTATTCATTATTCAGTTTTAGTTCTCTGAAGCTGTGTAAATTGGTTTTCCGCGTAGAATTTATTAACATAAGAATATTTGTGTCTCAGACTACTTTCCATTATTTCTTCTGAGAATGCAACAAAATGTCTTTTTGTGGCAATTGTCCATAAAACACAAAATAATATCCAACATAATGGTAAAAACTGAGCCGTTTTTAAAGTTTGCAAAAATGATTTCCATTGCTTGCCTTTTAAATATTGTCCAATACTGTTCCTTTTCAGAAACAAATTCTGCAGACATTGCATATCTGCATTATGCACTGTTAGCCACAGATCCTATTATGTCTATAATAACTGACTATTCAATAGAACATGAAGCATTTTTGCCTGGAACTAACTCACCTTTGTCTGTGCATCAGCATGTTCACGCTACAAATTACAGACATGATCCTCTAAGTGCCATAAGGCAGTGTGCTGTGTTCAATCCTATTTTGTAAAAGAAAAAAATACATTGATGTCCATGTATGGCTAGAAAAATAAGATTTTAAAACTAGTTGGTGTAAAACAATGATCTATTAATGCATATGATTCATTTGCATAGGCTTTGGACCTTAAGGTACTGAATCACTGCATTATGGTCCCCCAAACAGCAACTCATGTGTTACAGCAAAGCTGTGTGCTATACAGTTATCAGCCAGGAACAGAAGCAAACTCTGCAATAGAATGCTAGGCATACATATAAATTTCCCTGCAGTTTCAGAGAAAAGTTCCTGCTGTCTCTTATAGATTGGATGTCCCAAGTTTATAGATCACAATTTATTAATATGTGGCAATATTGCAGGATCAGCACATGCAGTCGCCATTTACAGAGCTAAGTCATATTTTTCCTAAAACGATGCAGAATGGTAATCATCTCAGTACTTGCAAACCAAAGCTGCCTGTAGATAAACAAGAAATCTTTAGAATACTTTTCATGTGCCCAAAAGGCATCTTGTTCTGGCTAACAGAATCAAATTGACTCCAGTGTCACTCCAAAAAGAGAAGGGAGATTAGTTAATTAACATTACGTATGAGGTCTGGCCAATTTCTTGAGTAATGAAGGGGAAGGATGAGCAGCCCAGCCAATTATACATAAATATGACTTCTAAAGGGACTTGGTAAAACTTGGCTGCTAGTACAGTGGGGATGGGCAACTGTGGGTCTCTAGATGTTTGGGGGTGGAAGCTCTTCTAACCGTTGACTGTGGTAGCTAGGGCTGATAGGAACTCTATACTCAAATATTTAGATAGTCATACTTGTCAACCCTGTTAACACAATGGGTCTCATGAATCCTTATAGCTGAGAAGAGCCCTCAAACAAGTCATCAGTAACAAAGCACAGAAATATTCATTGCTGCTCATCAGTGTTAACACTCCTGCATAAGAAGGCTCAATACCTTGGAAAAAAAATACTGTGGAAGATGTAGTCCATTTTCCTCCCCACACACACACTCCCACAATGGTCACTGGCTTTCATTGACTTTCGTGAAACAATTTACAAAACTTCAGGCAGGAAGACTATTAAGCAGTAGCCATGCTGACTGGGGAATTCTGGGAGCTGTAGCCCACCAAAAAATAATATTTCCAAGCAATTTTTCTAAGCTAAGGCTTTCTCTTCTCTTACCAATAGTGGGTCACCCTGTGTCTGAGATAAGCCAGGTTGTTTTCTCCTAACGGTAGCCCACCATTTATTTGGGCTGGTCCTCCTATGCGGCAGAGTTTAGTGGTGGTTGCCTCATGGGTGGGGTAAGAGGGGACAGTAATGGAAACAACTCCCTTTTTGTATCTTCCAGGAAGCCTAAGCTAACCTGCTGAGCTCAGATGAAGTGGAAGATGGTCCCCGATACTGATTAGAGATTCAATTGTCTACAAGACAGCTTATCTACCCATCTTGTTCTTCACCTCAAGCAGCAACATATTTTGAGCCATCCCTGAAATTTACTGACAGCCATACAGTTTGTTCCCAGTTTACTTCAACCATCTCTACAACTAAAGCCTTTTATCCACTCCCACAGGAATGAATGATTCATATTGACTTCTGTAGGAGAAAGTAAATTATAACCTGTCATAAAGGTGGGTGCTAGAGTAAGATAAAGGATAGCTCTAGTGAGTTTCTCATGCACATTAATCTTACCCGTCTGTAAACCAGTATTCTATGCCACCTAGACCTTTATTGAAATTATTTACTTGGTACCTTATATATGGGTAACCTTTGTGTACCAAGCCTGCTCATGTAAATTCATATCTCACCAAAGTGAATGTCACATATAAGACAAACTACCACCTTAAGAAGCAGCAGATGCAAAGCATTGGTTTAGATGGAGTAGAGACTGAACTCATTCCCTTTTGCATTGTTTCATCCAAATAAAGCCGAGATGCTTTACTTACAACTGTGGAAGAGTTGTGTGTTGCTTTGCTGAACATTCAGCAAAATATTTCATCCATTGTTAACCTATCTTTAGTAAGAACTAGAATGCTGATCAAGGTTATTAAAAGAGACTGGGCACTGCATCATACTGCATTCACTTGTGGCTATTAACAGATGATTTCATGGGAAGCAATTATTCAACACAGATTCCAGCTCATTGTAGAATGCCAAATTTTGCATTTGGGGAGAAGAAAATGATTCTTGAATATATGTTCTGAAGCATGAGATTTGATTACCTTTATTGTCACTTGCAAGGCCATAAATGTTGCAATAAAAGAACATAAAAGCATCCAACCCTTTTCCAGCAACCCAGGCACAGTATTCTTGCTTGGTTAATTATCTTTTGAGGTTTTGAATTCCATAGATGAAGCATTGACAACTGACAATTTCTTCCATTATTAATCCTGCCTGACATAGCAAGAATGGAATCATAAAAGTGTTGTCTTCATTCCCACCACCAGTTCTGCAATAAGGAAAGGGAATTAAATATTTCCCCTATCCCCATCTCTCTCTACACAGAACAGACAAGGAAACTTATTTTTCTTTCATGAGAAAGACAGAGGAGCTTTCACTCAGCTCCTCAATTTCTTACTGAGAAGCATTACAAGGGTACCTATCTGAAACTGCCTCACTAGTATGTTTCATGTTATCAGAATACTGAAACTCATGGGGATCAGGGAAATCAGAATGCTTTTTTTTTTTTAAAAAAAAAATACTTCTCCCCCTCCCCCTATCATAGAGACTGAGCTGAGGAGCCTGCATTGGTTTGCTTGATAGGTTCTTTCAAAAGAAATGCCATGCTTCATAGGTTGTATTTATTAGGAAGAGAGCAAAATGCTTGCCATGGGTGTCATAAAATGAAACTAAGATTCAATGTGTGGTCTAGAACAGTGGTTCTCAACCTTTGGTCCTCCAGATGCTTTGGACTTCAATTCCCAATGCACATTTTGGAGAGAAGTCAAATAGGTAAAAGACAGTTGAAACAGACTGTTTTCAACTTATGGTAAAATATTTATTCTGTCTCTCTAAAGGAAATCAGACCATGCTGTTCCCCCTTCAATAGCTGCTATTTGTCCCTACTTTCTTCTGCATTTTACCCTGTAAATCAGGTGGTTGTTACTGTCAGGGGCCTTCCATGCTATTTTCATGGTTTTGTCTTTTTGCTATCGGTGAAAAAAATCATGAGTGGGAAGAGAGAAAGAAAAAGAAAGAAAGAACGAAAGAAAGAGGAAAAAAAGAAAGAATTAGAATTCTACTAGAGGTGTATGGCAAAATGTTAATATTATCGCCAGCAAACAAAGAAGTTGAGGAAGGGGTGGCGTAGCCCTAAAAGGGGTCTGAAGACCCCGTCCCCTCCCCTTCCCATGTGCGACCCTTGTCATGCAGTGATTGCATGGTCTCCTCTCATGGGAGGCCAGCAAAGGTGTCCCCCCCCAAGCGTGATCACACGGGCAGGGGAAGATGAATTATTGTTGTTGCTGCAATTCTAGATCAGCTACTTGGCTATGTAACCTCTTTAGTTACCCAGCTAAGTAGTGCCTTCTGTCCCCCCCACATCAGGACTTAAAGTCTGCTGCCTGGTAAGTAGGGGTCTATTCTTCCTTTCATTGAGACATAGCTGACTGATGTTTCTGTTCCCCTCCTATGAGCGATCTCCTGTTAGTCAGAAGCAGAGTCTCTGTCATTATTCTTCCTTACACTGGAGGTCGCTCACAGGAATGGGGTGGAAATGTCAGTTAGCTGTGTCCTGATCAACAGGAGAACAGACTCTCGTCAGTTGCAGTGATTGATACTCAGTAAATCCAGACTGGCAGACTTTCATAATCCCTACATCAGAGCTTTCCAGACTTTTCATGTTGGTGACACACTTTTTAGACATGCATCATTTCACGACACAGTAATTCAGTTTTACTAGCAAATCGGAGGTTAAATTAACCCCTCATACGAGATCTGGGTACATACATAAATTGTAATAATGAAATGTATGGGGGCACAACATATCTCATGAAACTCTTTTGTTTATACTTTTAAAAATATATGATTTATTTATAACATATAACATACATTTCCAAGGCTCAGTTCTCAGTCCAGGGAGGTGACTCACCTACACTCTTCAGGTGACACACTAACCTGTGATGACACACCATTTGAAAAGCCGTGCCCTACATAAACCCTAATGTATTGAATATGTAGAGATCAGGAATATGAATCAGTCACAAACATGTAACTCTAGATTATGTATCTGTTACTATGATCATGAATTCTGGCAATTTTTCTTTTATTTGTGCTGTACCAGGTGTGATAGATGACAGCTCAGAGGTTGATGAGCAATTGATTGTGTGACAGAGCCAGTCATAGAACAGACTGCCTTGCCAACACGCCCACCAGCTGAGTTGTTGCAGCCAGTGCCAGAGGGAGAAGGGGACAGCAACGATTTACAGGAATTAGAGCCAGCTTTGCCACCCAGCCACCAGTTGTGGAGGAGACAAAAGAGAGCAGCTCAGAGGGACACTGTTGGGTGAGATTGAGAAAACAGAACAATGATGAGTAACACCTGTCTTCCTCAGCCGTATAAGTTGGTTGGCGTGGCTTGCTGTCTGCTTGTAGCAAATCATTACGAAAGCTCCCATGACCCTTGTATTACAGCTTGCCAGACCTTTTGGACTGATCTTCAGCATTCTTGACTTTTGGAATTGACCTTGACTTTGGCTCAGCTCAGCATTTCTACTTGATTGTTAGCACTGGACACTCCCCATTGCCTCCTCCTCTTGGGCTTCCCTTCCCTTGCTAGCAGTTAAGCATGGGCTGGGAGTTGAATTCCGATACCAGGGATGTACATGTCCACTTTACCTGGTCTGCTTTTCCCTGTTAATCACCACAGCAATCCTGTAAGCTAGGTTTTTTTTGTGGGGGAGACAGTGGCAGCCCACAGTTAGATAATTAACCCCATGACTAAGCAGTGATTTGAACGTGGGTCTACAGGTTTCAAGTCCAGCACTTTAAACATTACTCTATACTGGTTTGCTCAGACCAGTTGACTGTAAAAAATGGTATGAAATTTGAATCATAGTTGAGAAAAAAATGTATCAATTAAGGTGCCAAATTTGCATAATTTGGAAATTGATGCCTGGATTTGAGGAAGTAGAATATTCCTACCCCACCAAATATGCCCACCACACCCAAAATCAAAAAATTCCCCCCAAACACTCTCTAGGGAATATAAGGACATTTTTGCCATGCCTTGTTTTTCTTTCAGAGTACAGGGTTGAACCATTTTAGGCCTGACAGAAGTTTTTTTGGACTACATATGTTTTAGATAAATTCTTCTCTTGGGCCTAAAATGGCCATGGGCAGAAAAAAAAACAGACAAAAAATGCCTTCAGAGGGCAATTTGGGGCAAAAAAAAAATGTGACCACATGCAGACCACAGATCACACTTTGCCCACTCCTCATGGATCTAGAGGGACATAGATGCCCAACACTGCTTTCACACTGGGCCTTTGAGTGATTATGGCCTTCTGTGGACTCCTCATGCTTGCCCAAAACATTTTGCTGTTTTAGGTCAAGACTATTTGAAAGACTGTACCGCTAAGCCTGCCACAGTTTTAAGATCCTTAGTGGAAGACTTTATCTCAGTTCCACTTGAAACACAAAGATGTTTGGTGAGGAAATGGATTTCTTGATGGTTGCTCTCAAGCTATGAAATTCCCTCCCATGGCAGGCTAGGTTGGTCCCTTTCTGATCTCTTTCCACCAGATAAAGACATTTTTTGTATAAGCAGTTCCCTGATCACTGTAGAAATTCTTTTAACTGGGATGTGATATATTTTTATCAAAAGTATTGCATTCAACTTCCTTTTCTATTGCTTGACCTTTGGGGGGGGGGCGGAATATAATCCATTGTTTTAACTGGATTTTTTTTCACTGATATTGTGAGTTGCCTTGGGCCCCATATTAGTAGAAAGGTCAGAATTGTTATTTTTTAGTCATCACTCTGGATGGCACTGATGCTTTAAAAAGAATTTTCTGCATTATTCTGACCACTAATTTCCAAGTTCATCCATCCAGCTCCTCCACATCTGCCCCAAAACATGCTTGGTTACTGCCTGAAGTTGATTAGTGGTGATAGAGATTTGTCACTGCTTATTTGTGCACAGGTGACTTTGGCCATTTCAACCCAAAATGTATAGTGATGTGAATGAAGTGGTTCAGAATAGGCCACCTAGAAACTGAAGACCAAAGTTCTAGATCAGGAATGGGCAAAATGTGACCCTTCAGATATTGCTGAACTAAGGTTGCCAGTTATCTTGTATTAAAAAGGATGGCCTGTTATCAGGCCATACACTTCCACTCAATGATATGGTTTAATTGGCAAATATTTAATTAGCATAAAATATAAATTATATCCTGCTATGGCTGGGAAGCCTGATGGCAAAGAGGAACTGGCTGCTCATGCATGTGGCAAAACTAGATCAGATTGGGACCTCTAGGCATGGCTAGGTCATAGTCAGGGAAGCTCCAGTGATAATGGATTTGCAAATGTCCCTCGACCTTCAGGAACAATAGCATCCAAAATTGTCTCCATGGAATGACTGACTGTCTTCAACCCCCTTCCTCTGTCCACTGAAACTCTCCTTTTGTCCCCACATCTGCCCTGCCATTAAGGAGCTATCACAATTCCCATCAATCTTTTGTCACCTAATGCTAAGGCCACAAGCTCATTCTGGACCCCATTGTCTACTCTGCCAAACTCTGCCAAACAGCCATTAACATCTTCCCCCTCAGGGCAAAAAATAGTATTTAAACCCTGGCTCTAAAGCAAGCAACTTATAGTATAGTAGTCTGGACATAGGCCCTCACTCTGCTGCTTCAATTTCCATTCCTGTGCTACCCTTATACTCTTAGTCTGGGCCACATTGCTTTGTCTCTTCCCTCCAAATAGGTAAATATCACTTTGCCCTAACTCCTCACTATCCAATGTTTCCTCCTTTTCCTTCAGCTATCCTTTGTGATTGTGCGACTGCTTGGATCTCATGTGCATGTGATCGTTAATTCCCCCAATAAAATAAACAGAGATTCTTTGAATCTCTAGCAGGTGTCCCTGCAGTAGTACCAGTATACACAGGGGTAAAAGACCCTACTAGGTTACCTCCTCTCAAGGCTTCCCCTTTTAGCTAAAATTTCCCAGTGTTTCACGGATGCACTGGCATCGTAGCTGGACCTCTCAGTCACTCACATTTTGGGTAACAGTCCTTTATTTGAGATCCAGCAAGCTTGTTCTTTATCAGACAGGCAGGTGTCCCTTATTATAAAAGATATGCCTTATTTGAGAGTTGTAAAGCTTTTCCATTTATATAGACTGAACAAAATGTCAAAAAATCCCATAATTTTGGATCTGGCCCTTTCCTAAAGACAGAAGTGTGTTCATCATGTACCAATGTGGACAATTTGTTAATTTTCAAGAAAAATACCTTAACTGAAATAAATACTTTCATTAGGTAGTTAGATAGAACACAAGCTTATTATTAGATGCTTCCTGATTGTCAACCCTGCATGTCAACCCTTCACTTGTCCCTTATTGCTATCAAATGTATTGCTGGCAAAATAATGCTGAACCACTATGCTGGTCTCCCTTGCCCATAGTTGCTAGGGCTGATGATATCAATATCTACAGGCTCATGTTTCAGCCTTTCCAGTCTAGAACCTGGTGTGGGTGAACCTTTACATTTAATGAGTATGCTTTGCCCTTTCACTGTGTTGGTGAACCGTGCTAGCATTCTCATTAACAGGTCTTCCTTCGCATACTGTTCTTCTCACTCTTTGACAAACAGGATTTGTGCCCATTGATTAACGGCACCTAATATTTATTTAACAAGGAACTTCATTTATTTTCTAGCATCACAGCTTCTGATCTGCTGTTTTTTCACACCAGGACAGGTTGTATTAGCAGTTTTACTTTGATCCTGTTATGCCTGGCTGATACAAAGATTATGTGTTAAGGATTTAATTATGCAAATTAGTATTCCATAAATGGCTTTTTTAAAAAACAAAAACAGAGCTGAGTATTTTTCATATCTGCAAATAATTTTCTCTTGCAACCAGAAATCTTGGAGAGATAGAAGAAAAGAAGTGGGGCAGTGTTTCAGAGTAAATACCCTGGAGAAAAATGTTGCAAGAGAATATTGCAGTAGAAAGACAATTGTTGGAATTTTACTCTACAAACAACTACAGAATTAACAACAAAATTCTGTTATTTTCGTGTTGTTGTTCTTTATCATTGCTAGAAACTATGCTTTGTCTGCAGTGATATGTGAGCATCAGCAACAGATATGGTATTGATTCATGAGAATCTCAATAGAGATTAATGAAGGAAAATGCAGCTATAGTGTGCAATGATGTAGCAGTAAATTTTGAAGCGCAGATTCTCTTTAGGCCAGTCTGTGTAGCAATTACAACCCCCTTCTCCCACAGAGGATCCAAATATGCATGTAGCTATGTTGATCAGTTTCTAGCATTTTTCATCTAGCAGTATTCATGAGTTCGGAATACGACTGGACTCTAGCAGGTCTTTTTGCAGAGCTACCCATAAATATTTTGGATTACAACATTGATGATAGTCCATTTCCACTTCAGCTGCTATGTGGGCTGCCACTGAGCACAGAGGGAATAGGGGTGCCCAAGGGAAGTGCTAGAAGATGACGTAGCATCTCCTAATGAAAAAAAGTCCTGGGCTTCAGCCCTGGCTCTGTGGCACATATCAGTGGTACAGCACAGAAATACAAATCTAAAAAGATAGTGGTACAAGATAGTGAAGAATAGTGAAGAATGTCATATCAAGGTTGGTAGTCTGCAATTTGTAGATAATAAAATAGTTACTGTTAATATACTGCAGTCTCTGGCATGCATTAAACATGGCGTCAGAGAAGACGACTACACAGAGGCCCCAGTGGGGATGTACAACTGTTAAATGGATTCTCAAAGAAATGAAACCTAACATAATCATGTTCCCTCCACTTTTTATTGAACGTCTGCTGGATGGCCAAATTGAAAGCAATGTTTGTCTCATTAGAGAACAACGTAAAAAGAGAGATCTGGACATGCTCCTTCATTTTTGCAGACTTTCTCCAAAAGCAAATAAGATGGACAGCAAAATAAGAGTAAATAGTGTTGTTGGTGCTATACTTCTCTCTTTAAAACAACCACCACCACCACCACCACCACCACCAGACAATATTTCTATTGTCCTGGAGCATTAAGTGGAAATTCCAAACAAAATTTTATTCTCAGCCAGGGGGTAGGGATTGCTTTTTTAAAAAAATTCAGGATATGTTCCAGATTTGTTCCATACTTGTGATTCATACTGCTGGATGCAAAAGTATTTTCAAGCATTCTGACTTTTATTTCTGAGTTCCTGAGCCACTCTGAACAAAGCCATTCCATGGGCTAAAACTTCTGGATCCATTTTAAGTCTGTCTCACTGCTTTTTGCAAAGTGTTATAACTGCAAGAATTGTGTCTGAAGTCAATGGCCGTTTCCACACGGGGTAAGTAAAACAGTGCAGTGCGTCCTCCACAGAGGACGTCTGGACTACTTACCGTAGATCCGCACCTCAGTCCACTCCAGAATGACCTCAAGTGGTCCTCCAGCGTGTTTTTGAAAGACCTGATTTTTCCGGTCTTTCAAAATGCCAGTGTGCGCCATTGCGTGCCTGCTCTTGGATGCAGATTCTCAGGCTCACACCAATGCGAGCCTGTGATCTGCGGAGGGCAGGCTTTAGGCTGGCTAGCTTCAGCGGTTGGTCAAGACCCACGACCAACCAGAAGCCGCCATTTTGGATGCCGGAGCAGTGTGGCTCTACGCACTGCTCTGCCTCACCTCGGACCAGACCAGACCACCAGAAGATTCAGTAAGTAGCGTCAGGGAGCGATTCCCTCACCATGTGCAGAAATGGCCAATGTCAAAGATAAGGCAGCAAGAGCAAGTTTTAAACTGGCTGTCCTACCTGAGAACATTGATTTGTTTACAGAAATTATGTTTATGCTAGAATGCTTACAAAGACCCTGTTCTCTAGACCTTGCAACATAGGTTAGAGAACCTTTACTCATGCACACTTTCTCTCTGTCCATGTAATGATGGCAGTTCTATAAATTTGCTGATGTTGCCCAATAAAGTTTGTCCATCTGACCAATTCTTGCTATGCAGCCCAGCTGAAAGCAGAGGCTGGAAAGAAGGCCTCTTTTGGCCAAAATTATTTGTGTTTGTCTTCCTTCCTACCCAGGTTCAGGGCCCAATTCAGCTCCATGCAATACCTGAGAGGCATTGTAGGGCTGACATTTCAGCCCAACCCTACATTACCAGGTTTCCTGGCCACTCTTTTTCCTCCTTGGTGAATGGGAAGGGAATCACAGGGGATTGCTTACAGCACTTCAGATTTTTAGAACACTGTTCTTGAAAGGAAAGGAAAGGAAAGGAAAGGAAAGGAAAGATGGCATGCCCATACAATCTCATAACATCCAGAACCAATAGGAAGAAGAAGCACTATATAGATCTCAGTGATGACTGGTTACAGTGTCATGCAATTTGAATGATGATTGGTTAAATTGCCAATTATATCATACAGCTACCTTCACCCTTCTCCTTCCCTGACATCTTCTAGAGGGGCTGGAGTTTCCAAGTCGATGTAAAAGCACCACCAAGAGCTACCAACTGGTAATAAGTGACACTATTGCTTGATATTTTTATGTCCTTTGTATTTACAGCTGGAGAGGGACAAGCATAATTGCCATTTAGTGTTGGGAAAATTTGATAAGTATTTTTTTGCCAAAGAGCACCTCTACTCATAAGAAGACCTAATTTCAAGAAATCAGAATCCAGGGGAATATATTGAGGTATATATGTAAGATAACTCTGTAAGAGGCAGTTGGCTTTGAGTTAAGGGGCAGCAGAAGTAAAATCATCAGGGAGGGTTTTGTCATTTTGGCAAAAGCTTATCCCAGAATCTGTAGATGGAAACAAAGTTGCAGCACTGTCGTTAATTCTCTGGCTCTAGTGGATGGCAGTAGGAGGCACTTGTTTTGCAGTGGTTCCACCCATGTTGGCTCCAGAGACTGGCACTGGGGGACTACTGCTCATAGTCATTGTGATGTTGAGTGCCACAAGGTTCAATCTTGTCTCCCATGCTATTTAACATCTATATAAGGCTGCTGGGAGAGATCATTAGGAGCTTTAGGGCTGAATGCCATCAGTATGCTGAAAATACCCAGCCTGCAGCTAGTGTAAAATGTAGCAGTTAGACCACTCACATGAATTCCATTCAGATATCATATAATACGTGTCCTGACAGAATGACACTGGTTGTCAATACATTTCTATTCTAGATTCCAGGTCCTGGCAATAATATTTAAAATCATAAATGGCTTAGGACCTTGATACTTGAAGGAGCATCTCTCTATATATATGCCTGCCTGAAAAATTAGATCAATTGGAGATATACTTTTCCATGTCCCATCAGTAGAGGAAACACATTGTGGGAGCATATGGGGGGAGGACCTTTTTTGGTGGTGGCATCCTGGTTCTGGAATTCTCTCCCTCTCGAGGCCTGATTGACACCAACATTAGAATCATTTTGGTGCCAAGTTTAACCTGGCTTTTTATTAAAGCCTTTGGGTCAAACTGATTTTATCAGAGCTTCACATGCTTTTGAGTTATATCATGAAAGATTGTTTTAATTGTTTTTAAACTGTCTGTTCTTAAATTGAAATACTGATTTATTTTTGATCTTATAAACTTTTGTAACTATTTATTGTTTTACATTGATTTTATTTGCAAGTCACTCTGACTGAGATCTTTGGATAAACAGTGGGATATAAATATGTAAATAGATGAATACATAAATAAATAGTATAATTATGTTATTGTTTATGGACATTTAGAGAAAATATTGTATACATATACATATACCTCAATCCTAGTTTCAAAATGCTTCTTTGGTACAGTACAAATTTGTCTTATTTTGATAAAGATATTCCCAGGTATCATCCACCCTACCTCTAGTTAAACCTTGTTAAACTTTATCCAGTTCCCTCTTCCCAAAGTCTAGTGCAGCTTCAGCCTTAAAACAAGATAGCAACCCCTCTAAACTGGGCCACCCTTTATTTCATTTTATTTTAAGCTGGGGGTCAGCCCCAATGAACACAGTTGCTGTTGTGGTTATTGTGATATTTATTAATATTCCAGTTTTCTCTCAAAATTGAAGCTCAAGGTTTCTTACAATTTAAAAATCAATCCAGCCAAAAATGTCCAAAAAAGTGAACATTAAAAGGGAAATAAATTATTGACAATATTAAAATGATTTAAAACTACACTTAAAAACATAAAATACCATTGCAAGACAAATAGCTTTAAAATAGTCTTAAACAATCTTTATAAACTTTACATTTTAAACAGCCTACCATAATGAAAAGATCTTTGTCCGGTGACAGAAGAACAGCAGGGAGGGGCCCATTCTGGCCTTCCTGGGAAGGGAGTTCCAGAGTTTAGGGGTAGGCACTCAGATGGTCTGTCATACTGAGTTTACTTCCAACCCTCCCAAGCCTGACTTGTACCCTTGAAAAGGAGCAAGAAATTCCCCGCATTCACTAATTCTCTCTTGCTGCCACCACCCACTGAATTCTGAATATTTGAGCAGTACAGTGGGACTCTGCTCAGTGTATTGACAATCTCTAAGCTGAAGGACCTTTCCTTTCCCTCCTCCTCCCCCTTCTGAGTCAGAGAAGTTCTATCTAGCGTGTGCCGAAGAATGGTGTAGGAATGGAGAGGAAACAGAGGTTTTACAGAAAAGCATTTATTTTAAGGCATGCAAGTAAACAGGGCAATAATACACATGGGAGGCTCCCCCCTCCCAGGTACGGTTAAGTTACAAGTAGTTATAAAAACACAGATACGTTCTTTAGATCGGCCAACCTCCAAAATAATAAAAAGCCCTAACGCGACTAACTACCTTATTCTAGTTACTCACATTTGGGTTCACAGGCTTAGATGGTCTAAGAGAGGAATGAGACCAGGAGGCGAGGCCTAGGCCTGCAGCCTACTACTGGCACAGATCCCATCTCCAGGAGGTTCCTTTGTTGTCTCCCTGCCACATGGCCTCTCAAGGATTTTTATAACTTCTCCTTCGAAGCATCTCAAAGCATCTCAAAGATGCTCACCTCTTTTCCCTTGATTGGGCAATTCTCCACCCGTAGCCTGTGAGGCTGACCCACAATAACAATGTAACCTAACTCCAACATCTCATTAACCCTTGGTTTACCTGAAGAGGGAAGTGTCCCCCTTCAGCCAAGTCTAGATAATGGGAAGCCCCATTATCATATGGTCCTCTCTCATGTCCCTATCAGCCATGCTTGTGACAGTGGTGGGACAGAGAGAAGGGCCTCTCCTGATGATTTCAGAACCTGGGTAGGCTCATACAGACAGACATGGTCTGCCAGACAGCATGGGGACCTGAGTCATATAGGGCTTTATAGGTCATAGCCAGCATATTGAATTGGACTTTATTCCATAGGACTGCACTGCAAAACTCTCCGACATTCTTTGAGTCATCTTGAGCTTTAAATCCTGAGGCATCAACAAATGGAAAAGAAGGTAACTCTTCTGCAGCAATGTTATTCAGGATGCTTTTTCTTCAAGGGTTCATTACAACAGTGATCTCTACAGAAATAATTAGGCTGAACATAAGTTAGCTGCTACTGTCAGCTTTTGAATTAGCTACACACAGACAAGCCATTTAGTGACTTGCAATAAGTCACCTGCTGAAAGGGATATGCAATCTGGCTTTCCTTGTCCTCAAGAGGCAGTTATCATTTCATAGGCTGCAACGGAATCTTGAGACTCTGCAGCAGTTGCCATCTGGTATGTGAGTAGGAATCTGGGCCTAAATGTAAAGCAATAAAGATGGATGGGAGATTTGATGATTTGTTCAGCCAATTGCCACTTTGTGTAGGATTCTGTGTATTAAATGATGTAAAACAATATTTCAAGGTTACTCTGGGTGAGCTTTATCACATCATTCATCAAACTGTCCTAGCGTCTAAAACATGTTATTGCCAAATGGGGAAAACCGAGCTTAATCACACAAATAACTTTACTTTACCTGATAGGTTTTATTTGTGAGAGAGAGAGAGAAAGAAAGAAGGACAGAAAGAGGGAGAGAAGAGATTTATACCTCCTCTGGATTTTGGATTCTAAAACTATTTTTAATGCATTATACAGTTTAACATAATAAAGCAACAAATCAGGTTAGCACAACACATACATCATAATGAGTCAGATTCAGTTCTGTTGGTGCAGAAATATCACTGGGCCCCATGATTTATAATGTGGCTGGCCTTGGGCCAGTCAACTTTTTCCAGATTAACCTATAATATTGCTTTGAAACAGGGATGAGCAACTACAGAAGGGATGGGTGGCATTTTTCTCCTTCACCCCCCTCCCAATGGGAGCTGTGCTGGTGCTCCAGATGCTACCAAAAGCAATGCCATGACAAGAATTTAACACTTCAACATAAGAAAAGATGAAGAAGCAAACTTAGCCAAAATCTCCGGTTTCAATATAGTCAGAAAGACTAAATATTTAGGAATTTGGATCTCTGGGTGAAACAATGAACTCTGTGAAAATAACTATGAAAAACAATGGAAGGAGATAATGAAAAAGTTAGAGACCTGGTCAAGACTTCATCTTTCCTTTATGGGCAGATTAGCTTCAGTGAAAATGACCATTTTGCCAAAAATGAATTTTCTTTTCCAAAATGTACCTATCATTACCAACCAAAAACTGTTTAAGCAATGGCAGAAGGACTTGACTAAATACATTTGGATGGGCTGAAAACCAAGGGGCAAAAGGAAGATCCTTACTGTTTTAAAAGCCATAGGAGGTGGTGGAGTTCCTGACTTATGCATATACTATCGAGCTTCGTTAATAACTTGGATAGCTAGCTGGATTTTCTTGCAAAATGAAAGACAGCTATCACTTGAGGGTGCTGACCTAAGATTTGGTTGGCATGCATATATTTGGCACAAAAAGGTAAAAGTTGATAAAACTTTTCTCATAATATTAGAAATGCTTGGCTTCCTGTAAGTCGTCAGCTTTTAAACAGATTCCATTGTGGGTTTCACCATAGGAAGCCTGTTTTTGGGAGGTGGAAAAATACACCATATGATTGGTTGTGATATGAAGACTAATTGACAAAACTCCCTCAGGTGCATTAACAATAAAAAGTAGAGAAAAACTTGAAGAAGAAGGAAAAGCCTTGAATTGGTTCCCCTACCAGCAACTTGTAGAAAGATTTCACATGGATTTGAGATTGCAAAGTTTTGAAACTAGTAAAGAGATCAGTGTCATCACAAAGCTTTTGTTTGAAAATCCCCCACACTTAATGGCCAAATTATATAAGATCCTACTACTTTGGGAGAAAGAAGAGGAGATGATTAAAGAAGTAATGATAAAGTGGTCCCAGAATTTCGGCCATTTGATACAATTAGAGCACTGGAAACATAGTTGGAAAATAATTTCCAACTATGGAAATCAACAATTTACAACAACACAGAACCTGAAAGAAAACTATTTCAAGATGCTTCATAGATGGTACATTCCCTAGATAAACTCAGGAAAATATACAACTCTGGCAAGGGAGAGTGTTGGAAGTTCCATGCAGAGACTGGTTCAATGTACCATAGGTGGTGGACATGCCAAAAAGTTAAAAGAATATTGGGCTGGAACATATATAATAATAACAGACATTTTTCAAACTAACTTTTGCTATGTCTCCAGAAATTTACCTATTGAACATCCTACATGAAATTGACAGAACAATAACAAGGAAACACTGGAGGACCTTGTTATATATGATCATTCAGGCACAAATCAAATTTGAAAAACTTTGGAAAAATGAAGGGATCTCCAAGACTGAGCAATGGCTTTTCAATCTTAAGGAAGTGAAAGCTGCAGATATTTTAAGTCAAAGGCTTAGATGCTCAACAGATGATAAAATTAATAATGAATGGGGCACCCCTGAACAAATTTCTCTAAAAATAAAAATATAAAGCCAGTTGATACAGAAAATTTCTAGAAGCCTTTTAATGAGAAAATATCAGTTCAAAATACAACATAGGGGTATTAAACCATCTCTCATAAGTCTTTCAAATAAGAAACTGTGGAATAAAATATAATGTCTTTAATTAAGAAATAGACAACTAGCTATCTATTTTGTTTTGTTTTGTTTTGAAGTACATATTGAATTAGAAATGTTTATTATACCACATCCTAGGTAGAAATGAAGGAAAGTTTAGATGCTTAGAACTGCTGTTTCATAAATGTAAAGAATAACGTAACTTTTTCTAAATTGTATTTTTGTTATACATCATATAAAAAAGATATTAAAAAAAGAATTCAACATTCATGTGTATATGTGTTTGTACATATCTATGTATCTTTCTTACACACATACTTTTTCAAATTGAATTCCTCTTTGTAGACCTTTATAACGTGTCAAGCGTAAACAATGTATTCAAAAGTAGCTTCCACCTGAGATTTAACAAATGCTAAACATGACTTTCCTCTTCCAGAAGTGATCCAAGACATTTTGAGTAAGAATTTGGGTAGATGGATTTAAAGTTTTTTTTTTGGTGACATATTTATCATTAATTTTCTGTTAATGCTTTTCTCTGCTGTAAACTACTAGCAGTGTTTTGTTGTCCATAATGTTCAAAGATTAAATCCAATCTGTTCCTACCATTAACCTCCATATTAAACAGAGAGTAGCTGTGATAAAACCAAATTTAGTATCTTTAGAGCTGGTCCTGGCCACTTGTTAGAGAATTTTTATATGAGGTTTCCCTGTTTTCGTTTTTATTTTTTCTGGGAGAAGGTCCCTGTAGCTGCTATCTCAGCACTTTTTAGGAATGGATCATCAGGAAACACAGAAAGATGCATCCAGAAAGAGAAAGGTCCATTGTTCTGCTTCATGCACAGAGCTTCCTCTACAATGTATTGGAATAGTCACTATATGGAGAGATAAAAGCATTTATTAGAATAATGTTACATACCATGTGTGTCTAAATAACATAAAGACACCAGATCCTGTCTGACCTTGGAAGCTAAGCAGGGTGAGTCCTTGTTAGTATTTAGATAAGAAGACTACCAATGAGTACCAGGTCCTAGGCTATATTTCAGAGGAAGGAACTGGCAAAACCACCTCTGAGTATTACTTGCCTAAGAAGACCCTACGAAATTTACAGGGTTGCCATAAGCCAACAGGCAGCTTGCATACACACACACCATATATGTCTACATGCTACCAGTCATATTTGTCGATAACCAGGAGACCTCCAAGACCAGCTTTCCCCCATGCTGGCTCTAGCTGAGCTGGAGGTCACTAAGCGTGCAACTACACTGCACAATTATAGCAGTATGATTCCATTTTAATTGTCATGGCTCTGTTCCAGGGTATCCTGGGATTTGTAAAGTAGTGAGGTGCATTAGAATTCAAAGAGTTGTAATTGCTATCTATAGAGAATCCCAAGCCCCCCACTAAACTAAAAACCTCAGGATGTTCTAGGATAGAAGCCTGGGAACTAAAGTGTGTCAAAGTGTTGCCGCTATGTAATGTGGATACAATTCCAGACAATGTCATTTTTGCAGAGGTGTTCAGCAAAAGTAGCTCTGTTTCCCAACTGTGAAAACAAATTATTCTGAAACATGCATGTGTAAGAGTGATTTCTATGTAGATTTAAGCCAATTTAAGAATATCAACAAATACCCAGAACCAGTATGTGTGCAGGCACTAAAAATCTCTTACAGTGCATGGTACAGATAAGTATCCCAACACTGCTGATTTAACTTGTGGTAAACTTACTATCTTTGCCAGAAAAAAAAATGTGCATGCAGATTGGAAAGCATCTGTTTTAATCTCTTTGGGACAAAATAGCTTCAGAGGAATACTGGGTCTCTGGAAAATTTCAGTATCTCCTGATAGGACTGCTACTGCTTGCTTGCGGAGTTGTCAGGTAAAATACAGAACAAGACTCTCATACCTTTAATAGTTGTGTAGAAGAGGAAATTTCAACAGACGTATTTTTGACAAGCAATTCACCCTTTTGCACAACAGTACAGGAGTTCTGTTCTGCATTTTACCTGGGAATCCTGCCTCCTTGTGTGATTGCCTCTACATCTGCTACACAACCTACATAACAGAAACATTATTACAGAGACTTCATATATTTCTAGTGATCTTTCCCCCTAAAGCAATGTGCCAGAATATTTTCCTGTCTTGCTAATTCGTTTCACTATATTAGAGGTATGCATTGGCAAGGGTGAGTGCCAGAAACACAAAAGACTGTGTTGGCCAGCTTTGCTGATTTGTTGGCAGATCTTAGACATTCGTAGCTACAGACTGCAGCATTTCTGTATTCCTAACTTTCCCTGAAGTATAAGGGAACTTTGAATTAGAAGGATCACAACAAATGCCAAACTTCTGGCAAGGCTGCTGTGCCCTGGCATCTTCCAGATAGACTATGTAATTGGCAGCCTTTTGTTTGCCATTTGTAGTCTTATTCCACTCTGAAGTGCAGATATCTCCTATTCTAAGCAAGAAATTTTGCAGTTATTATTATTAGCAAATTCCCATCAGATCCCATTCTATTTTTTATCACATTTTCCTTAAAGTACTTTCTCTTCCGACAGGCCTTCCCAGACTAGTACTCCACCGCCTCCCACCAACTGTCCTCTTGTTCTTAATAGTTAATGTGTTTTAGGGGTTTTTAGATGGGTTGGTGGGTGGGGAGGATGGGTTATGTTTTAATTGCTTTTAATATATTTGATGTACTGCTGTAATACCGCCTCGATCCGTTGGGAGAGGCGGGTTTTTATTATTATTATTATTATTATTATTATTATTATTATTATTATTATTATTACATGACCTGGTCCGAGTGATGCAAGCAAGACCTGAGGCAGTGGTGGCAGCTCCTCTATGGCTCCCTCCCCGCTCCCTCCCAGGCTCTTAGCCTAGGGCCACAGCCTGGGATATGACATAGAGTCCTGCTTTCCCTACTGAATCCAGATGTAGTGGACAGCATAGCAAGACAAGCTACTGTACATTGGGCTTGGGAAGCTTTTGCCAGAACAGCATGTTGGTTCTCTAAATAATAAAATGGAGCACCTATTGAACAGAATCCCACAAGCCCAACTTTGGCTAAGTACTTTAGCAGTGATTTAAACTAAACTACCCTATGTGTTTGTTTCTGATAGGTCATTCTATATTTCTGGTCAGCAAAATGTGTGTTTAGAATATACAAGAATGCTGCAATTTCAGTCAGCCAAATATGTATTCAGAATATACAAAGGGTGCTTCCATTTCAGTGATAATGGGCAAGGGGGGTATGGCAGTGAGGGTAAACCAAGCCAGTGGAGGAGAAGGATTGGGGAGACATCTCACGGCTCTCCCTCCTTCTGGTTCACCTTCCAACCAACAGATTCCTGGCTACTCTAGTAGAACCCCATCAGACCAAAAAGTGCTGCTGCTTAATGCCAGGTAAGTGACTGGGAAAATCTGTATGATCCAGGTCTTGATTTTGAACAAGCAAGCTGAGCTTGCGTGTATAACTGAAATCTGGTTAACTGAAGAGGGCATGTCAGCTTGAGCTGGTCATGCCAACCAGGTTTCCAGGTGCAGCAGCAAGCAAAATCCAATGGCCAGGGTGGAAGAGTCAGTGATCGATCATAAGTCCATTCTCCTACTGAGGTACCCTGTCCAACAGTCTCCAAGTTTTGAGCATATGGACCTGGCAATAGGATAGCAACACAGGGCAGGAATTCTGTTGTACCATCCACCCCACTGCCCAACTATTTCTCTGCCTGAACTGTTGGTGGTAGTCTCGGAGGTAGTATTAATCCCCATCAAACTTATTGTGTTGAGGGATTTTAATATCCATGCTGAGCCACCATCATCAGAGCCAGCTCAGGATTTCATGGCTCCCATGGCAACCATGGTCCTACTTCAATTAATGTCATGTCCTAGACAAGATATGGAGAAGCGTAAAGGGCACAGGGAAGAGCAAACAGACGAGACAGAATGCTCAGACAGAGAGATATACAAAACAGTGAAACTCTAAAAGGGGTGGAGAATGGAAAGATAAGAGAAAGATCTTTCTTTCTAGAGAAGGACAGCTATGAGGAGACAAACGGACAGCCAAAGAACCAGTGAGATGGAAGAGAATTTGAAAGATACAACAGAAATAAGAGAGCAGCCAGGTCAGAATGGGGTGAAGTAGCTAGAGAGAAAGAGGGAGGAAAGGGATGGTTCCAAGGCCTGCTAAAATTAAAGGTTTTGTAAACTCAAGAATAATTTAATGTGTAATAAATATCATTAATTTCCAAAATTTCAGTAAGTGTATTTTTGCCCAAAATAGAGAATGCTGTATTAAAATATTTTTTTACAGTTGCAGATAGATATTTCAAGCCTGGCAATTTTAGAAAAGATTTTAAAAAAAGAAAGACATAGAATTGCTTTGACAAATTATGCAATTAAGTTACATTTTCTAGGGGTTGAAAGAGGGTTCCTTATTCCAGTTAATATTTAATAAAATTAATTCTGAGAGCCACTGTGGCATAGTGGTTTGAGCACTGGACTACAAGCCTCATTCCCTTCTCAGGCATGGAAACCCCTTGGGTGACCTTGGGTGTATCACATAGGCCATTTCCGCACTAGACTGTTAATAGTGCTATGATTCCACTTTCAACATCCTATGGAATCCTGGGGTCTGCAGTTTCGGGAGGGGCTGGCCGGCCCGAGAAAACCCTGTGACAGGTTTACCTTAGGATCACCATGAATCAGAAACAACTTGAAGGCACACAACAACAATATTAATTATTCCAACTATAGCCTGCCCCACTCCATCCAAAAGGGATTTAGAAATACTAACTCCATTTTAAGATATTATGCATATATGTGAATGTGTCCATCTACCCCAAAATGTACCGGTAGGTACAAATCTTTTGATGTTTAATAATAAGTAGATTAGAAGAGAGAAAGATTGACTGGCTCATCTGTTTTCTTCCAGGTGTTGTTCCTAAAACTGCTACTGCTGCTGTTGCAGGCATTATTGCCAAGGGATGGAATACAGACTGGTGCATAACTTATAATTAAAGATAATGTTTTTCGTTTCTTGGATTCTTCCTGAACTTGTGTATTTCTTTAGAACTTTACTCACTGACTTTCAGGCAGTAGTGGGTGGGAAAGTGGGTTTTTCAAAAGTACTTTATCTACTTCATTTTCTCCCAAGCACAAATGGTGATGGTAGAAGGGAAGAAATGAGTGAAATCATGAAGGTGGTTCTTCATCTGCATTTTGGTAAAGTTTTTAGCGTAGTGGTGTAATGTAAATTTAAATGAAAAATTAGAATAATGCAATTACATTTCTCTTTGAAGATAAAAGTCATTAATGCAAGATTTGGGTTTTTTCTTTCTTTTAGCCTTTTCAGTATAAATGTAACATAAGGGTACTTTTAACTAACTTCTTATCCTCCAACTGTCCTCATTTGGCAAAGATAATCCCAGTTAATTCTCTGTTAATTCTCTCACTTCCTCAGATGCTTTTAAAATGTTCCAGTTTGTCTCTCCATCTCCCACTTTCCCCCTTGTCCTCAGCTTCCTTCAATTGCTCCAAACTGAGTTCAGCCTGCAAAAGTAGTTTGCACTCAATTAACTCAGCAGTGGGAGAGGAGAGGAGGAGATAGAATCTTGCCCTTCCCTGTAAATCCAGGCAAAAGCAAATTGCTGCAGCCTCTCCTAGCTTGTCTATTCTTCCTCATTAATAACTGCTACCATTGTGGCTACACACTGATGTTGCTTGTGTCCTGGTGCACATCTGTAAAATGTTGGAAGGTATGTAACCTTCTCATTTCTAACGAAATCACTCCAGTCATATACAGCAGGGTCTGATTACAAGTTTCATAGTAATGGCTTTGTGTTTTAATGCCAGCTTTGGCCAATGATTGTTTTATTTCACTCAATATTTTTCTTCTCCCAAAAGAGAAAAAGGTCAAATGAATTCTTTCCCTTAGAAAACTACCATTCCCCATGTGTGGTTTGCACTCTGCAAGTTGAGCATCCTCCCTCCATGTGTCTATGGTGTGTGAAATGATGGCATCTGTAGTGAGAAGGACTTTTGCTACAATTATCTATGAAATGAATTTCCCATAGGGTTTATTGTTACTCTACACTTTTAGACTTCGAGAGAAGGTGTACAACTTCTCAAATCCCTGGAGCTTTGGTACATAGAGTTTTACGAAGATCTTACCACTACTATTATAAATTATATAGGCTCATTCTGTTTTGTGTAGGAAGGTACATTTATATTCATCATGCAAATAAAATGTCTGGGGTTATTGCTTTAATTTTTATGTAAGCCACCTTGAATTTTGGAAAGTCATGGTACAGAAATTTAAAACATCTTTTGGCACCGGGTTAAAACATTTTTATCCTTCCAGATCTGTGGAACATAATGACAGTATTATTTTATGCTTATTATCTGATAATAAATGTTATTAATTTTTCCTTGTAGTGAGTTAGGTTCAGCTCTCTAAAGTCATTTAAGTTCAATAATGTACCTGCTTCCCTGGGAGTAAGACCCAATGAACTCACTAAATCTTACTTCTGAGTAGAGACAAATATGATTTTCTGTAACAGATTTTTAGTAATTCTAGTAGCCATTATATATTTGGATTCACTATATATTTGGCTTTTGTTGTTAATTGTTGATTTTTTATTATTTTAATTTTGTTTGCAGGTCAAAAGCAGTTCTACTCCTGACTGCTGCTACTTCAAATGGGCAGACTTCTTGAATATTAAGGTTCCTAGCAGAGGTGATATGAACACAACTCATGAGATCAGTCTTCCTTAACATGGTTGTGTTGGAAACCCATCGTCACTAGCCAAGGAGAAATAAAATCCTGCAGTGATAGCAGGGAAAGATTGCTGCTATGGAAGAATCCTGCAGTTGCAGAATTCTAGATGCCTTACCTCACATCCCTACAAGCACCAGGGATCTTCAGCAGCTAGCTTAAATAGCTCATGTTGCTTGTGAGCTGCCTCTAGAATCAAAATGTGTGAATTGATGTTTAACTTGATTACATTAAAATAGTTTTTATGCATCTGAGATGCGCTTGTAAATAAACGAATAATGTTATTACTCTGACCCCAGTGTGTTTTCCTTTCTGGACTTAATGATGCTCAAAATTTCTCTAATGTCTAGCTAATAGGCTTCCATTTTTCACTTCCTTCTGTTTCAACAGAAGTGATATGTGTTCCCCTTCTTACCAGTTTAATGGAAGGACCTTTTTTTCCTTTCTTTTTTAAGAGAAAAGAATCACGCAAAGGGTACCAGGATCCAGATGAACTTGGAAGGATACTTTTTTGGGGTGGGGGGATGACAGCTCCCAGAAGCCCTCATTTAAGTATGGCAAATGGCTATGGTATCCGTGCAATTCTAGGAGCTCTAGTCTTTAAAATGTAACTTTTTGAAGCTCTGAGGGATTCTGACTTGGCCTAGTGCCTCCATTTGAAAACTTCTAACCTCCTAGGACATTTACTTCTATTACTTTTTTCTTCCCTAAGGTACTCAGAAAATATATAACCTCTGGATCTGCCCCAAGAACCAGGTATAATGTCTAAGAGATAATCTGCTTCTTTTATAGTTCATTTTGGCTTGAACTCCCACCCTGGAAAACCAAGGACTCTAATATAGATATCTCAGTAGCTATACTTCATCACAACTTATGTGAATTGGACAAAGAAAAACATTCAGAATAATAAAAATTGAACCAGCAGCAGAACCCTAAATGAAATCAGGAATATATCCCGATCTTTCCACCTTTTCCAAAGGTTTAGTTGTGCTGCTGCAAGTCTATGTCCTTTGACCTTACTCATGTTTGAGTCAAGGGAGCCATCAATGAGTTGGCATCTCTTACATTCACCATCAAGGTATTACAAATTGAATGTTGCAATATATCCTGCTTTAGGAGGTGGCAAGAGCAGAAGACAGTATATATCACAGTATCCTAACCAAAAAGCAACAGGGGGGAAAAAAGTGCTCCTTTAGCTTGCTTGGGCTGTGCAGCGTAAGCCAATAAGAAATGCAAAGCAAGGTCCAAGTTAGTGATGTGGCTCAAAAATCATCCATCCCAGTCATGATTCAAGTCTGGAAGGAACAGAAAGAGATCTCTACCACAGAGCTCAACAATTCTCTTTTTCAAACAAGCACAATAAATCTTGTTGCAACAAGACTCATCTGCCAACCACCTTTTCAATCCACAAAAGAAGGAAGAAGGGCTGAATAATGCCAATTCAGATTTATTTCAATGAGATATGGATCAGATCACATTGGCCTGATTCTGTTCCTGACTGGACTAGCAGAGTTCAAAGCAACTGGGACTGATCTGGAGATTCCATCATCATAAATAAGTAATAAGAAGCCAAGCACTGTGTCTCCAGGATAACCATATGAAGCTAACATCAATTTAGTGTGATGCACAGAGGGAAGAGAGAAGCTGGGCATTGCTCATTCACAGCTCTGTTGATCCAGAATTTCACCAGCACTGTCCAATCACAATGTTTGTGGAAAGATATTCCATGATGGCATTTAGGGTTTACAGTCAAGTATGTTCTGCATACTTTTTGTTTATTTGGGATTATTTATTTATTTATTTATTTATTTATTTATTTATTTATTATTTATTTATTTAGCTGTTAGTGGCAGATCACTGAAAGAGCTGTGATGAAGATTTTATTGACTGTTGCCTGAGATTGACTTTCATTCTCTGATTTTCTGCTTCCCAGCCTTTTTCCCTGTTATTTTGAGTAAAGTGGTTTAAATCTCTATTTAGTTTTTATGTTGCTTAGTTAATTTTAATACTACTCTGCTTATGTTTGCCTCTTTGTGTTTAATGTATCAAATAGTCACCCTCTTCTCCTCACCCCAAATGGCCATTGGTGGTGGCGGTGGTGGTGGTGATGGTGTGATTTTCTTTCTCAGTGTAACTCTTTAACAAAGAACAAAACAAAATCCTCTCTACTTCTTTTCAGAAATCTGTTTGTCTGCATACATGACTCATCATATGAGTAAACTGTTCTGTCAGCAAGAATATCCAAGCATGTCTCTGGTAATCACAAAGCACATATATTACATTGCATGTGTAATTCATACTGTGAAGCAAAGCAAGCAAACAACTAGGAGTTCATCCAGATTGGCCAAATATATCAAGAGATACAGTTTTCACTCCTGTAATTACTGCTTCTGTTTCTGAAATTCAGATGATGTATTGGTAATTCCAGGAAGTTTGGGGCTTTTCTCCCTCTTTCCCATCAGTTTTTTAAAAAAACAAAACAAAAACTGCCACTACTTTCTGATTTACCAGTTGTCAACTTTTTGTTCCCTTTCCCTCTTTTCTGTTCATTTTAAATTGGATCTGTGCTGCTCTGTGTGTGTGCATGTGCACATGTGAGCAAGCATGCACACCTTCATGGGTGGAGGAGAAGGAAAAGAGGATTGGAGCAAAGGCCATCCCTATCTGTCTCCATTGTTTTGAAAAAAAAAACTTGCTCTGTGCATGTGTGTGTGTGGAGGATGGACGCAGTGGAAGAAGTTAAGCATATGTTACACTTCCATTTAACTTATAAATCAGGAATCTTCATTAGGATATATTTTTAGTTTCTTATCATAGTACTGCATTAGCAGCCTCCTCTATTGGTGATTTATGTTTTCTTTTCCTCTTTCAGCAGATTTACATGGTATTATGACTAGCCTCCCTGCCTTTAGCCCTATTCAGGGTTTAATAATAATTTATTAGTATTAATAGTTAGAAAATGGAATCTCTCTCTCTCTGTGTTGTGTGAAATTTATATCTTAGTGTAGGTTCTCTTTGAAACATGCCATCTATATTTTGCCAACCTTGTGCTGAGTGGTTAGTCTAACCTGCTGGAATTTTCCATCACCAAATGTCTTTGATTGTGTTCTGTTGTTTATACTACAGGAATGTTCTGTCTGAACTGTGGAATCCTGTATAATGGGGAGATTTGTTGATATTATCCAGGCATAGTCTGAGAGGGCATTTGGCATGAACCTCTTCAGTGGAACACAAATGTAAGTACCTCTCCTCACCCAGTCTTTAGAGGAAAAGAAAAGAAAATCTTCCAACTTACACAGTTACCTGCATTCTCCCCAAACATAACCAAATCATTAAATATTTTTTTTCAAATAAATAAACAAACAAACAAACTAAAATTACAGATAGAACATTGCATATTTATCTTGCATAGACAATGACTTGAACAGAAGTTCCTTAAAATTACACCAATTTTTGTTTTTGTTTTTGTTTTTTTTCAATTTTATTAAACTATAACACAAAAACAAACGAAAAATAAAACACCATGTGTTATACATAATAGTGAATTAAAAAACAAACAAACAAACAAAACAAAACAAAAAAAATTTTTTCCTTCTTTTAAACAATGCAAACTTATATTATTGTTTTTCCCTTCCCCTAAAATCATAAACTTGTTCAGCTTGTTCCATTCATACAACTTATACATTTTTGTTACGTATCTTCAATTCTTATTTTCATTATATTCATTTTTATTATTATACTTTCACTCTTAATTCAATATTTTTCACTCCCATGTAATCTCTTACTATTATTAATTATAAACTTATTACTTAATATCTCTAATAATAACCTCTTTCTAAAACCAATTACCTTTTAACTTTTTTCCCCCTTTTAAACATTGAACATCACATATCAAATTACATCTATAAATCACAAGTTTAACACACACAGATAATAAACAATATAAAAATACAAAATAAAAGATAAAAGTAATAATAAAAAAAAAAACCACCCCCCAGAGCCAACTTTTTATTTAATCCACTTTCCAAAATTGCCATTCTTCTTTTAACAGGGTAGCATTACCATCTCTTTTCAGAACTTTTTCTAAAAATATTTTCCAAATTTCTTCAAAATCATTTGTTTTTACCAAACCTTTCATAAACCTAATTCTACATGTTAGTTTATCATTAATTGCAATTTTCCACACTTCTTTATACCATTCTTCTATTTGAAATTTTTCATTTGTCTTCCATTTTTTTGCTATTATTAATCTCGCTGCAGTTAACAAATTTGTTATTAATTCTTTCTTTGCCTGAGTACACTCTACCTTATTATATATGGACAACAACGCTATATTTGGACATACTGGTATTTCTAATCCTATAATCTCTTTTATCTCTTTAAAAACCTTTTGCCAAAATTCCTTTATCTTGTTGCAATTCCACCACATATGCATATATGTACCAATTTCTTGACATCCTCTCCAACACAATCTTGAATATTTCTCATCTATTTGATTTAATTTCACTGGAGTCAAGTACCATTTCCAAACTATTTTATAATAATTCTCTTTTATTCTTATTGATAATTTTTTTAAATGGCGTTGTTCCCAAATTTTTCTCCATTCTTGTATATCTATAGTTTGTACTGTCTCTTCCTCCCATATTTTTCTAAGATAATCCTCTTCTTGTTCTTTTGCTAATATTTTTACACCAATTTTTAACTAACCCCATCTCACTGATGGTGTTGGTGGTGGTGATAATGATGAAGATATGATTTCAATGTGCCATTTCCTCCAAATCTAGCACTATAATTTTTTTTTAAAAAATATAGTACCTCACAGTAGTTTTTCATGTTCACTTGTACTGAGCGTTCAAATGAGCCTATTTTTAAAACAACAACTGAAAACTCATGGCAAAAGAAGTAACGTTAACCCACTTAAAATTTGTTTGGTTTGTTATTGATTTATAGGAATGTTGTAGAGGAAATTTCCATTTTTCTACTGATAATTTTCTGTTTGTATGCTCTCCCAGAGTAGGATGGTTTGAATTACTGCTGGTGATTAATCATATTTATGACAGAAATGTAGTTGGGACTGTAATAAGGTATTCTGAAAAACGATCAGTTCACCCACAAAAATCAAAAACAGCCCTGGGATGAAAGGTCATCTAAATGGAAATGGACCTTATACAAATAAGGCAGTTTTGTTTAGATGCCAACTGGGATACTATTATTTCTCCCCAAGCTGGCATTAGACCACCTCTTTGAGCTCTGTAATTGCAGATTAATGAAATTAAAATTGATGTTCTGTCTCTTACTGTTCAGCAGGGAGAGAGAAAACACATAAGCATGAACAAAGGCATGTATCCCATTGAAGTTAATAGCTAAACCAACTTCTCTTGATCTGAATAGTCATGGATTATGAGAGCATCACCTCCCAGTTGTCTTTCTATTCCCACATAAAGCTCTGCCCAGACAGCAAAACTATAAGATCCTTCTTTCTTCGCAGCGCTACTGGTAGTAAGAAAAAGAAAGGTAGCATCTACCAAGCAACCTTTTGATTTGTTATAAGGCAGATTAAGAAATAGGCATACAGAATGTGCTGGATATGTTTACACTCCTGCTGAAGACACAGGTTTGCAGTTTGGATCTACTCTTGGATTCAGCCTTAAGCCTGGAGGCTAAGGTTTCTGCAGTGGTAAGGAGTGCCTTTGTACACTTAAATGTAGTGCACCAACTGTGCCTGTTCCTGGAGATGCCTGATCTGGCCATGGTGACACATGCCTTAATTACATCTCATTTGTATTACTGTAATATATTCTGTTTGGAGCTGCCTTTGAAGAGTGTTCTGAAACGCCAATTAATACAAAGAATTGCAGACAGCAGACAGCAGACAGCAGCTACACTGTTCTAGTGCTATTATTCCACTTTCAACATCCTGTGGAATTCTTGTGTTTGTCATTTACTGAGGCCAAAGAGCTCTCTGGCTGAGAATTCTAAATGCTCTTCCCTGAACTGCAAAGCCCAGGATTCCATAGGATGTTGAAAGTGGAATAATAGCACTATAACAGTGTACTGTGGAAATGGCCAGAGAATTATCTAGAGCTGGTTACAGGGACTATACAACCCCTTTGCTGCCTGTGTGTTTCTGGACACAATTCAAAATGTTGGTTGTGACCTATAAAGCCCTATACAGCCTAGGTCCAGGGTATCTGACAGACTGTTTTTCCCCGCATGAACTTTCCCATACCCTGAGATCCTCAAGAAGGGCCTTCTTTCAGTCCCAGCACTTTCACAGGTAAGATTGGTGGTTAACAGAAGATAGGGCTTTCTCAATGGATGCTCCTTGGCTCTAGAACTCTCTCTTGAGGGAGACTAGAATAACCTTCTCCCAACTGTCCTTCCATCCTCAAGTGCAGACTTTTTATTTAAATAGGCTTTTAGAACTTTAGGTTTTTAAAGAAAGGGCTTGTTAAGAAGGTGTTGTATTGTTTTCCGCACTGTGTATGTGTTGTTTTTAATATTGTTAATAGATTAATTCTATTTAAATGACTTTTTGCATGTTTTAACTTTAATCTTTTTTGATGATGATGATGATGATGATGATGGCCTAATCTTCCTCCTGAAGAACTTATCTTCATCTTTCAGTACACCAAGGAAGCAATTTCAATATAGATGTCTTTCTGTGACTTCTCGAGGTGTTATCCATCACACTGGGGAAGGCTGGACAATTGGCTGTTTGGGGCAAGCAAGATGCAACTCCCCTTCCTTGTATTTGTGGCTATTACTGTCAAATGCTCTCTATGTAGCATGGGGCAGGGCCATCCTTACCACCAGCAGGGTGAAGCATCTACTTTAGCTGCAGATCTGGGGAGCAGGGAGCTGCAGCAATATATTAGGGGAATGGCAGAGCTGCGTGAACCATGAAACTTGTTCTATACCCTTTGAACTGGCTTGTTGCTTCCAGGCAAGACGGCAGATGTCATTCCATCACCACTGAAGTAAGAGTCAAGGACTCGTCTGGCTAGCTTTTGTACATGGAAGGTACCATGTGGTACTTTGCTCCAGGCAGCTAAATATCTTGGATCAGCCCTAACATGGAGAGTTTGTTCCCCACTCCCTTTTGTGTATAGAAAGACAAACAAGAAATGTTATTCCACTTTAACTGTGAGGGTTCTGTCCTACGGAATCCTGAGACTGGCAATTTAGGGAAGGGCATTTAAAATTCTCAGCAAGCGCACTCCAGTTTTCCACTAAAATGCAAACTATAGGACTCAATAGGATGGAGCCAGGGCAAATAAATGGAGTAATATGTTATGGACAGCCAGCATGGTGTAGAGCAGGGCTTTCCAAACAGTGTGCCACGATACGTGTGTTGCCTACAATCTTGGAAATGTATGTTATTATTTATAAATCATATATTTTTTAAAATATATGAAAGGTTTTCATGAGATATGTTGTGTCCCCATACATTTTGTTATTACAATTTATGTATGTGTCTGCATCTAAGGGTTTAGTTGAACCTCCAGTTTGCTAGTAAAACTGAATTACTGTGTTGTGCAATGATGCATGTCTAAAAAAGTGTGTCACCAACATGAAAAGTTTGGAAAGTTCTGATGTAGTGGTTTGCGTGTGGGACTAAGACACTGGGGGACCAGGGTTCAAATTTTCCAGCTGTCATGGAAACCCACCAGGTGTAACCTCGAACAAGTCAGACTCTCTCAGCTTCTGAGGAGAGCGAGGGCAAACACCTGCTGAATAAATTCGACCAAGAAAATCCCATGATAGGTTCACCTTAGGGTTGCCATAGGTCAGACATGACTTAAGGCACATGACAACAATTGAGCTATAATTGTGTAGTGTGAATGGACTTCAGGGCTGTCCATCAGACATATATCCCTATACAAATAAAGTTGACATTATATATATATATATATTCATTGTTGTAATATAACATATATATATATATATATATATATATATATATTCATTGTTATAATATAATATATATATATATATTCATTGCTGTAATATAATATATATATATATATATATATTCAGTTGTAATATTATATATATATATATATATATTCATTGTTGTAATATATATATATATTCATTGTTGTAATATAATATATATATATATATTCATTGTTGTAATATATATATATATATATATATATATATATATTCATTGTTGTAATTTTTGGATTGTGGAAAAACTTGTTCCGGGGCAACTACAACGTGCATTTCCCTATTAAAATAGGAAGCTGCGTAGGCAGTTTTACCTCAGCATTATCCATTTTGACTAGCTCTGAATCTATAAGTATCACCAAGTCTCCTAACAGCGTAGGAAGTTTCTTTATGTTTTCCTAATATTAACCTATAAACATTCCCAATACAACTTGTGAGATTAATACTCTCCCCAAACATCCGTGCACCCTTTTAAAGCAGTAAATGGACGGGTTAAAATTAGGAGGCAGAGATCAATAATACTTCGCGTCGACGCTTCTCCGTCTAGCCTCTAAGGCCATTTCCGCACTAGCGTGTTCTAGCGCGATGATTCCACTTTCAACATCCTCTGGAATCCTGAGGTTTGCAGTTTCGGGAGGGGCCCCAAACTACAAACCCCAGGATTCCAGAGGATGTTGAAAGTGGAATCATCGCGCTAGAACACCCTAGTGCGGAAATGGCCTAAATCTCACTGCCTAGTTCCGCCTCAGCCGTCGCTTATCTCCACCCCCGGAGTTGGTTGCGTCCGCCAAAGGCTCCTCCCCCAGAGGGCCAGCGTCCGTCTGTCTTCTAGAGGTCGAAGGACGGCGAGTCGATTTGCTCTATTCCTGGGGGGGAGGTTTGTAGTTTCTGATGTTGGCAGAAAAGGGGGCGAGAGAAGGTCCAGCTCTCACCGGCGGGAGGCGGAATCGCGGAGGGCGGATGGAGGGAGAATGAATGGAGAAATTCCTCGTAGGGGCGGCTGGGTGGGTGTTGGGGGCACGTATGTGGGGTGTCTGCGCCATAAGCGTGTGCACGTGTAGAATCACCTCACAGCCGTACACAAGTTTCTGAGTATATCAAGATAGTTGGTGTGAGAAAAAGCCTAACCGCATAATAGGCGACTAAGGGTGGCCCTGAGCATGTGCAGAATGCCGTTTCCTAGCTTCGAGTAACCGTCATCTCGGTCTAGGGTTCCACCTATCGTTTCAGGACTCTTTATTATTGTCGTTAATAGAACTAGTGTGAGGAAAGAACAGGGTTTGCCAAGTGCCCTGAAGAGGAAGGAAAAAAAAAAAAAGGCCAATAAAACGAACCAGTCTATTTCTAACCTGGAATCGAGGCTCTGGTACGGATAATTATTAAGGAGAAAATCAATCATGATATCATGTGCTAAAGTTTTAAACTATTTTGCTGCTTATATATTATCAGCCTGGTGTTTTGAGACCGTTGAATGCAGTAGGTCGTTTAATCATTGACCATTGCCGCACTAGGCTCTTATAGCGCGATTATTCCACTTTCAACATCCCATGGAATCCTGGGGTTTGCAGTTTCGGGAGGGGCCAGCGGCCCCTCCCGAAACTGCAAACCCCAGGATTCCATGGGATGTTGAAAGTGGAATAATCGCGCTATAAGAGCCTAGTGCGGAAATGGCCATTGTGTCTCTTCAAGACTTTTCCAGTTTATGGTGACTTTTTGATGGGGTTTTATTGACAAGATTTGTTCACAGGGGGTTTGCCTTTGCGTCCTCTGAGGCTGAGAGAGTGTGGCTTGCTCAAGGTCACCCAGTGGGTTTCCATGGTGAGGGGGAAGTTTGGACCCTGGTCTCCGGCGTTGTAGTCCGACACTTAAACCACTGCACCATCTGTTTGTTTAATGATATTTCAAGATACATGTTTTTTTGAAGACTTTTTTTTTAAAAAAATTATTCTGTTAGCTACCCTGTATCCCAGCCATTGGGGGAAGCATGGGATATAAATCAATCAATCAGTCCTAGAATCATAGAATCATAGAAATTCAGAGTTGGAAGAGACCACAGGGGCCGTCCAGTCCAACCCCCTGCCATGCAGGAACACCCTCAAAGCACTCCCGACAGATGGCCATCCAGCCTCTGCTTAAAAACCTCCAAGGAAGGAGACTCCACTACACTCCGAGGCAGCAGATTCCACTGCCGGACAGCCCTGACTGTCAGGAAGTTCTTCCTGAGGTTCAGGTGGAATCTCCTTTCCTGCAGCTTGAATCTATTGCTCCTTGTCCTGGTCTCTGGAGCAGCAGAAAACAAGTCCCCTCCTTCCTCTACGTGGCTTCCCTTCAAATATTTAAACATGGCTATCATGTCCCCTCTTAACCTCCTCTTCTGCAGACTAAACATACCCAGCTCTCTAAGTCTATCCTCATAGGGCGTGGCTTCCAGGCCTCTCACCATTTTGGTCGCCCTCGAGTTAGATCAAGATGCTGTGAAAGAAAAGCTAGGGTGGATGGTTCAGAAACTGGCAGCGCACTTTAGGTCCCAGTTCAGACTATTTCATGTTTGGTTGTCAGAAGCAGGCTGCTTTCTTTGTGCTACTGTGCACTGGTGCAGCTTTCCCCAGCAATTAACGCTTGATGGTTTTGGACTATGGACCTCATGATCTCATAATTTTATGCAGGTTGTGGGATTACAAGAGCTGTATTCCAGCATATTGGCCAGGTAGGCTGCATCAGAGTTCAGTATTTCAGATACGGTTGGTGATTTATGTGGCTCTCCACATCTGTTTGGACTGGAACTGCCAGTGTGCTTCATCATTGGCTATGCTGACTAGGGCTTATATGAACTGCATTATTCCCTCTCTTTAATAGTTGTTTTTTACCTGGAAAAGGTGATTTCAAGGTAACTTTGTAGATAGGCAGGTGTGTTTCTAAATAGATCTGAACGTCAGCACATACTAGTGCCAGTTTAAACTGGTAATATGCTTTTGCTATGTATATTTTTACTGTACTATCTCATGCCATGGTACAATACCATATGACATGTTTTCATGACAGCAGTGTTCAAATCTGTGCATATTTTTGTGGTAGTTTATAGTAGCAAAGTTGGAGACTGGGCGTATTCTTGACATCTGCAAATAGAGTTTTTGTTCTTGGATTAGCACAGTATTAGTTTTCAGTCCACGATATAAACCAAATACAAGATAATCACTATTCCATTTGTAACTTCTCTTACTTACAGATTTTACAGTCTGAAATACTCCATTTTTTGCTTTGTTATATGGTAAATAACTAAAATATTATCAGCTGGATCATTGTATTTGTCGCTCCTGTGCGGCATGTGGAGAGTATTAGAAGCTCACTAAAACAAGAGTTGAGGGAAAAACAGAGGTTTTTTTTTTTAACTGAATTAAAAATGTTTTCATCCTGTTGTTATCGGCTAGGTGCTAACTTACCTCCTGTTTATTGTGTCAGATTTTGAGAGGGTTTGAATCTATGTAATATGTATTTGAACAAAATAAAGTAGGGGAAGAGAACTAGTTTGATACTGCAAAAATCCAGTTTGTTGGTTCTGGAAGGGAAGTGGGCAAGGCCATGGACGGAGATAAATGACATTTAACTTCTTACAAAATCCAGATATAAATCTTTTAAAGAAAGTAAGCTCTGTATCATTTTGGTGGATAGCTCAACACAGGGAAAAAAGAAGAAAGATATTTTCTGAGAAATGTTGACAGCAAGGCCTCTGATTATGTAGCCTGCTTTTCCCTTGCAGCAAATAAGATTTTAGAGAGCTTTACAAAAACTCATCAGATTGCACACTGTGAACTATTTTCTTTTGTTGCACTGCTTTGTGTTAGCAGTGTTTTGTACTGGATTGTTCCAAAGTCATCTGGAGGACTAGTGGGTTTTAGGGATATAGAAGCAAACACATGTAAATAATTGTATGTTGTATATGTTGTAAATATATCTCATTTGTTAACCACTTCAGTATACGCACACATACAGTATGCCTGCCCGAGTGTGTGCCTACAGCAGTGAGGGTGCACACCTGCAGCATCCATTAACTATAATGGGACACGAGGCTTCGCCAAACGTATGGAGGTTGTGCCAGAAGACAGTGTGCTGTATATAGATACACAGAAATGGTTAACAAACAGAACTAAAAATATATAAAATGAGCAAAACATTTTGACTTTTTCCTTCAGTTGCTAAAGATGACACTGAGGTGCATCCAAGATACTAGTTTAGAACACTGTTTTCAGCACTCTTCAGTAGATAATGGTATTACCTTGTAGACTGGGACTGTGTGATGCTATGATCTTAAATCATAATTCTCCCTTTTGTTGAAAATGCCTGAATGAGATGGAACCTTGGTACCAAATAAGGTCAAATGGTAATGGTATTCCAGCTTGAAATGCCTGAACTCTCGTTGCTCTTGCTTCCTGGTCAGGGTTAGTATAAATTTAATTCTGTTTTTGTATTAGTATTATGTGTGCGTTGCGAAGAGAGCCAGCGTGGTGTAGTTGTTTGAGCATTGGGCTACAACCCAGGAGACCAGGGTTCAGTTCCCTGCTCGGTCATGGAAACTCACTCACAGCCCCAGAAAACACTGTGATAAGTTCACCTTCGGGGCCGATAAGTGGGAAACAAGGCATACAACAACAATGCTTTGCAAGGGGCACATGCAATAAACTGCAATGACAACTGGGGGTGGTGGAGCATTTTCTTTATCCAAATGTTGTAGTCTGCAGCCATTTTCTGCTTTACTTATGATAAGAAAGTCTGTGTTTAGAAGAGGCAAAAAAGGTTGCTCTGTACTGAAGTTACATGACTTTCTAATGATGTCTGAGCCCAGGAAATATGTTTTCAGCTATAACTAGAATCCTGACTGCTAAAAGAGCCCCTGCTGCATGGGGCTCCATTCACACAAATAACAGACTTTACATGTTCTGTGCCTTAGAGTCCTCATTATGCCAGTGTAAGTCTTTTTTTTTTGGTTGTTGTAGAAGTTGGTATTCCCTTCTAACTCCTGCACTGATTTTAAAGCTGTTCCAGACTTACAGTGGAGTTGCTGCAGCCCTCTCCCATGGGGAGACCTTGAGGGATCTCAGTGGATGATGTAATCATCCTATTAAGATGGCCTGCCCTTGAATCCTTTAGGATTCTGGAAAGCCTTAGAGGGTTTTGTGGCTGGTACCACCAATGATCCTGTCAAGGCCCTGGTCAGTAAATGGAATCAAGATCTGAGTAGAGCTATTGACTTGATCATTCCCAAACATCCCCTCTGACTTGTTACTAATTGAGCCCCTGGTTTACAGAGGACCTTAGAGACTGAAGTAAGAAGGAGGACTACTGGAGCACAGATGGTGAAAAACTTGACTTATATCTGACAAGTCACTGTATAGAGAACATCTTTGTTCCTATAAGGTGACAATAACATGCAGTGAAGAAAGTTTTCTTCTTTGCATGTTTTGTGCCTGTGAATTTGTGAGGTTTAACTCAGGCACTTTCCCCCTGAATCCTGTTTTAGAGCCTTCAGCAGTTTACTGTAATGCTTTTAATGATCACTTCACAGATAAAATCTCCTGGAATAAGAGCCGACTTAGATGCTGTCATTGTGGCAGAAGTTGACAGTGGGGTGTCCAGCGATTCTGTGAATAGGATTACACTGGATCGGTTTCAATTGGTGAGTACCACTGATGTGGACAAGCTGCTGGGGCAAGTAAAGAAAACAAGCTGTCCTCTTGATCCCTGTCCTTCTTGTCTGCTCCTTCAGGGAGGTGATGCAATTAGAAATCAAACATAATATGTTATTAATGCATCTCTCAGGAAGGGAATTTCTTTTTTAAAAGTAGCAGTGGTGTAACCACTTCTAAAAATCCTTCTTCGAACCCTCTGGACTTAAGCAACTATATACTAGTATCAAATCTTCCTTTTTTGGACAAAGTGATTGAGAGGACAGTTGCCTCCCAACTCCAGGCAGTCTTGGATGATACAGGTTATTTAGACCCATTTCAAACTGGCTTCAGAGCAGGATACAGCATAGAAACCACTGTGGTTGCTTTAGTGGATGATCTTCACCTGAGCACTGACAGGAGTATGCTCCTGCTGGTGCTTTAGGACTTCTCAGTGGCATTTGATATCATTGACCATGGTATCCTTCTGGAACACTTGAGGAGGCTGGGAATCAGAGGCACTGTGCTTCAGTGGTTCTGGTTCTGTGTCTCAGGTAGATTCCAGATGGTTGTGCTTGGGGATGGCTGCTCCTCACAAAAAGAGGTGCTATATGGCATATCACAAGGTGCCATTCTGTCCCTAAGGCCATTCAACATCTATGTGAAACTGTTTGGAGAGATCACACAAACATGGGGCAGAGTGCTTATCAGCATGCTAATGATACCCAAATATAGTTTTCTGTGCTTTCAAAAACAGCTTCAACTAAGGATAGTGTATCCCCTCTGAATGAATGCCTGGAGGAGGTAATGGATTGGATGAAGAGAAACAAACTGAACCTGAATCCAGACAAGATGGAGATGCTTACTGTCAAGGGTTCTAACCTGGGTTTGGAGGTGTGTTGGCCAGGCTTGAATGGGTCAATACTTCCCTGAAAGACTGTTTGCTACCTGGGAGTGCTTTTGAAACTGTTGATTCAAATAACTCAGATAGACGTGAAGGCTGGAAGTACTTACTATCAGCTTCCTAGAGCTGGAGGACCTAAAAATGGTAGTGTACATGTGGATAACCTCTAGGGTGGAGTTTTGCAATGCACTGTATATTGGGCTGTCTGTGTACCAAGTTTGGAAACTTCAGTTGGTTCGAAATGTGGCAACCAAATTGATAACTGGGACATCTAGAATTGAGCATATCAAACCAATATTAAAGTTACTCCACTGGCTGCCGATTAGTTTCTGGTCAAAGTACAAAGTGTTGGTTATTACCTCTAAAGCTCTACATGGTTTGGGTCCAGGTTACTTACTGGATTACCTCCTTCTGTATAATCTGCCCCACACATTCAGGTCCTCTGGAGCAACATTTACTTCAACTAGCCAGGACTAGACTGGCAATGGTCACACAGAGGACACCTTCTTCAGTTGCCCCTGGTAGGTCATTCCACAGAATGGCCTACCAGAAGAGAATCAGCAATTGAATACGTGCCTGAATTTAAAACAGCTTTAAACAGTCTCTTCTGGCAGGCCTATCCAGATAATTTTAACAAAGAATTTTAAATATGCATTGACTATTTTAATTGGGTATTTGTGTTATTCTTTTAAGCTGATATTATGCATTTTAACTGTTGTTTTTAATTGATGTTCTGTTTTTAACTGATGTATGTTAATCTGTTAAATCTCTCTCATGGGGAGAGACGGGTAAGAAATCATCATCATTGTCATCCTGCCTCTGACTTCCCTGATCCTGTCCCCACTCTCCACCAGCCATGTGGTGAGAGGGGGCTGCAGTCAAGGAGGGCAGGTGTTCAATGCCCATCTGTAGTGTAGTTCCACATGTGGATGTATTACATTACACTGCTGTACAGGATCTCTGCTATTAAGTGATTTAAAATATATCCACAGTTAATATATTAAAACACGTCTATACACAGTGAACATCACCAATTTGAGAATGGTCACTAAGAGTGCTAAGGAAGTGGTTACTCGGTAGTATTCCTTAAGGAAGAGGGGAAGTGAAGCAAAAACAGGAATCCCATGATAAATCTCTGCTTGGAATTCAGGATGTGGCTGTTGGCAGATGCATTATTTCTGTTTCCTTCTGCCAAACATGTCTTCCTGTCATGGGACATATATCTTCATGTTGTCAGACATACAGTGGTGACCTATTATTGCATAATTCTTGTTGCATGACCCTCTGCAAAGGACTTTTTTTTTTACTTAGGTTGGGACCCTTGAGTATGCAAGCGTAGGAAAGAGATGCAAGGTTGATAGGGGTTTTGCTATTTTCTTCTTCTAGTAGCCTTATTAAAAGTGTGTTTAGCTGTCTGATCCTGGTGAATTATAATAAATCATAATAAATTATTGTAGCTGTGTAGCATATATTCAGTCCAGAAGTTGTTTTCCAGATGCATTGTCTTGAACACTGATTTCCAAAGATCTCTGTACCTTTTGATTTGTGCCTGAATGGCAGCTTTTATTTATTTAATAGGGAAAGGGAACAAACATATCAGCATCTTCTATGTAATGCTGTAATCTGAACAACCTGACCTGGTTGTATAAAGATATAAATGCATTTGTGTGGAGGAGAGAAGAGTCAGTGTAATGTAGTGATTAGAGTGTTAAATGAGGCCTTTGGAGCTATTACCTGCTTTTAAGTCAACTTTAACATATAAGGACTATATTTAAGGGTTTTCTTAGGGAGATTTAGTTGCACAAGGTTTGTCATTGGCTTTCTCTTTGGCTGAGAGAGTGTGACTTGCCCAAGGTCACATGGTGGGTTTCCATGGCTGAGTGGGGATTAGAACCCTTGTCTCCTTGAGTCTTAATCCAACACTCACACCACCACACTACACCCGACTGTCACACTGGGAGACAAGTTACATATCCCCAGTCAGCTGAGAGTCACAGGGAGTGGTCCTGAGTCTGTTTCTCAGCCTAACCTACCGCACAAAGCTATTGTGAAGATAGGAATGGAGAAGAAGACAGTGTGCACTGCTTTGAGTTTCAACAACAACAAAATAAGTGGGTTTGGTAGTTAAATGGATAAGCCCCCATCTTGAATACTGTGCATGGTATGAAAATCCTAGTACCAGTAAATACCAATGTAAGCATTAATTCGTCTTACCTTAGGGTAGAACTGGAGACCTTTTGCACAGCTTAGTTACAGCACTATGATTCTAACTGCTGTGGCAAGTTTGTTTGGAATCCTAGAATTTACAGTTGTTATTGCTGTTATTTGCTATCAAGATGACTTCAATTTATGGATACCCCATGAATGGGAGACCCTCAAGAACCTTGGTCATCCATTGCCCTCCTTAGTTCTTGCAAATTCAGAACTTTGGTTTGAATCAAACCACCTGGAAAGTGGTCTCTCTCTTTTCCTGCTCCCTCCTACTGTGTTAAGCATCATTACCTTTTCCAGTGAGTTGTGTTGTCTCGTATGTCTGAAGTACAATAGCTTTAGTTTAGTCATCTTTGCTTATAATGAGAATTTAGGCTTGATTTCCTCTAAGATACGTTCATTCATCTTTTTAGCAGTCCATGTTGTCTCTAGAACTCTTCTCCAGCTCTGCATTTTGAAATGAGTTGATTTTCTTCCTGTTAGGCTTTCATCACTTTCTAGGTTTCATGCTTATACAGAGGCATTGGAAATACTATGGCCTTAATTAATCTGATTTCATTATTTAATGATGTGTCTTCATATTTTAGGATCTTATGTTCTTCCTTAATGGCTGCCTTTCCAAGTTTTAGTCTTACTCTGATTTCTTTAGAATCTCCGTTCTGACTAGTGACTGAGACAAGATGTAGGAGATTTAACTATTTCATTTTCTTCATTACATTTACATAAAGCTATGTAAATCCATTACTTTTTTTCTTCTTAGTATTCAACTGTAACTCTGCTTTTGCATTTTTCTCCTTAACTTGGATCAGTAGTTGTTCTAGATCTCTGCTTTCTGCAAATAGTATAGTATTATCTTCATATCCTACCTATTGATGTTCCTTCCTCCCTTACCTTTATTTTCATGGCTGCTTCTCTGTTTTCTGTGTGGTATGTTCTGCATATAAATTACAGATGGGTGATAAAATGCAGCCGTCTGACCCCTTAGCCAGTGGGAAACCATTCTGTTTCCCCATATTGTGTCCTAACACTGTTATCCATAATAGATGTTAAACATCAGTATAATCTGACATTTTGGCACTAATATTTTTTAGAGCATGCCATAATTCCTCATGATCTACACAGTCAAAGGCTTTGCCACAATCTAGATAGACAGATTGATCTTCTTCTATAATTCTTTGGTGTATTCCGTTATCCATTGTATGTTTATAATATGCCTCCTGGTGCCTCCTCCTTTTCTGAACATAGCTTGGACATCTGCCATTTTTGCTCCATATGTGGTAAAAGCCTTTGTTGTAAAATCTTGAATGTCACATTGTGTGTAGAGGAAATCAGTGCAGCAGTCTGATGGTTACTACAATCTCTGTTGTCACTTTTCTTGAGGATTGGAATGCGTTGTTTGGTTTCTATATTTGACAGATTTTTCTTAGAGTTTGGATTATAACTCTGTAGCTTGAAAAGTTCTATTGGTATGCCATCTGTATCTGGTGATATATTTCTTCCAAGTGGTTTGTGAGCATCTTCTTCTTCCCTTTCTAAAATTGTGGAAGCATCTTCAAATGGTTCTTCCTTCAAGAAATCTGTCATGACCTGTGCTCCAATCTGCTCCTGGTCTCATTTTTGCAGAGAAAATGGATCCTCTCCATCTTACATCTCCAATTATATAGTCTATTTGATTTTTATATTGGCCATTTGGTGATGTCAACATATATGGTTGTCTCTTTGGGTACCTTAAGAGAGTGTTTGCAGTGAACAAACTCTTGGCCTCACAAATTTCAGACAGTCACTCTGTTGTTTCATTTTTTTGTCCTAGGCTGAATCTCCCGCACTGTTTTGTTCTGCTCTGTTTTCTACTTTTGCGTTCCAGTCAACTGTGATTTTTGGTATCTTCTGTCTCAGTGTGTGATCAGTTTTCTTCTGGATATCCATGTGGAATCTTTTGGTTTCACTATCTGCCTCTGTGGTAGGAGGTAGGAGGATAAACTATCTGCCTCTGTGGTAGGAGGATAAACATGGTTATATTGACAAGTTTTCCCTGGACTCATATTGATCTTATTCAGTCTGACTTTACATTATATCCCCTAACTGCTTATGATATTTCTCTCCTAACTATTAATATCCAGCTTTTCTTTTTTCTTTTCATTTTTAGAGTAAAGTACTATGTAATTATCAGTTTGAAAATGTCCCATTCCTGTCTGTTTTATAACACTCACTCTGGGTATGTGTTTGTCTATATGTTCCATATCCTGTTTTATAGTTTCCCACTTTCCCTGATTCATGCTTCTCATGTTCCGTATGCCTCCTACATACATTGTATAGCTTCAGACTTCTCTTGCACCTCTGAGCTCCTCAGTGACTGAACAGAAGTCCTTTTGGCCTGAGTCTAGTTGCATCATCAGACACAGTGCTACTCATACTTGTCGTCTTAATTTTCTCTTCCGCTAAAGAAGAGAAGGTTAGCAGGTGACATGATAGCTATATTTAAATATTTGAAAGGATGTCATATGGAAGATGGAGCAAGCTTGTTTTCTACTGCTCCAGAGACTAGGAGCAGTGACTTCAAACTTCAAGAAAAAGACATTCCATGTAATTATTAGGAAGAACTTCCTGGTGGTAAGAGCAGTTCAGCAATGGAATACACTGACTTGGAGTGTGGTATAGTCTCCTTTTAAGTTTTTTAAACAGAAGATGTATGACCATCTGTTGGGAATGCTTTGATGGTGTATTCCTGCATGGCATAGCAGGGAGTTGAACTTGATGGCCCTTGTAGTTGCTTACAGCTCTATGATTCTCTGATTGTTCCTCAGTAATTGGTTGAGTGCATTCCAAGCTGGGATTGCATCTTCCAGTACTATCTTTTGTTTCATTTTTTTTTTTTTGTCATAGGATATTCAAGGTAAAGGGCATTTGGGAGTGGCTTATTGATGCCTCCTTCTGCACAATATTAGCTCCTTTAGAGTTAACTATGATGCCTTTGCCATTGTCTCAGGGATTCCCCCCACCTCATACACACACAGTGCTGCATGCTCCTCCCCACTAGCTGTTTGGCACATTAGTCTGGTTCCTCTCCAAAAGCCTGTCTGATGTGGGAGATCCTACGAGCAGCACTGCTGTCATCAGCATAACTCCTTGCCTTACAGGAGTATGCAGTCCCACCAGTAAGAGAGTTCCAGTGACTCCTCAAACTTAGCAAACCCCAGGATTCCGTAGGACGTTGCCATGACAGTTAAAAGTAGAATCATAGCATTATAACTATGTTCTGTGAAGGGCCCCTGGACTGATGATTATTCTTGCCTATTGTGATATATACTGAGAAGTCAGTATTATTTTTAAGCTTAAAAGTGGTAAAGTTTTTCTGTTATGTATTACTTATAAATTGTTTGAATCCTTTCAGTATGGCATGTGCTTCTATATAATTAATACTGCAGAAGTGAAACTTTTGATTGATGACTTTTCTTAGTTTTTCAATATTTCTTTCAGATATATGATGCGTTCATAAGAAATATGAGAAATTTTCTTTTGCCCATAACACTTTTTGTATACTAGCCTGTGAATATGGTTAATGTGGCATGTAATATGAGACAAAGATTTCAGTGGGAACGAGAGCAAATAAAAATGGATAATACCTACAGTTAATTAAACAAAGTTAGTTATTATTTTCTGTCAATATATGCAGTCTTTGGGATAAGCACTATCAGTGTCAAACACCTTGTTACTCTTATTTTGCCATAGAGAAGAATGACAGATTGTATTCTTTCTGAAAGCATAGCATCTCTTGTGCTGCAAAGTGGCAAAGCCTGGAAAATATGTGGTGGCTGGGAAATTCTGGGACTGGGAATTTAGTCCAAAAAGTAGCTTTTTCAAGCTGGAAAGTGATGATGTTTGGTTTCATTCAGGGGTGGGCAAAAGGTAGATTGGGGTAGATTTGCAGTATTTAATTTGGGTTTCTGTTTCCAATCTGTTTTGATTGCAAGAAGAAAGTTGCTATTTCTACCTGAATAAAGCTGAAGTGGGACAAAATATTCAATTAACAAAGAGTGGACTTTTGTATGAAAGAACAGTGAGCTGCTTTCAGTTCCAGTACTGAAAACAAATTCACAGGCAGAGGCCCCACATCTTTAATTTTAAACCCACATCTTTTGTACCTGACTCTGGTGATGAATCACAGAGGTTCTGTAAAAACAAAAGTAGATGTGACAGACCTGGAGTATACTTCCTCTTGGTTTTAGATGCTTAAACTTTTCCTGAACATCCATTTAATTCCACTTATGACCCACAGCTATTCCCCTTCCCATCTTCCTGCAGAATGCTTATTTTGGTAAACATGCACCTGGAGTTCTGCTGGTTTGAAAAGTATGTTTAGTGGATTAAGTGGAAGAAAAAACTGATTAACAGTGAAGGGATTTAGTACCTTTTCTCTTGAATAGGGAAAACACAGCCTGGGGACTGCATGTACCCCTAGAACACTCTCCTGGACCCATTTTTCCCCCAACAAAATTCTGGGTGATTTTGAGGGGAAATGTACTCTAGGGGGCAGTTTTGTACCATTTGAGGAAAAATTGCCCCCTTGAGTCCTTTTTATTTTTATTTTCCTCACTTCCCCTTCACCTCTAATAGCAGAAAGGAAAATGAGGAGTGACTTCTCACTTGCTAAAAATTGTGCCTGTGTTAACCAGATAGGGGCTGTGGGTCAAAAATTGCCCCATCTCCAGCACAGTTACCCACCTCTTTAACAAAAACACAAAACCAAAACCATCATCAAGGCTTCACTGCATGAATATGTAATATGTTGATTGTCTCTGATTTATGCTGTTTTGCTGCTAAAAATATAAAGCAAAATCTGAAATTGTTTCTTTCCTAAAACCCTAAATTCTGTGCTGTAGACTGCATGCATTAGTATGTCAAATAGAGTCATTTCCTTTTCTCTGCAGATGTTTGGTTAGAACTAGCAGTTCACAGTTCAGATGCAGTTAATCCATGCTCTTCATGAAGAAGCAATTAAAATAATTATAATGGCAACCATGCAATTTGCAGTTAAGTATAGAATGCTAATCACAAAGTTGTCAGTGTAAAATGTATGAAAACACTTGTTTTAGCACTGGAGCTTTTGTATTTTTTTCACCCTAAAAGTTTTGGAAATCTCAGTGATTGATTAGAAGCAAAGAAAAAAAAGGTTAGAAATTTGAGAAACTTTGAATGTGATCACCTGCTTAATATCTTTTGTTGAGAGCACAGTCCTACACATGACAGTTGGAAATTAAATTTTACCTCGTACTGTGAGACTTGGAGATAAATGCGCCAAGGATAGCATCCTTTGAACATCTTGTAGATGTTTGAAAGTAAGGGCCACTTCATACAGGGAAGTTTATTCCCAAGTAATGAAATGTAGAATTGCAGCATTATGACACTATGTTGTTTACCTATTCAGCACACTACTGAGTTCAGTGAGGTTGCTTACATATAAATAAGTATAGTACTGTTGCCTTCATTTCTAAGACTTGTCCATCTAGTCTGTGGTTGGGCAAAGTGCAGCCCTGGAGTTGCATGCTGCCACCCCAAGGCTTCTTCTGTGGCCCTGACCCCCTCCAGCCTTCTGGGGCTATGATTTTTTTGGGAGGGAAGAGCAAAAACAGAGGATGCCCTTTCACATTACTTATTTACAGTGCTGTGACTCCATTTTGACTGCCATGGCAACATCCTGTGGAATCCTGGGGTTTCTTGTTTAGGATTCCCAGGATTCTATAGAATGTGTCTATGGCAGGTAAAGTGGAAGCACTGTAATTATGGCCATTTCTGCACTACACTGTTACAGTGCTATTATTCCACTTTCAACATCTTGTGGAATTCTGGGGTTTGTAGTTTACTGAGGCCAAAAAGCTCTCTGGCTGAGAATTCTAAATGCCCCTCCCTAAACTGCAAACCCCAGGATTAAATAGGATGCTAAAAGTAGAATAATAGCACTATAACAGTGTAGAGCAGAAATGGCCTATGTTGTGTGAAAGGGCCTCAAAAGCAGCGTACAGCCCTCATGCACTGTTTAGTGTAAAAAAATACCAAAACAAAACAAAAATGTTTTCCAAACCTGAAGTTGGCTTCTGATCACTTCCAGGTGTTTTGTTTTGTTTTTGGAAGGGGGCAAATATTTGCCGTTCCTAGAGAATCCCAGGGGCAGAAAATTGGCTCCTTGACTCAATACTGTTGCCTGCTCCTGATCTAATTTCAGGATGAAAAATCTTGGCCCACTGAGTGCTTTTGGATTTCAGTATCCTTGAAACCGCAGCTGCCATGGCTAGAGAGGAGAGGATATGCATGCTGAAGTCCTTAACGCATCTGGAGAGCCAGTGAGTCCCCTGCTTTAGTGCAATATTTAGGTTTGAACACTGATCGGCCAGATATTTCCCAAAGATGCCTGGAATTTGGATAACTTTTCAGCCCTTTCTTGATTTGGTTTCTGTAACTTGTGTTCTAACATGGTTGTACCTTGTTGTCTGACTTGTTCCTTGTATAGGAACTCAATAGTCTCACTGCCCCATCCTTCTAGGTCAGCCAGGCAGTGATGGACAAGACAAACCTGAGACTTCCAGTACTGGGCTGCAATAATGGAGTGATGTCTCCTTCATTTCTCCCTGTGTGGAGATGTTGGCAGATCTAAGACTGGCTAGGAGGAAACAGCTGATACAAATGTATTCCTCTCCATTCCATTCTAAATTAGAGATGTAAATATTCATAAATTTTGTTGTTTTAGGAAAGATTGAACAACTTCACAGTTTTCTCTGAGCTATAGCATAGAAAACTGCTCTGTGCAGTTTTCTAAGGTCTATTTGTATTTCAGGGCTTATTCTGCACAAAAAAGTGAGTTTTCTTTTGCGCAGACTGAATCCTACACTGCTAAGATTCTCATCCATCCATAATTCTTCTTGTCAAGATTTTCTGACAGGAAAGTGAGATTCTCAAATCCAGACACAAGAAAAAGTTAGACAACATGACATAGTAGCACTGTTGGAATGCTACCAACTAAATTGACCTCATTTACTAAATTAACAAAGAGCTGGTAAGTTATTCAGAATTTACAGATTTGAATATTTTTGAATATTCTTTCCATCTCTACTCTGGAAAAGGAAGATGACACACAGAGCTGTGTCTTCTTAGAGTTTTCCATGTCCATCCTGGGAGAGAAATCCTGCACCTCTCAGTTTGCTTACAGTATCATCCAGCAGGTGCAAAAACAAGGTTTGCACAGGCCCACCACCTGTTGTCAGTTCTCAACTGAAGAAGGAAGCCTACTGTGTATTGCCACTGTACCTGCTAGGTGGTATCAGATGCAAGTGCCTGCAGAGGCAGAGAAAGTCTGTGTACTGCACTCCTCAGTAATCAAGGCGTGGCGGAGGACTTTCTGTTTGTATCTGATCATGTGCTCTGTTTCAAACATGCAACATACTGTCAAGCAGAACTTGGAAAAGTAATTTTTGAACTGTGAACTCCAGATGCTGTAGCCAACATGTTGATGGTTGAAGGACTCTGGAAGCTATAGTTCAAAAAGGTAACTTTTTCAAGCTCTGTGATCAGGGAAAATCACCCACAAGTGGGAACTCAGACAAATCTGGACAAATACTAATTGTTGATCTCTGCTTTGTAGTTTTTAGTCTTGTCTGAGAGATTCCTTCATGTTGTTCTGTTCTTTGCTGACATGAGGGACAATCATCTACATCTTTTTTTGGCCCCTGATATCCCCTGTGTCTTTTCCCTAGATAATCTCATATACTCATTCCCTTCAAGTTGTGGGTAGTGCACCTAATGTGATGCTCCCTCTAGGAGAAGCAGACTTGGGAACAAAATGACAGAGCTAGCATAGCTGCATCATCCAGAAGGAATTTCTGAGTTTTGATTTGGCAGTTATGTACCCAGCATGTTGCTGGTTTCTTAATTCTTGCTTCTTCTGGAAATTTGGTTACAGAACTTAGCACCGTCCTCTTCAGTAAGGTAGTGAATGCCAAGTTTGGAGCATTGTAAAACAGTCCATTGCAGAGCAGAAGATTAGCACATTAGAAAATGACTTACCTCATAATGGCACCTACAGTTTGGCTTAGTTCTGGCCTGTCAGGTATTTACCATCAGTGTTTCTTCATTCATGCTTTTGCAGTGGTTAGTAAAATGTCAGTTTTCTTTTGTAGAGTATTAAATAAGCAAAGGGTCAGCAACCATGTATAATATATAATCAAATCAGTATTACCCATAGCATACTTTTAAGAGTATAGTAAAATGCTTAATTAAGTTACAGTTAATACTAATTTAGGTGTAAGTTGGCATAAATATGAAAAATTTTAAATAGTCTGTTAATAAAATCAGATACATTAATGTTATCAGAGGGACTATTAAATTTGCTAATATAATAAAGTCATGGTAATGTAAACGTGGTTCAATGTAAGCAGGCAACAAGATTTCCCCCTTAATAGTAGGAGTGAATGCCAATATCATGTGAACAGTCTTTCCCTCTTCTCTTCCCCCAACTGGACCCCGTGGCCTCCCAAAATCTGTTCCAGAAGATTCACCAACCACAGCAGATTTTGTGGGTGCAGGAAGGGAACTGTGGGTAAGAACATGCCTTCTGAATTCTACTGAAGAAAGCAGTTCCATCTGTGGAAGGATGTATGGAAAAGATGACCCAGAAGCCTTTTGCCTCACAAAAATGACAAAGTGGAGGTCATCTTCTCTCAGAAGATTCTTGAACCATTCCCAGTCTCCATTCACAGTCTCCAGTAAGAAAAGATATTGTTATGGACAGAGCTTGACAAAGTTACTTCAAAGTTAGTCCCAGAATCCTGTGGACATCATGATTAGAAGCACCAATTTGTTTCAATTCCCTAACCTCAGCTCCCATTTTTGTACTGTTGGTCCAAAGGGGAAGGTGAAGGCAGGTTGCTATTTGGGTAGTTTTAAGTGTGGTTATGAAGCTCTTTAAGATTGGTTTTCTAGAAAGCTTCAAATGTCTTAACACTTTTGGGGTGAACAGTGGGATGATCACCCATCTCTTCTGGAAGCTAATGTGTCTGTTCTGTTGTGACACTGGTTTAGAATTCAGCTCTTTTAGGTGGGCGAGTTTTTAAAGCTAATCTCCATAGCTAGATAAAAATGAGAAAAGCTATATTTGGAGCTTTAATGCAAAAGAAGTGTGTGAATTATTCAATGGGGAACTATAGCAAAGACCAAATTGTGTCATATTATAGAGTCTGAGAAGATGCAGACTTGAAGAGTATCACAGACTATTCCAAAGGAGATTGCTAGCTCCATAAACATCTCAGGCATTTAGACTTCATAATGTATAAACATAGTGCTCCTTGAGTGTTAGGTGTTGTGCTTTAAGGATGACCTGTTGTCACTCGACTGGAACCACTCTGTTCTGTTTTTTTATTAAAGGACATGTTACAACATGCAACTGAAAAATCACTGATAGACTTTTGCAGCAGGGATGGCAAATTTCATGCCCTGGGGCCAAATCCATCTCAGTAAAGGTCCAAATCTGGCCTTCTGGGGATCTCTAGATGGCCACCCTTCCAAGTAAAAGATTCAGGGCTTAGTTATGGGTGGTAAGAGCTTTAAGCTTAAGTATTACATTTTTTTTTTGGCCCATCATTTTGCTTTCCCCACCACTGCAATGTGACCTCTGTTTTAGAGCCTGAATTACATTATAAAGTGTGGTAATTATTGGGTGCTTCCTTGTTTTAGCCAGACCAAGAGCCTCCTAATTCACAGGAACTAACCACTGGTAAAAGGGAAAAACAAACAGTACTTGGAGCAGGAAACAGCATCACTACTCAAAATATTTTTCTGTTTGAAACCAGGTTCAAATGATGCCTCCTCCAACTCTGAATCTAAAGCTGAAGCCAACATTTCTAAAAGTCTTGATAGTAAATGTTCAGGTATCAAATCATGCCCTCATCTGTCCCCTCAAGGTGCTGCCTCAGGTACAGTGCTGTTTCAGAAATGCTTTATAGCTCAAGTGAGCAACTCATGCCCCATGGGCCACATACACACATACAACTAACTCCAGGCTGTTTTTGTGGTCCCTTAAAAAAATCTAGTCATTTTGACACCATTGAAAAAACCTAAAGACCTGTCTCTCTTTCTAGAAGCAGACACTCTCCCCTGCAAATTATTATCTTTCTATGGCATAGGGAGATACTCTGACACCCCCTCTTCTATAAAAATTTCATTTACAGCACAGCATCTAGTGGGTTTGGGGAGTGGCATTTGATGTGGCTGATCTGACCCTGTGCAGTCATTTGTATGCACTTTACTGAAGCAATATGGGACATGGATAAAAGATTCCAAGGGTACTGGAGGAGTTATTCCAACAAAGCTAAAAGTCTGAGTTTTTTTGGTGAGATGTACATACTTTTACCTCTTTTAACTGAGAGGTAAATCCAGACTACTCAACAGTCCTCTGCGAACAACTTGCCCACCACTTTACAGATAAAGTCACTTGAATCCACTCTGACTTTGATGCTATAATTAATACATATTCAGCCTCAGGATGTGGACAGGATTGTTGGTGATATGTATTAGATCCTTGCCCTTCTTGGCTGATTAAAAAATCTAGAAGGGGACTGTCTGGGAAGAAGGAGTGGTTAATGCCTCACTAAAACAAGGCAGAGTTCTAGCTTGCCTGAAGGAGGCTGTTATAACACCATTACTTTTTTTTAAAAAACCCTCCCTGTATCCTACTGTTCTAGATAATTATTGGCCGGTCTCTAAAGGCAACAGATCACTTCTGATATTGCAAACTAAGCAGGGTCAGTCCTGGTCTGTACTTGGATGGGAAACTGCCAATGAATACCAGGTGTTGTATGCTGTACTTCAGAGGAATACAATGAAGAAACATCTTTTAGTACTCCTTGCATAACAAAAGTCAACAGATGACTTGAAAGTACATTTACTCACTAATATTCCATTTTTGGTAAACTCTTTGGAGCATGTGATGGCCTTCAAGCTCCAGAGGTTTCTGGATGAGATGGATTATTTGGACCCTTTTCAATCTGGTTTTAAGCCTGGTTATGAGACAGATGGTGTGATGTGCCCTTATTTTTTACTAGGCTGGCTTCACAAGTCCCCTTAATAAGGCACTCTGACACTAACACTTAGCCCTAACTCCATTCTTTAAACACAGTATTCATGTAAAAGGGCCAGGTTCTTAAGTAGAACCAATTTATTTAAGATAGTTCTTTTTTTCTTTTTTTTTGTTACCAGTGACTTTAGATATGCAGGCCAACCCAGTAGTTTAAAACAAAGGGTGTCCTTTATTGTAGTGAGATTAGAAATAAAGTATCTTGTCACAGTTTATGTAAAATGTAGTGTTAAATTAACCAATTCAAACATCTGACAGCACATGCCAGTAACTCCCAGCTTTGACACCAGTTCTCTGTGTCTTTTTCTGAACTGCTTAAATACAACTCAGCCACCAGCTCTAGCCAAGATCTCATTGAATGTGCTTTCTGCCTTACATGTAACTGCTGTCATCCATAAGCCCCTTCCACGCGCACCACTGTTCTGGGCTTCACTCTTAACCTGCCCCAAATTATGCTTGCATACCAAATAGCTGACCTCTGAAGCAACTTTGGCACACATGGCTTTTGCCACTTTTGTGGATGACCCATCCTAGGAACTGTTGTTTCCCTGTTAGGTCTCTCCGCAGCTGTTGACCATGGTATCTTTCTGGGTTGCCTTACTGTGATGGGACTTGGGACACTTTTACAATGGCTTTGTTCTCTCCTGTTTGACCCCTTGACTGTTGGCCTGTGGGGTCTTTCAGGGGTCAGTTTTGTCCCCCATGTGATTTATTATATACTTGAAAACATTGAGAGAGGTTGCCCAGAGTTTTCCAGTTTGGTTGCAATCAGTATATGGATGACAGTCAGTTCTGTTATTCCTTTCCACGACAAGTCAAGGAAGCTGTTGTAGTCTTAAACCAGTGCCTCTCATCAGTAATGGACTGGATAAGGGCAGACAAATTGAAACTTAATCCAGACAGTATGGAAGTGCTCCTGGTCAGTTGAAAGACAGATTGGAGGATAGAAATTCAGCTTGTGCTTAATGGGATCACACTTGTCTGAAGACACAGTTTGGAGCTTTGGGTGTGCTCCTGGATTCAACTCTTGAGCTTGGAAACTCAGGTTTCAGTGATGGCTAGGAATGCATTTTCACAAGTAAAGCTCATGTGCCAGCTGTGCTTATTCCTTAAGATATTAGTTCTGACCACAGTGGGTTACTCTACATGGGGCTGCCTTTGAAGAGTGCTGGAAGTTTCAACTGGTTCAAAGAGCTGCAGCCAAATTGCTAACTGGGGCGGGTAAAGGGAACACACAACTCCCTTGTTGCAACAGCTTCTCGGACTGCTGGCCTGTTTCTGGGCATAATTCAAAGTGCTGGTTGTGTTATAAAATCCTATATGATCTATTGATTCCAAAATCCAGCTCCACAAAGGGCCAGTGCTCTGGCACCAATACTTTGTCATCTCTGAATGGCCTTAATTGTTGCCATCCCCTTTCTGACAGGAACAGGTAGAAGGATCAACCTTGAACAACCTTGGAAGTAATAGCCTGATTCAAATTTCTTTGTTGAATGGGCTGTGCAGCCTGCTGCACAGTAATGGCTCTGGGGAGTTTTCCATTAGGTTCTATATATTCTGAGCCCTCTTGGGTTGGCAATTCTACCTTGAGGTAGCTGTCAGTATTGGGAAGAGCTGTGGGTTCACAACAGGTGCCACTTTGAAACAGCCTGCTAGTAAAAGATAGCTGCTAGCAAGGGATCTGTGAAGAAAAATCTTTAATGTTGAATGAACTCGTAATATAAGAATCCCAGTGGTTTTTTGAAATGCCAATTTATTACTCTTCATATAAAATATAGAGAGTAACACATTTTCCACTGCCCGCCAGCTTATTGCTTTAAATTATTCCTGCAAGGGTCACTCCATCTCTCAATACAAGGTACCTGTATGTTCCTTGCCCTTCATTTTACTAATTTTATGGCACACCCCAGAGCTCATAAATTAAAATGCAAACACAGCACTTTATTGTAGATTCTTGTAATTAATCATAAATGTCTCCAGTTACTGACTGTTCCTGGAGTTACTTCTTTGGTCTCTGGTAACATCATTTGAGAACCAGCGTAGTGTATTGATTTGAGTGTTGGACTATGATCCTGGAGGCCGGGGTTTGATTCACTGCTTGATTATGGAAACCCCCTGGGTGACCTTCGGCACATCACATAGTCCTAGCCTGCAGAATAGCCCAGGATATGCTCACCTAAGTCAGAAGTGACTTGAGGTTACATAAAAACAACATGTTGATATAGTATAGAAATATAAGTGATACAGGAATAATTATTGTACAATTTATTGTGATTTTGTTGTATATTTGAAAAAAAAATGTAGCTAAAAAGGTTACATGTGAGATATAGAAAGTATCCTCACACCTGCTTCTTTGGGTACAAGAAAATAAGCATCAGACTTTTAGGTGGAGTCACCTCTCTCCTCTTTCCCGTGCCCCCAGTGCTGGCTTCAGTTTTGCTTAAACTAGAATTCCTTGCTGTTTCTGAGTCAAGAAACTCTGGCTGAATTCCAGTTTATAAACTATGTTTTTAAGTACCTGGCTAATAAAAGTACTTCAGTCAAGTTCAATCACCTGTTTTGGATATTACTAGGAATTAAAGGATTGATCTACAGCTGCACATTTCACAATCTTCAGTGTTAGCCATTCACTTAATTGTATTAATGGCCCTTGAAAATACCAGTGTGTTTAGGGTCACATGTCTAGAGAGCTGAAATCTATGGGAAATTAGTTGAAACCTTAGCTGCAATCTGGCATGTCTCAGTGTAGTGTAGCAGTTCTGCTTGCAGAAATACATTGTGCTGAACTGTTTACCACTACCATGACCTCCTGTAGAGCCACTGTGCCCACTGCCGTTCATACCTGGAGGAGAGGAAGGAGATTTCTGAAGCATCTGATTATCTCCTGCTACCTAGACACAAAGAAACAACATCATCTACTGAGATCTGTGAGGGGGGTCCTCCCTGACTCTCAGCAACTTAACTTCTGGTTATGAGGACAGAGCCAGGCACCTGTGTGATCCTCCCAGACATGAATGGGAATGAGTGGGATCTTCACTATTTCTGATGGTAGTCAGCTTTGGTCACTGTGGAGACAGGTGTGGGACACCAACTTCTACAGCTACCCAAAATAGACATATGCAGGTATAGGGTTCTTTTATGCTTGTATATGCTATTGACAGGTAGGCAGCCAATATATGTTAATCTTTACAGTGTGATGACTCTGCTTTTGCTGCAGTAGACTAACATAGCTGCCCAGATGTCTACCCTGTTCATATGTAAAGTAAAGAATCTAGTCTTTACCATGAATTTTTAAAAGATGAGAGTTGTGGTTGAAGAAAGCAGAACCTACTGTCTTACTTGCTCCTGCTTTGATGCCAGATGTCAACTGGTCAGTGAGAAAACTGTGATATACAGAGTTTGTGTGTGTGTGTGTTTGGGAGTGGAATTTTGGAATCTGTGCACATTTCATATTTACAAAAACAAAACATTTTCCCCAACATGGTATGTTTTGGATTGCAGCTTCCATTAGCCCCAGTTTGTATGATAAAAGACTATAGAGTACGAGAACTGTAGTCCAAAACATCTGGGTAGAAGAGATCCTTTGCAATAATAGTTCGTATAGGAACAGAGCAGCCGTATTGATACCTGGTTTCCCCATTGTATTGGATTTGACCTTCAGATCGACAATAGAATAGTGACTTCCCTTGGCAAGAAATGCATGCATCATATAAATAGAATAGAAGCAGTATGGCCAGAAAATGTGTATATGTTATGTTCTGGTTGTGGTATTTCTTCATGGAATTTCTGGAGCCACATGGGTAGTTAAATTTATGTGCTTTACTGAACAAAGTAGCCTATTTTTAGGAAGAGACCTTTCTTTTTGTCCTCATCGTCATTGTAGATATATTATCAGTGCTTTACAACTATCAAAGTGAATGAAGTATTTGCAGAGTACTGCTTTGAAGTCATAAACTTTACAGCTGTGTATCTTCCTCTGATCTGATGATGTACTATGGCATCTTTATTTAAAATACAATAGCGTGTCTGTTGCATGTGTTCAAAATAGATTTCCTGAGGGCTATATCAAGGGTTCTGAAGGCTCCTATTTTATAATACATCTCTGTGATGGAAATTCAACCCTAGCTTTCAAGTTAATACTTACAGACAGATATTGATATCCTTTTAATAGGATAACTTTTTAGTGTACAGGCTGAAAGCGGGTTTGTCGTCTCAGTCTCCAAGCAGGTTGTCAGTAAATTGCTTTTTGGCATATGAAGACAATGTGAATGCACAGCATTTATTTGAAAATTAATTAGTTTAGGATATAGCATTTGTAAGAAAAGCTTGTCAAACCTAGTTCAGTGATCCTACTTGCCTTTATTGCTTGCTATGAGGAGAGGTCAGTTGGACTTCGGTGGTTTGAGGCAAACCCCCAAATCTTCATTCCAGGAGTGGTACTAGTGTTTGCGTTGGGAGGAGAATATGATGGGAGCCTGCTTTTTAGCTGCAAGCAATCTTCCACAGACCCATTCTGACTTTGACTTACATTATTTTTGGACCCACCATCCCTGAAATGCCTAGCCAAAATGACTCATAGCTGACTCCAAGTTAGGAGAAGAGGAGCTATCTCAGGGATGTACAGAATATTCAAGAAGTTTTTCATCCCTAGACCCATCAAGATATGCTGTCAAAAACTGTCACCCACCAGCAGATTTTGCCCCTGTGCAAAAGTAAAAAGACAAGCACTTCTTTTTTTTGTCAGCAACAGCAATAACATAAACTGTGGACTCTTCTAGGCTGGTCTAAAGAATCATGAGATCTCTTCTAGTTCCTTGAGTTTTCATGAGTTTTACTGGTTGCTGTGACTTCAGCCTGTTCTATTTTATTTGGGGCCTCTTCATAGCGATTTTTTGGATTCATACTAGGATTCTTCCAAATGTTTTTTTTTTTTTTAAAGGGGGTATTGTCGGTTGAGATGGTTCTGTAGATTTGAAATGTAGATTTGCCCCACTGAGTGCTAAAGGGACATTTCACTGATACTCTATAGTTCAAACACTATAACTCTTTAATTAAAAAGGGAGGAAATAGAATAATAATGTTTTGTTCTGATACATCCCAGAATTGAAAAGAAACTCACTAAAGAGTAAGAATAAAATATTACAGGGGGTGCAAAGAAATGCAGAAAATTAGTCTGGAACAAGCTTTTTTTTTTTTTTTTTAAAGAGAGCTACAACAACGTACCCTTCCTATCTCAAATCTCAAGTAGAAAGCCTCTTGTGAAGAGTTCCAGGCTCCTGCAAGTTGTCAAATCTAGTATGAATCTTGCACCCCTAGAATGGTGGTGTCAGGCCAGCAGCCATCACAGAGGGAAAAATCTTACTGCCATCAAGCTGAGCATACTGTTTGGCCTTAAATAGAAAGAGTGGGCACCCATAGGACTCACAGCAGACTCCCCCACCCAGCTTTTGGTGTGTTAATTTGAAATAAAATACCTGGAAATACAGGGTTTTTGGCATCCTTTTGAATGATTATGCAGAAAAGTCTTTCTAGCCCTTAAGTAAGGGACATTGTAAGGGATGCTTTAACCTCCCAACATGTTTGTGGAAGAAATCTTCCATGACCTGCTTTTCATGTTGTAGCACATTTTCATGAGAGTTGTTATTGGCTTGCCTGCTTAATAGGGGTGATTGTTAGGGAACAAATTCAGTGAGGTTTCTCTGAGAGATTCAGCGGTGTTTGCAGATTTTATTCTGGGGTGTTGTAATTTTTTATTGCAATAAAAAAGGTGCAAATTGGCTCTTGACTCCCATTTTCATCTAAGCAGGGTGTTGCTAACTTGATTAGTGTGTCTCTTATCTTAAAACAAGTGAAGTAGTTTCCAGGACCTTTCTTAATGACCCTTAATTCACAATGTTTGTTGTTACAGATGCAGCGGTAAAAGCTGCAGCTTCACAGAATCATGTATTCTTAATTAGGCTTTCATTAGTTTACAACTTTTTACCAGAGTTTTCTTGGTGAGAATAAAAATGTGAGTTTACCACTAAAGTAAATCAGCTGCATTGAAAAGAAAGGACTTGGATTCTTTGGCATTGATTGTTGTTGAGTGCCTTGATGTTATTTTCTGAGTTATGGAGACCATAGGGCAACCCTTGGCAAGACTTGTTGAACAAGTCTTGCCAAGGGTTGCCCTATAGTCTCTATAACTCAAGAAACCCTAATCTCCAGAGTGCTAGTCCAGCACCCAGACTTCTACTGCGTCGCATCGTTTGCTCATGTATAATTGTGTTTCAGCTAAGAAGTTGGCTTTGGAAAATGTGCTCCTCCTTTTCTCTTCCTTTCACCTTTGAGGAGAATCAACACTCTGTTTTGGCAGTATGGAAAGATTGTGTAGAAAGGTGTAAACCATTCCTCTTAACTTGACACACAAGTGAAAATGAAGACTTTTCAAAGTTTTCAGTACAGCTGAAGAAGCTGTCTCAGAGGAGAAATAAATTGACCAGCCTTGTCCTTAAATAAACCAGACTTTATCTTTGTTTGAAATATCAGTTGCAGGATGAAGTTTCTCTGGTGTTAGATTTCCCTTGGCAGTAGTAAGGTGTTTCTTCCTCTTTCCCCTCTTTCCCCCTCTGTTACTGTACTGTAACCTTCAGTACTGTGTGCATTCAAGTCATTTTCAACTTACGACCTGTAATGTTTTCTCTCTGTTTTTTTTTTTTTGTTTTTTTTGGTGGCAAGATTTATTCCAAGGAGGTTTACCATTACCTTCCTCTGAGACTGAGAGAATATAACTTGCCCAAATTCACCCAGTCTGTTTCTTTGGCTGACTGAGGATTCAAACCCCAGTCTCCCAGAGTCCTAGGCCATTTCCACACTAAACTGTTATAGTGCTATTATTCCACTTTCAACATCGTGTGAAATCCTAGGGTTTGTAGTTTATTGAGACCCAAGAGCTCTCTGACTGAGAATTCTAAATGCCCCTCCCTGACCTGCAGACTCCAGGATCCCATAGGGTGTTGAAAGTAGAACAATAGCACTGTAACAGTGTAGTGTAGAAATGGCCCTAGTCCAACACTCAAACCACTGTACCACACTTTCCATCATCTTATAGACGAACAGATTTTAGGGTGTGTGTTTTTTTTGGTGTGTGTGTGTGTGTGTGTGTGCTTTGTTTGTAATATCCAAGTTATCTCCCACTATACAGATATAAGCAGTATGCATTTCTTCCCAACTCTTCATTCTTTCTATTTCTGATATTTTGACTTAGTTGGTTCCATTACTTACAAAGTGAAAATGGCACCATCCACACAGAAGAAGGAGTTGTGAGCAGGCCTCAAGGCTTTCATAATTGTTAAAAAAAAATAGAAATTAAAAAAAAAACTCATGGGAGGAACAAGAGGAAAACCCTAAATAGATGTGGGCTAAGTGTGCTTAATGACCTGAAATACTGTACTGACAACTTTGTAGGAGGAGATGAACAGCTGCAAAGGAATGGGAGAGAGGATGTGTCTGTACCACGTAGTGATAGCACTTTGATTCCCCTTTAACTGCAATGGCAACATCCTATGGAATCCTGGAGTTTGCAATTTAAGGAGTATATAGAATTCTCAGCCCAAGAGCTCTAGTGCCTTACAAAACTGGAAAACCCTAGGATTCCACAGGAAGCAGCTTAGACAGTTAAAAGTGGAATCATAGTGCTATACTTGTGTAGTGTGAAAGGCACCTGGGTTAAAGAAACACAAAACATTTTCAATTCAGATTTTGGGTAGATGGTTAGCAGGCTCAGACTAGGATATAAGCTAAGAGTCAGAATGAGTTCTCTGTGCTTGATCCAGAATCCTTTGTGTGTGAATAATCTCTTTTCTAATTATATAGAAAAATTACAGATCTACAGCATTTATATTAACAATGGGGAGCCAGATCTTTTGTCTGATATCACATCTCTTCTGTTTTGTTTTGTTTTTCAAAGTGAAAATAAGTGAGCACAGAGGCGCACTGCATGGTAGAAGGATGATTCAGCTGAACTGATCTGATCTGATCCTAGAAATAATTAGTTAAATAATAGATAGTTTATTACCTTAAATTTGATAATTTTTAAACAATGATGCATGCCACACTGTTAATATGTGAACATATGAACTATGTTTAATGTTTCACGGTATTTTAATTTCTTTCTTTTGTAGGTAAATCTGTGGATTGGGCATTTTGGCTGCATATAGTATTTTTAATTTATGGCTTAAAATTTAAAAGTAATACTACTAATGATTAAAACAGGAGGTTACGTTTATCTTTTTCACTAAAAAAAGGTATACAGTAGGCCCTTGGTATCCACTGTGGTTTGGTTCCAGGAGCCCTCATGGATACCAACATTTGGGATGCTCAAGTCCTAATGGAAGTAGGTGCCAGTGCCTATCACTGTGTGTGTGTGTGTGTGTGTGTAGATAGATATAGGTACAGATTTAGGTATAGGTACAGATATAGATATAGACATAGGTATAGTCATGTTTAGTTAGCTAAAACTGTTGGAAAATGCTAGTGGTCATCAGGACAACAAACATCACCATTAGTTCTTCCATCTGTTCTTGACCATTGACCATGCTGGCTGGGGCTGATGAGAGTGCTAGCTTAAAATATTTGGCATATCTCAGATTGGGAAAGGCCAGCATGCATTCTAATAATGAACTGTTTGGTGGTTCAGTATTCTGTTTTGAAAAGAAACACTTAAGGAATCTGTTAGTTAGATTGACTATTTTAATTGTGTTTTTTTCCCCATTAAGGTGCTGCTGCTAAAGATAGTTGACCTAGATGAAGCCTCTGATCCCCCTCACCCTTCTTGCCTGTGGCTCCTTTAATCCCATAACAAATATGCACTTGCGTTTGTTTGAACTAGCAAGAGATCACCTCCATCAAACAGGTTAGTCTATAAACCTCTCTGGAAAATCAGTGTACTGTGTTAGAATGAGGAATTGTTCTGAAATTCAGAAACATTTCACACCATTTCAGCACATTTAGTTCCCTTAATTAAAGCTCAGGACTGAAATCAAATGTTTCACAGCATGCTAAATAGAAACTTTGTACTTTTAGCACCTCTTGAACAAGGGCACAAAACATGGAGATATAAAATAGGATTTTCACACCACTATAGTGAAGTTTTGTCAGTGGTTTAGTGGAATAATTGCAGATTTAAGCTTGGTGACAAGGACTTTGCCCCATTTTTAAGGGGGAAAAGAAAGGTTAAATTGCATTATCACATCTGTGTATTGATCTTACCATTTAATCTAAAGAAAAGATAGCCCATTTGCAGTTTTAACAAGAGAAATTGGAAAACAGTGCATGTTCATTAAGGTTGCTTTCATTCAGATGGCTCCTAGTGCTCCCAATCAAAAAGACATTGTGCAGCTATTCCATCTTTTCCTCTATAACAGATTATGTGTACAGAATAAAGGCAGACGTAGCGAGGGCATGACACTGCTACAAGCTGAAGCTGACATTGCCTGGACGCCTCCCCCCAATAAAATTTGCTTGAATGCGGCACCTTGATTGCACAGTAAAAGCCTTGTCTGAAAGCACTTGAAGATGTAGCACTGTTTCATCAAAAAGAACATTGGCAGAAGATGTCAGAAAAGCTATGTTGCAGTAGCTTCCATGTTCTGCTAAGATGAACAGAACAGTTAATGACCCAAACAGCTCTCTGGGTCATGTTCATTCAGGCACCAGCAAAAACTCGAGGTAGGGATGAGCAGATATCCATTTAAAGATCTGCAGTTCACAGTTGCTGGCAGATGGAGCGTTTCCTGTGGATGCTTTGAAAGCAGGAAACAAAACAGTCAGCAGATTGCAAATATCAGATACATGGCCAAAGAAATGAAGATGCTTACAGTTAAGACTTGGAATATTGTATATGAAAGGGTTAGAAAAACTGCAACAAAATACTGTATGAATTACTGCTGACAAGCCAAAGTGCTCAAGTAATTTATGTTAACAGCTGAAATGAAAGATGGCCCTCTATAATGGGTCAGTATGATTCTCAGCCACAGATAGTATTTCTTTTCAGTCCCTCCTTTATCTTTTTTTTTCAAGAATGGCATGCACGTGCATGCATGCACACACACACACAGCTTCAGTGAAAACTTTTTTATCCTAACCTTTTTAGTTTTTTTAGTTAAAATTTGTTTGTGGTTTTTGGATACTTGAAATGATGCTGTTGGGGTTTTACTATGGCTTTGTTCTGTGACAATTTAAATTTGTGTTAGATTTTACTTTGTGTTTTACTGCATTTACAGAACTTAATGGTTTAAAACTTTATTTCTGATCCATCTGAACAACTGTAGCTATTGGGTGGGATAAACATGCCATAAGCAGTATCTTTGTTGTTGGCCCCTCGTTCATAAGGAACAAAAGCTGAGTGTGCTGTTACGAAGGCCAACTTTGACAGTGCTTTGAAATGGTTTTCAAATTGCAGCTCCTACAATGCTCCATTCAGCTGGCATTTTTCAAAAGAGTAACTTTTCCAAGTTCTGAATTTAAGCAATTTTTGTTGCTGTTACTATATACACAGAGGCACATGGAAAACTTAGGGACCCTGGGAAATGAGAAAGTTCAACAACAATCCCCTCTTTGAAGCTGCTATTTGCTTTTTTTTTTTTAATTTTAAAAATAAATTTTATTTAAATTCACATACAAAAGAAAAAAAAGAAAACATAACATAACTTATAAACAAATATACATTCATACATTTCATACAAAACATACCATACAAAATTACATTAAACAAACTCACATACCAACATAAAAAAATAATAATACTACATACTACCTAAATTACATACTTACATAAAACCATACTTACATACAATGTTACTTAAACATCTTCTCATTTCATACATACATTGACTTCTTTCTTTAATCCATTGGATAATAACAGCCTATCTCTTCTCTTCTATCCTGCTTATCATCTAAACATCCTCTAATCTTTATTGCAGTATCTATACTCTGACTTTTTACATGCTTATCACCATTCTTCCTAAGCAAAGAAGGTCTTGTCTGGTACCATAGTCTGTTCCAGATATTTGTATAACAAATAAATCTGTATGTTTATTCCATTCACTTTATGTCCCATCTGGGTAGGCGGTTAAATAGAGAGATCGAATCCCATCTACGTCTCCTCTGACACAGAAGCATCAGTGAAGACCCTTGGAGCAGTTTGGTTTAGCTCTTAGGAGTTATCACAGCCATTTTTGTGTCAAGTTGGTTTGGCTTACATTGTAGAACATGAAGTCAAGGCAGTAGAACCACCAGATTCTAATTTTTGATCAAGATAGATTCTTAAATTCCATGAAATGAAAATGCTTCTGTGATAGCAAAAGTAAATAGGGGCATGATCATCCATATTTATTTATTTACAAAGCTTGGACACTTACTTTTAAAAAATAATTAATTACAGTTACTAGTTCCAAGGTCCAACAAATAGTTGCTTACTGTTACAGTTTCTTTTTCTTTTTTTAAAAATATATATGTAATGTTTTTTCATTTTTCATTTCCTGTTTCCCAAAAAATCACTAGAATGGTTATGCTCTTTCTAGTTAGTGGTTTTTTTTAAAAAAAAAAACTGTCACAATGCTACATGCCACTGTGTGAGCAAATATTGGACTGTGTTACTCACCGTTTATCCACCATTTGGTGAAGCCACAAAGCTCATAACTTTAAAAGTATTGGAAAAGTTGCTGTCATACCACTGCTATTCAAAGCAGTATTTTTTTGGATCAGTGCCAGTCCAGAAACCATTGGCTGTATGGTTTCCAAGAAAGTAACAAGCTTCCAAGAAAGAAAGAAACAATTTTACCTAATGAACACAAATACAGTGCCAGTCCCAGCTACAAGGAGGGGAAAGCTTGCTGGTCTCCCACATCAGAGAGTTTACAAAGCACTGAGTTACACTATAAAAAGTATAATGTTAACGTTACAGTTATAGCATTATATAGTTACATTTTTTTTATTGGGGAGAACACATGATTGCAATTAACTAGTTGTCTGTAACCAGCATGTAAGTACTTATTACCAAGCTTTCAAACACCATATTTATCACTGTTGCAGTGAAAACTTACTGATGCTGCATATTTGATGTTTGAGGTGCAAGTTCAACATGACAAAATTTTTATTGGGGTTCATGTAACAGAATGATCTGGATCTAACAAATGACTCTGTATCAGTTTTAAGAAATTCTTGAATTTCCCTACAGTTCAGAGCAAAGACTAGAAAATGGATGTGGGATTTGGGACTTGTAGTCCAAAAAGCAACCTGTCAGTCTCTCAGCCAGAGTACTTATGGATGTGAACATAAGTACCATAATGACTATGGTTTCCTGAACAGAATGCGTTGATTATCATCATCTGCTAGGAAACACACACACAGACTTTCATAGAGGTAGCTTAAAGGATTTTGCAAACAAATAGGAAGGGTCTGTGTGCCTCTCTCACACACATACACACCTGTTTCTCTTCCACTCAGCACAAGTTACTTCTTCAGTGATTTTTTAAATACTTTTTGTGAAGGCTTTCTCATTCAACACAATTTCCTTCCTTTTCCCCTGTATTTGCCACTCCTAAGTACAGGATTTTATTCCCTAAGCAACCTTGTCTCTGCACATTAAATGAATGTCTCTCTCTTCTGTTGGTGCAGTGGGCAAATATTATAAAGTCACTTCCTAAATATAATGCATGTGGCTGTAGACCAATGAGTAGCTGGGAGAATAATGCACCTTTTTGTATTTTATTATTACTCATGTGAAACCTTGTTTAACTTTTCATGCCTTGTCATGCCTGGTTAGATTTTTCTCTCCATAATGTGATTCAATTTCTTGTTCTACAAGTGCCTTTTAGTACTGTGCTGATGTCAAGTATCTTTTTGCAATCTGTTAGTTCTAATGCATTCAGACCCTCATGTTCCCTTGTGCTGTTATTATCTTGCATTGCTTTCTACAATTTCAAGATGGTCAGGAATGATCTATGTATTTTACCTTTAATGTCATCATTCTCTGTAGAATGTTTTGGCCTACAAAATGAGAAGAATATAAGATGGAGCTGACTTGGGTGAAAAAAATAGAGAATAAAAAAGCCTGCTACTTAAAGTCAGAGTTAAACACGTATAAGTGATTGTTTTCATCTCCTTTCTTGACTGTATTCCCTTTGGCCACCAATGTGACTAGAGGGTTGCATACAGAAAGTTTTCAGATTTCAGCTTTGATTGAACCCTTGATTGATTATTTATCTATTTATCAAATTCTTTATATGGCACTTACTATCTAAATATCACAGGACAGTGTAGAAGAAAATCAACCTGGCCAACTTAAAATAAGGTAAACAAACATGATGCTGGAGAAGAGTTCTATGAATACCCTGGCCTGCTAAAAAGATCAATGAATGGGTCCTTGAGCAAATCAAGCCTGAACTCTCCCAAAAGCCAAGGTGACTGAATTGAGGCTGTTTTACTTTGGAAATACCATGAGAAAACATGACTCACTAGAAAAAAACAATAATACCTGGTAAGGAAGGAAGCAGGAAAAAAGGAAGTGTGCATTACAGATGAATAGACTCGATCAAGGAAGATACAGTCCTGAATCTGCTAGACCTGACCAAGGCTGATGATGATAGTGTGACTTGGAGGTTTCTCATGCATAGAGTCACCATAAGTTGAAATTAACGGCAGTTAACAACAATAAAAAGTAAAATGATTTTAAAAGATTAAAAACATCTTAAATAACTTAGCATGTTTTTTAAAAAAGACAATTTAAAAGCATTTAAAGTAATTTAAAACTGTTTGAAAGCATGCTACTGTTTGAGTTTGTATAATCCGCATAATACCGCCACCACTATGACGTATGTCTAGCTTTATTAACTTCTGGTGACTTGTTGCAAACAATTGAGCTTCAGAGATCTTCACCTCTGGAATGGAAAGTGTTGAGAGAAGAGTGAAGGACAGAGGAAATGTAAACTTAACACACACACCCATGATGGTTGCAAAATGCTCATATCAATAGAGAATTTTTTTTTTTTAAAGAGTATTTTTATGGTAACTCATCTTGGTCTGATTAGGACAGGGCTGGGGAATGTGCAGCCTATGAGGACCAGAACTCATTTAAAAAAAATAAATAGAAAAAAATGCTCCCACATCACCCGGACTACCACCACAGTCATGGTGGTTTGGTTTAATTCTCCTATCAGCAGAATAAAATTCCTTCAAATACAGTTGGCCCTCCTCATTAACTAGGGTTAGGGATGTAGGATCCCTGCAAAAGGAGAAAAATTGCAAATATTAAAATGTGTGTATGTGTCTGTGGTTGAGGGATGGTGGGGAAACAGGCACCCAGGGTCCAAACCAGGTCAGAGAAAGGAGAAGGAAGGAGTGGGTTTGCATGGTCACCCTGTACTTTCTCTCTTTGCCCATCTCCTTGGTTTGGTGTTTGGGGGGCATTCAGAGAGTTTATGGTGCTAAGAAGTAGGGCTGTGAGCCCTCCTTAGCTGGCCAGGCAGCGGCTGATGGAGGAGGAGGAGGATAACCTGAGGCGGGTTTTTAAAGGGATGTGCAGCCTGATCAGATCTGCCAAGAGGGAAGGTTTTCCCAGAAAAGAAGTCCCTGAGGGGTGGGGATGTAGTTGGAGAAACTCACAAATAAGTCCATGAAAGTCTAACCCACAAATGTGGAGGGCTGAAAGTAAATCAAAACTGGGTATGACTTCCAGTCACTTCTGAATTGCCTAGAACACATCACTGTGGTCTGCCACTGGAGTTCAGACAAGAAAATTGACCCTGGTGCCATTGTTCATCCATGTGTCACATACGTAAGAAGTTAGTGTTCCCTCTGATTTTTAAAAAGATTGGTTGAACAGCAGTACCATCTGTCTTGCGCACTACTTCTCTGCTGATATTGGCCTACGGTTTGTTTTGTTTTACTTTGTTCTTTTACCTGGATTCCAAGGAATGTTTATTCTAATTTATGGCTTTATATACTATCATGGACATTTCTCAAATAAAAGCATATTCTGTTTTAACATAATCATAGTTGCTTGCACAATGAGAATTGTTTAGAATACTGAAATGTGGAGATGGTGTATCAGCTGTGTAACTAAGTTTGCAATCTTAGACTTTCTAAGTCAGTGGTTCTCAACCTTCCTAATGCTGCGACCCCTTAATACAGTTCCTCATGTTGTGGTGACCCCCAACCATAAAATCATTTTCGTTATTATTTATTTATTTATTTATTTATTTATTTATTTATTATTTAGTTAGTTAGTTATTTCCAACATCAAATAGATTGGAAACACTGCCCTGAATCACTGCTCTGAATAGACTTCTAATGCCTAAAAGCTGGTAATCCTCCCCCTTTTTTTAAGCACAGAAAGCGTCCATCAATGCCAGAATTAAGGCAGTAGTTCTAGTTCTGAATGTTGGGTTTCCACAGTTCAAAAAGCCAGTCACTCCCAAAGGCAATGCCAAAACAGCCCACATTTTACACAAGGCGCAGGGAGGAAAGGACAGGGAGAGAGGAAAGATGGTGGCGGCATAAGCAGACACATTTTGTTTCACTCCCTCCCTTCCTCCCTCCCTTAAAGGGAGTGCGGATGCTGAACATACAAAAAGCGAGGAATGCAAGACAGTCAGGACGAAGAACACAACACGTGCATGTGGCAAGCGCCAAGGGTCCACGCACAACAAAAGCGAGAGGAGAAAGTCATCCTGGCTATTTCTGCACTAGACTGTTATAGCGCTATTATTCCACTTTCACCATCCTATGGAATCCTGGGGTTTGCAGTTTGAACCCCAGCGAAGGGGTCTCAGAAGCACTGCTCCCATTGGCTGTGAGGCCACCTTCTTTTAAAAGGGGGGCAGGATTGAGGAGCGACGACCCCTGTGAAATGGTTGTTCGACCCCCAAAGTTGACCCCCAGGTTGAGAACCACTGTTCTAAGTAATAAGTCCCATAATATGTATAGAATTACATGCTAAGAAAGAAAAAAACAGATTTTGCTGCAAAGAATTGATTGATTGGGACATGAAGTTTAAAATGGGGAGCCAGGAGAAAGGTGCAGTGGTATGTTGTTGTGTGCCTTCAAATTGTTTCCAAATTATGGTGACCCTGAGACGAACCTACCATAAAGTTTTCTTGGCAAGGATTGTTCAGAAGGAGGTTTCCTTTGCCTTCTGAGGCTGAGAGAATTTGTCTTGGCCAAGGTCACCCAGTGGGTTTCCATAGCTAAGCAGAGATTTGAACCCTGTTCTTCAGAGTTCTGGTCTAGCAGTCAAACCACTACATTCTTTGGAATAGTATACAGTGGCTTCTCCATATTTGTGAGAGTTTGGAGTGCAGAACTCTTGTGAAAGTGGAAAAATGACAAATAATTCCCCTGGTGATCCACCTCCCATTCCCTTCTGGGGCTCTGATATGAGAGCCTTCATTCTCTGCACCCAGGTCAGAGGCAAGGAAGTGGGAGGGGAGCTCCTGAAATGGGAGGGAAGGAGCGTATGTGCCCCTTGCATTGCCTTACCTTTTGCCTCAGTGCGATTTCTCAGCACTAGGGCAGAGGCAAACAGTGGGCAGGGAGAGCTCAGGAAGGTGAAGGAAAGTGCACACAAGTCCCCCTCCCCGCCATTGCCGTACCTTTTGCCTTGGCATGAGTTCTCAGTAATAGGGCAGAGGCAGAGGAATGGGAGGGGAGAACTCTGGAGGAATGAAGAAAAACACACACACATGCATGCATCTCCCCCCTACACACACACATCGCATTGCCTTACCTTTCTTTCTCCACACTGGCAAAGCACAAGGGAATGGGATGAGGAGAATGAGGGGGACGCACAGTCACCTTATGAATAATCAAATTTGTGAGAGTCAAACTTGCAAATGTGGAGGGAGAAATATACTCAGTGTCAACTCATTTAAAAGAAGATAAAGGCTGCATTGCTAAGGGAGATAACATAGCTTAGTGGTTGGGGAGGAATAGCACAAAGTTTATGTCTCCAGCTATACCTGTAGTCCAACATATCTGGTAGACACTAGGGTTTGGGAAAGCAAGATGAGTTGTGGAAAGGTTCTGATCCTTGAATGTGATACCAGCTTTTTCACAAATAAATAGTGCGATGAGAGAGTCCAAACAGTAGTAGATCATAGGATCAGAAGAATCAATTTTAATATCAGTAACAGAATGTGGAGTAAACTGTGTCTTCCTTTTAGAGAAATGTGTATATTATTTAGCTTTTTTGTAAACCACAGTGGGCTGAATATCAGTGCTAAAAAGTGTCTCTGGTGAAAACAGTTAGGGGCTAGATCAGTGTAGGTATATTTTAAGGGACCAGCTCTGTCCTACTGCTTAAGAAGCCATCTGTGCACCATCCTTTCCAAGGACCATGCTGCTTTTTGTTTGCATGTACTGTCCCAGACATGAAATGATGTACTGTGCAAAAGCCCATTGTAGACCACCTGTCCATCTGTGTATTCTGAAGACTGTCCCTTCTTCTTGGAACAAATATCTATACAGTAGTTGCCAGCTGTCAACTGCTTGCCAGCAATTGCAACATCCTTTCTAACATGACAGTATCATCCTGATAGCAGCTGTATTGGAAATTGCCCTTTAATCCCTATTAACAAATGTTGAATGCATGTTAAGATCCAGATACCTGATAGGAACAGGAAGGGTGCATGGTATTTAATACAACTCCTACTGCCACTACCACCCTTAGTCAGAGATTTGCATCATATTTAAAGCAACTGCTTTGCAACTAAAAGAAGAAACTGTCTGATCCCAGGTGCCAGGTTAGTGTCAGATTTAATTAATGTCACAGTGGTTGCTGGCATGAGTTTAACTTTGATTTTCCATTACAGAATGAAACTTGGGAAAATTAAATACTGCATGATAAGATATTTCCATGCAATCTAGAGAAAAGGTTAGAGTGTAATCTGTGATAATTCTGTTTAAACCCTGAAACACTGTCTTCTTTAAACCTCTGGAGCTTAGAGGGATGTTGCAAGATATAAACTAAATATATAAATTCATTATATTATGTTTCCATTCATTAACCAAACAAAGCCACATAATACTAAGACATGTCTTCTTTTCCCCACCTAGGAACAGCATCTAAAATCTTCAGCATCCCCCATCTTTAAATGTATTGTGCACACAGAAATTAAATTATTTTTAAGGAATATTTATAATTTTATTGTATAAAGTTTTGAATCTATTTATTTAATGTTTTTAATGTTTTTATCTGTTGTACTGCATTGCTGGGGATCTGGTAGGCTGAATAATGATATGTCTATGCCATAAATGATTGAATGAATAAGTAAATAAAACATGATCCAGTTGTCATGTGCTTGGAAGAGGAAGGGCATATCTGGTTGCTGGCCTTGTACCAGTCACAGTCCACAATCACGGTCACATTTTTACTTTGAATATCTTCCTGGACAAGATCTGGGTAAGGGATGGAGAGAACTTTGGTGGACAACCTATGCAGAGAAATGGACAGGGGGATTGTGTGTCTATTAGTTCTGCTGGATCTCTCAGTAGCTTTCAGTATCACTGATTATGTCGTCCTTCTTAGTCACCACTCTGGGATGGGACTTGGAGGTACTGTCCACAGTGACTCCATTCTTTGCTGGATAGGTGCTCTGAGAGGGTGGTGCTGGGAGATACCTATTTGACTCCTTGGCCATTGGCTTGTGGAGTCCTTCAGGGTTCTGGCTTGTCCCCTATGCTATTTAACATATATGTGAAACACCTGGGAGAATTTTTCCAGAGTTTTGGGGTCAGGTGTCACCAGTATGCTGATGATACCCAGCTCTTTTATTCCTTTCTACCTAATTCCAAATAAACTGCTCCTATGCTAAACTGGTCCCTGGCAGTTGTAAGGGACAGGATGAAGGCAAACAAATTGGTCTTAATCCAGACAAGACAAAGGGGCTTTTTGCCATTCAAAAGACAAATCTGGGAATAGGGATTTGGCATGTGTCCAGTGGTGTTACATTCCCCCTAAAACTCAGGTTTACACCTTGGGGATACTTCTGGATTCAACTTTGAACCTGGAGGCCCAGGTTTCAGCAGTGACTACCAGTGCACTTGCACAGTGAAAACTGCCGACCTGCACCCATTCCTGAAGAAGTCAGATCCGGTCATGGTTATACATGTCTTGGTTACATCCCATTTGGACTACTGCAATGCACTCTACGTAGGGTTGCCTTTGAAAAAGCGCTCAGAAACTTTAGTTGGTCCAAAGAGCTGCAGCCAGATTGTTAACTGGGGCTGGCTACAAGGAGTGCACAAAACTCTGGTGTTAAAACAACTGCATTGGCTGCCAGTCCTTTTCCAGGCAAATCCAAAGTTCTGATTTTGACTTAGCCCTATATAGCTTGGATCCAGGTTATTTGAGGGACTGTACCTCCCTTTATGAGCCATTAGAGCTCTTAAGATTGTCTGGCAAGACCCTTCTCTCTGTCCCATCATGTTCTCAGGCTTGTTTGGTACAAATAAGGAAGAGGGCCTTCTTGGTGTCTGTTTCCAGTCTTTGGAACTCAAGAGAAGCCAGATTGGCCCTATTTCTGCTGTGTTTCAATCAGCAAGTTGGAACATTTTAGGCTTTTGGAAACTGTCTGGGATAAGGTTTTAGTGCTGTGCAGTGCTGTTTTTAAGGTTTGTGTACAGGATGTCCAAAAATTATCTTTACAGTTTCAGTTCTTTATAGAATTGAAATTGTAAAGGTAATTTTTTGAAACCTTTTATAATCTTTTAATGAACTTCAGTATTTTAAATGTTTCATGCTTTGACTTTATAAATTGATTGCTTTTGAAATAACTCTTTTAAAATAACTCTTATATTTATATAAGCTGATCTATCTGGTATTGATCTACAGATAGATCTTGTAGCACTTTTGAGACTAAATTAGAGAAAGAAGCTGGTGTAGTATAACCTTTTGCAGAGTAAATCTCCTTCATCAGATGCATGAAGTCTTCACTCCATGTATTTTATGAAGTAGACTTAGCCCCTGAAAGCTTATGCTGTGCCAATTTTTCTCTCATTTAGTCTCAGAGTTGCTACAAGATCACTTTGCATGCTAATACATGCTAACACAGCTATGTCTTTGAATTCTACCACCGTGGTATTGACGTGGTTCTCATAGATCTGCTGTGATCAGATTACTCTGACAAGGCCGGAGAAAATCCCCTTTTTAGGATGACTGGCATGATGCTGCCCAACCAGCAACTTGAATTCAGTTGGGCTCTGTGTGGTCTAAGGCCCTTTCTGCACCCTACCTTATATTGTCGTCTTTTGGTGGTCATTCCAGCAACAGCTCTGCTGGGAAGGGAGCACCATGGGAGTGCTCCTTTCTGCACTGACTGGCTCCCTGTCGAAAGAAGCACAGTGGACACACCTTTTCCTTCCACAGCACAGCTGGGCACTATCCCAGGCTGCGCTGGGGCAGGAAGCACCTCCATAGCTTTTCTGGCTTTTCCAGAGGCCAGGTAAGTGCAGGATGGTCGCGTGGTCATGATGGGGAAAACCTGTCAATGATTTAATCTGCGATTGCACTGGTTGGTGACGAGAGAAGGACGGGATCGCGATGATGTCTTGCAGAAGCATCATTGTGGTCCCGCTCCTCTCCCATTCCCATGCTGAGAGGGGAGGCTCCTGCAGAAAGGGCCTAGGTCTGTGCTGATGTTAGGCCTGACCATGATTATTGTCCTGAATAATTGATATGACTTTTTTTAATACCCTTAAAGTGTCCCGGTTTGGGAAAGAAAATCCTGATTGCTCCTCTGTCATTCTACATTTTCAACTGCTTTCAAAATCTCTTTTTCTCTGTCATCCACCTACTATCCCCCTTTGTCTTCTGATTAGTTCAGTTGCTGCAAATTGAGTTCAAAAGTAGTTTGCAATCATTTTAACTTAGCAGACACAGAGAAGAGGGAATAGAATTTTGCCTTTCCCAGTAGACTCAGGCAAATGCAAACTGTCACAGCCTCTCCTAGCTTGTGTGTTCTTCCTCATTAATGATGTTTACTATCTTGACCAGACTCTAATGTTGCTTAGTTGATATGTCCCTGTTTTCATCTATTAAATGTTAAGAGGGTATATTTTGGTAGTATCAAGGAACTGTAACATGGAAGACAGAGGTTGGATTTTATACCATTTTAATATTCAAGATGGCTAATTTTATATTTCAAGATGCTGCAGAGTCAACATGCCAGTCAAGGATATTTTTATTTCTCTGCTCCAGATTGAAAACAGGGAGACTGCTTTCTAACTGCAATTGTAACCAGCATGACCTGAAGTAATTGGTCTGTGATAAATATGATGCAATTTTATGGCCTCACTTCAGTTTTTCACTTTAATAGAAGGGTTTGCACTTTCTATTAAAGTATAGATTTGAAGTGAGGCTATAAATTACTTTATGGCATAGTTTAGAGTGCCCATTACTGGAATCCGCTAAAAATAGATTAGAAAAATCATCTGTCATGGCTAGATTATATATGATTGTCCCTGCTTACAAATTATACTGGGTAATATTTTAGAGCTTCTTGTCAACTCTGAAATTTTTGGCAAATTTCAGAGCAATCAGACAGATAAGGAAATTGCTACTTTATCATGTAATGTTTTGTGTACACAGAGGTAGGAACAGATTTGGCATTGTCTTTGTGGCATCTTTTTCTAGGTTCTTAATTTACAGCTAGTGAAAATATAGCAAGAAGAATTCTGAAGTTCACAGAATATCCTCTTCTGATATGAGCAGTCTGAGGCAGCTCTGGCCATTGTGAAATGACCAAAGGGCTGAAATCTTGAGTGCGCCAGGATCATAGCCCTTTTGGGAGATTTCCAGTTACAAAGGGCCATTGTCTGTGCCCTGTGTCCTTCCTTCTTGGTTGGCAGTAAAAAGTCAAAGATTCTGGCTGTGGTTATGACTCATTTGTGGGCCTTACAGGGCAACATAGGTATGAAGTTGCGAGGCAAGAGTGGAACAGGTCCCAGCAATTACTACATGACCACTTAGGCTTTGTTTTCCTTTCATATTTGTCTTGTTGCCAGGCCTTATATCTTGGGCCCCAGTAGTTGACCATATCCAGTTTGGGTTTGTCCTTCTTGTCTAGTATTAAATTTTATTTTCCTACTCTGGGCTACTTTTTGAGAAGGAAAGCACAGAATAGCAAAGTTTAATAATTTATTTATTAGAATGGATAGAGAGGCAGTCTCTCCTTTAGGACAAGCTTCATAATTACTAGTTTTCTGGAGGGGGACACTAGAAAGACAGGTGATAATACCTGTAACAAAACACATTTGCTTAAAACATTTATGGCATCATTCTGTTTCAGTTAGAGGCACCCAAGCTGGTTTAACTGAACAAATAACTTCTTTAAAAGTTAGCAGTTAAAAATTGTGGTAAATACAAAAACAACAGATAGGCAGAAATACAAATTCAACTTCAAGTCCAACAGACCAAAATCATGCCAGAATGTAAAGCTCTTCAACCTTTAAGTAAAAAGATATCAGGCTGGAAGCCAAATGAATGTCTAGGGGCTGTACATTACCCAGCTCAGACCCTATTGCATTTCCAGCCAATCAGACTTCAAATTGTGATGGAATATGCAGCAAATCAGAACGTTTTGTGGTACCTGAAAAACTAATAGATTTGTTATGATGTAATGTTTTGTGGCCACTGTCGACTGATTTCAAATGAACACGGGCAGTGCCCACAAAAGGTTATGCCATAATAAATGTGTTAAGTCTAATTATAAGCCTTTTTGCTTCAACTGAGTTAACATGACTGCCACCCTAGAAATTATAACAAACATGACCTCCCAAGATTGCCTGAGAGAATGATCACATGTATGGAGCAGGAGCAGTTCTTTGGAAATAATGACCAGTAATTTAAAACGAACCTGTGCATGAATTATAAGCTAAGGAAGCAGGACCTGCTGAACAAATTTTGTTCCCTGAGGCACAGGAGCAAATGAAATCCCATCCCTACATGGTCCTCATATTTGGCCACGTTATTTTAGCATCTGAGACAGAAATTCTGTAGATGTTTTTTCTGGCAGTAAACATTCAGTAATAATCTCCTTGCAAAAGTTACTTTATGACATCCTAATGTCAGCCTTGATTTTCTCATATGAGCTTTTAATTTTACTTCTTTTATTAAAGATTTCTCTTTATTTTGTGTAAGGTTTTACTTTTGCACAGTTATTCTTGACTTCTTGATCTTCTTATAAAATGCTAGCAATTTTAAAGTTTGAACTCATGGGTTTTTTTCTCCAGTCATACAGTAATCTTTCAGGGTTGTTTTTTTTTTTTAAGGCTATAATCCTATACTCATTTTCCTGGAATGAAGTCTTACTGAACTCAGAAGCTGCTTACTTTGGAGCAAAAGATTATCATTAATTTACTTCCTATCATTTTTCTGGAGAGAACTGTTGGGGAAGTCTCTTCTTCTTCTTCTTCTTCGCTAAAAACATCATAAGACTTCTGTGCAGAAGAGGAGATTTTAGGCATGGGACCTCATGCCTTCAGCTCCTAGAAAGGTTCTGTCATAATTGTGTTTGTGTGTGTGTATTGATAATATTTGGTTGTTTTAGTATTTTGAAATGAGAAATTGCCTTGACCATCTTGGAAGAAATTAGACATATCATCACTATGTTGCATGAGTACGATAAATAAATAAATTTGTTTGTTTGTCTATTTATCTATCAGTAGAAGTCTGAAGAAAGTCTTGATAGCTGAATATTAACTACTCAGTACTAAGTGGCTGAGGGGCAGAATGCATGTGTTGTGCTTGTAAGATTCTAAGTTGACTCCTGAATTTTTTGTTAAAGCATCTCTTTGTAAAAGTCTGGTAAAGATCCCACAGAGCTGTCACCATTCAGTAGATAATACTGAGTTAGAGGAACTAATGACCTAAGAAAGCTTCATACTTGTTCATCATAAGTAACTCTACAATTTTGAATAGTTGTAAGTTGACATCATTGCCAGTGCTAATCCATAAAAACATTTGAAATTCTTCATGTAGCTAGACATTTTCATTCAGTATTCAGTGTTAGGAAATGTATGGGTGAAAGCTGCAGTGCTACATTGCTATTTATACTTCAGAAAATTTTATTACTTTTAAGAAAATATCATATTGACTTTTTCCAACTTGAATTGTGGACTTTAGATCCTGGGTTGAAAAGCTTGGTTTTTTTTTTTTTTAATGATTTCATTACATTTCATTACAGTGTTGAGAAATAAGAGATTCTTTTCACATTTTAATTAACGTGTTCAATCATATGGATGGAGATCTATTAGCAAAGAAATGCAACTAAAGAAGGGTTTTGCTGTAACATTCCTGTCTTGATCTAAACCTTTTATTAACCATTTTCTTCACTGTCTATAGTGATGTGCTATGCCATGTACTGTTAAATAGAGTTGCAGAAAACATTTACAAAAACATGGCATTGTCACTTTAGAACAAGGATAAGGCATGATAATCTTGTTAACTGGTGTGCATCAGGTACAAAGAAATAAACATTGGTCAATTAAAACATTTATCAACTGAGCTATCTTGAAGCTGTTCTGGTACAGTTACTTGAACTAAAAATTCATTAACCTTATCTTCAGTCTGCCTAATCCTATGCATTATAGATGAAAAATGTTTCTATTTGCAGAAGGTTTTATGCTTATCCACTCTTCCTTTTAGTACTACCTAATGGAGTTAAGGCTTCAATAATAGAACTTCCAACAGTTTAATTGCAGGAGAGAGGGAACAATGGTTTTTACAGTTTGTGCAGTTTTCAGTTTCTCTTTTATCACCATTACAAACACAGATATGAAATGCTGGGTTTTGATTGTTGTTGTTTTCTTTCCCTTCCAAGGAAAGCACCAAGTGATCGGAGGTATAATTTCACCAGTTAACGATAATTATGGAAAGCAAGGATTAGTGGCAGCAAAGCATCGCGTAGCAATGGCTCGTCTTGCACTTGAGACATCTGATTGGATCAGAGTGGATCCTTGGGAGAGTCAGCAGAGACAATGGACTGAGACTGTAGTGGTTCTTAGGTAATGATGATATCATTGTTTTTATATAGGATATATATAATATAACCAGCACTGTGAGTGAATATGAGCCTACTGTCCCTTTTTGTGCATGGGTATCTTACATATGAGTAATATGTCAGGTGAGTTACTGTCTCCTCTTACTCTGTATGAAACACAGATACTCACTTCATTTGTATTAACTATTGGCCACATTGAGATGTCACAACAAGTAGGAATTTAGCTTGTTGTGTATATGCCAGTATGATCTATTGCTCCCACTTACAGCAGGAGCAACTAAACAACTATGGCTTGTGCTTGGGTTTAAAAAAAAAATAATTGAGGGGTGAGCAATATTTGCATGCAGCCATCCTCACCCCCAACATGCTGTCTCTTAACTATCTAGAAGTTTTGTATTCACAGAAGTCACTGGAGAACATAGCCTATTTATGCCCAAAATAACCTGTAAGAAAAAGAGTTAACCAGGCCACTTCCTGATTGTTTTAAAAAAAAACCTATGTTGGGCATTAATCAGGCCACTGAGGTTACAAGACAGCCTTTAAATTGGCATTTGAGTTCCTCCAGAGGCTTCTAAAAGTGCATTTTGATTATGCTCACCAAAACCTTTTAACATGAGGAATGATTATTGTGACCTACAGAGGTCTGGGGGTGGCCAAAAATAGTCCCTGGGTCCCCAAAGTTCACCATTTTAATGAACTGCAGTGTGTGAATGAAAGAGTACAGTAACTCTGCCTCTCCTCTTCCTCAACAAGCCAGAGAATTAACTATAAATAAATTCTGGATTAATTATCTGGGTTGTTGATGGAGAGACAAGCCAAAGAACTAACTCCCTGCCATGCTCACGTATAGCAGTAGATAAAAGCTCTGCCAAAAATCTGTGGTTTGCTTAGCTTCTCCTGTTGCAAGCAGAAGTGATTGGATACAGCAGCACATTAATTGTCCTTGATAAGTCAGGGTTCCAATACATTCTTGGCTTATTGTCCATTCGTAGCCATGACCCTTCATCACCTACTTCTGTCCTTCAGCCACCTTTACAGAAGTTTGTTCTGCAATTCCATTTCTCTCCCTTCCCCCTCCCCCCTTAGATCTCCTTCCTGAAAGATGCTCTATACTTTTTGGTGATTAGATTTATTTCCTACTCTTTCCAACGTCCCTGTGTTTCTAGGGCTGCAGTCTAAAGTCCTTAAGAAAGCCTGCCTTCACTTTTTGTTTCATATAAGGAAATTTTCTTTGGCATTGTCATCGTTAACGAGAGTGTTTTAGAATGGGTGTCTAAATGCATTTCACATTGCCGTGATATGGCATAACCCAAACCAGAAGGCTATGTCAGAGCTTGTTTGATCAAAGAGAAGGTAGTATCCTTTGTATGTGTCAAAGATGTTCCTTATTGTAAATTTCCACAAAACAAATATGTAGATTAGATGTGTATGTAAGTCGTACACATACAAGGGAAGGAAGGAGAGTTTTTCCACACTTTAAAACAACTTAATGATCCTGGACTATTGCTGTCTCTCTTTCCACCCACTGACCTGTGTGCTTGCTTGAGAGGAAACTTGTTTGCCTGAATCATCCAGCTCTGTTGCTAAGCGAACAGCTTAACACACTAGCTGTGGTCTGTGCTTGTTACTGTCCTGGATTATGTAGGTTTAGTTTTGGCTGATTGGTGAGTACCTTGCCCTTCCTTGCAGCAAAGGTCCCTTTTGGTATTTTCATGGCCTGTGATATTTAGATCTTGTTGCAGGCCTGTCAGGCTGATTCAACAATGAAGCCTAAATTCTTTCCCAACACAGCTCCATTTTGAATCAAAGCAGTCTGAAAAAAAATTGCATACCTTTATGTTCTCTATCATGGAATCATAGAGATGGAAAAGACCACAAGGGCCATCGTGTCTGACACTCTGCCATGCAAGAATGCACCATCAAAGCACTCCAAACAGATGGCCATCCAGGCTCTACTTGAAGACCTCCAGTGAAGGAGATTCCACCACTCTCAGAGGAAGCATACTCTACTATCAAATAAGCTCTTGTTGTCATGAAGTTCTTCCTAATTTTTGGTGGAATCTCTTTTCATATAATTTGAAACCATTGCTCCATGTCCTAGCCTCTGGAGCAGCAGAAAACAAGCTTATTCTATCCTCTGTCTGACATCACTTCATATGTAATGCCTAGAACTGGACACAGTATTCCAGGTAAAGTTTGACCAAAGCAGAATAGAGTGATACTATTATTTCCCTTTACTTAGGCACTATGATACAGCCTAGAATCTCATTGGCATTTTTAGCTTCTGTGTCACACTGTTGGCTCATGTTCAGCTTGTGATCTGCTAAGAATCCTAGTTCTCTTCCACAAGTACTGTAGTCAAGCCAGGTATCAGCCATCCTAAATCTGTGAATTTAATTTTTTTTCTGCCTTAGTACCTTACATTTCTTCCTATTAAAGTTCATTTTTGCCCAACTCTCTAACCTGTTAAGGTTGTTTTTGAATTCTCATTTGAAATGAGAACTCATTTTGAATGAGAATACTTCAGGGGTATTAGCTACTCCTCCTAATTTGGGGTCAGCTGAAAATTTGCTAAAAATGCCCTCTATACCATTATCCAAGTCATTTATAATAATGTTGAATAGTACTAGGTCCAGGACAGAATCCTGTGTTACCCCACCAGTCACTTCTCTCCAGGATGAAGAGGAGCCATGGGTAAGCACTCTTTGGGTTTGATCAGTCAACCAATTACACATCCACCTACTAGTAACATTGTCTAGCCCACATTTTACTAGGTTGTTTGCCAGAATATTGTGGGAGACCTTTTCAAAGGTCTTACTGAGATCAAGATATGCTACATCTGCAACAATTCCCTTTATCTACCAAGCTTGTAACTTTATCAAAAAGAGAGAGAGAGAGAAGGTTAGTCTGACATGATTTGTTTTTAAGAAACCCGTGTTGACTTTTAGTGATCATGGCATTCCTTTCTAAGTGCTTACATATTGTTTAATGATCTTCTCTAGAATCTTTCTGGGTCTTGATGTCAAGCTGACCAAACAGTAATTGTTTGGGCCTTCTTTTTCCCCCTATTTTGAAGATAGGGACCACATGTGTCCTTCTCTAGTCTACAAGGATGTATCTTGTTCTCTGGCAGTTCTCAAAGATTATTGCTGGTAGTTGTGAGGTTATGTGTTCCAGTTTTTTTGGATGTGGTTCATCTGGTCCTGGAGACATGAATTCATTTAGAGTAGCCAGGTATTCCTGTATCTGGGCTTTACCCATACTGGGCTCCATTTCCCCCAGATTGAGGACTGTTTTCCTTTTGGGAGAAGACGGAGGCAAAGAAGATGTTGAGTATTTCTGTTATCACATGATAGTAAAAACCAGTTGAAATCTACTCATGACTGCAAGGCCATCACCATGGAATTTTTACTTTTATATTTTATTTTATTTTATTTTATTTTATTTTATTATTTATTTATTTATTTATTTATTTATTTATTTATTTACTTACTTACTTACTTACTTACTTACTTACTTACTTACTTACTTACAAGCCCTGCTAACTTCAAAGTCCCATGGCCAATGGGACTCTGGGAATTCAGAAAAGAGAGAGAACAAAAAACTTTTCCAAGCTTTGTGATGTATGTGGTACCCATTTGGCCTGGTATGTGCATCAAATAATTTGAACAGCACTGCATGTGACAGTACATGCATGTGAGTGTTGTTTATTTGAAAGCGATACTGTTGACATCCACACATTTTGCAAGTTCACACAACCAGCTTTTTCATTTTTTTTTCTCTCCCAAGCAGCTAGTAGACCAAACCCATCCCTTTAGCCTGTGTAACTTTGTTTTAGAAGGCATTGCACAGCCTTCACACCTGGTCTCCTTCCAGATTCCATGTTGACAACTACTCAGTTCTGTCACTGATTACATTCTGTTTGTGACATGGCATCTTGCTTTATTTAGATTCTGTGTGGCTTTTTCTCTTAATTCTGTTTCTTCCTCATTTCTGGCAGGCAAAAATAACTTAATTCTGGGGAGCAGGTGAGGAAAAAAGTGTAAGAGCAGAAAATGCTCTCTTCTAGCTCTGAGTACATCTTCCCATTTCCTGTGCAGTGCCCAGTCTGACAGCTTACACATATATTCTGCCTGGCCTGTAAAACTGTGATATTCAAATAATGCTTAGCAGATTCTGCTGTGCAGTTGTTACAATCTGCTTTACTTAATCCTCTAGGACTTCTGTAAATAAGAGAAATGACTGGTGACCCTGTGTCTGCAGAATCTCAAAACCAAGCTTTTGTTTGCAAGATGTGTTGGGAATTAGCGAGCGGGGGAAGGAAGTTCTGTAGATTTAGTTTTGGCCAGCTGGTGGGTGCCTTGCCCTTCCTTGCAGCAAAAGCTCCCTTTGGATATGTTGTATGCTGCCACTGCAGTCCTGCCAAACTGATTCTCCAGTGAATCCTATTTGCAAGTCATTTGTACGAGTGAAATATAATCAAGCCATGGGAAGAAAATTGTACAAAATAAACATGTAAATGTCATGTAGTGTGGTACTTTTTCCTTTAATCTTTTGTTCAGTTTTGAGTGTTTGGTTTGCAGAATGTAGTGGGACTGACCACATATGTTTTTCAGTCAGTCATTTGTGCTGCTAGTTAACATTGCATGCCTGTTGACAAGTAAGCCTATTGAGTTCAAAGGGTATTACACCCAGTTAAGTGATTATAGAGTGGGGAGACACATTGACACTTCTTAAAGTAGAAACATATGAGAGAAAAGGAATCTTTCCTGTCATAAAACATGCTAAGCAACCACCATGTTTTCATATTAATGTGCTATAGACCTGAATCTGTTAAGAAGGAAGTGACTCTCACTTGCTCTCAACCTCTTTAGTCACCTTAATGAATTGTCCTCATTCTTTGTTACTTATTCAAAATGCAACAGTGCAATTGCTTACTGATCTTGTTAACTGCAGTCATGGGATATTCCCCAAAGAGTAGTGGATTCAGTTTAAAACTGAATTGCTGATTCCCTCTCCCTGCCAAAGACCCTGAAAGATAGAGTCCCTAACTACAGAAGAAATCTGCTCCTGAAATCTCACCATGAGGTCTTGCTGAATTGCAACACTAGCTTATGCTTGTATTTGACAGGGCTTGGCCTTCCACTAGATTTCGAACTTAAGTTTGTATACTTGTATGCATACTAGTTTTGCTCAAAGGATGACCCAAAGGGAGACCAGTCAGTTCATCTGGGACCCCTCTTCTAAAGAGGGATTCTTTGACCTCTCTAAAAATATCTCTGCTGGCTCCAGACCATGACCCTTGTGGCTGCTTTTCCTCTCCCCTACTTCAACAGTGACTGAAGGGATTCCATGATCAGGCTTTTATACATTGAGTTCCTCAGTTGGATCTGGCCTGGATCCAATCATGTATATAGTAGCTATACAAGAGATGTGAAGAATACCCATGAATGTTTGCATTCTCAAAAAAGTGTGTGTGTGTGTGCCAACGCTTGGAACTTTTCTGCTGGCGAGAAGAAGAGCAGCCATGAGACTTTTTTCCCTTGGGAATTTCACTGAGGAAAAGTGATTTATGTAAACATGCACACTGGACTTTCTTGTGTAGAAAAAAAATAATGTGTATTTTCTGCAAAATACAGTTGGCCCTCCACATTTGCAGATTAAGCATTTGCAGATTTGATCATTTGTGGATTACTGGGGGAAGGGAGGAGGGAAATGGTGTGCACTTTCACTGATTTTTGTGGGTGGGAGGGGGGAATGGGGTGGGATGAGAGAAGAGAGGGCACACACATGAATGCATTCGCTGATGCGGTTAGGGGGAAGAGGATGGACAGGAAGAGAGAGGAAGCATGCTTTTGCTCACTTTTGTAGGTGAAGGCGATGAGATGGGCATCCCCTTTCTCCCTCCTCCTGGTCCCTTATTGAATTTCATCCCCTTCCCCTGTCCCAGTGTGATTGACTGAGCAAGCAAATGACTGAGGGAACACTTGTGTGGCCCACCCACCCTGCCAGTACAGGTACTTTTTTGTGTGTGTTAAATATGGTTTCGGAGATGAATGATATTCATAGTTTCTCCACTTTCACTCCTAACTCCCACAAAAGTGGAGGGCTAGCTGTATACTCATTCCTGTGCAGGAAAATGACACATAGTTTTTCTGTGCCATAATCTGTGTTTATGCAAATTATGTGATTTTTTTCATAATTTACCTAATAATTACACGGTTTGAATAAATGAATGGACTCCTGTGCAGGAAAAAAAATAATGTGTTTCTCTGCATGTGTTTTCTGTGCGAAACCCAACATTTTTGCAAAGAAATCTATGCCTTTTGCCATTTTCTGCACAAAAATAATATGTTTCCTGCCCAGGAAAACCCTGTTTATGATTTTTTTTTTCCCCTACCAAAGTTCTAAACTGCAAATAGTACTTGAAATTGCACATAGCATGTCCTACTTTTGTAGAGTGGGAAAAGATTGCTAAAATTATATGTTCTTGCATATGGGGATGAAATAAATGAAGATTTACATCCCTGTTTCACATATCAAGGAGAGTGTTGGGTTGGTACCTTTTTGAACAGCACCCACAAACAGCATCCTTACTATATCTAGAACTTCCTTGAAACTAAATGAGTTTCAGAAACAGTTTGGGTGTCTTACTCTCAATAGACAAAAATCCAGGTCTGTTGGGTATGCTTAAAGTAGTATTTTGGATAATAGCTAATGCCTCTTTTTTTTCTTTCTTTCACTTTTTAATACTGATTTTTGATTACATTTTATTGTATTTTTCTGAAGCAGAGGTCCAACAAAAGATTGCAATTTTATATCCATTATATAGATACATATATATATCTCCTAGAGGAGTAACAGTAGCATAAAAAGGAAATAATGCTCAATCGAAGATGTTCAAGTTGGACAAGAGTGTGAGCTGCCATTGACACAAATCTTGCAATGTACTGAATTAATATGGCAAATTCTCCAGCCATCTAATTAAAACCTGAAGTACACAAAAGCCGATTGAGTTTTAGAAACTGAAAGTGCAAGATAATCGCTTTGTGTATCTCTGAGAGGATTACCTTACACAGAGCTCTTTATTTTAACACAGGCACCATTACAAAGAACTGCTTAAATCACACCATATCAGGAAACTGCCTGGGGAAAACAATCAGCCCATAGAAAAAGCTGCTGGGCCATCATTTGCTTCATCACTCACAGGTTTGTTCAAGCTGTAAGTAATGCTCCTTGTTTAAGTGACAAATCTGGCACCTTCAGGTATTTAACAACCATGTATGAGTGGGAGAACTGGGCATTCCTATTTCTGGTGCATCCAAGTGATGATCAAAGGTTAGGAAAATGTCATTCTGCAAGAGGTGCAGCTATAAGTGGAGTACCTTTTCAGATAACTGGACAAGAACACATGGTGTGTAGGACACAGTGGCAGGCTCTATAGAGAGCCCTACCCTCTCTTGTTGTGCAGAGGTTCTATCCAGGTGAGGAGAAGCTCTATCTGTGCAGGATTCTTGTTTGAATGGGAGGGGTGTGCTTTCTGTGTGCTTATTTTTTAAAAAACATACTCTTTATATGTTTTAATTAATGTACATAGCCTGCCACTGCAATGCTGTTCATCCATTACCTCTTTACTCCAACAAGAGAATGAAATTGGCTCTGATTCTGTATTGCTCAAGAGAGCAGTGATGGACTTTCAAATGTTGCTGTACTTCAGATCCCATCAGTCCTAGCCAGTGTAGTTAATAGTTAATGGTGAGGGCTTCTGGGGATTGCAGTTCCAAAAAAAGTTGGAGGACCATAGTGATCCACCCTTCTGTAGGGGTCCTTATACATACACAGTTGTATACACAAAGATAAATGAATGCATATAGGTTGGATGTGGAGCCTGAACATGGGACAGTTCACAGTCATGGCTGCACTTTGATAAAATCCTCAGTTGTCTCATGCTTACATGGTAGATTGTGAAACTGCATTATCTTTCTTCTTTCTTGTGAGATGGTGACAAATATTCTGTCCATTTTGCAAAGAAATCTAGCATTTGTGAAACTTTTCTTTTGGCAATTGTAGTGCAATTGTACAAAACTACAATAGTTTGCAGTACTCAACTGCATGCCAGAGTAATCTTTTTCCTCAAACTTTTTCATCTACCAGACAGAGCTTCCACTTTTGCTTTATCTGTAACTTGCATCACAAAAGGAAAAGCCAGTAATTTTGGGCAGAAATGGTTTTGTGCACAAATTGTGGAAACCTTATGAGAAACCTAAGCACTCTATGCCTTGTTCTTGTGCTGGAGGCTGACAATTTCTTGGTAGGTCACATCAATGTGTTTCTCATTGAGAATGAGAAAAATTGCAAATATTCTTCTTTTAATCGTGTTTTTTATTTTAATTTCTGAATTTCTGAATTGTGTTATTGGCACTGAGACAATTAACAGGACACTTTTTTAATGCCAAGGGCCCTTCCACACTAGCACTTTAATTCCAGTTTAACTGCCATGACAGCATCCTGTGGAACTCTTTGGTTTGTAGTTGGGTGAGTCACTAGTGCTCTCTGGCTTAAATCCTAAATGCTCTCTCCCTAAAATGCAGCTGGAGAGCCCATGTGGTGTACTGGTTTGAGCACTGGACTATGACCCTAGAGACCAGGGTTTGATTCCCTGCTTAGCCATGGAAACCCAGTGGGTGACCTTGCCCCAGAAAACCCCATAATAGGTTCACCTTAGGATTGCCATGAGTTGGAAACAACTTGAAGGCACACAACAACAAAATGCAACTTCCAGGATCCCATAGGATGAAAGCATTGCAATTTAAATGAAATCTAAGACCCTTTCCGCAACTCACCCATTTTCGGTGCTGGGTTGCAGTGCTCACGCAAGCAACCTCTGGAGAGAGGCTCTCACTTCCCTGCTTCTTCAGCTCCACATGAGCTTCCTGCTTGCGCAAGAGCCCCACTGCTTCCTTTCACAGTGCAGCCTGGGAAGGTCCCAGGCTGCACTGAGACAGGAAGCATGACCAGCCTGGCTCCCAAGGCTCCGCACTCAAGGTAAGTGTGCACTGGGCCCCGGAGCGATGTGCAAGCACGCAGCATTTTTGGCTTCAAGCCAAAAATGAAAAAATGCACACGTGGTCCATGTCAGGTCCTGGAGCATTGCACAAATGTGAGTGCGTCGTGTGGACTGCTCCTCACATTTGTGCAACGCTCAAGGGGCCCTATCACATGGGAAATACCATGCAAAAAGGGCCATAATTGTGTCATGTGACAGGGCCCTAAGTGGCCCTCTGAACAACTTTGATCCCACAGTCCCTGCTTTGAAGACATACACATCAGAATGCAGAGAAATGCTATTAATATATGTTTGCAGTTTATTTGCTTATCTTTTTCTAGATGTATTTCCTACTATTCTACTTTACTAATACCTATCTATTAACAGAGAAGGGCACAGTCTCCTAAATTTGTCTCTAATTTGTCTAAAAATGATCATAAATCTTGTGAGAAGATTTTTTAAGTTACATTTATATAGCACTTTTCCTTTGTTGTGGTCAAGGCAGGGTGCATGGCTCTTCCCCCCCCCTTTTATCCTCCTTATAAACATGTAAGCTACAGATGGCCAACTGTGGAATCTTGGGGGGCACATTGGAACCCTGTGGGCCTTGAGCAGGTGCATGCTCTGAAAAGATTATGCCCCCTACCCCTGCTGTTCTCAGTACCAACTGGGGCAGGAAAAAGCAGGGCTGGGACTTTCTTCCGACCATTTCAAGACCAGGAGAGTCTTTTTCTGCAGAAGGAAGTGATCCAGAAGTTGAATTCTGGATTACTTCCTGTTGAAAAAAGGCTTTCCTTGCCCCCCCCAAAAAAAAAAAACAGTGGGCAAAAACATGGTGACATTTCTTCTAACATCCCCAGGGACAAAAAAAACAAAAAAGTTTTGGGAAGCCGTAGGCTATGCTTCTCCCACCCCTGCTTCAAGGTAAAATATGCAGAGAGAATAAACCTGTTATCTCATTAGATTTATGGCTCATTTGAGACGTGAGCCTAGATGAGCCAAGTCCCAGTTCAGTAATAACCACTACATCAAAGAAGATCATGCCTCAGTTTTCTGGGCAAGTCTACAGCTGAGAAAAAAATATCCCAGTTTAAACCCAGAGAAGAATTCCTGGTTTCCTTTGTTGACAGATGACACAGACAACACAAAGAAAATGAGCTTCCATCTTCTTTACTCTTGTAGTGCATGATATGATTGGCTACTTTAAAAGTGAGGGGTTGCATGCAGTGCTGAGTCATGTGGTGTATAGCTGCCACTCAAGCCCAGTCTTGGGAATCCTTGCGGAGAGCAAGGGGAGTTCCGATTTCTTCTCCGATTTTGAATTTCAGTCTGTGGGGGTTTGTGTATGAAAAGCTTGCCTTTCCTTTAAGTGGGTTTTCATGAGCCCCCAGGGTTCTCTCTAAACTTGAGGAGAACATCACCAGCATCTCTACTGTCTTGTGGATATCTGCAGTTTTTGAAAGTGCCTGTTTGCTATTTTCTTTTGAAAACTCCTCTGAGACATTTGCAAGGTCTACTTTGATTCAGTATTCATGAAATTTCTGTGTGACTTCAGTAGGATTTCACATCTCCAATAAGGGTCACAAGTTTGATATCTCAAACACAGCAGTCTTTTTCATTTTATAAAGGACACTTGATCTTCATTTCATTCTAAATTGAACTGGGATCTTTTTTTTCTTTTTTTTCTTTTTTGTGGTCCAGATGCTTTGTCTCTTAATGAGGTCTTACTGGCTGTTAAATCTCGCTGTTTCCTTTGTATCACTGGTGGTTTTGCCTTTGGCTGAGTTGGTTTTCCTTCTCAAAGGTCTTACAGAGTATTATAATAACTTTCTCTCCACCAGTATTGATTCCGACGTACCATTCAAAAACTTACAAAAAGGAAGGCTCAGGTAAGCATGAGAAACTGAAGCACTATTATAGACATTAGACTTTAGTAAAGCCATTATTAGTTGTGAAAGTGCAAAATCATTATTTAACAGTAGCCCTCAAAGTCCATGGACATTATATTCTCACTCATCTTCCCTCTGGATTTGATTCTATCAGCAGCATTCTTTAAAAAGCCATTTAGTTGTTCAATTCTAGCTTCATTTCAAGATTTCATGCCTTTTTACAGAGAGATTCTTACACGCTTCTTACTGATTCCTGTCTTTTCTTTCTTTTTTATGTCTATCAGAATGGATGGGTGATGGTGTGTTATATGTTGATTGTCCATGCTGGTATTTGAGGTCACTTGTCAATGAGCATTACTCATTCACTTATTCAGAGGAAACCTGTAGTGCAGATCTCTGTCAAAAGCCACACTATCTATCTGTCTCTCTACCTATCTGTTGTGATATATATTTTGCCTGTGATGCTTTGTTCCCTCAGCCCTGGAAAACCCCACAATAGGTTCACCTTAGGGTTGCCATAAGTTAGAAACAACTTGAAGGCACACAACATCAAGATGCTTTATTATTTCCTTTGTCTCTCAATTTTTCTAGCTTAAAAAGGAAAAGAAAAGAATATCATTTGGAGAGAGAATGATTTCCCTGTCAGATGCTCTGTTTGTTTTCAAAATATAAGCTGTGTCCAGCTAAGGCCTAAATCCAAGATGATGTTGATACTATATTGTCAGCATGACGAAACTTCCTCTTCTTCCGCCGTCCCCAGACTTCAGAGTTGCCCAAAAACCTGCTCCAGGGCTGGGAGAAGGAGTCTAGTCATCTGGACTTGGTTTTTTGGTGGAGCACTCAGCTGGCTGCAGTGTAAAAGGGAGATTAGTCCTTTCTACTTGACTCTGTTCTTCAGTCAGCAGCTGTGTAGCATTGAATCCTGCCCCCACTATGCCCTGTCTCACTAGATTCGTTGTGTTTGGAATAAGAATGCATAACCAGAGGCAACATTACAGCTATCATTGTGCCCTATTTCCAAGAAGACTTTCTAGACCTGGTGCTGTTGTGGTCAAATGTGTTGCAAAAGAACTGAGCAGTGCATCGGCTATAGCTTCGGGGTGGAGCGCATGTTTTGCTGGTTGAAGGTCTGGGATTCAATCCTGGGCATCTATCCATAAATGATGGAAGATATCAATGTCTAAGGCTGGGACTGATGGATAAATTACCCAATCTAGTGCAATATTTCTCCCTATGTTAAAAGATGATCAGAGGTTGGTAATGCCATGGAAGAGCTGCAAGATTTGGTATTGGATTCAAAATTTAGCACCCTGAGAATTTGTTTTCACTTTTAAAAAGAAAGTTCTGTCCCTTATGGCTGAAAAAGAGAGACTTGAAAGCACGTACCAGTCTTTGAAGACATTGAGGCCTCAGTAGGTGTTTCAGAAATTAAGCTTCAGTACCCTGCATAGTTCATGATCTCGTCCCATGACTAATGCAAGCAGAATAAATATTGCAAACAAATGAAGTATGTGCCAGTTTTTGTAATTGATTTATCTTAGAGCCCAGCTTGCTCTTTTGTGCAGAATTGAAGTGATAGTGAAACATTTTAAATGGTGCAGGAATACATATAAGGCTATTCAGAGTGTTTTTATGTCCACTAGTCTTTTGTTGGACAGCTGCTCCCACAATCCTCCACCACTGGTTATGCTGGCTAAGGCTGATGGGAATGTCAGTCCATCAACATCAGGAGGGACAAAAGCTGCCCAACTCATCTTAAAATGTGAAGTGGAACTGATCCCAAAATCTCTAAATGCTAATAATAACATGTTAATATGGCTCTGTTGATGAAAACATTTTTGTTCAGTGTATTTGTTACTGGAAGGCAAATAATACATAATTGGTAGGCTGAATACTTTGTCCTTTTCTGGCATGCTGCATTCAGTTTTTGTGGACCTGTATTGAAGTAGTATATTGTTAAAGTGGGCCAGCAAAAGGTGATTTATTAAGAGGTCTGAGAAAAATGTCTGACAACACAAACTGAAAAGGCTAGAGTTCTTTGCTTCACAAAAAAAATAAAGATGAAACATGTAAATAACCTATACCAGGAAATAGTGGTAAATAAGGTAGTATTTATTTATTTTATTTTTCACTGTCTCTATGCTTCACATACATAGATCTTGCACCTGTGCAGATCCATATGTGGAAAGTTCCAGATCTGAGTAACTTTTGGCAAGAACCCTGTCTCCTTCAGGCATGTGCACAGACTTGGAGCCAAAAGCTACTCTCTTCCCAGTTCCTTTTTGTCTGGCAGTGAATTTACATCATTTCAGATAGTCTCTAGTATTGAGTGTTCTTTTGCCCTTTACTTTTAATGTCTAATTTTATTCTGTTTGTTCTATGTAATCTGCTTCTCTTTATTCTTTCAATAAATACATAATTTAAAAAAGTAGTTGTTTTGCTTCTTCTGTTCCCCTCACACATTCAGTCAGAGACACATTGTTCTTTTGTATAGGCTCTGAAGAACTTTTCAAAAAGTATCTCTTCTATGAGAGAAAATTTCTCTTTCAGACTGCTGGTTCCCCATGCCTTTTTTTATCTTGGTGAGGGCCAACTCATACAGTCCTGTCCTAATTGTAGAGGCTTTATGTCCAAGAACTAAAGAATAGATTTTCCCACCTTCACCTGTATTTGCAAGAGAAGTTGCTTAGAGTGGCAGCATTATAGCCAAAAATCACCCTCTCCACTCTGTCTCTTCTTCAGTTTGAAGAACCCCATCTTCAAACCAATTGTTTGAAGAACAATTGGTACAAGATATGCTGTTAGTGGTAACTGCCAATAGTGACTAACCCTCAGCAGAGCAGTCACTGCAGATAGTGATTTCAGTATTGAAATTCAGTACCTTCATAAAGCTCTCCTGTTCTGCCCAAACAACAAAATCATCTACCTGTCTATTTACCATATTCATCACACTGATCTCGATCACTGGTTCATTGTCTCATACCCTGTATTATCATTCTCATACACCATCTCATTGATCTGCTTATGGTCAAACCCATACTCCACATCGCCATTAGAATGAGGTACTGGTGCTTGATTACACTTCTGCTGATCAGCTGAACTCTTCTTATGATGACCCATTTAGAGAATGTAGAGATGAGGTTGACCAGGACCAAATGGCCCACGCACTTTATAGAGATTCTCCTGTGTTGAGCTTTCACCTTTCTCTATCTAATTATCTGTGACCAGTACTCTGAAGCGAAGTTTTGGGTCTTCAGTACAGGAATGCTCCATTCTGGAAGGAATCGCCTCGAGCTTAAATATGTTTGTCTCCTAGGGAATGCTACTATTGTCAAGTCAGTATTAATATAGTTCACAAGAGCTACATTCTTTGGGCTCATATCGCTGATCATCAGAATAAGACATCACAGATCACATTCTAGATCTAGACTGCCTAGGCATCACTCTCCATCAAGCACAGCAGAGCTACAGCAGCAGTTTAAAAGCCATCAGACTGAGATCCAGCAATATCAACCCAGCCCTTGCAGGTTAGTTCGGCGGACAGAAGGCCAGGAATAATATCTATTGTATTTCTAGTCATACCACAGATGATTCAACCTACTTTGGTGGTTACAATACCTACTTCAGTTTCAACTACTCAGTCGCTTACAACTATCGTGCCACTGGTCTTACTTCCTGCTCAGACTCCTGCATTACCCCTGCAGCTTTTGGGAGCTGGCTTGTGTACCGATTCAACACATGGACCTGTATTAACTCACTTGGAATTGTCTGATAATTACTGTGACACCAATCTTCAACACTTCACTCCTTGTCACCACTCATTTTCTGTCCCACAGCAGATACTGCTGATACCACATATTTCTCCCACCGAGGACTTGCAGCCCTATGCAGAATTGATACCATGCATGGTTAAATCTTTAGGGTAGGAACTCAAGACACAACCAGCTCCATTGTTGAATGCAGTTTTTCGAAGGCTGGTTGCTGAGGGTTCCACTTCAGTCATACTACTATTTCTGCCTTTGCTTCTAGGCCTGGTGAAGCACTCCTAGTCCAAGCCATCTTTGATTCCACCAACTGATAGAAGACTGGAGAGGCTGTATAAAGCTAAACAAGAGAGAGCAGGTTTCCTTTTTATGCAGCAGGCTCCCAATTTCATCCTGCTGAGGCATTGCTATGAAGAGCCGCAAGGAAGGTACACTCCATACCACCAGACAGAAAAGGTTGTTGCTTTCACTTGCTTCATTGGAGATTATACTTGTCATCTATCTTACCTATCAAGTTTGCCAACTATCAGGTTTGCATGGCAGGCTACCAGCAGCTCCTCTAGTAAAAGATGCTATTGTTTATCTCATACCTGCTAGAAGATCAGTGTCACCATGTTGGCCCAGCAGTAGATTCAAAAGTTAGTAGCTCATCAAATTAGGAAAGCTCATCACAGAGCCAGCTACACAGCCAAAGCAATGTCTGCATCAGTGGCTCTTTGCCAGTATGCATGACTTTGATCTGCTAGCCTAACAGAGGATACCTGGACCAAGATTGATGGCCATTTTGATAGGCAAGGCCTCTTTAATTCGGCTGTGGACTCATTATTTAACATTTGCACTGTTCAGAGATGGGTTTTGGTCAACACTGGTCCATTTAAGCAGTAAAAATCATTTTGGAGAAAGTTTTCATCTTCATTTCCTAAGTCAGCATCACCACTTTGCGAGTACCATGAGTCTGCTGGGTCTACACAACATTGTTCCTCCTGGACATCACACTGTCATCTGTCCTCATCATCAAGGAAGTTGCCATTGGGGTTGAAGCACTGTCTTTGACTCCTTAGAACTCCCCACTTTTCTGCCTGAGTAGAGATTGCCATCTTTGAAACCACAATCCATGTTGTCTAATCTACCATCTCAACATATGGCACCACATTTGCCTGAATTCTTCAGTGTTCACCATCATTCATAAAGGCTGTGTTATAGAGTTTGCTAGCCTACCTCTAACAGTTGTGTTTCCATCAACCCACCTCTTTGCTGTCTTGAGGGAAGCAGTCAACAAACTTCTGCAGAAAGATGCCATCAAACCCATCCCTCATGCACTCATCTTTTTTCCCCTCCTGTTATATTACAGTACTGAAATGGAATAGATTATTACAGCCCCTCATGTACCTCAGAGGGATGAACCTTTCCATTGCTCCAAGAAAATTTCATATGGTTACGCTTCATTCCATCCTGCCTCTGTTGAAACCCAGAGATGGGTTAATTTCTTTAGACCCACAAGATGAGTATTTATACATTTGATCCATCCACAACAAATGAACTATCTGTTCTTTGCTGTAAGTTTGAAGATGTTTCAGTAGAAAGTACTTCCCTTTTCAACAGCTCCTCAGGAGAGTGGAACTGAGGAGAGAGTAAATTTGGTACCAGGCTTATACACACACCTGAGCAGTTCCTGCTAAAAGATATTTGGCACTGGAGCTTTTCATATGTGGCTGTGCACAGGCACATGATCCATTTGGGTGAGGGCACAGATGACCGCTCAAAAAAACACAGTTACAGGTAAGTAACCTGTTCGTGTTTGCTGTTAAACTTGTTATTCATTTATTCATCATTCATTCGTTCATTCATTATTGTTTGGTGAGGTTGGTGTTTGCTTTGCAATAAATGTGCCATTCTTGTTCATGTGCACATGTGATACACTAGTTTTCCCTAAAGATACATCTGTTATTGCAAAAACATTGCATTTGTGCAACATTCCAAATGCAATAATTGGCTTTTGGGACAATGGGATTCTTCAGGTTAGGTTAGCAGGTCAATCCAAGGCAGAAGTAATGCGTGGAGTGGTTTGCTCAATTTTGAATAGTGCCGTTGACAGAAATATTGTTCAAGAAAACAAATTTTCCCTCTAAATTTTAACTTGTTTTATGAATTTTAACAAAGTATTTCTATATTTCTTAATGATTTAAAAGCTAGACAGTACAGTTCTCAATGCCATTCCAGTATGTTAGATATCATGGGGTTTATTTGGTTGTTTCCTTTCAAGTGATAGACACCAGTAAGACTAGTTCGTTCTTGGTAATGCTTTTTTTTATTAGTTCCTGGAACACTGCTGAATCTTGATGGATTGGCCACCTGCCCCATTTAAAAAAAAAAAATTACCCTTCCCACAACAAAACTGTTTCCCATCTCTTCTCATCCCTCCTGACTATTGCCTTGGGATTGAGAAAAATACCTCTCAGGTGGTGTAATCATATGAAAATTTACTCAGAAGCAACACAATTTAGTTGTGTTATTCCTGAGTAAATATACACATGATTACATTGCCAAGTTGTCTTCACATAAACAACAAATGTAAATAAATAAGGGTAGATGCTTTAACAAAAGATATCCATGAAAGTAATGCCTTTTGGAAACACAGTAACCATTTGTTATGTCCTTGCAGTTGTTCCACAGCTAAAACTTCTTTGCGGAGCTGATTTTCTGAAGACATTTCAGGTGCCTAACCTTTGGAAAGAAGAACACATTTTAGAAATACTGAGCAAGTTTGGATTGGTGTGTATTAGTCGTGCTGGCTGTGATTCTTCTCAATATATAGCAGAATCGGAGGTTTTGGGTCGATACCAACATAATATCCACTTGGTGAGAGAGTGGATCCAGAATGAAATCAGCGCCACAAGGATAAGACAGGCCTTGTGCAAAGGGCAGAGTGTAAAATACCTGGTTCCAGATGCAGTTATTTCTTACATAAAGCAGCATAATATATATACAGAAGAGACTGAACGGAGAAATGAAGGAGATTTGCTGCAACCTCTTAAGCGATACAATGATGTGTTCAGCTATTTTAGCGACTGATAGCTCTGCTCTACTCAAGATACCTACTTCAATTGAGAAATAAATAACTTTTATCTATAAAGGAAAACATATTTGGTGGTAGTAGATTTTGGAGAACAACTTATCTGGTCGAAATTTGTATATTCCACTCCAGAGCTTCTGCAGAGACCTGACATTCTAATATATCTCTGAAGATGTAGATTTCCCCGTTGTCTTCAGTGTCAGAACAGTTTTACACATCCCAAATAGGACTGTTTCCAGATTGAAGCAAATGATTAAGTTATCTTTGTTGGATCTAAAGTTCCTTGAAAGCACTGGATGTCTGTTTTGCACACACTAGATTTATTGCATCAGGGATGTTGGGCCATTTGAAATAAGTACTGGTTGCTAAACTGCTCCCTTCTGATTTGTAATATAAGGAAGTTTGTCAACTAGCTAAACAATTTACATTGAAGTTGGCCACATTGATTGCAGCCAAGGTTACTTTTACAGAGAGGCTACTCTCAGATGCTTGGCCAAGGCTTCATAAATCATGGACAATCATCTGAATAAAACATGGTTTATGAAGTTATGTATTAGTCCCATGGTCCCCTGATCCCTTCCCACCCAGTTTCTGTCAAGTGCCAGTTTCTTTTGAAGATTTGGGCTTGCCATAAGATCTGGGCTTGTCCACCCATTCCTCCCCCATCCCACGTCTGAACCAAAGAATGCTGCTATCATTGGTTTATAAACAAGGAGGATAAGGTAGGATATGAGGACTTCCTGAAGCCTTGGAGCATTCATTTGTAAACAGCTAATCTGTTTTAGGATTGTAGAGTAACAGACAGGCATTCTTGTGTTGGTTGGTTAAAATCTGTTAACAATACGTCAGTGTGGATTTTTTTTTAATCCTCTTGAATTATTTTTGTAAGCTTTTCACCATATCACAATGCTATAGTGCTTTTAATGTGCCTGCTTTAGTATAAAATTGACAGTGGCTGTCATGTCAGAATGCAAAGAACAATCTCACTTGTCAACATCAGATATGCAAGGACTCTCTCTCCCTTCCCTCCTATCAATAAGTGGATGGATGTGATGAAAATTGTACTGTGCCACTGCAGCCTTTATATTTCTAAAGATGCAATGAAGGGAAACCATTTTTCCACATTTGTGGGTATTTCATTATTTCTTCTAATATAAATTCAAAGAAAATGAGTGAATTGACAGGGATATAGAAGAATGACCTTTCCTCCCACTGTACAGCCCTGCTCATCTTCTAATGTAAAGTAGGCATCATAGCTGATACATTTCTTCACGTTAACACCATCCAGCTTGGAACATTCATTGTAACCTCCATTATGTTCCAGGCATTATTTAAAAGGAGAATTGTCTGTTTTGTGATTCACTTCTGTGACATAGATTGGCAGCTGATTCTTCAGAAGACTAAAAGCGGCTGTTGCATAATTACTTATTTATTATTTATTTTTAAATTTTCTAGTCTGCTTTTCTCCTCAAACCAGGGAATCGTTTTTTTAAAAATGTCTCCAGGCATCTCATTATGAGGAGGTGACAATACCAGTCAGAATTTTGAAAGATGCTTGTTTCATTACATTTTTGCAGTTGTGTTATGGCTGGATACAATACATATTTAAATGTTGATTTGTATAGACCTTCACAACAGATCTTTTTTTTTACATGTTTTCTTTTGGATAATAACATTAAAACACATTCTTCCCCAGACATCAGGTTCAGTACACCTGTCTCTGTGTCTTCTGGAAGTGGTCAATCTCAGTAGTGTCATTCTCAAATATCATGGTGTTTTTTTTTACCTTACTCCGTTGGTAGAATTGAAAAAAGTAGTGACAAGTTCTGAAAATGGGATGAAAGAAATCAACCTTTCTATTGGTTTCCTTTCTAGCCCGTTTTCAGGCAGAACTTTTGATATATTAATGGTCAGAAGAATTCTGGATTTTGACAAGCTGGATTTAAATCTTGTTCAGCAGTGAAACTCATCACATGAATTTGGATCGATCACCTTCTGTCTCAGTCTGACAACTTTACAATGTTGTTATGAAAATAAAATGAGGAGTAGGTACTACGCATTCTTTTTGAACCTCTTAGAAAAAGAATGGGATTTTAGAAAGTGATTTCTTATATGTGTCTGTGCATGCGTGGACAATATACAGGTTTATGCTGTACCTGTTACCAGGCTGTATACCCCTACTCCATGATTGGCAGAATTGGCAGAAATTTTAATTGGCGTGAAATATAGGCCATTTCCGCACAATGAAGCTCTTCCATGTAATCTCGCTGCAGTCCCGGGTCCAGGAGGGAGCACTTCAGCAATGCTCCCCTCTGCACCCACTCGGCCCATGCGGAAGAGAACGCAATGGTGCCACGTCTTCCTTCCTCAGCGTAGCCAGGCTTTTTTCATTGCTGCTCTACAGAAGGAAGCATTGCCAATGTGCTTCCCCATCTTCCGCATGGCCAGAAGTGACAGGAGTGCTGCGCGATCGCAGGTGCAAAATGGATTTTTTCCATTTTGCAAAAACTGCGCAAGCTTGACGCTCCACGACAGGATGGCAGCGGGACAGCGATGACATCATGCAGAAGCACTACCTGCTGACTGTTGCCATCCTGTGGCAAAAATGCAACAGCGATGTCATGCGGAAAGGGCCATAGATTATCCTGCTATTACTGGGAGCTTGCTGACAAAGAGGAGCTGGGTGCACATGTGCATTGCAAAACTAGGTCAGATCAAGGCTAGGTCACAGTCAGGGACACTCTGGAGATAATGGACTGGCAGCTGTCCCTCAGTGACTTGACCTTTAGAAACAATAGTGCCCAAACCTGCTTCCACAGAATGACTGATTGTCTTCCACCTTCTCCCTTTGCCCATTGAAACTCTCCTTTTTGTCACCTCTCCAGTCCCACCATTAAGAAGCTATCATGATTCCCATGAGTCCCTTTGTCACCTAACGCTAAGGCCATTAGCTCATTCTGGACCCCATTGTCTACTCTGCAGACTCCATTGTCCACTCTGGCAGAGAGGCATTAACACCTTCCCCCTCAGGGCGGAAAAAGAATATGTAAATCTCTGCTCTGGGCCAACCAACTTGTAGTACCATAGTAGTCTTGGCATACTGGCCATCACTCTGCTGCTCTTGAGTCTCATTCTGGTACTACTCTTGGACCCTTGGTCTGAGCCACAATACCTCGTCTCCTCACTTCTGGATAGGTAAAAACACCCATGTCACCCTGAACTCTTGTTATCCAAACCTTTCCTGTCTTTTCCTTCAGTTAAGCTTGTGTAATTGCAAGACTGCTTGGATCTTGTGTGTGTATGTGATAGTTAATCCCCCCCCCAAAAAAAACCAGGTTTACTTTTGAACCTCTGCCCCCCCCTTCTTCATTAGTACTGGTATACATAAGCGTAAAAGATCTCTTGAGGTTATCTTCCTCTCACAGACCTCCTCTTTAAGCTAATATTCCTCACTGTTTCATGGGGGCACTAGTATCACTCATGGACCCCTGAGCCACCCACATTTTGGGGAAACAGTATCTATTAGTGTAAACTCATTTTATATTGCATAAAAGTAGGTTCTGTGTAATGCATTGGTCTGCTACATTTAATACATTGAAGTGAGCTAACAAGCTGTTGTATGGAGCTGTTTGGCAGGGGTGTGCAGGGCTGAGCTGTGGTTTTAAGGTGTGGTGGGAAGATATTTCTGAATCGATAATGTGAGAGCAGATTGAGAACTAAAAGTTACATTTTTATGAACTATGAGTCCTTGAGGAGCTGTTTTAGTAATCATATGTACGTATACCGCTTAGCTAGATACTTGTTCAGTATGTCTGTTTAGGATGTTTGTCCAGTGTTTGGGAACGGTCAGAAGAGCATCATAAGGGGGGGGAGCAAATGATTAAGAAATGCCAAGCTGACAAATGTTGCAACTGTTTATGTAAAAGTATAAAACCTTGAAGAGATGAATGCTCGGGGCTTCTGGTCTTTGGAAGAGATTCTACCACAGCCCGGCCGCAGAATAAACTCTTGCTTTCCAATCCGAGCGTCTCCGGTTTCTGGAATTTAGCTGCTTCAATAAGGCCTACATCTGGTCACAGCCTGTGCACTTATGTCTCCCCACTTCTGGAAAGTAGCCTCCAAAACCATTTCCAAATTGGAATTTGGACCCTTGAGGAAGAGACCTTCAATATATGAGAAGGTTAGATGCAGGAAGTAGGATCACAGGATAAGTAAAACAGTTTGAAGGTGCTTAGTTTTCTGCTCATTTTGCAATAAAAGTCACAACAAGTGTAATAGAGTGAGGTGGATGATGCCTGTGGGATGTATTGTGACAAAAGAAGGAGCACTTCTTCCAATAATATCTGGTTATTTCAAGCAAGGATTCAGTGTTACACCTTTTCTGGTTCCACAAGAAACCACAAAATATCTTTTAACATACTTTTTTCTTGCGGGGGTGGTGGTGGAGAGACTAGTCAAAAACACTGAACAGTGGATAATTCCTGCAATATATTACTTCAGCATGCCTTCCCCAAAGCAATAGGACTGAGAGTCCTGGTAAAGCTATTAACATAGCTGACAGTTGCAAAGTTACATCCCCTAGTCATCTTCTTCCCTTTTGTCTTGTGTTGTTGTTTCTCTTCTCTTGAGAGTTTTGGAACAACATAATATTTGAAGACACATTCTTTGCTTCTGTAGACTTCTGTGTGAACCCAAAAGGCAACGAATCTTCAGGACTGTTGATGTGAGGGTTTGGTCCACTCACAGCAGTTCATCAATCAGAAATCTCTGGAATTTGTCTGATCAGCCTAGTTCAGTTGGTGGTTTGTCAAAATCTGGAGATTTGAAGGGGATGATTTCTTAATGTTATAAGGTTCATGAATGGAATCTGATAGTAGATTGAACTTAGCAGTTTATTTAATGACGGTGCTGAGTGAGCTCTTGCTTGATAGCCCAGGGTTCCACCCTGAATAAGTAATTTAAACAATTTTATATAGAATTCTTATAAAGACATCTAGTGGTACAAATTTAGTGGGGAAAAAGACTATGACAGACATACAGACTCATCAATAAGGAGGAAGCACTATTTCCAAACTACATAAATCGCACAGTGGGGGGTTTGTATCTTATTTCAGTATTGTAGCTGTTACTGTATCTGCAGAACATGTCAAGATGTTTAAACATGGCTCAGAAAATTTTATACATGGTTAACTTGAAAGCACTAGGAACTTAGAACATTTTCTATGTCTAAGCAAACTGCTTTCTTCAACATGATTGTACATCATTTAGGCCTTTTGGCCACTTTCTGACTTCTTCCCATCATCCTCTCCCTTTGATCCTTCCCTCTTTATGGAAATTTTCCTTTGATTCTTTTTATGGAAAGGATCACTGTATTTTAATAGCAAGACAATAATAGTCAAGCATTTTTTTAAAAAAAAACAACACCCCTTCAGACTTCTATTATTTATGTGTTAAGTTGAAAAATCTCACAACTCTGTATTATAAGACCGTCCTGAAAATGAATTCTTCCAGGGTTTTGAAAGAGAAAGGTCAATTAAATATATGAAATGAGTGGCATATTCCTCTGACTTGGACATCCCCTGGGAGATATTAAACTTTGGATTATGAAAACCTTCCATCTTGTCCCAGGAGGTGGAGGAAATAGCCTTTATTCAGAAGCGTAGCAGCCAGCATCTTGGATTAGCTAACTTAATTAATTTAACCTTCAGTTCATGCTACATTGAAAACTATTTGTTCTCCAAAAGGTTGGTTCAAAATTTCCCTGCTGTATTCCTAAGTAATAGGAAGACTTTACAGTCTGAAGTGATTCCTTTCAAGCTACAGTGTATTGTTGTTGAATAATGCAGTGCAACATGGTGTGTTGGTTTTTTTCTCCCATGCTTACTTGCACTGCAGTTAATGGGTTTCTGTGAAGTACTGCTTATTTCTTGGTCTGAAAAGTCTTTTCATTCTCTTAACTGAAAGCGTGTTCTGATTAATAAAAATGTGCCATTCTGCTGGAAAGCTGGGTGATAGTTGCAATTGGATGTAACTCTGATAATACAAGGCTGGATGAATAATGGATGGCTCTTTTTCAGCTATCTGTTACCAGCTAGTTAGTACTTCTACCCAGTATGCAACATTGAGAGTCTACTGCATAAATATGACCTGAAAGACAAATTTAGCTATTCAGAGCATACAGTGCAGTTCCATGTCAGTGGTAGAACATGCATAGTTTTCTTTGTCTTCCATCTCTGTATAGCACAAAGAAGACAAGGAGTGTATCTACGTTCCATACATGTAGCAGTTCAATACCAGTATAACGGCCATCACTCCAGTCCATGGAATCCTGTATTTGTAGTTGGTTGGAGTGTGTAGAATTCTGTGCTAGAAAGTTCAAATGCTGTAATTCAAGGGAATCCACTAAAGCTTTCTAGCAGAAAATTGTAAGGGCTATATCTTGCCAAAACACCCAGGTGTCTGCAAGAGGAGACATAACAACTAAAGTGTGTTGTGTGAATATGTTCAAGGATATCAAATCTCACCTGAAGGATCACAATTTGTTATGACTGCCATGCCAGCCAAGTCACCAAATATGTTCCCTGCAGGAATATTAAGCACCTGTCTCTGTATCAGGAGAAGCTGCCTCCTCCTCCTCTTCCTTCTTCTTCCATCATCATCGTCGTCGTCATCATCATCATCGGGAGGAAAGAAGTAATATGGTTAGAATTGATATCTGCCTAATCCGTGGCCTTAACAGCCATTCTATGGAAGAGCAATGACCTATCCCGCTTAAATCAAGCCATCCTTATGTCATTAGCAAACTAAAAAGTGCAGCTTTGTAGGAGGATTTAAAGGTAACACTTCCAACACTAATCAGCTTAGAGGGACTAGCATAACCGCGTGGTTGGAAGAACAGATAAAAGAAACCAGAGTTCAGACTTGCTTCAGCAAAAGACACTAAGCTGTACTGTATAGAAGTAACACACTAGGCAAAGGCTTTGATTTTGGACTAGAAAACAAACACGAGTAATGCCTGCGGATTTCAATGGTTATTGGAAAATGCTCAGCAATGACAATTTTGAGGAGTATTTGAAAGCACTTGGTAAGGGTTTCTTTTTCCTTTCGTCATTTCTTATGTGATCCTATCTTTATATTTTCTAGCCTTGGGATTTTTCTATAGAATCATCTATGTATATGTCACACATTTTCTGCCTTTGTGGCTTTTGTATGAATTCTTTATTTCTTAGTGCCACGTGTAAATATTTTTTCTAACTTTTTTCTAACTTTCTCAAAGTACTGAAACAACGAGAAGCAGACATGTTTTGAGCAGAAATAAGACTCAAAAGTTATATGTGTGCAAACACTAACACTTCAGAATCATTAAAAAAGATCATAATTTACTCATATAGTATCAGTAATGCGTATGGTACTTTATCAACAAAGGGGCAGGGATAATTTAAAAGTATATTGGGACACTGGTTTCAGTGTTAAAGGTTTTAGCTATACTGAAATCATTTTTAAAAAACCAAACCAAACAATTACCACTGCATAGTTCTTAGAGGTTTTCCTGGTATGATATCAATAACTTTCCAGAAATCCTTTTCTTCTTTGGTCTTTGTCTCTCTCTTTGTTTCCAGATGTAAATATTGCTATAAGAAAAATAGCCAATATGCTTAAACCTGACAAAGAGATCATTCAGGATGGTGACCACATGATCATTAAAACACTAAGTACTTTTAAAAACTACATCATGGATTTCCATATAGGGAAGGAATTTGAAGAGGACTTAACAGGGGTGGATGATCGCAAATGCATGGTAAGAATTAGTACAGAAACTGTTATATGACCAAAAAAAAAAAAGGCTAAAAATCCTGTTTCAAGGTATTTCAGTTTCAGTCCTGTTTCACTTTTTCTTGTAATCTTAAACCTGAACTTACAATAAATGTGTTGATGGATATAAAGTTATATTCTGCAATCCTGTGCACATGCTTCTGGAAGCAAGCCTCACTCAGCATTGTGGAGCTTACTTCCCACATGTATAGGACTATGTTATAAGAAGCAGAAAACATTTGTCATTTATTCCAATACCATTTTGAAAACTGAAGTGTTTTCCAGCTATAGTTTGGTCAGTGTTGATCATTATTACCTGCAGCAGTTCTTTACCTCCTGTAGACTCATTCATTTAGGTTGGACTGGGGATAGAACAGAATGCTAATCATCGTGAGCTGAGTAGCTGAAGCAAGGCATTTATCATCTTTGCTGCCCACCTTCTGCTCATGATTCTGAACAAGCCAGGATAGAATACACATGGTTTAAAGAGCTATTTATACCAGAAACAGAAGCTTCATCCTTAACAGAAGCAGACAGTACCAAGACCTCTCCCTTATGAGCTTTAAGCTTGTGACAAGGAAACAATATTCTGCAGGTTGTAAGAAATAATACCAATTAGTAGCACAAGGCTGCTAATAGCAAACAGCTTAGCTGAGTCAGAGGCTAAACACATCGTCCAACAGTGAGAGGACGACACTTCTAAGGAGTCCTAGAATGAAGGGTTTGCAAGCTACACAAGGTTATTTTGGTGAAGCAGATAACAGAAATGCCAATGGAATTTAAACAGCAGGCCATCTCTGAGTTTTCAGTGTTCTCTAAAAGCAAATCTATCTTAAGACAGAAGTGGAAAAACAATGATATACAATTAAAGGAAAATGTTTTGCTTGACAAGAGCCCAGGTAGGTTCAAATCTACTTTAGATATATAAAGGAATTGTGGTATTTTACATTTTGTTTTCAATCCCTAAAATGGATTTTTTAAAAAAACCTAGGTCAATATTCTCATTGAGCTAACCCCCTTATTGCCCATATCTGATTCCTGGTCAGTCATCACAAGCTCACACTCCATCATACAAGCACTAGGAATGTTTTGCCTTAGTGTTCAGCATTCATCCACTAAATATTCAGTTGCTCATTTACCTAGTTTAGAGAGACCCTTTTGAAGCTTTTGCTGTTCTTATTTCCCTGAAAAATTTGGTGTCATCCACATATTGCCCACCTTTCTACTCCAGTCTGTGAATGAACAATTTAAAAAGCATTAGTACAAATAATCTTTTTGGGAGGGGTCTCATTCTTACATCCCACCATACTGAAAACATTTCATTTCTTTCTACTCACTGATACCTGTTATTTAACCAATTGTTGGTTACCGATTCTCTATAAGCAACCCTTCCTTTTTCACAATGACAGCTAAGTCCTTCCAGAAGCCTCTGGTGAGGGACTTTGCCAAAAGCATTTGGAAAGTCCATCTATGTAGTGCCTACCAGCCGACCCCTATCCACATACATTTTGATACTCTCAAAAGAAATCAATTAAGTGAGTGAGACAGGACTCAGCTTTGCTGAAACGATCTTGATTCTTCCTCAGAAACAAAGTGCCAGGAGCAGTGTTTTGCATAACCCTGTTCTGTATGATTGGGAAGTTTGTTTCATAATGCTTTCTCAGAAGATAAGTGGGCTATAATTTCCTAAATCTTTCTTGAATCACCTTTTTTTTTAAAATAAAAGTGACACAGCATTGGTCATTTTCTAGTCATCTGGTACAGTGTCTGATCTTAGTCACTGTTTTTCTAGAATAGGATATGCAACTCACTCACTCTGCTTGTCAACTAATGTCAATGAAGTTGTGGAAGTTCTGAACTATTATCTCATGGCAGTGATGGATTAGGGGTAGTTCGACAAGATAAAACTCAGTCACTCAAGAAAAAGATGCCGTTGGATAACAGATAGGTTGTTTTAGGGATTGGGAGCACAGGATCTTTTGGATATAATTGTACTCTTTGTAAAGCAGGGATGGACAAAGGATGGTAGAGGGACAACATGTTCCCCTCTCAGGGTGTTTTACAGCCCTCAATCCTTCCAGATTTCCAGGAACACCTTTTTGTTCTGTCCCCTCAAAAAAGGTGAATTGCTTGACCTGGAGTCCTTTCACCCTAAATAAATTATAGCAGAATGATTCTACTTTAATTGCCATGTCTATATCCTTTGGAATCCTGGGGCTTGTAGTTCCACGAGGTACTAGAGTTCACTGGTTGAGAATTCTAAACATTCTGTACCTAAACTGCAAATCCCAGGATTCCACAGAATAGAATTATGACAGTTAATGTAGAATAACAGCACCCTAATTGTATAGTATGAAAGAGCCCCCAGAAGACACTGGGGTAGCAATTCACCTTTTATAGGACCTCCCTGCACTCTTTAGCATTGGGAAAAAAAATAAGCCATTTTTCAAAACTAGATCTGGATCTCCTGCAACTTCCTATTTTTTTTTTTTTGAAGTGCCTTTTTTGGCTGTCCACAAGACCCCAGAGAGTCACAGGGCAGAAAATTGGCCCCTGAACCTGCTTTAGTTCATCTAAAAGACAAGGTTTGTGGTTTTTTAGTGCTCTTGGATCCAACACTCTTCCTCGATGCCTACATAGCTGCAGTTGCCTTAGTTCAGCCAAGTTTGACTGATATGCCAACTGTAACCCTGGAACATCTTACATAACTTCCAGATTACCTCTGTCGCAGATTTTGAGGGAAAAGGGAACTGCAGTGAGAAGGAGGAAACAGGAAGGTCCCTTCTGTGAACTTCCTTCAGCACATAATTTTCCAGATCCAAGCTATTTGATTTTATTTGACTTTATCGTTTTTCTAATTTTTGTAAACTACTTTGATGGTTTTGTCTGTAATGGGTAGTAGAAATCCAATAATAAACAAACAATTTAATCACAGATCTGATCAGCGGCAATACGTTTGGTTGCAGTGACTGGGCAGAACCTGTGCACTACTTACAGAAATAATTTTTGATGACATTAGTTTTCTCCTTTCAGTATACATATTCCCATCGAAGCAGTTACTAAAGGAATCCCACTACTCATGTAGTTGAAAGTATATGAATCTGCCATAAGCCATTTATATTATTTGTGCACTAGGCAATGTGCTGCTAATTTCTAGGAAAGTAAAATATTTATTCAGTCCTATGTAGGTCTAGTATCTAATCATATGGTCAGGTACGTAAGACTCTCTTTTTTCGTCAGCTTCTATCCATATGTGACGAGACCTAGTTGCTTGACACCAATAAAATTTCAGAGTTTTGCCTCCTGTGCATGATTTTTTTAAAGATGCAAAGTTTTCCACTCCCCTCCCCTCCCCTGGTGTCAGGTAACTACAGTACACTGTAATACTTTAACACTTATTAAGTGCCTGTGGGATTTGTGATACAGAAAGCTACTTTCTAAAGTGGAGTGAAAATACCCAAGTACTAGAAGTTCTAGAATTACATCTAGCTTTTAACTTTTAAAAAACAATCAATCAAGAATATAATGATAGCAGGAGGAATTGTACACAGAGAAAATTCAGAACCACAAAGAATCTATTTGATCATAACTAGCTGTTTTTTTAAAAAAAATATCTGGAGGTATTATCAGTTGTAAAAGTGTGCTGGTACATGTTGCTCAATCACTCCCACTCAGTGGTTGTTTGTTATCTCATCCAGATATGGACACTTTCTTCTCCCTGTTCCTGATCAACAAGAGAGAGAATCCATGGTTGCTTATTTCCCTGTCTTGTTGGCAGATAAATTAAAGGGAAGAAAGCATCCATATTTGGGCAGTACAAATCTGGTTTGCTTAACTGCCCCATTACAACTAGGGATGTAATTCTTCACTAAATTTCTTCCCAAAGGTACCAATGAGTAAGTTCAGCTTCCCACTGCCAGAAAGTCTTAAAAACCCACAGAGTTTTCAAAGGCTATTTGCAGTTCAGCACTTATTCTGTGCAAAATTCACATATGGTTGTTTTGGGCAGAAAACAGCATTTGCTGCATGGAAAATAACATTAATTCCTGCACAGAAAAAGAGGCTTTCCATGCAAGTCAACCATATGTGAATTTTATGCAGAATAAATCCCTGTTGCAGCATTTTCTGCTCAGAAAACAGCATTTTATCTGCAGAAATGAATATATCTATGTTGAAATATTATTGTTCATGCAGAAAATGCTGCTTTCTGTGCAAAACAACGATGTGCAAATTTTGCATAGAATAAATCTAGAACTGAAGATTCCTATAAGTCCAAGATTCTTCTCATCAGGGTTTCTCAACACTCAAAATACATGCTTTTTACCATTTTTTAAGGATATTTTCAAATATTCTTTCTAGATCTAATTACAAATGGGAGCAATTCCTGTCATTCCCTGGTTTTATCATGTCATCCAAACCCACCCAATTTGTCTTATTTTACTGCTCCATTGGCATAAAGCTTTGGTAATACAGCATTCATCAGCTAGGTGATGGTTCAGATTCAAATCAGTTTTGTGAAGGCCTATAACTTGTTTATCTTGGAAACAACATTAAATGTGTTTGCTGCGAACTGTAGTTAAAATATGAGAATTGGTTTGCAGCATTGCCCAAACAGAGATGAATATCACCATGTTTAGCCTAGAAAATATGTAAACAGTTCAAACACAGAACTGTGTCACATGTGTTCCTACACTAAATATGACAGCCAAATCATTTTACTTAGCTTGTAGGAAAGAGTTTCAGAATGAATCAGGTCCATTGCTTCAATCTGATGTATTAACCAATGCTTTAATTGGTATCAGTATGACTATAATTCTCGCCAGAGACTTGTTTCATGCTATATTTGCTGCTTAGAATATAAATTGAGGTTGCTATACTTTGCTTGAGATTTCTTCTTACTGTGATGAAAAGTGAACCAGGAATATATCATCCCAAGGATCAGTGCAGATCTGGATGGTCATGTTTAAGTAGCTTGTTTGTACATTTTGTACAAACTAAAACAAATAATAGTTGACCACAAGAGCCTGTGTAGGAAAGAACTAATTAGAGAACTAGTCTGCTGAGATTTGTCTTTGATAGGTTATAAGAGTTCTTGAAACAGTCCAAGGACCCAGATGCAGTTCTCTTGTATTCTTGTGATTCTGCCGTTAGCATTTATAAATAGCACAAATGAAGGATGCTTCAGTTCTAGTGTATGCAAGAACATGATTTGCTACTGCTTGTATTAGCCATGTTGTGTCCATTTGGTAAATTCAACAGCCAAAGAGACATTAATTTTCAGCTGTGTTGAATTATATATTTGGCATAAAGGTTATGTTGTTTATGCTTAATGTGGTCTCAAGGCTGCCTTTTTTCTTCTAATTATTAAGTTTTACACAGGAACTGGAATAGTGATTTCTACAGTATTATATTGTCAGGATATGAAAGACCCCAATTGCATTATATGAAAAGAATAGACCATGGCTTGAAAAAAATAGTGTTTGGATTGTAATTTCTAGCATTCTATAACCAGCATATCTAGTGGCCATGATGACTGGAGAATTTTGAGAGTTGTAGTCCAAAAACCCTAGTATTTCCAAATTCTGGATTAGACAATCTAGCTAGGGTCCACAGTAAAATAGGATAGCATTGTTAAAGTTTCAGAAGGCAGTAATTTTATATAAGTGTGTGTATATGTGTATACACACACATGTATATGCTGAAATTGCCCAGGGAAGCATCATATGATGAACTTGACTATATTCTCAATTTACTTACTAATTGGGTATACAGTTAGCAAGAACTAGACTTGTTATTTATGGTTTGAAAATAATCCTTATCTAGTGCCAGGCCAATAGTAGCCTGAATATTTGATTTAGATTGTACAAAGTCAGATTCTTGCTTATACACAAAGCTTTGACTAAGAGCCTGTGTGGTCATTCCTGCCACCACCTTGCAAACATCCCTCTCTTACAGACTGTTAACTCATGAAGTTATCCTGCATAATGCAGCCTGAGAAAAACAAACCAAAGTGTGTTAACTTGTTGCTTTTTGTGGAAGGAAATCTATACGCTTCTGTTGTTTCCCATTCATAGGAGAAAAATCACAACTCATTCATTATGAAGCATATGAGCTAACTTTCCCAATGTATTGTTCAACCTTAATCATTGTAATGAGGATAAAATATAGTAAGAAGAAGTACTTCAGAAATACAACTTTATAGCCAATGGGTGCAGAATAACAGTAGCATATATTACAGAAGCTCTGGAAATTGCTCCTGTCTATAAAGACAATATATGTAGACTTTGCTTCCAACATCAAACAAACCAGATTTTCCCTGGACATATAAATTATGATTTGTTAAATTATAGTTAGTGAGAATAGCATACCGTCCAAAATTTCACAGATGAAAACTAGGACAAATGTGGCCTAGCAACATCAATGTTGTCAAGATGGCCAAAGTTATTAATGAAGAAGAAAGCACAGAGTAAGAGGGGCTATGGCAGTTTGCTTTTGCCAGAGCCTCCTGGGAATGGCAAGATTTTGCCCATTCCTCTCCTTTCCCCCCTCTGAGTTAATTGACTTCAAACTACTTTTGCAGTTTGAGCTTAGTTTGGAGCAGTGGAAATCTACTGGACAAAGTGGAAAAGTGGGAGAATGAGAAAGAAATTTGGACATTTTGAAAGCAGCTTTAAAAAGTGGAATGACAGAAGATTAATCAGGATTGTCCCTGCAAATTGGGACAGTTGGAGGGTATGGAATAGACCAGAATTAAACCAGTTGTTTCAGATCTGGCATGTTCCCCAGAAAGTGTCCAGAGGAAGATGGCCAAAATGGTAAAAAGCCTGGAAAGTCTGCCCTACCAGGAGCGGCTTAGGGAGCTGGGTATGTTTAGCACTGAGAAGAGAAGGTTAAGAGGTGACATGATAGCTATGTTTAAATATTTGATGGGATGTCGTATGGAGAATGGAGCAAGCTTGCTTTCTTCTGGTTTAGAGACTAGGACACAGTGGAGTGGCTTCAAACTGCAGGGAGAGATTACGCCTAAACATTAGGAAGAACTTCCTGAAGGTAAGAGCAGTTTGACTGTGGTATATGGTCTCTTAGAGTGTGGTGGATTCTCCTTCTTTGGAGGTTTTTAAACAGAGGCTGGATGGCTATCAGTCAAGAGTGCTTTGATTGTGTATTCCTGCATGGCAAGAGACTGGACTGGATGATCTTTGTAGGCTTTTCTGTCTTTATGATGCTATGTTCTCAAATAGCAGTTTAAACAAAACACCATTACTGCATTCAGAAGGAAGCCTGGTTACATTAAAAGAGGAATAGGAATGGTGCATTCCTGCAGAAATTGTTGAACTGCAACAGACTCCTAGCATGCCTTATCCTTGACTGTGCTGGGTTAAGCTGCTGGAAGTTGCAGTTCAACAACAACTCGAGGTACACACAATCCCTGCTTTGAAACTAGGATGCTTCTGATCTTTTCCTCTGCCACACAAAAGTGGAAGAGAAGGAAGAAACAGCATGAAAACCCAACGATTGCCCTGGTTTGTAAATATAGTAGAAAATCATAGTTTTCCCTTATGTTTGAATGCAGTCAATCGCTATAAATTAATATAAAAATAAAGGCATCAACAATGTGCATGTTTCAAGGTTCTTGAACCAGTGGGGGCTGAGAGCCCAGCAGTTCCTCTGAAATCCAGGGAAACTGTTGCTTTCTTTACTGTTCCAGTAAGCCAGCATGCTTCCATAGGAACTGCACATTATTTTAGAACAGAGATTAAATGTGTTTTGTTCACCATTAGAACTAATATACATCACAGAAGTGAAAGCAAATTAACCTCTGTCACATTTAACACCCATGTTTAGTTCAGATACAGTTGTTTCACAAAACTAAGGAATATCTTCCTGCTAAATTAGAACTGACTTAATCCAGTTTTTTTTAATGCAGCTACTAAAGCAGATTGCTAACTAATTTTCTTCATTTCCTCAGTGGCTATCTAAAAACGGCTGAATTGTTTCCATCATAGGCTTCATTAGAGCATATGTTAGACCTACAAACTAATAGAAAATCAAGAAGTTTTGTCACAAAGAGAGGTAGCCAGGGGCTCAGTTGAGGAAATGTATAAGTCCCTTACAGAATCAGAAGGCTCAGATGTAAAAACTTGCATACACTTGTACCTGATCCTTATATTCTTCTTTGACTCTGGCATGTAATCTAAGCTGGTTACTTAAGTGGATCACCCACAAACAGAATGAAATATGTAGAAAATATGAATATGATAATTTATGTGTATAGATGCAAATACTTAGCATGGTTTAAACAAAAATGGAATATATTTTACCATAGTAGAAAAGACTGTGCCCAGTAAACTGTGACTATTTATCTGATGTCCAAATATTAAGGGTTCTGTTTTCTCTTGAGTCTGCATCTCTAAACGAGAGTTGGACTGGCCATTCCTTCCACTAGAGAACATCTTGAAATGGAAGAATACCCTTGATATAAAGTAGAACCCATGACCTCCCTATAATCTGTATTTCAGATTAGTTCCCTTGAATGAATTGTTGCAACACAGTTTTCATTTCTTAATGGTACTGACTGTTTGGAATTGACCCAAAAGTTTGCCAGGCCGCTAGTGGAAGCCAGTTCCAAAAATATGAGGCCAGCACTAAAAAGGCATTGTCCCCTAGTATGCATGATTTAACTACGGCTCATTTACAATATCACCAATCCCATCCCTAGATTTCATACATTTGGAATTTGTCCCACTATTTTTGATATGAAATTGGTGCAGATAGTTGCCAAAGTTATCAAGATATCTGTTTGATCTGTACAATTCCAAAATGTGTTTGATTCTAACATGCAGAATTATTTTCTCAGAATTGTCCAATTTCTTCTCTGCTTTGGACAGCTGCTTGGATATGTCACAATTAAAAAAAAAAAAGTTACTTAATTGAGTCATGAACTGGATTGAAATAGCCCACAAGTTTGTTTTCATGGGGCAATCTTTGTCATGATTTAGTTATCTAGATGTGCTGCTGAGGTCTCATTTCACTATTGTGCCTTTTGACCTCACATTTTGAAACATTTCCATATGTTTAGAGTTTAAGGTAGAGAGGCACCATAAAGAAATATGGCAGCAGCCAGCAAGATAGATATGGGAACAGGCCTGAATTCTGTTGTTAATCTTAACTACAGTATAAACAGTGAGATTTACCTTTGTACTGACTCACCATTCAGCCATTGATCCAATAAGTCTACTCTATTTGGGAACATCAGAATTCCACCCATAGTCTTCTATTTAATCTGCTGTGTTCTACTCAAAATGAGTGTCAACTACTAGGGCTAGTCACATAACTATGAAAGTATAATAGTGAACTGTGCATAGTGACACTCAGGTTGTGGTGAGCTGGTTAGATGTATCCAGTCCCATATCTAGAATCTGATTTTCTGCAAGCACTTTGCTACTGTTATTCTTCATGGGTGTAACCAGTTTGTTGTAGGTTGGAGGATACTCTATGTGGGTTTCTTTTTAACTCATTTTTCTCATAAGTATCATAGATCCAGTGGCACTGGTGTCAAGACCTAAAAGAAACTAGAGGGCGGAATTGATTGGACCTGTTCTTAAGACAGAACAAGGCACAATGGTGCCTCCTTAACTGAAGCCAGCAGCTGTGTCATAGATAAGTCCTCAGTCATTTATCAGAAGCCGGATTTGGGAAAGATGAGTCAGAAGAGAATAAATGGCTGCTGTGCAGAACCAGCATGGAATAAATGTGGCAGTAAGGGCTTTGAAGGGAAAGTCTGGTGTGGTAATTATCCCAAGGTTTTCTCTTATAAACGTTTAAAAAACCAATTAAGTGTTTGGCCTTTTAACACTCCTGAAAAATGAAAATACTGATCAAACCTGAAATAGGAGATCACTAATTAACAGAAAAAGGGTCAAAAAACTTAGTGATTACAGTTCCCAGTATATCATGGCTGGCTTTGTGGAACAATTAGAGTAAAACAGCAGGAGGACAGGCTTGCTAAATATTAGAAGTGATCAGAAGTGTAAGGAGTATGGTTGAATCTTAGCATATGCATACACACACACACACCACACACACATACATATATGCACATACATTCATATTCTTATGCATACTGTGATTCAGACACACATCATTTGTTCATTCTCTCGCTCTGTCTCTTTCTCTTTCATATACACACATACACACACACACACACACACATATATATATATACACACACACACACATACACAGGCATTTGTATTTGTTTGAGGTCACAAGCCTAAAGAAGTCTCACATAAGAGATAATGGAAGTTGTGATCCCATTATATCTTTCTTTTTTTGAAGAAAAAAAAAGAGTTCCTTGGTTGCTGTACTTGCTGAGTAAATCATGGTCCCCCTAATTTTATCAATTTGCTGCTGTTTAAAAGGTTGCTTGGCATATTTCCAGTTCTATGTTGCACGTGAATTTGGTGCTATGTACAGTTGCTTAAGAAGGTTGCTAGGCAAGAATCAGGAGTCAGCATTGCCTTAGGTCTTAAAGTGTAAGAGAATTGAGCTCTAATGCAAACGTGTTGCTAACAGTATTCAGCAGAAGATAAATTGTTAAAATATTATCGGACGTTCACACCTAACAGAGAAGTATGAAATAATATATCCACATCATTTCTCACTTTAAAGTAGTTAAAGGATTGATTAGCCAGATATTTTGAAATACAATCAGACTCCTTATTGCTAAGGAAAATTTATTTAGTTATGTATTTGATCTATATCCTAATCAGGACACAGCAGGGTTAGATAACAAATTGAGTAAAACCACAAAAAGATGCAACATTAATACACAATGGAATAATTAAAGCAATTTAATTGATGCAAATAAAAGGCCCACCAACCACCCAGTGGAAGCTGTTTCCAGAGATACAGGTTTAGCCAGAAAAGGTCTCTCTTACTAGTGCTCACCAAAGCTTGGACAAATTACTTAATTGGATTACAACTCCCAAAATACTCTCAGCCAGTGTGGCCAATGCCTGTGCTGACTGGTGGGGTTCTGGAAGTTGTAGTCTGCTAAGGTCCCTGAGTTCTATTACTCATCAACCTAATTGCCTTTGGTATCAGACAACTGAAAATAGGCTCTGCTGCTGACTTCAACTGTGAGCAGGATGTTCAACTGTGAGCAATGCTTTACATACCTTACCCCCAAACCACTTAAGGCTTTAGCACTCACACTTCACAAATGTACTGAAATATTAGACCTGTACAAAGAAGTCTTTGCAAGCATGTACACTTTGTATACTATAGGACTCTTCGGTGCATAGAATCATAAGATTTGGAAGAGGCCCCATAGGCCATCTAGTCAGTGCAGGAACTCCAACTAGAGTATCTCCAGCAGCTATCTGTCCAGTATCTTTTTGAAGATATCATCTTTGTCGTCATCATCATCATCATCATCATCATCATACCATTAGACCTCATCCTTCTCTCTGGGACATTGATGAACCATCTACAGCTGCGCATCAAAGTTCATTCCCAGCATAGACAAATGTGTTGACAGTATATAGGTTTTTAATGCTTCATCAGGAAAAAAAAATCAGTTTTATTAATACTGGCTTTTGAAAATATTTGAAAGAATTTCATGTGGATGGCTTCTCCAAAAAGTCTGCAGAAAAATCAAAGAACATTAGATTTTATTAACACTTCAAATAATTGTAATAGAATGACTTTCACAATAGGCTCTTACTTCCTGTTACTTAGTTTACAAAACTATGTTGCATGTGGAAAATAGGTTGAGTTGCTTTTTTTTCAATCAAAATCTTTTACCATAGAAACATTTCTCATAGTATTTGATGTGAGAGGCCTCTTTTCTCCCTAATGTTTGCCTCTGCTCCTCCCCATAAAGGTTGTTTCACAGTACTCCAGATATCAGTCTCTTGAGCAGATCACCCTGCCCTCAGAATGTAAGTGGGCATATTCTGCATCAGGCATCCTTTCACACTACACAATTACTGTGCTATATTCCACTTTGACTGCCATGATTCCCTCCTCTGGAATCCCTGGGATTTGTAGTCCCTGGGAGGGTCATTTTCAATTCTCAGTCAGAGAGCTTGGTTAATTTTCTCTTCTTCTTTTTATTAATTAACAACATAAAAATACATAACACTACAAAACACACAACACAATGCCTAATATAAAAAAAAACATAAACTTAAAAACCACGTATACCAAATGTTCTTAATCTTAATCTATACTACAATTAGATAATAAATGCTCCGCACTACCGGGACCATTAGAAATATGACCACATCCATTCACTTCAAATAGTTCCATTCCCCTTCCAAAATTGTAATGATTCTTCAGTTGGTTTATTTCCTTTCCCCTTTATTAACACATAATCAATAAATTCCCCCCAAATATCTATAAAATTATCTCTTTTGTTAATTTTCTTCTTGAAGGAAGCAATAAGTGACTTTAGCAATTCTCTTCCTGCTGCAAAAAAGGGTTCAAAAACTTATTCTCAAAGATTATTTACAGTTCGATGCTTCTTCTGTCCAGGAAACAGTGTTTTCTGCATGAAGAACACACACAACATGCTGTTTTCTTCATTAAAATGCCATGTGGAAATTCTGTGTAGAATATGTCCCAAACTGAAGGTATGTGTCAGTTTGGGATTCTTCTCACCAGGTTTCTGAACACTGAAAAAAAAATATTTTGACCATTTAAAAATATGTTTGAATGTTCTTTCTAACCCTAGAACACTAATGCTTCACCAAACTACAGATCCCAGGATTTCTTAGCATCTTGCTATCGTGTTTAAACTGTAATATAGCATTATAATTGTGCAGTGTGTAGTGTTGTGTTACGTAGGACCCCAGAGTTGAGGTTCCTAAGTCCTATATGAAGACAGGCCCATGTAGAACACTTTATAATATGGTCAGTGCTTTTAAATTGAAATTAGAAACGATGCTGTAAAACTGTGGCGCTGTCTACATCTGTTATCTACTATAGTTCCTGAAATGTTATGAGGTGAAAGTTTACACAGAGGAGGTTGTGTGTTTGCAGGATGCCACAGTAACCCACTTAAAATCCGGGCTTAGTCTCTTGGCATTTTATCAACAATCCAGTTACACAAACTCTAATGCCAGTCAAAAGATATGCTGTTTTCTAAAGAAAGCTGGCCAAGCTGCTTACAGAAAGTGAGCGGTAATAGGAGAGCATGGTAGAGAACAAGTACAATAACTGGAACAGATTCTGTGCTCAGCTACCCTACTTTTCTTTCTGTATATCTCCATCTGTTTCAGCAGACTCCTTTGTGATTCCCATGAGTCTGAGATCAAAACCAGAGCCTGTTAAAATGTTGCATAAACCACAAAGGTTTTTTTTTAGCAGTTAAAAGCTGCAGTCTTGCACACTGTGTTACTGTACTGAATAAAAGGAATTAGGAACAGCTAATCTCTTTTACATCAGAAAGCACAAAGGACTGAATTAGACAATGCTTTAAAGACATAACTAACAGAGTATTCCTTACCCTCCAGCAGAGGAGGGCAACTGCATTAGCCCCCTCTAGGATGTCTTGAAGGGCTGAACACCCCCACCATGCCTCCTTATGAAAAAATCAAAGATATATTGTCCCAGACACATCTAGGGACTGTGGGAGCATTTCTGCCAATTTCTTTTTGCCCTTTTGTCCATTTAGCCTCAAGAGAGGCTTTTCTTAACAACAGGAAGCGGAAAGTTTCTATTATTTTAAAAAAGGGCTCTCCTGGGCTTAAAATGTCCCAACGAACCCTAGAGGGCATTTTGAGGCAAAAAAAGGGCAAAAAAATCACAAACTTTTTTTTATATACTTGGAGAGTCCCAAGGGACACAAAAATGCCCTGGAGACCACATGTGCCTGTATGACATACTTTACCCACTCCAGTCTAGAGCAAATGTAAACACCTGCTCTGGGTCAGGACTTCAGTGTGGAGGCTAGAAGTGAATTTGATACTTCCCCCATTATCAGAAGGTCTAGATCTGTTTTGGATCTGTTCTGTTCTGTTAAACATGATTATTAAAATATTGTCTAATGCAACCCTGAAGCTCTTTTGGTCTTATAAGAAGTATGACAGAGAAGGATGCTCTCTGTGCATGAATACTTTCAAGGGGTCCTTCAACAAATTTTAACTCCGCGTATTGTAGTTGCAGGCCACCAAAAACTCCTTTTGTGTGACAGTGCCACATGGGCACATTTCCATTAATAAGAACAGTCCCCCAACTTACTGGAGAGACCGTTTGTAGACTTTGGTGGTGAGCAAGTGGCATTTTCTTGTCCTCTGCAGGCTATGTTGCAGAAGCCCAGGTGGCTTTCCAAGTTCTGGGTGGGATGTGGGAAGGCCAGACAATCAGAGGTAGCTGGTGTGGGTAATGCTCCACAGTTGGCTAGAAGACTTCATTTGGGGCCAGCTCTGGAGAAGTAAATAATCTCCACAGACATGCCAAAAATCAGTTGGTTTTGCAACTACTTCCTTTCCACCATCTCTCAGTTCAAATTCTTCAGGGATAGGAATCCTCTTGGTGATAAGTTGGTTTGTAGAAGTCATGGTGTATAAGACTTATTATGCACAACTTCAGCAATTTCCAGATCCATTTTGGGGAGACAGGGCCTGTATGCTTATGACACCCAGTTCAGAAGTACCTATAAGGTACCTTAGGGGTTTAGGCAAGCTGAATTATGCCCAGCTCAGTGGCATTTGGCTCCACTTCACTCTCAGGTGATGGAGAACCACACAGTAGATTTCACCAGGGTGGAATATCATATCTGTCATTCCAGGTGTATCCACCAAGCAGGCTGGGGAAATTGAATCCTTTCAGTGGCAGTTTCATCATCCGACATCAGGATTCAAACCTGTGGTGACCAAGCCTCTTCAGCTGTAGCTGATCAAGTTGTGTCCTTATTTACTCCCAGTGAATATTGATAGCTGCTACTTGCCAAGGCAGAGCCAGAAACTTGCTGTTGGATCCACAGGCATTTTGCCACATGAATTAGTACTTTTTCCCTGGAGAATTTTTATGCTAGTACTTGCTGCCATCAGGAATTTTAAAGCTCTGATTGTGGCCTCTAGAAGAAGGATAAGAACAGGCAGGCACGGTTCCATCATGCCTATGCCCAGCAGTTGAAGAAGGGCTTTCCCTCCATCTCTACTGCCATTGCTTTGTTTTCAGAGGGACATTAGCCACCATCTGGTGGAATTAATCCTCTCCCCTACTGCCATGCCATTTTCCTTGTGTGTGTTTAGATTGTAAACCTGAGAGTAGGGAGCTGCAAAATTAATAATTGTAAACTACTCAAGGAAATCACCATGTACACTGATGGCACTGTATGAATAAATAATGCTATCTCTATATGAATGGATGTGTTAGGATGCCCATATGTTTTAGTAGGCTTCTATATACCAGCTGATGTTTGAATCAACCCCTTTTGTTCTGTTTTTGAAAATGACTGCTCAGTGGTCAGTCCCTGCAGTGTCAGTTTTTGAAATTGACTGCTCAGTGGTCAGTCCCTGCAGTGTCAGGATTGCGATATTGAACTCTACCTTCAAGTATATCCTCTGTTGTCTCAGAAACACAACCGCATGAAAGTAACTTCTAAGTGACTAGTGCAATAAACATTGGGCTTAATTGTGTTTGGTAATGTCCATTCAGTTGCTTGCTGACACTCAAAGAGTCTCTCAGTTTAGCAGAAGTAGCAGAATGAAAACTAATATTGGTGCATAGCTTTTGCTTTTAGTAAAGCCATGTTGGTATCAGTGTGAGAAAGTATAGTAAGTCAATTTCTTCCTGGGAAATGTGAGAAAATAGTGGATTTCTCAGAGTACAGTTCTCTCTCCACATTTGCGGGTTTGATCTCTGGAATCTCTTTTGGAATTTTCTAAGAAAATGTTGGACCTATATGTGTTGGGGACATTTCAGGCATAGAATAGCTTGTTACTGGCTCATGAAGAAACTGCCTTGCCCTCTGGCTCTGTTGCCACTTAGTTCTCTGGTTTGGTGGCCCAACTTTTCTTAAAAAATACATTCCTTTGGCTTACTTGGGCATATGCAGCCATGTTAGTGCATGGAAGGGGAAGATTTTGATGCCCTCCCTGAAAGAGGCATCTAAGTCTGCAGCCGGCACAGTTTGCACCGGGATGCGTTACATGATGGGGCAGGGCGAGGGCCTACTTAAACCTCGCCTGCCCCACACATGGTTTTTTCGAATTGTGCTTTTCTCTACTTACCAGTTCTCCATCAGTCCATTCTACATAATGCTTCCTGCCTGCCCCCTGGCTTACATGAGTGATAGGGGATTTTTTTATTTTTTTATTTTTTTATTTTTTTATTTTATTTTATTTTGCCCTGAGTCAAATTCTAATTTGAGGAGGTCTCGGGAAGTACATTTCAGCTGTGGGTGGCGCCAAGAGCATAAGGCAGAGTAAAATCAGATGTCATTAACAGAATCATAGAGCTGGAAGAGACCACAGGGGATATTGAGTCCAACCCCCTACCATGCAGCAATACATATTCAAAGCATTCTTGACAGATGGGCATCTAGCATCTGTTTAAAATTCTCCAATGAAGTCCACCACATTCTGAGGCAGCATATTTCACTGAATCTATACCAATTCATATCAATTTGGTTATTTTTCCGTTCAGCATAGAATTCTGTGTATATCTACTCTTGGGCTATACCCAAAGCAGTTGCTTCCCAGGCTACAAATCAGAGCTTAGCTCCATATAACAGCGTTGCAGTCTTACATAAGGTTTACATAATTAACCCACCTCTTCCTATCCCTCTCCACTAGGGCTGCTAAATGGAAAAAAATGGAGTTTCTGTATTTTCAATTGTGTGAAAGAGGAAATTTTAGCAGCTGGAACTTAGTGGCTGAAATTCCTTCTTCTACACAACTCTTAAGGTACAGGAACCTTTTCCTATTTTTCACCAGGAAACCCTACTGCTTCCCTGTATACTTGTCCTTTTTCAACAAAGTAGCATGAGCTGGGACATAGTCTCAATTATAACTATTGATAAGTTAATGATTCAGGAGAATTTGTTTTTGTTTTTAACAGTTGTAAAAGTTCTTTGTGCTTTCTTTTGCTGTGTGTGTACAGGGGAGTTCTGTTATCACTGTATTGCATGTTTGTTTAGGTTTGCAATCATGTGCCAACTAGGATTTCCAGATGAAAAAATTTTCAAGAAAAAAGTACTCTGTTTAAGAATGCTGTTCTATGAGCATTCTATCAGGAACAAGGGATGTAAATTGTTGCGTCCTTTGTTATGGCATGCAGGAATGAAAAATTTCAAGCATCTTCTGCCCATTTGACAAGACTGAGAAAGTTTTTGCATTTTTATGCATCTCAGATTATTCCTCAAAGTGTAAAAGTGATCAAATATATGCAAGAATTTTTCTAAACCCAATCAGTCTACAGAAAACTTTTAAATGTTTATGTTTTCACATAGGAAAATGAAATAAATTAAGAATTACATCCCTCGGTTGACGGTGAGAAGGAGGTGGGGGAGAGTGTTTCATTCAAGCTAGTGACTTTAAAAAACACCTAAAATTAATTATTTTGCTTTGACAACAAGGAAGATACTCTTACTTTTTAAAATGTAACTTTTTCAAAAATTGCAGCTATAATAACTACTGTTGAGGGCATTGAAACTATCACTGGAATTACCTTACACATAATTGTTTAGACTCTGACCATGTCACATATCCATTCCAACTTATGCATGTAGGGGATATGAGGGAAGGATGAATCCACACCTTCCTGGATAGCTCATTGTGCTGGATTCTAGCCTGAGGCCATAATTTGCCTGATTTATGCCACAGGTACAGTTCTTAATTTGCAAAAAATAATAGCCTACTGGTATTAATTTTGTTGAAATGCAGCTCTTCCCTGAATTGGCAAGACTTCTGGCTTAATGCTGTCTGTGGACAGCGAACTGTATACACACAGACACACACACACATCTAAAAAGAAAGATCTAAAGCTTGTTTGGCTGATATAGTGATTGAGTGCATTAACTTAATCTGGAATCTCAGAGAACTCTTGATGTATATACAAAAAGAAAAACTGTGAGAAGAGAATAAATAGCTAAAATGTGGTGAACCATGCAATTACTTCCTGACTTTAATGTGAAATGGATGAATTTTAAATATGTAAAAATAAATAGTAATACCATTTGTGAATAGAAGTAAATGCATATGTAAGGAAAATCATTACGCATTATAAATAAATCAGAGGACAATGGGCTTAAATATTGATCCCTGTCCTTGTTCACACCAACTAAGCGCTATAATCTGGCACTTTATTCTTCTCAAGGCTGCAGAGTAAGCATTCCACATTTAAGAAATGCCACAACTGTTTCAGTTGAACAAGGCAAGGCAATATATGCAAAGGATAAAGAGGAAAGGAAAATAGCATTCAATAGAATGGTTAATCTAAGACTCTCTTATGACTTACTCAGCCTTGCATACCATTTTAGATCATGCATTTGTTTTATAATCATTTACTTCATCGTTCAGTGAACTTTCTACTTTCTAACCCCCGGAGTATTGATCCTTTATCAATGACTGCAGTTCAGTTCTTCCATTGCTTTCCTCATTCCTTGCAAAAACAAGCAATTTTCAAGCTTCAGACTGTGACACTATATGGTAACAATTTGTCCTTGTAGCCCAAGCTGGGAAAATCCAGTAAGGAGATGCATTGCTGCCAGTGCTAGCTGACAATATACGAAATGTATGTCTGTGCCGCTCTTTATATGCAGTTTGCCATCCCATGGTGAAAAATTGCAGGAAGCAGACAAGCAGTAGCTTGTGCAAGTAGTCTCCACACTTGTTCTGCTCTTCCACATTGATGCAAGAAGTTTTTGTGGTCTATAGTGAGAAAAAGTGTTACAAGTACTAGAATTTAGACAATCAAATCTGCCACCCTTTAAGGAACTTGTAACCAGTGATGTTTACAATTGTATGACAAGGATGAGGGCAGAGGAAAAGAGATAAAGATGTTGTTTTCTTCCACTGAGAAATCCACTCTTTGGCCATTTCCACCTTACACTGTTATAGTGCTATTCTACTTTCAACATCCTGTGGAATTCTGGAGTTTGCAGTTTACTGAGGTCAAAGAGCTCTCTGGCTGAGAATTCTAAACAGCCCTCCCTAAAGTACAAAGCCCAGGATTCCATAGGATGTTGGAAAGTGAAATAATAGCACTATAACACTGTAGAGTGGAAATGGCCTTTGATCCAAGCCAAATTTTCAGCATGTCCTAAAGTCCACTCCAGAGTTCCTATTAGATGGGCAAGACAATGTCAACTTGCCTATGGCTGGAGGCAATAAAGTCAACTCTACATCTTCTAAGTCTGTTTTGACTATGTATTCTCTTTTCCAAGGCCTCTCTCTGAATGCAATAATGGCCAAGTAATGGATATGCACTCAAGTAGTACTATCAACACAGCCATCTATGAGGCAAATTCCTAAAAAAACAAACCCTAAAATTAATCCCTTTCCCCCACTTTTGGTTATATTTTCTGCCAGTGATAACAGTTACAATACATGTTTTTCAAGTCCCTTTAAACTTCCTAATCCAACTGCTCTGGTATAATTGTTATCTCCTAGCTGCACCAACAAATGTATAATGTTGAATCAGGGAAGTATTGGTACCCCCCTATATTCTGATTTGGGTGGATGATCCTTGAGATCCCTTCCAACTTTAAAATTCTGACTTACTCCATGAGCCTGATCCAGAAAGGCTTTAATGGCACTTCAGACTTGATCGTGTTCCACTTACTTCTGTTGAGAGTCCAGTTATGAAGGACTCTGTGGGCTGCAGGCCTGGTCTTTGAAGCATGATTAGTGGGACTTAATCCAGTTGCTCACCAAAGAACCAACATCCTCCAGCTGTCAGGGTGTGGAGGTAAGTACAACAGATTACTACAGCATGAGTCTGCTATGTGGAATTTCTCTTCTTGCAGATAGATACTAGTAGTCATAATATGCTTTTGCCCATGGAAGGGGTATTACCTCTTTTCTTCTGAAGATTCTCCAGAATTAATTCTGACTCTGATTTTTGTTTTTAGTGTTATTACCTTCTCTGATAATTTGGGATAGAGCAAATTACAAACCCAAACAGACTAAACAAAATCAGTAAGGCTATTTATTGAAAGAATACAATTGCTGACATCAAGCTGTATTGTTGGAGAGAAGAATTGTTTGGTTGTTTGTTTTTATCCCCTGCCATGAACCTCAATGAAGATAGTACCCTAGAAACTGCCTTTTGCATAGACATCATTGGCATTATTGTAGAGTGTGCAGGGCAAACTCTCTTTGCCTTTACCTTAAGCACTATACTGTCAGTTGTCAGAACCTTTAATTTGCCTCAGGCACACACACTAGGGTTCAGGGAGGAAGAGAAAAAACACATCCATATTGTTAGGAAACAGAAAACATGAAACAACCTTTTTTTTAAAAAAATCACCTCAGTCATAGAGTAGTTCAGGTCATAATCCAATTCTCTTACTGTGTTTTGAAGTATCTACAAGGTCAGTCACACTTGAACAATTTCAAATCTACCCATAATAAAAGACTGAATTACACTACAGTTTCCATGTACTTTTGAAAGCAAGCCCAAGTACTGCTGAAAGATAACATATACCCATATATTCCATTCACAGTATTGTGACAGACCTTAATTACTGAAAAAGAAATATCCTTTCTGGAATCATAGTGAACGGTTGCCTATTAAAAACTAAAGGCTGTTTTTTTGGCAAGCCCCCTCTGAACAAATCTTGCCAAGAAAACTTTGTGATAGGTTCCTCTTAGGGCCACCATAAGTCAGAAACAATTTGAAGGCACAAAACAATAACATACCTTACTGACCTATCCTCAGGGTCAGCACCAGCACTCCTTGCATCCCATACCATGGGCTCTGCCAATTATAGCTAATGGAAACCTCATTGCAAAAGTTAGAGGGCTAAAGTTGTTACTAGAGTTGCCAGACTGAAACTAGACAGGGTTCTTGTCCCTTTAACCTTTGTGTGGAAGAGCAAATTTCAGCATTTGTTGCTTTTCACACAACCCTGTAACAGTGGTTGCTGAGACTCTCTTTTCTATACAATCGTTAAAGGTACAGGAGTCCTTTCCAGTTTCTGTTCTGGCAACCCTAGTTACACAGCTCCAGCCTTCCAATTGTTGGAATGAATTTCCCATCAGTTGTCGTTGGCATAGCCAATGGTAAAGCAACATTTGGAGGGTAACTGTTTCCCATTTCTTAGAGCAGTTAATAGATCCTTCCAATAGTGCCGGATATTGGTGAAAGAAAAAAGTCATACAGTCTTGAATATGAAATGCCAAACTTCTGTAGATCTCACAACAGTGACAGGAGAGTCACTATAGAAACATGATTTGGTATGACAATAACTTCTTTGTTGTAGCATTCACTTTTCATGGTAACAAACTACTTCTTTAGATGCATTTGAGTAGATTGTGTTATGAAATGATCAGATCTTAATAAAACTGAACAGAGATGTATTAAAAATATAATTAATTCTGTGACATCTGTTATAAATTGTGTGTGCCATTCAGAGTTACAAGATTAATAGTTAACAAATTGTGAAGAATGAAACACTTTTTGTGAGGAAAATATTGCAGCTGTGCTTGCAGGATATTAGCGTTAAGAAATCCACCGCAAATGTCAAATGCTGTGAAATTTATCTTCCACAAAACCTAACCCCTGCAACAGATAACACACTGCATATTTAAGGAAGGTAAGTAATACCTGAATTTCACATAAACAATCAAATAGAAAGTAGTTATTGCTTCATGAAGAAACTGGTCTCCAAGGATTCACCAAGTCTCTGAGTCAAGGATTTTTTATGTTAGAATATAGGAACTTTGCTATAATTTCACTATGAGTTATTATAATCAACAAAAATAATCTTCTGATCTTATCTAATATGGATTTTTTTGTGAACAACAGCACTCCTAGCCAGGACGTATCTAGAAAGAGGACAGGAACCATTTTCCCTCAAACCTGTGGGCCACACTAGCATTACCAGGGGTTGGATCATACAACCTCTGGTTCTGAGATTTAGCTCCAAAATGCTGATTTTTATATTTTTTCCAGAAGTATTCTGGAGGAGGACAAGGTGTACCAAACTACCATGTGACCCATTGATTGGGGTTTGCAGCCAAAATTTTGGCTGATTTTTTTATAAATGGGGAGTAGGGCTGGTGGCTGTCTTTGGGAGAAATTCTCATGATTTGCACATAGCCCACAGACTGCACTGTATCTGCTCTAGTCTGATAGGCTGAGAAATATTGTAGAAAAGGAACAAAGAGCTGGAATCCTGTTATGCGCTGGTGGACTGGAAAATATCAGTAGGACTCCCTGGGTTTACAGAGAGTATGAAAGCGGCTAGGCCCAGGAAGGGGGCGGGGGCAGAGCTGTGCCTGAATGTCAGACTAGGCGTTATTTGACTTTTGTGCCACCAGAAGAATTACTTGCATGCATAGAGACACTTCTTAAAAGCATATTAAAAGTGCATCCGTTATTGCAACCACCATTTGCACTAGAATAGACCTAGGGTTGTACCTATGGGGAGGATGATGGCATTACCCTCCAATAAGAATTCCCCCATGTAATTTTGTTTCATTGCCACATTTCTGGCATCACAGAGAGTGAGCCATTGAAAATTGTTCACGTGTGAAGCCCTTATATTTGCTGTGGTTGCATTCTGTTGCTAACTTTGGATGCCTTTACTCTGGATGACTAGAAGAGTACAATTGGCCTTCCACTTTCATGGGTTCAGCATTCACAGCATTCAGCATTTACGAATTTGATTTGCCCCTGCCACAGCTCAATTCTATGGTCCACTTCTGCCAGAAGTGGACCACAGAATAGTGTCTTTTAGACCAAGACTGCCCCTCTATAGCAATAGCATGTGTATTTCTGTACCACTTATCAGCTAAGTGCTCTCTAAGCGGTTTACAATGTGTTAGCTAATTGCCCCCGCAAGCTGGGTACTTATTTTACCAACCTGTGAAAGGATGGAAGGCTGAGTCAACCTGGAGCCCAGAAGGGTTGAACTCACAACTTTGTGGTTGCAGTAGCAACTTTTAACCACTGCGCCACCAGGGCTTCTAAAGGAAAAGTTCTTTTTCAAGAAGATGTTGCAGCTGAAAAAGGAACCTTATGAAATGTCTTTTTACGGAGGTATGAGGTAAATAAATTTGCAGAAATGCAAGAAGTGCACTTCAAGCCCTGACAAGTCCTATAGTAGGGCAGGGGTGGGCAAGAGTTAATTCCCCAGATTCCTATTAGTTCCTGTCATCCTGATGGGAGCTACAGTCCAGGAACACCTGGCAATGCATTCCTACCACAGGCGAAATGTATGATGTTCCTCTTAAAGCTCCCTTAGTTATCTTTCATTTTCAGTCTGTCAAACATTCCTTTTCTTTTTGTATAAAGAAACTTTGGTTCTAATTAGCAAATGGCAATAAATCATCAATGGGCACCATGTTTAATATGCAGTGTCCAGTTTCTTGATATTATTGGCTATGCTGGTTTAGGTTGATAGAAATTGGAATGCAACAGTTGCCTCGAGTTACACATCTCCCATCCCTGTACTAAGATGTATGTGGTTGCATCACTGAAAAGCAGCAACAAGTCATACACGACACATGCATATACCCACATCCATGTAGACACAGTGCAACACGGGATGCATCTTGGATGAACCATCCTGATGTAACTGAATATAAAAATATTAGTTGTTTGTAATGATGATAATGTTGGTTAGACCTCATTTGAAATACTGTGTCCAGTTCTGGGCACCTCAATTCAAGAAGGATATCGACAAGCTGGAGTGTGTGCAGAGGAGGGTGACCAAAATGGTGAAGGGTCTGGAGGCCATGCCCTATGAGCTTGGGGAGCTGGGTATGTTTAGTCTGCAGAAGAGAAGGTTAAGAGGGGACATGATAGCTGTGTTTAAATATTTGAAGGGATGTCATGTCGAGGAGGGAGGAGGCTTCTTTTCCACTGCTCCAGAGACTAGGACAAGAAGCAACAGATTCAAGCTGCAGGAGAGGAGATTCCACCTGAACTTCAGAAAGAACTTCCTGACTGTCAAAGCTGTCTGGCAGTGGAATATGCTGCCCTGGAATGTGGTGTAGTCTCCTTCTTTGGAGGTTTTTTAAGCGGAGGCTGGATGGCCATCTGTTGGGAATGCTTTGATGTGTGTTCCTGCATAGCAGGGGATTGGACTGGATGGCCCCTGTGGTCTCTTCCTACTCTATGATTCTATGACTGTATGTTCTTCCTCTAGCAATAATAGTATTCATTCCTATTGCTTCTATGAAAAACAATAGTCTTCATAAGTATACATTTTTACCTTGTCTTTTCTCCAATACTGGGTCTCAGTATTGGGTTGTGTTAATACGGAAGTTTCCAGTCTTATTGGGTTAACAGGTTTATTGGCTTCATGATAAAATCAGTATGGTCAAGGGGAAGTGTTGCAAACTGGGAAAAGCTGAAGAAGACACAACATTTCGCTATGGGAAGAAAACCAATAACAATTTTTCAATGTAAGTTTGAGATGGTACAAAAGCACACCTCCTCTAGAGACCATCATTGTTATTCTTCAGAAAGAAATCCTTCCATGTTGTTGTGAAATATCCTGAGCACTGCTCAAGTTAGGTAGTTGGCCTGTGAGCAGAGTATTGATAAATTGTGGGTGCTCTGTAAATAAATGTTTCAAAGGCTTTTGTAGATCATAAGGACAAAACACATTGTTTTCTGATAAAGCAATTATTTTGATGAATACTTCAGTAAACTGCAAACATCAGTATTCCTGATCTTAGGTCAATAGGGCTTTACCACTCCAGCCCAGTCAGGTTGAACAGAAGGAAATGCAAATGATTTGGACAAAAGCTTTGTTTTATTTTTGGTAATTACCATCATTTAACAAGTCTGCATTGAAGGTGATATCATAACTGCTGTAATTTGCCTTTATTGTGCACTTTAATTTGCCTAGAGTTAGGACTTTAAAATACATTAAGTTAGTGGCAATTCATTTACTGTTGGGAAATTTTTAACAATACAAGCATCTAAACCTACAGAAGACTACAGATTTCATTGATTACTATTTCTGCTAGACAGGCACAAAATAAGGTAAAACAAATCATTTTTCCATTAAAAACAAAGAGTAGGGAGTTAGTTGTACTCTGTATTTGAAAGCATGTCCATCATTCCTGTTTGTCCTTATTCCCAGTGGAAGTACATAGATTTTTGTTAAAATTTGTTTTACTGTATTTATGCAACCACTTAAAACATGTTTAGCCAGAAGGATCACTGCTCAGGGACAAAGCATAGGCCTTGCAGCCAGAATGCCTCAGATTTAGTTCTTGGCACCTCTACATAGAACTGTCTACACTTCTGACTGAAACCTGGGACAACCAGTGTTTTGGTAATACTAGGCTGGATGGATAAATAGTCTGATTCATAAGGCAGCTTCCAATGCTGGTCTCCAGGCAGTATCACACTAGGCTGGAGAAAAAACAAATATATATATATATATATATCCTTATAAATTCTACTCTATTCTTCACACATCAAACTGGGGAGGAGCTGTAGCTTAGTAGCAGAGTACAGGAAGCTACCAACTACCAAAGGATGATCATATTGGACTAGACTAGGGATGGACAAAACAAGGCATTAAAAAAAAAACATGTTTGCACTTGAATTCTCTTTAGGAGGTATTGGGGGCATTTCCACATGTTTTTTCGGGGAGGAGGTCTGGACCAATTTAGGCTTCAACCAAGCCTAAGTTGAATCAGGAAGTGAAGTGTTGTTTTAAAAATCTTCTCTGGAGTCTAAAATGGCCTAGGAAGAACCAAACATATGGCAAAAAATGCCCACTGTATCCCCAGAGGGCATTTGGGAGGGAAAAAAATGGTTTTGGGGGTTTTTGTTTTGTTTTGTTTTGTGGAAGAGCCAGATGTAACCTACTGCGGTGCAATAATTATTAATTTGTCTTTTAAAGGGAAAAAATCTATCTTTAAAAAGAACATCAAGATAAGCATTATAGGGGTTTTCCTGCCTGTGTGCCCACCTGCTTGTCATCCTGGCTTGCAAATGTGTCTTTTTTTAGTGCAGGTGCTTCTTTAGCATCCATATGACAGAACTGTAACCCTTGCTACATATAGCCCACAAGCATTTGAGACAGACAGGCATATTATAAAACTGATTTGTTCTCCACATTATTGAGATACAGCTGGACATTCTTCTTAATCCCTATAGCTAGTGCCATATGGGTTGCAGACAACCCACTAAGATCCATTGCTGCCCTGCCCATAACTTGCAAAGATTGGCTGTTTAGTTGAAATTCAGGAGAAATTTATTCCATCTAAGCCAGTGGGAAAAGGAAGAAAATGTGGTAAGAGATCGCACGGAACACACAAAACTATCCTTAATGTAGGGCTATTTGCTCTTTTCATCATCACATTTCCAGGCTTGTAAAGAAGCTAAGCAAAAAAGACCAGAAACATTTGTGAGGAAGGGAGATAGGGCACATTTTAGAAGAGTTAGATTTGGTTTTAAATTTCAGTGGTGTTAGATTTGGGTTTAAATTATGTCGTATGCTTACTTCTGGCTGGCTTGACCTTAAAAGAACTGTCTTGTGTTCATTTTCTGGTTACTTTCCTACATTGCTTTTTCAAAATGGATGTTGGAAATTATATAACATCAAGCTTGACTCTCTCTGAGAACTAATGTTAGTATAAACTGAAGTCAATCAAGCACAGCCAGCCCTGTGCTTATCTAAATTGTCACTATGACACATATGTGACTATAACTTGACTGGTAGCTGGTTTGCTATTCAGAAAGGACATAACGTTTCACAGAACTCTAACTGTATATGTAGTGTGATAAGAGGAAGCAATTCCTGACCTACCTTCCCCCCGTTTTAGATAGTTAGCTATTTGCTCAAGATGGGTAGCTGATGTTTTCTCAGTTGAATGAGTATGCACCTTGATGTAGTTAGGCATTTTGAAATGCCATTCTTATAATCTCTTCCCAGTGGCTCTGCTGATTGAATTTTAATTGTGCAAAATATCTGGTGGACACCAGATTGCCTGTTTTGTGCAAAGGAGAGCCATATGGTGGCAGGGAGAAGGGGAGCAAAATGATAGAAGCTCATTGACCTGCTAGCAAAGTAATAGAAAGATAGCTGAGATGGGAGCTGACAGCTGACATCACCTGGGATGCAGGAGATTTATATAGGGTCAGGGAGATTCTTGCTTTCATCCAAGCTGTCTTGGATGAAACAGATTATCTAGACCCATTTCAAACTGGCTTCAGGGCAGGATATGGAGTCGAGACTGCCATGGTTGCCTTAGTGGATGATCTTCACCTAGGTATCAACAAGGGAAGTGTGACCCTGCTGGTACTCTTGGACCTCTCAGCGGCTTTCAATACCATAGACCATGGTATCATTCTGGAATGCCTGAGAAGGTTAGGGATTGGGGGCACTGCACTTAAGTGGTTCCGGTCCTATCTCTCAGGTAGATGCCAGATGGTGAGGCTTGGGGACAGCTGCTCCTCGAAAAAGGAGCTTAAATCTGGGGTCCCTCAGGGCGCTGTCTTGTCCCCAATGCTATTTAACATCTACATGAAACCGCTGGGAGCGATCATCAGAAGACGTGGAGCAAGGTGCTATCAGTACGCTGATGATACCCAGATATATCTCTCTGTGCCTCGGATAATAGCATCAACTAAGGGTGGCATCTCGCCTCTGAACGAATGTCTTGAAGCAGTAATGGACTGGATGAGGAAAAACAGACTGAAGCTGAATCCAGATAAGACGGAGGTACTTGCTGTTAGGGGCCCAGCCTAGACATGGAGGTCTGTCAACCAGTCCTAGACAGGGTCACACTTCCCCTGAAAGACTGTGTTCACAGCTTGAGGGTGCTCCTGAACTCGCCACTTCAGATGACAACTCAAATAGATGCGGCGGCCAGGAGTGCCTGTTATCAGCTTTGGCTGATACACCAGCTGCGCCCTTTTCTGGAGCTGGAACACCTAAAGACAGTGGTGCACGCACAGGTAACTTCACGGCTCGACTTCTGCAATGCGCTCTACATAGAGCTACCCATGTGCTTAGTCCGGAAACTTCAGTTAGTTCAGAATATGGCAGCCAGGTTGGTCACCAATAGACCTAAAACTGACCATATAACACCAATTTTAAAAGTCTCTTCATTGGCTGCCTATTAGTTTCCGGGCACAGTACAAAGGTGTTGGTTATTACCTTTAAAGCCCTTCATGGCTTGGGCCCAGCCTACCTGCGGGATCGTCTTCTCCCATGTAATCCGACCCGCACATTAAGGTCCTCTGGGAGGAATTTACTGCAGCCAGTCAGAACTAGGTTGGCTGCGGTTACCCAGAGGACCTTTTCTTCTATCGCTCCCAAGTTATGGAATGGCCTGCCGGAGGAGACCCGGCATATTACCAGTCTTGACTGCTTTAAAAAAGCAGTCAAGACTGATCTGTTCCGACAGGCCTTCCAAGACTAGCATTTCCATCGCCTTCTATCTATTCTCTTGCTGTTTTGTTAATAGTTAATTGATGGACTGTTAATTGTTGTGTGTTTTAAGGGGTTGGTTTAGGTGGGTTGGTGGGTGGGGAGGACTGGGTATATTTTTAATGTCTTTTAATGTATTTAATGTATTTCATGTTGTTTGTCGCCTCGATCCATGTGGAGAGGTGGGATAGAAATAAATTAGTAGTAGTAGTAGTAGTAGTAGTAGTAGTAGTAGTAGTATATGCTCAGTTTTGTAAATCTGTAAACAATCCCAGTGATTAGAAGGAACACCACAGGCCACTAATATTAGCTTCTTCGAAATACGCATTTGCTAAATGTGTATGCCACCTTTCCACCAAATCGTGCTCAAGGTGAGAAGGATGGGGTAGAATTGCTCCTTAGAAAATGTGGAGGGCTTTCTTAGTTTTTAAAAAAAGAGATATCTGAGTGTAGGAGTCCTAGAAACCATACTCTGACCTGGAATATAGCATTGATGTCAGGAAATACAATGGATGAAGCCACATGAGGTAAGGGAGAGGGGCTGTTATCCAACAATTTAACAAGTTAATTAATTAGCATTTCCAATCTCTGATCTCTCACAATTTTCTTTGATTTTTGGTGAATTATGGTGCATATAAACCCCAGGTGGTTAGAAGAAAGCTACTGTCCAGGTTGCAAGTACTGTGGCCATACAGCAGATAATCAAATGAGGAAAGCTGAAGTGACTAAAGGAGTCGCAGGATCTATCTTCCATCAGCAAATAATGTATCTAGTATTCTGACAGCAGCTGCAAGTGTATCTCACTCCCACTGTGTGTTTTGTTAATAAGCCACTTTGTTTTCTAAGAGGTATACACTAAGGGAAGAGAAGTCTTTGAGCTCAAAGTTTAGAAATCAAGAGAGTTGTGCAGTTTACTAGACAGGTGTTATCTCCAGGGTGAACACATGTTGCCTTCTAGGGAATTCTCTGAACCTGCTGTGTTTACAGCTATCCTTGCTTACTCTTTCCTTCTAGGCAGTATTTTGGTTCCTTCTGTTGTCAATGCTGAGTGCCTTGGGAAATGCTTATAATAATTTAAAGAAGCATGTTTATTTTAAGAGAATGAAAAGCAGCAGGGAAGATTTAGTATGTTTCATGCCCAATTGGAAATGGAACCAGCAGTGTTAGAACTAGAAGCTACAAAGCTAAATGACATTTTTAAAGAAAATGTGCTTCTTCCAGCTAGGAATCACTAACCAGAATATTCTAGTTAGCAAAGAATAATGAAGTTTCTTGACCATGGGGTGGCTGGATTGTTAGTTCTCCCAGTGTAAACCTCAATAAGACTTGTAGCTCATAGATACGTGCATTGTAAAAGAAAGGAAAGCTGCCATATTCAGGAATATTTTATCTAAGATTTAAACATTCCTATATTCATTAAAGTTCTTGATATTGTGAGATGTAGATGGGTTGAAAACTAGAAAAATGCAGTAAATCAGTGGCAAAATGTAGTTGCCCAGGTTGTTAGATACCATACTTTAGGACTGTCAGTTTGGCACTTTCAGAGCTGCTTGGGTACCAATTCTACCATCCCTAGCCAGCAATCTGATTGTGGGATTTGTATGCTTCTGGAATGTATCATTTTGTGGAAGACACAACTTAAACTCTCAAAAGAGAACTTTTATAGAAAGGGGTTCTTACTCACTACCCAATTATTGCACTATGATTCCACTTTAATTCCAAGGCTGCTTCCTATGGAATCCTGGAGTTCGTAGTGAGAGCCAGCGTGGTGTAGTGCTTCAAGTGTTGGACTCTGATCCTGAAGACCAGAGTTCTATTCTCTGCTTGGCCACGGATATCCACTGGATGACCTTGGGCACTTCACACACACTCAGCCCCAGGTTTACCTTAAAGTCACCATAAGTCAGAAATGACTTGAAGGCACACAGCAGCAACAAAGGCACCTCCCTACCCTGCAAATCCCAGGATTTCATGAGAGGCAGCCATGGGAGTTAGTAGAATAACAGCAGTGTAATAACAGCCCCAGAATTGTTGTACTGTGAAACGGACCCAGATCTTTCAGAAAGAGAGCAAGTTTCCTTCTTGCAATTTAAATGACTGTTGGGACAAATCTATTTATGACATATGAATTCTGGATCTAAGTTCATTGCTTAGCCCCAGGATTCTGTAGGATGGAACCATGGCAATCAATGTGGACTCACATACCCGCCAACATTTCACAGATGAAAAGAGAAACACATATGTAAATTTGTAAGTAGCATGACCCTTGTGGCAGGAGAATGTGGCCACTCAGTCAAAGAGCTTTTGTGTGCTTTCAGTAGTGGAGCAAGCTTGGAGCGGTGAGGATGGTCCGCCCAAGGCAGCACTTTTGAGAGGGGTGGTGAAGGCTGCAGAGAAACCACCTTTCTGATTTCAAGGAGGACTGGCCTCAGCAAGTATGTAACTTACTGGCCCAAGGAAGAGCTTAAGGGAAAGAGTATCAGCAGCTCCCACTTCCTTCAGCTAAGCCACGCCCCCAAGGCAGAGTTTGGGGAAGTGAGAGTCAAAAACAAAGGGCAAAGGGGATGAGGGTGGCAAGGAAAGAAGCAGTAGTAGAGGTGACAATTTCTCTTCCCTTCCTCTCCATTCCCTTTTCAGTCAGTCATTTGGTTGCTTCCCTGGAACCGCCTCCTTTCTTCTACACACACACACACACACTAGGCTGAAGGGAGAGAAAGACGTGTGTGCATCTTCCACCTCTTGCTTAAAAATTGGGGGTAGGGGTTGGAGAAAGAGGAGAGATCCTACTCTTGTGAGACCTGCTGTGGTTAAAAATAGCGTAGGACTGGAGAAATTCTTTGTGGTACCTGTAATGTGTGCCACCTACATAATTCTTTTCAATTTTGGCCTTTTTGGGGCTTGGATTTGTTAACCGTTCCAGTAGCTGTTTTTGTTTCCCTTAAGTGCAGAGAAATACAGACAGTTATTTCCAAATTTCAATTATTTCCAAATTTCTGTCTGTACTCATAAGGGAGCATATGCACATTTAATACAAATCTATGCTCTTTTATGTCCTCTTGGTGGTGGAGTGAAGTCAGTTCATATCCTCTGTTTCAGCAATATGTAAATAGCCAGGCTGGCCTAGCTTCAGGAAAAGAGTATTTGTCCAAATTGCTTCTGAGCTCTACAGTTTGAAGGTGTTGAAATGCTTAATAGAACATAAGAGCAATGTATGGCTGCTTTACCTGACTATTAAAAAATTGAGATGAGGAGCCAGAAACAAATCTTCTTTCTTAACCTCTCACTATCCAGATTTGGCAGGGATAATCCTGATTAATACTCTGTTGTTCCACTTTTTCACCTGCCTTTTAAATGTCCCATTTTCTCCTCCTACCTTCCCCTTTTGTCCTGGCTTACTTCAGTTGCTACAAACTGAGTTCAAAGTGCAGAAATAGTTTGCAGTCTATTATGGGGAGGGGGCAAGTAGAAGAAGAAGGAGCAGACTTTTGCCCTTCCCAGTAGGCTCAGGCAAAAACAAACTGCTGCAGTGTCTCCTATAATGTATATTCTTCCTTGTTAATAACACTTGCCATCTCAGCCCTCACCTTTGCTTACTCTGGTCTTAATCCATGGAATGTTGGAGGATATGTTGTTTTTCTATATGAACTCTAGCCATAACAGTCCTCTGGAGTCAGAAAGTGGTCTTTAAAAACAAAATATCATCACCCACAGAACCCTCAATAAGGTAACTTTAAAAAGAGGAAATGTATTTCCCTATATATCATTCTGACTTTTTGTAATATTTTTAGTGTGCAAACTCTGGCATGGCCCCGGGCAGCACAAGCTCTTGCTATGCCACTGCGTGCTTTGCTGGGAGGGGGCTCAGTTTTTATAACCCAACTGCTTTTAAAACATTTTTTTCTTCAACTTTTCTGCAACTTAAAATCATAGAGACCACAAGGGCCATCGTGTTCAACCACCAAAACGTTCCTGACAGATGGCCATCCAACTTCTGTTTAAAAACCTCTGAAGAAGAAGACTCCACTACAGTCCAAGACAGTGTTGAACTGCTCTTACCATCAGGACATTTTGCCTGATGTTTACATGGAATCTCTTTTCCTGAACTTCGAAGCCATTGCTCAATGTCCTAGCCTCTAAAACAGCAGAAAACAGATTTGCTACACAATTCCACATGACATCCCTTCAAATATTTAAACATAGCAATAATGTCAATCTTCTCTTCTCCAGGCTAAACATTCCAAACTCCCTAGGCTGCTCCTCATAGGACATCGTTTCTAGGCTTTATTACCATTTTGGTCACTTTCCTCTGGACACATTCCAGCTTGTCAGTATCCTTCCTTATCTGTGGACACAGTAGTCAAGGTGGGGTCTGATCAAAGCAGAATAAAGTGGTACCATCACTTCCCTTGACCTAGACACTATACTCCTATTGATGCAGCCCAAAATTGCATTGGCTTTTTTAGCTGCTGCATTACCCTGCTAACTCATGTAGTTTGTATCATTTGCCTTAACAAGTAAATATAGTATTGGGATGGTTTTCTCCTCCTGTTGCATGGGTGGGCAACATGGGCCTTTCAGATATTCTTGGACTGCAACTCCCATAAGCCCTGGCCAACACAAGCAGCAGTAAGGGGTAATGGTAATTGAAATGCAGAATCTGAAGGTCCACAAATTGCCCTCCAGTTCTGTTGTTTAGTTCTAACCAGTTCCCACAGATATAAAAATTATTTACCCCAAAAATATTTAGTATAGTGCATATGGGTCCTTCTTTGTCTTTTTGTGGAACACTGTAGCAAGAACAATGAGCATTTTAGCAAGATTTGTACAATTTATGCAAGAAAACTGTGCAAAAACTGTCTCCTTTCCCCTTGTCAAGCAATGTATACACACAGCAAGCACAAGACAAGCTTATTGATCAAGAAAATGCAAGCAACCTTCCAGCAAAGCAACACCAATCATGGTTTGTGCAAAAATAGTCCATGAAATTTGCACCAAACCTCAAGATTGCACAAAAACTCTTACAGTCTCAGTGTCAAAGACAATTTTTGGTAGGTTGCTCATTCTCATGCATGAGAACAAGTTAAGTATTTACATCAGGAGTATGGAGCCATAAAATAAAATGTGATATTTAAAAGTGCTCAAGAAGTTTTCAGATGAATAGCGGATCTACTCATAGGTGCAATGTATGGTATTGCTTCTTAAACTAACTAATATGGGGGACCTGCAGGTTTGTTGCTTGTTTTTTCTCAACATGCCGTGCACCATATCTTAGCTTACTGAGTACAACTACAGTTTCTTTTCCGGGAACTCACTGCAGACTGGCAGCTAATAGCTCATGAATCAGCAGTCCATGAACAACTACTTTGAGTACCACTGGTATATAGCAGTGATCACTTGGCTGTCATCAGGAAATCCATGTTCTAGTTTGCCCTGTGCTCTGAAACTTACTGTACAACTTTGGGCCAGTCACTCTCTGTCAGCCTGAGCTAAGTCACAATTTCGTTCTGAGGATAAAGTGAGGAGAAGAGCCATGTATGTGGCCTTATGCTCACTGGAGAAAAAGCAAGACAGAAATGTAACATGCAAACAAAAACCACCATGCATTATCAAGAAGTTATACTATCCACATTTTTTTCTTCAAAAGTAAACAAAACTGGAGAAGCATATCATAAAACTCCATGGTGGCAAGTGTAGCTGAATGGATGTAGAATTTTTTAAAAAATATCTATGGTTCTCTTGAAACTGTTTCCATAGAATGGTGAGTTGGCTAGTCCACTGAACAGAACAGAAAGTAAGTATTCATCGACTAAGGAATCTTTGAAAATAGAATATGCTTGATGGCAACCAGATTACAGCAGGTGTTCATATAGCAAAGTAATTCATGAGTCTCTAGTCAACTTGTCTTTTCTCTTTTTTCTCCCCAATATTTTTATTAGTTACCAATAACATAAGTTACTTTGCATCTGTACCTAGCCATACAATAAAATATGGACAAAAATGAATACTGTGAAAACCATAGATAAGAAAACAGCAGAAAACATAACATCTCTGACAAGTTGTACAATAAAAACAATAACAAAAGACAATATCAATAAACAATAAAAACAAAGACATTCCCTTGACTATGTAGTGCTCGGTATTTTCATCAGTATTTCCATCAGTGTAGTCCTTTTGACCTTTTATTGTCCTTTTAACCTTTGTTATCTTATTACCTTTCTAATATTCAAATAGACCAGGTTAAAATTTCTTATATAAACATAGTCAAGTGATATGGACAATATGTAACGTTGAATATCAACATAAAGACCCCACACACACTGAGAAGAACACCACTGCTAATACCTTATGTAATTCTTATTAGACCTTCCTAATTTATACAAGAGGAGATAATAACCTAGGAATCACAAAAATTAACTGAAAATTTATGGAAACATGAGTGTGAGTTTACATAAGAACTATGTTACAATGGGATAAACCAATACTCTGTATATCATTTATGAATCGTACATTGTACATTTTAAGTTGGACAATTATACCTGGGTTTTGTTCCTCGTATTTAGGGTGTAAAGTCCAACCAACTTGTCTTTTCTCAATGGCCTGCGCAGTTAGATGTCATGAAACAGGACAGGTGTCATTAAATGCCTTCTCCTAATCCCACTATCTAAAGATCTATGTGCAAGAGACTTTCCCAGCTCATTTTGCAAATGCTAGCCATTGAACCTGGGGCCATTCATATGTAAAACTTTGCCACCCAGCTATAGATCCTGCATTTAGCACAGGTCCCATAAACAACAGTGAACAGCTCTGTATCTTTCCCATACAAAATATGGGTGAAATCATCTTATAAAGACAGAAAAAGAAATTGCCAGTGTAGGGGCACAATAAAGATATATAATTTTGTTACTATGCCAAATCAACCAGAAATAAGCTTTGAAGTGCTAACATTTATCTTTGAATTAGCCCACTAACAAAATGACAACATTCTGCCTATTACATTTCCCTAAACATATCAAAAATCAATTCCTTCCATTAGGAAGAACAATCATCACAAAAATGTCCATATTTATCTAATAAAGCTTTCAGTAATCTATCCGAATCAGCTCCAAAATTGTCTGGAGACACTCTTCTCTCTGTCCCACCAGCTTCTCAGGATTGTTGTTGTTGTTGTTGTTGTTGTTGTCGTTATTTACTTTGTCACCTGCCTCTCTTCAAAGTTTGGTGGGAGATAGGGAGACAGAGCCTCCTCAGTGGCTGCTCGCAGACCTTGGAACTCCCTCCCTAGGAGGTCAGGATAACCCCATCCTTGCTCTGCTTCTGTTGCAGGTCAAAACATTTTTCTGCTGTCAGGCTTTTACAAAGTGACTAGGGTTTGGCTTTAAGTGCTGTGTGTTTCTGTTTTTAAGGTTTGTAATCAAATTTAATATTTATATTGATATTTATTTATACTTTTGCATTGTTTTTTAACTTGTAGTGTTTTAAATATGATGTAAGCTTCCTTTGAAGCTGGGAATAATGAGACCATTATTGGGAGAAAGGCAGGATATAAATTAATTAAATAAACAAATAACAGAAATATAGATCATCTTAAACCAAGTGCTATAATCTCAACCACCACAAAAGCATCAGAAAACATGCTCACACCTTAGTCCCTTTCCTCTACTTCCCACATGATCTCTGCCAAAAATGGTAACCCTGGACATCATCACCTAGAAGACAAGTTCACCCTTTAGTTCTAGTGGGATATTCTTCAGAATTAGCTGCTTTGTCCCTCACAAAGAAGCTCAGAAACATTCACCAGCATCTGATATGCACTAATATACTGACAGCCACTTGAGCAGGATCAACTGAGAAAGATCAGTTTAAAGCTGGATTCATTTTAGGGCCTTGCTTGCCCACACAAAGATAGCAATAACAGTTACATTTCTACACTGCTCATCTGTGCTAAGCACTCCCTAAGCAGTTTACAATGTGTTAGCTAATTGCCCCCAACAAGCTGGGTATCTACTGACCTACAAAAGGATGGAAGGCTGAGTCAACCTGGAGCCCTGCAGGATCAAACTCACAACATTGTGGCTGCAGTACCAGCATTTAACCAGGGCTCTGTATAGAGGGTGAGAAGAGGGTGAGAAATGCATGGAGACAGGACAGGAAACAAAATTTTACTATTATAGCTTGCTTGCTTGCTTTGAATTCAAGGTACCACACATATGTTTCATCCTGCCCATGCAGCAACTGTCACTTTTTGTACCTAGAGTCTGTCTGCTCCTAACTCTCTCAAGTCAAGTAGAACAAATCAAAAAGAGGAGTGGCTTAGATTAAGACTGTGAGCTGGTAAAATCCCAGGTTCTGTTTTTATGTAAGCCATGAATCTACTAGACAGTCTCTGAATCCAGAAGCTGTACCACTGACTGGGTATGTACAAAGTTAAACATCTAGGTATGTTAGGTTATTTAAGGGCTAACATTGTTTACACATTTATCTGGGAGGAAGTGCCAATAAATAAACTGAAGTTTGCTTCCAACTGAACATACCGTAGGACTGTGCTGTGACAGTCAAGCTTAATCAATACCATGCGTGAAAATGAAATAGAGCAGGTTGCCACCAGAAAGCCAATACTTCCTAGCGTCTAGTACATAACAATGTTTTCCAGCTGACTACTGCTCCCATACAAATCCTATCTAGGCCTCACAGACAATTAGCAGTACCCAAAGATTGTCACTGTCACCCAATATTGGGATCATTTAGAAAGATATCACTGCAGATTTCACCTTGTGCATATAATAGAAAACAGAGCTCAAATAGTGGTAGTCTAAGGACATGGTCTATTTCATTTTGCTCAGTTAAAAAAAAAAACCCCAAAACCAAAACAATGTTTTCTCTTTTTGCCTTTGTCACTGGCATATAGCCCTAAATGCATGTCTTTTTAAGCACAACAAGTATTTTATGCCCATGAGTGGAGGGTTTTTTTTAAATCCATGACTGTTTCTTTTCTTAGGGTTTTGCAAAAGCAATATCAAAAGGAGCATTTGGAATAAAATTGGGCGTACAAATCATTGCTTAAAGAACAACAGTTTTCCCAAATGAATACTTAGCACAGAGATTATTAGTATATTTGATAATGATCTCTAACTTCTTGCATATCCAACATCTTTACAGATGTTTCAGTTGTTGGCAGGAATACTGGATATGTAGCGAGATTGAAGGGTCTCTATTCAAAGTTTCAACTGAATGTGCAAGATGAGGAGGAGGCAGAGACCCTGCCTTGGGTCCCACATTGGGAGAAGGGTGATTCATACGTTAAATTAAATTTTAATTTAATTTAAAAAATTAAAGTTGTGTACACAAGTTCCACTTCCCAATGTCTCTAGTCAAAGCTTAGAAAAGTTTTTTCTTTGGACCTAGTCATGATGGCTGTGGGGTTCTAGGAGCTGTGCTTAAAAAAAAAACTTTCTGAATGCTAACTAGGAAACCTTTCTTGCATGATACTTCTTCTCCAGTATCAGTGCAAAACACTTCCTAAGCGGTTTACAATATATTTTAGCTAATTGCCCCCAACAAGCTGGGTACTCACTTTACCTACCTATGGAAGGATGGAAGGCTGATTCAACCTGGAGCCCATCAAGACTGAACTCACAACGTTGTGGCTACAGTACTGGAATTCTGCTACTGTCACACAGAGTTGCCACTCAAGAGACTAAACACAGGACAGGCTGTGGCTTACTGGCAGAGACAGGAGATGGGGAAGGGATCATTGGAGGCTGGAGAATTATGAACCAGACAATGATGTGGTTTCCTGGACCTAAGGAAAGCTGTATAGTTTTTTAAAGAGAGATTTCCCCAAACATGTAGGTTTTCTTGTGCTAGCAATTTGGGAACCTGATGTCATAAAGGAATGTTCAATGGCATATATTGACTTGAACTATCCAGCCAGCTCTTGAACTTTAGATTTCTAATTTATGTGATCACAAGAACAGATACATAGATTCTCATCTATGTATAGTCAGCATTTGGTTACTCTGAGAATTATATTGTCATGTGTTTTTGCTTTTTGTTTTGGCTGGGTAAATGTTCATTGGGAATATTAAAATAGGCATTTGATGTTTCCTGAGCATCTTAAATCTTCCAGTGCAATGACAGTTCTTCTATTCTATTCTGTTTCTGTATGAAGAAAAAAAAAGATTGAAGAAACCAATGGGAAAACATGGGAAGATCACAAATGAGAGATATTTTTCACTAGGTCCCTGTACAATTCCACTGAACCTTGGTCAATTTTGCAGTGATAGCCTTGCTTCTATTGATATGATGCCAAAGTTTCTGCAGGTTTGCTGAAAATTTGAATGAAAACAGATAATGCAGCATCAAAGCTCTGTGTTGCTGCTTCTGTAAACTCACTGGAAAACTGCAGATACTTAACAAAAATTCTTACTAAAAGTGAGTGTTTGTGATTCCAAAAGATGATGAAATGAATTACTGGAAATCATAGACTTCAGAAATGCCGGGTTAATATGTCCCAAGCCTCTTGTTTTTCCATTCCCATACTAAATCACTGCAAAGAAATCATTGCATTTTTCCAAGGTCAGTTGATGCTGGAGTCAGAGACTGAAAATGCTGAATGAGGGTTCCCTCTAATGGTGGAAAGGTTTGCTTGTGCATTGTCACTTGAATCAGTAGCAACAAGAAATGATCAAACTGAGTTCTTGTGATGAACTGAGCTCTTTGTTTATTTGGACATGAAACAGCTGCATGGTTTTTGCCTGGACTTCCCTTGGCTTAAACCCTGTGTAATTTCACTGACTTCAGTAAACGTAACTCTGATTAGCACAATATGTGTGGACTGTACCAAGTCTTGAATGTGTTGCACAAGACTACCATTTTCTCAGTGGGTCAACAAATTATCCACAGGCACAGAAATGGAACGATAGTAGGATTTATTGTTCAGCTCTTTTATGCCATATTTTCCTTCAGATCATGGATTGTTTAGAAAGCCATTTCTTTTTAACTCAGCCTGTACCTACTGGGTGAAGAACACATAAATCAAAGGAGAGAAAGCAACAGATTTAAAACATCATCACCATCTTCTTCTTCTTCTTCTTCTTCTTCTTTTTTCTTCTTCTTCTTCTTCTTCTTCTTCTTCTTCTTCTTCATCTTCTTCTTCTTCTTCTTCTTCTTCTTATTATTATTATTATTCCAAAGAGCTCACAATCTTGTTTATTATTCTCTCTCTCACACACACACATACACACATGTACACTGACACTTCCAGCAGCGTTCTAAAAATATGGGGTGAGCTGGAAAACAGTGAGTGACTGGCCAAAGATTATTATCTGGCTTGCAAAACAAGCAAACCACAAACAAATTAGCAAGGGAGATATTCCACTACAGTTTTTTTTAACATGATTTTGATCCTCTCTCAGAAATCGTTTCATATATTTTACTTTAACTCACATTGTCCTTCATCGTTGGCTATACCAGCTAGACTGTGGCAGTTGAACAACAGCCAAAGGATCACACATTCTCCATCCTTGCTTTAGATGTGTTATTGCAGTGAATTCAAAATGTGATAAGCCTGCTGTACTGAATTTGGGAGCTGTCTTGTTCATTTGTCTGAGTGAGACACTGGACATCTGCCCCGTAGTCATTCCCTGATGGCACCGTTCAGAAAACTGTCCCCCCGCCTTCACTAGTGTTTAGCTCAGACTAGACAATATTAGGTAAGCTAAATTAATAAACCGACTCGATATACATCTATGCAACAGTGCTAACATGTTTCATCCTTTCAAAACATCTGGCGGGGACTGGATTAGAAGTAATCATGAGGAAACTTAGTTGTACATGTATACCTTGTATTTGCAGTTGGTCTTCCATATTTGCAAGGGTTAGTGGCACAGGCCCCTCACAAAAGTAGAAAAATCACAATATCAAAATGTGTGTGTCTGTGGGAAGGGGGCTGAGGAATGGCGGGGTGCAACAGACATCCAAGGTCCAAACCAGGCCAGGGAGAGGAGAAAGAAGAGGAGGTTGACATGGTAGCCCTATACTTTCCTTTCTCATGCCCATCTCCTTTCTTGCGTATGTGGGGTATCAGGAGAGGGTTTGTGGTGCTGAGATAATGGGCTGTGAGCCATCCTTAGCTGGCCTGGCAGTGGCTGGTGGAGGAGGAGGACCAAAAGTGAGTCTTTATAGGGTTGTGTGGTCTGATTGGAACTGCCAAAAGGAAAGTTTCTCCAAGAAAAAAAGTACCTGAGGTGGAGGCAGAGGTTGGAGAAATTTGCAAATAATCAAATCCATGAAAAGTCAAACCCACAAATAAGGGGCTGACTGTACAGTATACAGAGATATATTTGAACTGGGGCCAGTACGTGTGTACAGTAACAATATAGATCTTCACTTATTTCATGTTTTCATTCAGGGGCAAATAATTTCAAAAGATTATAGGCTTCTTAATAAGCATAACATGCTGCCCTTCATGTTCATTTCACATTTACCTTGCTCTTCTTCCTTGAAAGGGATTTAAACCATTGCCAGTTCTGGTAGCCAGGCACTAGTTCTCCTATCCAGAAAGTTAAGAGACCAAAATTTTCCTTCAGTAGATCTGCATCATGCCAGATCTATTTTTGAGGGTGTATAACCAGGTTGTAGCTGGAAGCCTTGAATATTGAGGCTAAAGCTCACAGCACCACAGCTTCTAACTTCAAAATAACTGCCCAGAAATGGGCAAATTATATAGGCAGCAGAGGTAAGCAGGCCCACTTTTTGTGCCAGCAGCTACACCATCCTTTCCTTTGACTGACTTCTGAAAGCCTATTATTGTCAGTGGGCAGCTGAACTGGTTACAGATGCCTGTTTTGTACGTATTTTTTTCATTATTTTTACTTTAAAGATATATTATCCTTTAGTAGAACAAAATGGTGCTTATTCCCAAGTAAATGTATTGTGTCTCTGCACAACCGAAGGAAACTCTGTTTTATTCCTGCAGTCATGATGATGCACCATCAGTTAAGTAAGTTGAGCATGTGAAGCTGGACAACCTCAGAAGATACTGACTGGAACCATGTGCGGAAATTACATCTTCATAAATGGACTTGCATATGCAGTAATTAGAATTGATCAGTTTCATAACATCTATGTGCAGCAAAGGGCTGCCATTACATTCCTGCATGGAAAACTGGCAAAATTCCCAGTGTACATTGCACACCAATGTGCATCGTGCACCAATGTGCATTATACACTATTGGTCCTGGTGTGCATCAGCTGCTCTTGCTGGTATCCCAGTAACCATCTTCACAATTCAATTTCAGGGTGTATTAGTGCCTCTGTTACTTAGCTAAATATATGTAAAGTTGTGTTAAATAAAAAGATATAAGATCCTAGAGGTGGTTGTTAAAATCATGTTTGGAAAGCTTTTTTTTTTCAATTGTCTAATGTATTAGGAATGTACAGTAGTTGCAAAGATGGAATGTCACTATGTGGACTGAGATGAAGTAAATAGTGGTGAAAAGAGAAAAGTTAATTGAATGCCTGACCATTCAAATGGTAGTTGTGGCAGGCTATGTCCAGGGTTTAAAATTACCTATCTGTGAGAGCATTTCTTAGTAGGTTATTTAAAACTGAAGCAAGACTTTTCCCAAGGACATGTTGAACTGTGTTTATGTTTTGACCAAACAAGATGTGATGTCAGAGATGTGGAACATGGGTCTCACAATGGTCTGCTTCTCTTCATTTAAAACCAGTTGTGGAAGAGAGAACAATATGGATTGGATTTGCAACATGGGGGAGGAGTGATTGAGGCACCTGTTCTCTGCTGCACATCTGTACACCTCAGACACACAGCTGTTATTAGCCCCAGATGGGAAAACAAAACATATAGGAACTCCCACATGGTAGATGTTGCTGTCTTGAACTGGATGATAACTTTTGGAAACTGTGCTTCACTATTGCAAAACTTAGTTGTAGCACTGGAGCTACAACAGAAGTTTGCCTGGGTGGTCTGTTTCCCATGTTTTCACAGCCTTCCTGTGACATACAATTGTTCATTAGTTTGTAAAGAAAGTTACCTGCCACTGTTTGAATCCAGAAGTTCAAGAGATGAGAAACAAAATCATGTCTTCTTTCTTTGGGTCCATTGTAATTGCCTATCATCTAGGGAAGGTGCAAATAAAATGGGTCCAGAGAAACAAGACATGATTGAGTTTCTCATCTTTTGACCTTCTTCTGGATTCAAGCCTACTGGGTAGTCTTGGGAAAATCTCACATTCTCAACCTATGGAATGGCAAACATTCCCTAAAGAAATGTCGCCAAGAAAACCCTATGTTTACCAAAGGATCACAGTAAGCCAGAGCTGACTTGGAGGTATGTGAAAACAACAAATGTAGAAAGGGTATATGAAAGCATCCAGTTAGAAGGCACATCCAGTGGGGTTAGTGAAAACCAAATGGGGTGAATTGACTTCCTTGTTGACTAGTGTCTCATGCACTTCAGGTGGGCAAAAATGGTGAAGAGTCTCAAGTTTTTTATTAGGTCGCCACAAAATATATTTACAGAAAGTGAGAACACATTTAGTATTGGTTTTCCCAATCACTGTCCCATAAAGATATTACCCAGTGACAAGTTTGTTTGTTTTTTTGTCTCCTTTGGTCTCCTAGAGAAAAGGTCCTATGGCCTGGTTTTTGCCACAACAATTCCAAGACCAGAAAACTAATTCTCTTCATTTATTAACTTTGTAATGACCTAAAGTAATGACACCTTCAACAAATAATATCACCTGTTCTTTTCTTTTGAAAGAAGCTGCACTGAACATAGTTCCTTCATTAAATATTGAATTTTATTTCCCAAAAGAATTTTGACATCATTTAGAGGCTAAATGATGTAGTTGAAAGTAACCACCAGACTGATGAGATTTTGTTTCTGGTTTGTTTTGTTTATTTTTTTAACTAGACTTGTGTGACGTGGGATGGAGATAAACTTCTTTGTGTACAGAAAGGAGAAAAAGAGGGTCGTGGCTGGACTCAGTGGATTGAAGGAGATGAAATGCACTTGGTAAGGGCATTCATTGTTTGTGCTTTAAATATAATTATCTCTCTTTTTCTCCCTCCTCTGCCTTTATGTGTTTATATGGCTAAAGGCAATAAGCCATAGCTTGCTTCCACATAACTCCAGAGTAACTAAACATTGTAATTCTGCATGACTTCCTTCTAAAGCTTATGCAGCACCACTACTTTTACATTTCTTCTTCAAAAGCAGCAATGCTTTAATTAAGAAACCTTTAATTAACTGTCCATTCTCCTCAACATATTGATTTGCTTGGTTTGTGCAAAAAAAAAAAGCATGCAACAAAAGTGCTTCCCATACACACTGTGATATGAGCTGTGTGTGAATGAGGGAGACTTTTGCATTCAAATCACAGCACAGGCTTCCCAAACTTGATATTCTCCATATGTGTCAGATTGCAAGATCCATTACTGGCAACCAATATAGTCATGGCTATACTGCCTGGCATGATGGGTTTTAGGGTGACATGGGATGGGGGAACCAGTTGGGGAAGGATGCCATAAGTTCTACATGTGTCTTTGGGGGTTGGGGAGGGAGCTAATATTTCCTCTTCTGCCTTTTTCTGTAAAGCAAGGATCAGTTACAGCTTGGGAAAGGAAAGTGAGCAATTCAGTTTTGAAAGTATCATTTTCTTTCTGACTATTATTTCAGACTTTCCCCGGATACTGGCATCTAATAAAGTTTATTACTCCTTCTTTTTGAAGTAGTTGTTTATTGCACTCTTGAAAGCCCTTTCCCGCAGGAGGTTACAAAGCCGTCTCTGAAAACTTATTGCCTGCTAAATGCATTTCACAGTTTCATTTAGGATGCTTATCAAGTAAGCATCCAAGTTTGGCAGATAGGCACAGGAACTGTGGATAGACTTTGGAGCGTGAAGTACTCTGACAGGAGATATAGCATATAAGACACTGATGGGAGAGGTGAACATTGGATTTGGAAGAATTTGGCCCTTATTCTCTACTTATTGGTCAACACTCCACTACTTCACCATCTGTAAAATATGACTTCCAAGGGTACGTCAATAGTCAAGTCCAAGGAACATTTAGGGGAAATACTTCAGAGAATACTTTCAGAAAATTTGCCTTCAGGTAAGTGTTAGTTTAAGCCCTGCCTAAATGCCCTAAAAGCATGAGATTCTGTCTGATCTTGGAAGCTAAGCAGAGTCATCCCTAGTTAGTAATTGGATGGGAGACTGCCAATGATTCCAGGTACTGTAGGCTATATTTTCAAGGAAGGGACTGTCAAAACCACATCCAAGTATTCCTTGACTAAGAAAACCCTATGAAATTCATGGAGTCACTATAAATTGATAAGCCACTTGAAGGAAAATGTACACAAGTGAGTTTAAGAACACAATCCTAGATAGATCAGCTGAAGGGAATCAGAATGGGAAGGAAAGGAGTTCTGTTGGTAGGTGGTAGTGGTGATAGGGCTATCTGGTCTGGAAGCTTTAGTTTCATTTATGGAAAATTGCCTGGGCATAAATTTTCTGCCAGCAGTGTTCCTACTGGCTGGCAGAACAGGAAGCCCTAGGGATGTAGTAACATTGGATCTACTGGATCCAAGGTCATTCCTGTTGGCCTGAGGCCCTCTGGGTAGGCCCTGTGTTACACACTCACACATTTTAGTTCAGCTTCACACTAGCGAGCATATTTGGGGGGGTTAGCTCATGCTGTTGCGTTGCTAGGTCAAGCTGTCCTGCATGTTGCAGATCTGTGAGAATAGTCAAGGAATGTTAACAAGGGGTACTTCACTCCCCGTGCAGTCCAGTACGGGGAGGGGAGAGTGAAGGCTGATTAGGGACCGTCCGCTGCCGTTTCAGGCAGGTACTGTAATTGGCAGATGAGGGGGGATAGCCCCACCCCGCCCGTCTCGGCACAGCAGGTTGATGGATGGGCAGCCTGTTTTGCTACTCGCATACAAAAAGCCTATATAATCTGTTGAAACAAAGAGAATGGTGCTTTGTTGCCTGCTTTGCCTTTCCGACAGAGTCAGAGTGTATGTATGCTTGTGTGCCTTTCGTTTTTCTTTTTGCTTCTTTGCTTAATAAATTGCATCCTCAAAGACCAGAACTGGCTTGGTTCTTGCCTCCCAGCACCTTGTACTTTGAACCTTGCACGGCCACCCAATCCAGGGAGGGTCACGTGTGCTACAATGCCATGCCCCTTTGTGCTTCAAAATCAAGCCTTTTACCTATAGCATCCCTAGTCAGATTGTTTTCCTTCCAGAGATTCTAACCTAAATTTTAAAAATTAAAACCTAGAACTGCTGTCAGAACAATTGGCAAAATCCCATCCTCCCACACACATATGACCCTCTCCTACCTGGGACACAAGTGTATGAGCAAGGCAATGGATACCTTTATGATTCTACAATGGATCTCTCCTACTGTTCTGTTTAGATCTGTCCTATCTCATTCATAGAACCAAAGTAAGTACTAATTGTTATCAATGATGGTAATATTGCCAATGACAATATTTCTTCTGGGAAAACTAGCAGCAGAGGGGTTTCAATTGTATCCCAACCCTGCCCAGGGACTGCTGTAGGCTTTTTAACTGTAAATAAGAGATATTGAAGAAAGCCCTTTAAAGTTATTTGCCCGTTCTGCACTCTACCTTTTAGCAAAGATGTCTGGTGGGGATCCCGGCAGCGGCTCTGCTGGGAGGGGAGCACAACAGAAGTGCTCCCCTCTGCGCCGGCTGGCTCCCTGTGGAAGAGAGTGCAATGGCCACACCTCTTCCTTCTGCAACACAGCCAAGTACTTTTCCAGGCTGCGCTGGGACAGGAAGTGCAGCCATTGCTTTTATAGGACAGGTAAGTCTGGCATAGCAGTGCAATTGCATGTCATTCATGGGAAAACCTGTGAGTAATTTAATCCATGATTGCACTGCCTGGGGACAAGCGAAGGATGGGACCGTGACAATGTCATGCAGAAGTGGGATGGGAGGATGGTGCGGAAAGGGCCATTGTCTAGCTTGGTCCCTGTTATTGTTGTTGTGGCATGCCTTCAAGTTCCTTCTGACTTATGGCAACCCTAAGAGAAACCTATGACAGGTTTTTCTGGGGATGAGAGTGCTGGATGGACCTAAAGTCACTCAGTGGTTTCCATGACCATAGAGGGAATAGAACCCTGCTCTCCAGATCATAGTCCAATCTTCAAAACACTACACCATATTGTCTCTCTTGCTTGGCCCTTAATGTACTATAAAAATGTATGACAGCAATGATATTAATAATGTTGCATGGAGTTTTACATATTAAGAATCTGATGGCATTCTCTTTTTGCAAATTAGTAAGAAGTTCACAGTTATAAAAAACTACATGCATACTACTCTTTGATAATTTTTTAAAATATTTATTTGCCTGTTTGCAGGACTGTCAATAAGGTAATAAAAATTATCACTATTACATGGTGGTAAGGAACTGGTGTGCCCTGAATCTGCAAATGGAACTATTGTGGATGGAGGCTTCAGATGGAAAAGAGCATAGTGATTACCCTCTCTCCTGTCACTTATACAATTATGCTGCACTCTCTTAATGAGATCTACTCCAACTTGTTACAGTAGACTATTTGCTAAAGCTGGAATCTCAGCATGTGACCCTAGTTAAAAGAGGGCCACATGCAGCTCTTTCCTATGTTTGTGCCCGCCCCCAATGACCCTTTCCAAATATTTATTCCCATAAAAAAATGGTGACTCAGTCTCCTGAAACCTGCATGAAAATGCTGTTAAACATTAAATACAGTATGCTGCTCCTGCACACCTTTTTGAGTTGAAACCAGATATGAGTTTCCCTGACATTCAGGAGGTGGTGAAGCCTGAGTGATATCCCAGTGGATCAAAATTTACTCCCAGGACATCTAAAGTTGTCCAGTTCTGAACTAGAGGCATCTGCGACATTGATGGATGGATGGATTCTAGCCTATATCTAATGATGTCAGGGCAAGACACAGTCAATTACACAATATAAAACAATTCTTTAAAAATGTTCTATAAACACAGAATCAAGCTAGGACCCAAAGTACAACAGACTAAAAAATCAAGCAGAAAATGTTAAACTTCAGCTGCTTGGTCAATCAGTTATGTTTTATTTTAGTAGGGAAATATAAGGAAAAAATATTCTAAAATATTCAAAAATGTTCAAAAACCATATTTTTCAAGTGTTGAGAAAGTGTGATTAGAAGAATCCTGGACTGATGAGAGTCTTCACACAAAATTTACACGTGGTTGGTTTTTGTCAGAATTCAGCAGGAAACAGCATTTTCTGTCTGGAAGATAATATTTCAATGGAGAAATATTAATTCCTGAACAGAAAAGGCTGTTTCCTATATAGAACACCCGGGATTTTTTTTTTTCAAATCAACCAGGTGCAAATTTTATGCAGAACAGAGGCATATCTAGGGTGGGGCAAGTAGGGCATGTCCCCCCTCTGCCAATGCCAAGGGGGGCACAAAAAAACCTGTTCATGTAGGGATGGAGGGTGGGGGTAGGAGTAAGAAAGTAAAGGCTCAACTTCCACTCTTGCCTTAGGCACTGTTTACACTAGATGCATCACTGATGCAGAGTAAATCCACAATTACAGCATTTTTTGTGTAGAAAACAATAGTTTTTCTGTGCAGGACTTACTATTTTTTTTTTCTTTATTGCAATATTATTTTCCTTGCCGAAAAGGCTGTGCAGAAAATGCTGAGTTCTGTGGAAAGCAACTACATGGGATTTTTTCACACAATAAGTCCTGAATTGAAAATTATCTTCAAAAACTGTGTGACATTCTCACAGCGGGAAGCAAATTACTGAAATTACTTGTTGCTACATTCAAGAGGAAACATAAAGAATTACATCTCTAAATTAAGGTCAACATCCATGCCAATCAGGCCACCAGAAATGATTTGTTAAAGCCAAGCTCTTTCATTGGTATATGTATTTAGCTGTTAAGAAAAGAGTATATATTAGAGAGTGGTATTTTATTTTATTTGTGACAGCAGTCTATAACAGCAGGCCATTTGGAAGGTGGCTCTCTATATCTTAATTCCTTCCTAGCATACATCTAAGAAAATTTGCTGCTGACTGAAGATCCATACGATTCTTTGCATCTTCTGTTGGGCCTAACATACACATAAGGGGTGTATATGTGTTAAAAGAACATTCCTAAATGCCTTCAAAATATTAATGCTCTCCCAGTTGTATGCTCAGCAAGATTTGCATTATTATTCTTACCTGCTTCTCAGATCTTCACGTTAATTTCCATCCCTCCAGAAACAAGTGTTATTAATATATTTGAATATCTGATCTACTTGGGTTGTTTTGTTTTGATTTTTGGTATTTTGAAGAGATTTCTGCTGTATAGGGAATCCATTTGCCATAAACTTAATCTGTGATACTTCAGTAATAATTTTATGGTTCTCTTGAGTATCAGACAATATTCCAAATGTAAATTAATTAATCCTTTTACAACATCTACTAAGTGATCTGCTATAAGCTTCAAAAGTTTATTCTCAGTTATTTTCAAGCAGTTCCTTTTTTTCTTCTTCTTCTTCAAATAGAGGCTTTCTAGTTAATTAACACACATGTCTTTCTTTATGTTAACTCTCTTACCATTGTGGGTCCTAGTTTCTCTGCAGCTGTCAAGCCTGGCCATTCTTCAGCTTTGCTAGAATTGGATTGTGGCCCTTTTTTTCTGTAACAGATGGCCTCTGTGTTTTTCTCCCCCATTGTAAGATCACACATCCTTGCTTCATTCACATCTTAACCAGCATCATCGACACAAAAATGAATAAAATGTGTCCCGGTATTTCTTCATTTATTGAACAAATTCCATTTAGTCTATCTTTCCTTCTGGTATCTTTTGAAATCTAAAGTGCTTCTTTTTTCCTTGTCCTACTTCTATTCAGATCACTAATGCTCTGTAGGTCACTCACCCTAGGAATGGATTCTCCTCAACTAGATTCATCTCTTTTGGGAAGCAACATCAAAAGCTCCCCTTTAGACTGAGCAAATAATGTTCAGAGCTCCAGGTCATTTATTTCTTAAAAATATTGTTACCTTTGTCCAAAAGTTTCTTCTTTAGAAATCCAAGTTTGATCTTTTTTGTTAAATCAAGTCCTTTTCTTTTATGGTGTCAATATCATCTCAGCTATTGACTATGAAGATGAAGGTCTATAGGGAGTTCTTATAACATCTCCAAAATGTGATATCTGTGTCTGTTCGTATACTTTTTTCTCATGAAATTTAAAATGTATGTTCTGGATGTTTGAGGAGAATGATTTGTTTCTGTTAGCTTGTAGTGTTGGTCTAAGACTAGCTTCATATCCCCCATTTTTTTGTTTGGGCAAAAAAATACGATGACCCTCTAGTTTACTTTGGCCAAAAGATTTGGTCTGGTTTCAGCACACTATATGATGCTTAATGGAAATTCTAAACTAATGCACCCCAACAGTAATATGGATACATAAATGAGATAGGGACATGATGTGCATTATATTTCTTCTTACAGAAAACAGCTATCAGATCTGACATCCCATACCTACTCTGGTAGGTGTACATATGTCCTAAGATAGTTAGAACAGAGGTGTAACCATGGTTTCTCCTAGTTCATGTAACCCTGGATGAAGAAGAGCAAACTCTTGTCTGGTTAATCTCAGCCTTGTCATAATACTGTGCTGAACTTTAGTTAGAAAGCAGAGGTTCAACTTTCTAACCAAATCCCACGTTGTATGAAGAATGAACTATACAACCCCAGGGCGTTGCTTTTGCCTTCCGCTCCTAACCTCATGCCCTGTGAGGCCACTCTTTGTGGATAGAAGTTGCCCTCTTTAAAAGAGGGTCCAGATGGAAGCCTCAAAAGTAGTGAATAAAAACAATTTCTTATTTCCACACAAAAATATCCATTCCTTGCTTCTATTCCTCTGAAGACTGGCAATAGAATAAGTTGGGTCTTGCCTTCAAAGTTAGCACATGGCTTGTGGTTATTTCATTGAATAAAAAGAATGTGTGCAGAACTATGCATATATCTGAAAACTGTGCACAAGTAAAATGCATACGTTAGAAAACTGGACCTTAATCAATGGGAGAAAGGCAGTGAAACTGGTATTAGTGAAAAAAGTGCTACAAAAAATGTTCATTCTGGGGGTGTGGGAACTCTTTAAATGTATGTCCATATTTACCTGTGTGATGAAAAGAAGTCTTAGAACCCAATATAGAAATGATACAGAATGGAATACCAGTGGGATTCTAAAAAAAATAGGATAAAAATGAGACTAACCGATATTCACAATCTCACCTTGAAGCAGGAGCATCTCAAATATCAGCCACTTGTAGGTGGGTAATATCTTCTGTTATTTGAGAGCAACTCAGAAATAAGGAAGCAATAAAAACTTTCATTATTTCAAGAGGAAGGGAGGTGCACTTATCATTCTTATTGATTAGTGTTAATGTATAACAATGCTATAACAGAATAAAATGCATCACAGATGTAAGCCTTGTAAGAAGCAATACCTTGGTACAGTGTTAGTACAGTGTAGCATTAATACATGTTAACATTTACTATGGTACCGTGTTTGTCAATTCGGTTTTTGTTTCTTTTGTTTTATAAAACGGATTAAAAGGAAACTATTAACAGATAAGGGAGAAGAAACAGGGCAAAATCCAGTATCATCTATGCCAGAATCAGAAGAGTATATAGTTGGCCCACTATATCCACACATTCTGTATTCATGGATTCAATCAACCACAGCTTGAAAATATTAAAAAAAAAAATCCAAAAAGCAAACTTTGATTTTGCTATTTTGTATAAGGCATGCCATTTTACTATACCACTGTACATAGTGGGAGTTGAGCATCCACAAATTTGGTACCCTAGGGGGTCCTGGAACCAAACCCTAGTGGATACCAAGGGCCAATTGTGATTGCTTCAATAATAAGAGGGGTTTACTATTCATAAATGCATATTCCTTTCTTCCAAGGAACTCAAGTTGATTTTCTCAAACATACCATGCAATAGAAATAGTTAATCCACATAGCAGCCCTGTAGTTTGGTGAGGCACTAAAACTCTCTGGCTGAGAATTCTGAATGCCCCTCTCTATACTGTAAATCTCAGGCTTCCATAAGATGTAGCTAAAGCAATTCTACTGGAGTCATAGCACTACAATTGTGTAATGTGGATAGGCCCTGGGTCCACTGTTTAATTTTGAAACATGCATCAGAGTTTTTACAGAGAAGCAAACTGTTTGAAGAAGTAGCATCTAAGAGCTGAACTTTCTTTTTCAGGAAATAAGAGTTTGTGGTGTGAAATGTAAGCAAGTATTTAAGAAGGTACAGTAAGGAGCCTAGCCCCAGAGACCAAGGGGGAGGACAGTATGGATTGACTTCTGCCAAACCTTCAGCTGCTGTTTTTTCACAGATATCTTGTTTTATCTTAACACTTAAAAAAGATGCCATGACTAGCCTCTTCCCATGTTACCTGAACTCTGTAGCAGCTTTCGTTGAACATACGGATTTTCTAAAAGGAGATAATTTAATCTAAATGACACAGTTATGGTATACAAGTTCAGATTAAAGCTGATGAAACCTGAATTTTGTGTGAATGTACATTTTTTGGGAGGTGGGGGCAGTGGGCAATTCACTGTGTACTTTTAAAATATATGTATAAACTGGGCTTGATACTTAAAATACAAAAATAATATTTAAAATATAAGCTGTACTTGGTATATGGTTTGTACATTAAATTGAACGATGTAACAGGGATTGTACAGAGCAAATAATTGCAGCTGCTAGTCCAGGGCTTTCCAAATGGTGTGTTGTGACACATTAGTGTGTCACCTATAGTATGTTGGTGTGTCAGCTCCCTGGCCAAGAAAGACCCCCTTCCCAAGCCTGGCCCACTGCTGTCGGTCTCGACAGGGCTTTTCCTGGCAAGGGAAATGGCAGCAGACCAGGATCAGGGGTGGTGCTGCCTTTCCCACCCTAAATACATTTCTGGGTACCTCCAGTTTGCTAGTAAAGCTGAATTACTATTTCACAAAATGATGCAGGTCAAAAAAAGTGTGTCACCAACTTGAAAAGTTTGGAAAGCTCTGTGCTAATCAAACCCAAACTTAGTTTAAGCAATGAAATTATAACACAGCCATCAACAAGCCGTTTATCTGAAACTCTTGGATATTCTCTCCGAAAAAGTAACTGTCTTAGGTAAACAGTAGCCCCGTAATTGTCATGACAGCCATGAAGTCCCAAGAAATCCCAAAGTCACAGTCTTGAAGTTCTTCAGTATCAACTCCTAGACCACATTAGCCAGCCAGAGTCAGGAGACTGCTGTCCAGCAGGGCAATCACTTATAAGTAGCATCCCTGTTCTGTGCCTTTGGTCCAGCACAAGGTACAAAGCTAGTGTTGGGTGGATAGGTTTCCTCATGATTGACCTAGAATCCTTTTGGATGACAGCAACTCCTCATCCCAACCAACCCACAATCTGTGCTGGTGCTGCACTGAATATCTTTGTGAACAAAGTTGAGACTGATCCATTCCACCAAGTTTATCCACATAGATTTCTGTTATGCACACCAGGCCAGCCAAAAAGAAAAGTATCCACAACCAAGTCATGGACTGCTTGTTGTTGTTGTTGTCCTTGTTGTTGTTGACTGACCTGGCATTCAGAAGTTGTACCAGCAGACCAGACAATAGACCATACCTTTTTCTGCTGAAGACTGCATCAGTAAGCACACCCTTTTCCTTCACTCTCCCCTAATATTCACCCTCATGCTTATATAGGAAAAAAAATATAAAATAAACAGTAGCAAAGTGGCAGTGCAGCAGGACAAAATAAATGTATGCCATTTTTGCCCTACACTGTTCTAGTGCTATTATTCCACTTTCAACACACTGTGGAATTCTAGTGTTTGTCATTTACTGAGGCCAAAGAGCTCTCTGGCTCAGAATTCTAAACGCCCCTCCCTAAACTACAAACCCCAGGATTCCATAGGATGTTGAAAGTGGAATAATAGCACTAGAACAGTGTACTGTGGAAATGGCCATAATACTCAGTTTTCCTGTGAGTCACCTCAGTTCTTTCCTCCAGTCCCTGCCTCACAGACCCTTTTCGCACTTTACCTTTTCGTGGTGCTGGGTGCGGGGCTCATGTGAGCAGCCTCCAGCAAGAGGGTCTTGCGTCCCAGTTCTGTCAGCTCCGCAGCTGCCACCCGCTTACGTGAAAGCCCCGCCTCTTCCTTTCACAGTGCAGCCTGGGACCTTCCCAGGCTGCACTGCACACGAAGCGCAACCAGCCTGGCTCCCGAGGCTCCGCATGCAAGGTAAGTGTGCACGGGGCCCCAGAGCGATGTGCGACTGCGCACCATTTTTGACTTCAAGCCGAAAATGAAAAAAAGCATGAGTGGTCCTTGCCAGGCCCTGGAGCATTGCGCAAACATGAGTGCGTCGTGTGGACCGCTCCTCACATGTGCGTGACACTTGAGGGGCCCTTTCGCATCAAAAATGCCGTGCAAAAAGGGCCTTATTCAGGAACTCTGGAGGTGGACAAATAGAATCACCCTGCACTCCCACAGTGGGTAAACTTATGCAAGGATTGTCTGTCATTCAACATTTGTAACTGTTCATCTATGATGGAACTGTGCTCTTGCCCATGTCTTCCTAAATTGATGAACCAAAGGAGTCAACAGTGGCTGGCCCTACTGTGGCTGGCTCATCAGCCAGGAAAGTGAAATCTAGGGGTAGAGGAACACCTGGTTCTTGTGGTAGCTAGCATAGCTCCAGTTCTGTGGGGAACAAAAATACTTCCATAGGAGAAGAGGCCACCAGAGGCCAAATGAGAAAACTTTCTTCTCTTCCACTTCTATCCTGCTGGCCGGATTGCAGACACACACACAAGTGTCAATACAGCCTAGAATTGCATTAGCCTTTAAAAAAAAAAAAAACAACACATCACACTGTTGATCTATTTAAGGCTTGTGGTCTACTAAGATGCTTGGATCCTTTTCACATGTACTGCTATAAACCCAGCAATTATATTTGCATTTCTGATTTTTCATGTCCAAATATACCATATATTTGACATTAATTTTGATAGTTCTTGCCCAGATCTCCAATCTATTCAACTTTAATCCTGATTTTGTCTTCTGATGTATTAGCTACCTCTCCTAGTTTGGTGACATTTGCAAATCTGATGAGCATGTTTCTACTATATCATCCTACACATTTATAAAATTGTGAAAGCCTGCCCTAGGTGAGAAGATTCCAGGTTCAGTCCTTGGTGCCTCCAGACAGAGCATGGAAAATTCCTGCACAAATGGTTGGAGAGACACTACCTGTATTAAATCAAATCGGATCATATATACTGGTATGATTCAGTAAGAGGCAGAGTTGGAAATGATATGGTCCTCAGATGTTGTTGAACTGCAATATCCAGCATTCCTTTCCATTGCTGGCCAGGGCTGCTGGAAGTTCCAGTGAAGAACAGGTGAAGGGCCACAAAATTCCCAATGCCAGCACATGGTAACTTGTCCAGAGTAAAATTATATTGTAGATCTCTTTTTATTCTGAAAGCTGCCTTGAGTTCCACTTTGAGGGGAAAAGTTGAAATACAAATAAAGTAAGGGATTGATGAGTGAGTGAGTGGGTGGGTGGGAGAGTGACTGGCTGGCTGGACTGAAAAGAAGGGTTACATGCCTTCTGATACCTTGGGGTGAAGTCGGCCACCAAAGTTAATGAAATCAGAAAGAAAGGTCATGAACATAATACAAGCACTTTCAAGTCATGTAAAACGTAGCATGTGTGGCATTTTCTATTACATTTATTGAGACACATAAGAAATTTCTAAAATGAGAATCCCAAGAGAGTGTGTTGCTCAGCTGATACTTTGTATCTAATTAAAAATTAAACATATGTAAATCTTATGCTAATTCATTGTGGTTGTCTACTGAACCCAATTAATAATTAATGCTAAAATATTAGCCACCTGCAGCAGAAATATCAGCAAGAAAGGAGAGTGTTTGGACCCAGAAGGTCCCAGTTGGTAGACAGATGTTTACTTCATAGTAATTCCAAAGAGACTATTCAAGATAAACAGCTGAAACCAATAGAAGTATTATCAGTGACCTCAACAGGGCCAAGAACCTCAGTCATGAGTGACATTGATGCAGCCCCATTGAGGCTGACAGAAATGTAGCAGCTGAAGTGGTCATTAAATTGCCTTTTTAAGGATTCCTTATAGAAGAATATGTGCTCTTCTAAAAACTGTTTTTCACACTCTCAGGAGAAATCTCAGGATTTTGAGCTGAATTTCTTTAATGTTGTTGTTTACCTATGCTGCAATTTCAATGTGGAGGAACCTGAAGAATTGAATAGGTTGTTGTTGTTGTTGTTGTTGTTGTTGTTGTCACTGTTGTTGTTTTAATTCAGTAGCCTTACCAAATCTTATTTGGGCTTTCACCCTCACCTCCATACCTCAACAGGTGGTAATGATTCAAGGGGATGGAAACCCCATCAGCTGCTTTGAAGGCAAGCACTGAGCATCACTGCTCCACTTGCTTGCTTGGACATTATTGCATACAACAGACAATATACTAGCCTTTTCTTCACCTTACCTGGTCACAGAGATATCCACTGTGGGTCACATCATAAGCTCTGCTGGGAGAGGAACATGACAGGGGTGCTCCTCTCTGCACCAGCTGCCTCCGTGTTCCAGGAAATGTGATGTCCATGTCTCTTCCAGCCACAGCAGAGCTGGGTAGTTTCCTAGGCTGTGCTGGGGCAGGAAGTGCAGCCATTGCACTTCCAGGGCCTCCTCAGACAAGGTAAGTCTGCAATGGTGGTGTGATTGCTGGTCATTGGCAGGGAAAACCCATCAATGATTTGCAGCATGGTCATACCAGCTGGAAGCAGGAGAAGGTTGAGACCATGATGATGTTGTGCATCAGCATCATCACAGTCCCGTCCTTCTCCCATCCCTATGGTAGGTTGGGAGGGTGAAGCGGAAAGAACCACTGAGTTGACATGAAGGGTGTGGCCAGTTTATAATACAGGATTTTAACTCTTTGTCAAACTTGGAATAGGACTAAATTTGGGAGAAGAATGAAATGAAATAGACAGAAGAAAAGATCTGGAATAAACTAGGAGAAAGAGAGGAAGCCTAATTAGGCTAGTGATGACATGGGGCAGAGAAGGACAGGTACACTGGGAACTCAGCAAGTCATAAAACTCAGAGATCACAAAGAATGAGCAAGTAACTCAGTACAGGTATCAAAAAATTAGGGGAGGGGAGGGAAAGTCTTAGCAATCTGCATCCTTATATCAATAACTTACTTTGGACAGGCCCAGATGCTCTCACTTACACTGGATAAAAGAACCACCTGGTTATCCTCACAAGCCAATATGAGAAGGTGGTACCAAGTCACCCCTAGACCTACTTGTGTGAGCATCACATGCAAAGGTAGTGTTCCTCTTCCATGACAGGAATTTTATTTGATCCAGAAAAACCTCTTTGGATGGCATCCTCATCCCAGTCTACCAGCTCTCCTAGAAACCAGTGCAAGTCTGCATTTTCAGATGACTGCTTACTTTCTCATGGACAAATCAGGACACTTGGAGGCTATGACCTTGCCCACTCTTGGTTAAGAATGAACAGACTGGGGCTTTACCGAGTTTATAGCAGAGGGAATTTTGGCAGACATGGTACAAGACTCATACACTCCTTTACATCTAATCATCATCATCAGCTGCTTGCTAGTCTTGAAATGCTTAAATTTTGCTCAGCACATCCTATTAAAATCAGATTCTTTTATATAATTGTCTTCTATAATGTTAGCTTTGAGGGTAAATTGCTTCTCATTTCCTCTAGTCTTACGCCTCACATGTAAACTCTTGTGTAAAAAAGGTATAAGTAGTTCAATTAGCAACTAGTGACCTAAATCAAATTATTGGAATCTTAGTATTATTGAAATCAGGCATGCATATTCTCTTCACAAGGTCATTTGATACAAGGGTAAGATTATCATTGTCATTAAGAGTGGCAGAGCACTGATCTAAAACGTATTAATTCAACTGGGAAGAAAAGGATTTTCAAAAAGAATTAGTTGGTTTTATATAGGTTTTTAGTGCATAACCTCTAAGCTGTTTTGTAAGTATGAACATATTATAACTATAAATATAGGTTTATAGAAAACATTTTTAAAACCACATCAAAATATGGAACCAGTAGTCTAAAATCATTCCAATCATCAATATGCCTGTGTGTGTGAGAGAGAGAGGGGGGCATTTCTGCACTATACTATTATAGTGCTATTATTCCATTTCAACATTCTTTGGAATTCTGGGGTTTGTAGTTTACTGAGGCCAAAGAGCTCTCTGGAAGAGAATTCTAAATGCCCTTCCCTAAACTTCAAACCATAGGATTCCATAGGAAAGTGGAATAATAACACTATAACCATGTAGGGCGGAAATGGCCAGAAAGAGAGAGAGAGAGAGGCCTTTCTAGGATAACTTGAGTATCAATACCTAAATAGAAAATGTACTCTACAAATTATATAGCAATTTACTATACAATCCGAAGCATTTTATTCTAAAATAAATCCTTTCTTTACTACAAGACTATATTGTGAGTGGGATTAGGACTTTGGCCTTAAAACGAAGCAGGACTACACAATAGAATAATAAAAGAATAATTAAATATCCTCAAAGTCTTGTTTAACCTACAAAATGGGGGAGGAAGATGTCTTTTCAATCCATCTCCATATGGATGACTAAATACAACAGAAGAAGAAGAAGAGGAATGGGGATGTATATAGAGGTGCAGACATACAAAAATTATGATAGGACTAAACTCAAACCCATTATGTATGATTAATTAAGCATTTCTTATCACTTGATCAAATCCAATTCCATTGCTAATTAGACCATAGCAACCCTAATATTAATTAAGTAAATATCTCTTATGATTAGGAACCGAACAGATTAATTCATACCTTCTCAACAACGTATGTTTGACAAAGACTTCTGGGCACTCGAGCCAGTATCCTGTTAGGTTCCGCATCTGTGTAATCTCTGTTTTTGATTGTTGCAGCAGTTGATGTTTGTGAAGGGAGAAGCTGGGCAAGCCTACTTGGTACCAGCCAATCACAGCTCAGGGAAGGCAGTGAAGGAGGGCCTAACAGGAGAAATGATACAAAACTGAGGCTTGTTAAGAAGGCATATAAGGGAGAGATGGCCTACAGATGGGGGGAAATGACACAGAGTCAAGACGGTCAGTCAGAAGGAAGAAGTGAATAGGGTTTTGAGAAGCTGTGAAGGACTGAATAGCTCAGAGGTTAATGTGTTATCTAAATGTATCTTAATAAACTTCTACTTGTTTGTTCTTTGGTTACAACTGTGTCTGGCTGTTCTGTTAAGTTCTGATAGAAAGTCTGGTCATGCTTACAACAACAAACCCACAGAACAATACACCCACATAGGGGTCACCCTGACACCCATATACTCAGTCTAGAGAAGGACCTTGAGAGGAAAAGGGCAAAGTGAGTGATCAGAGCCTAGGCGTTGGAACTGCAGGGCCAGCCTGGAGATGGAATCTGTCGCAATGTTCTCCTACCCAGTGACCAATGTCCCTCACCCAGGATTCACCATTTAGTTGTTGCAGCCCCTCTATGACCACCCATGACCATGGCTTTGGTGGCTGGTAGAGATAGGGTGTGTAAAGCAGCTAAATGGTTGTTTTAGTGGATCTGCTCAGTGGATCTAAGTGGGTTTACTTAAGACTATCTATTGTATTTATCCCTGTGGCTGAGATCCTCTAAGGCAGACCATAGCATAGACATTCTGCAGGTGAAACTACACTGTGCTTCTCCATTCAGTCTATCCCCAACTTGCCATTTAGCCACTGCACACACACACAGGCATTCAGGGGCTGGTGGAGAGTGGAGAGGAGGATTGGAGGAGCATCTGGCTATGGCCACACAGCCAGAAGCAGAATGATTATACCATCTGTCAGGTTTACCCACAAGACTACATCTATCGCTAGTCCCAATTGGAGTGGACCCTCTGATGCAATGGAATTTGAATAAGTGTTAGCTTACCATTCAGCAGTTAGTTCAATGGGTATTCTCTAAGTGGGAGTAATTAATGCATTTAGGTCTTAATGTAAAAGCAAAGCAAAAGTTGTTTTTTTTAAAAAAAAAAAAGATAAATCACATCAGATCAACGACATCACTTTCTTCCATTTGTCTCACCACTTACAAGTGCTTCTCAAGGTGAAAGAGAATGTGGTATAAAATACGCTAAGAAAAACATTCTACCCATGTTTGGTCAATGAGTTAAATCACAGTTATTCCTAAATAGATGTGTGTTGGGTTTCAAAGAAAAAAGAAAAGCATCTATTCAAAATGGAATGCAGCAGAACACAGCAGAACCTTAAAATGTCAAGTAAATGATGTTGGCCACATGCAGTCCACTGTTTGCTGAGTAGTTCAAACTGACGGTGATAGAAGTGCTGCAAATCAAGACAGGGAGCTTAAACTTTCAGCTGCTCAGTGAAAAGTGCCTCTTTTTTTTTTTAGAAGATTTACAGAATCAATGGGCAAGAATAGAGTAATTGCTCACTGAATAGCCCCCTTAATCTTCCCAGACTTTTCTAAAGCATTTTCTTGGGTTTTTGGTCAACTGTGGCTGCTGAATTCCATGCCAAACATGCTTTAATTGCTACGCAGATATCCCATACAGAGCTGCACAGAATAAAGTGCTCTTTGTTGGGAGAGGTCTTTTGTTTTTGTTTTTTAGAATCACAATAAAGCAAAGACATCTAATACAAGAATATTTGCTTCTTTGGGTTTATGTATTTATCCTGTGTATGTTTTCCACTTTTACATTTATTATTTTTATAACCTGTACTACCTTTTCACATTTTCTGTAGTATGCTTCTTCAGAAGAAGCTTAACATTTCTTTTCTTTCTTAATACTTTTTATTACAAATATAAACAAATATAAAGTACATTCAATAAAGCATCCATTTTTTACAATATATTGTAGCTCATTTAAGTTTCATACAACTTTCTTCCAATCCATACTAGAACCGAATGCTCTTGGTGAATTAAATTCTAAATGTACTACGCAAAAGAGAGTCCAATTAAATTGTTTGTTCCTGAACATTCAGGAACATTCTATCCAAACTAGAAATTATAGTCTGAACTGACATCTTTATCACATTTATCAAACCTAAAGAAACTTTTCCAGTTTCACAAAGTCATATAAACAATATTACCTCCTTCATTGAATTTTTAGTTCAAAAGTTTGTTACCACGATTTCATTATGGTTTTCGTTTAACAAATTAATAAGAGCCATTTGTTAACTAATTTTGCATTTTCTGATTTTGAAAGAATTGGCTCAGAGGGTCCCATTCTTTATCAATTTTTTTTGTCTGTCAAGCCTGTAAGCCTCTGACTTAATATGTCTGCATTTTTTGTTTCTGACAGGTTAGATAACTACTGTGAAGAAGCTTAACATTTCTTAAAAGTAGGGATTTCAGAAACCCTGGATTGGATCTAACAAATCATAAGCCAAAGGACATAATGTGTTACTGTGCAACATGCATGGTTTATTCAGAAGTAAATCTCACTGAGTTAAATGGAGCCCACTTTGCACTGTTATGTCCATTCTTGTCTAAATGCTAGTGAAAGACACTGCATTGCAGTGGCATGATTTTTCAAGGGTTCTGTTGCTATATAAGAAACGTGTAGATACATGCTTTAGTCTCCTTGGATAAGAGATAAGAAAGTGAAAGAAAGCCTGTGGATTTATGACCACTTTTGAGACTGTGGCCATTTCTGCCCTACATGGTTATAGTGCTACTACTCCATTTTCAACACCATCTGGAATCCTGTGGTTTCAGGGAGAGGTATTTAGAATTCTCAACCAGAGAGCTCTTTGGCCTCAGTAAACTACAAAGAATTCCACAGGATGTTGAAAGTGGAATAATTCATGGATTGAACCAACAAAGAGCTCGATTGGTTATTAACAGAGACAGAACTAAGCAGATTGAATTGCATAGAGGAACAAGACAGGGATGTCCTCTGTCCCCTCTGCTATTCATATTGACAATGGAGATATTAAATAACAATATAAGAGAAGACAATGCTATAAGAGGAGTCCAAATCAAGAAATATCAATATAAACTTAAAGCCTTTGCTGATGATTTGGTACTGTTTCTTGAAGATCCTAAGAGAAGCATACAAAATCTTATTGGAATAATACAAGAATATGGAAAATTCTCAGGATTTAAGGTAAATAAAGAAAAAACAGTTTTGCTAATGAAAAAAATGACAGATAAGGAGGAGAAGGAACTAGCATCTGCAACTGGATTTAATAAAGTACAAAAAGCAAAATATCTAGGTGTCTGGATAGCAAAAAGGAATAATGAGCTGTTTCAAAATAACTATGAGAAAAAATGGAAAGAGATAACTATAGACCTGGAAAGGTGGACTTCCATGAAATTGTCTATGATGGGGAGAATAGTGGCTATTAAAATGAATGTACTTCCAAAGATGAATTTTTTGTTTCAAAATCTCCCCATAATAACAAACAGTAAACTCTTCATGCAGTGGAAGAAAGACCTGATCAAATTTATATGGCAAGGGAAAAAACCAAGAATTAAATGGAACATCATGATGGACCAAATACTTCGAGGAGGAATGGGAGTACCAGACTTTCAATTATATTACAAAGCTGTGGCATTCACATGGCTAAAAGACTGGATTGACTTACAAGATACAAGAATGCTTGCACTGCAGGGAGCGGACTTGAGGATGGGATGGCGTGTCTATATGTTCTATGATAAAGCAAAAATTAACAAAGACTTTTTGCATCACTATATCAGAAAATCGCTTATGAAGATATGGAATGAATATAAGGGTAAAAGCATAATGCAGCTACTCATGTGGGTATCCCCTCAAGAAGCTTTCTTTGGAAGATGGAAGGAAACAGAGAAATGGCTGAGATATGAAGACATATTAGAGAAATCAATGACAAATGTTTATAAGATTAAATCAAGAGAAAAATTGGAACAGGAAGGATTGCCATTAAGTTGGTTTCTGTGCAGGCAGTTAAATGAGAGATTCCAAATGGATTTGAAAACTTATGGAATAGAATCCAAAGAAAAGACAGGAGTGATTAAATGGATCTTTGACAATCCACCTCATTTGTTAACCCATATATATCAAGAAACTCTAATACAGGAGAGACAGGAGGAGACTGTGAAATCTGCAATGATTTTGTGGGCGCAGAATATTGGACATTCAATTCAATTAGACGAATGGGAACAGAGCTGGAGAAGGACACAAAAATTTACAATGGCTCAGAATCTTAAAGAGAACTATTTCAAATTGTTTCATAGATGGTATATGGCACCAGATAAGTTAAAAAAGATTTACAATACAGGCACGGGAATGTGTTGGAAATGTCAGAAAAAGGTGGGAACAATATTTCATATGTGGTGGTCCTGTCCCAAGGCAAAGAAATATTGGAGTGAAATACATAAAAAGATGTGTCAAATACTTAAGGTTCAATTTGTAAAAAAAACCTGAATTTTATTTGTTAAACATGACAAATGTTCTTGAGAATACTAGTATTAAGAGACATTGGAGATTAATACTGTATATGATAACAACACCCTGAATAGAATATGCCAAAATGTGGAAGTCTCAGCAAATACCCACAATTGAACAATGGTGGGGGACATTTGTTGAGAATAGAAATGCAGATATAGTCTCTCAGAGATTAAAGGGGAAATTGGATGATCAGATAAAAGCAGAATGGCAAATTGTAATGGGTAATTGCTGGGAACTGCCAAGTGAGAATGTCCGAATTATGGTTGAAATTAAAGAGGGATAACTGCAACTTAACAGGAGTGGGTGAGATAAATGCAAGATCAAGCACGTAAGATGAACATAGAATTGTGATGCATAATTTTATATGTGAATAGAAATTCAGAAAATGAAAACTAGATCAGAGTGGAAGAACAAAAAAAGTACAACTTATTTGTGAAACTTAATAAAAATTATTTTTTAAAAAAGAAAGTGGAATAATAACACTGGAACAGTGTAGTGCGGAAATGGCCTAAGCTATGCCCAGCATCTATGCAAGCTATCTTGAAAAGGAGACACTTTTGAAGAAAAAAGGGCCTAAAGAGGAGGTTAAACAATTAGTCAACAGGGAAAGGAAAGTAGCAATGGAGGGATTAAGGCTAAATGGGGCTGTAAGAATGTAAAAAGAGCTATATTGGATCAGATCAAAGGATTATATCTGACTGACTTGTTCTGTTTTTGCTGTAGCCAACCAGATACCTATGGAAATCCAGGGAGCAATCTCCAACCTCTAGGTTATGTCACTTGGCCATACCAAAATGAAGACATATTGGAAGGAAAGGTAAGGAGGCTACAACATATTGTTGAGAATGGACATTGGGCACTTAACATGTAAGGGAGACATTACATCCCTGTTTATGTTTGCATTTTCCCTTTTTGAAATGGGACCCAGGAGAAATGTCAATAAGCAATTTTTTAAAAATGAAATGTTTCTCTACAAAGGGAAGATGTCAAATATGAAGGTATATATTAAGGAAAGGTAACTTTGATAAGTGGGAGGGGGGACATTTCTACCCACAGCACCTGTTGTGGGTCATACCAGACCCAGAAATGAAGGAAAAAGAAGATCAGACTAGACTGGAATCTACCCATGCATTTGTTTGGTGTTAGGGGGAATTATCACATCCCTTAAAAAAAAAAACCCTTTTGAATTATTTTTTTAAAATTAGCCCTAGTGGACACTGGAAGTCTCTGTGAAGGTGCCACAAAAACAACCTGAGAATCATACTTTGCCCACCCATTTTCTAGGTACTGTGAAAAGAGCCATAGTCCGTGAAAACTTATGCCAGAAAAATCATGCTAATCCCTAGGATGTTACAAGACTCCTCTTTTTGTGAATTTTGTGTTATTGTAATAGGTAGTTATTATCATTCCTCAATGTAAATTTTCTGTCTGTTAGATGAAGAATAATATTCTAAGCTTTAAAGCTCTTGAGGAGTGCATGATTATCAGCTGGAAATACTCCAAAAATTATATTGTTATATAATTATATGGTTACACACATATAACAAATCACAACATAACATATTATATTGTTATACAAATGTATCACAATGTACACACACATATACTGTTTTATATGTAGTATATTATACTATAATTAAATACTGCAAAAATTATATATGTACTAAATTATACTATAATTAAATACTGCCAAAGTCTTGAATTCCTTTCCAACGTATTTTTTTTTTCTGTTCCAGTATGCTGAGTTAGTTGAATTTCAGTAGATAAATAGTCATTTTCATGCTATGTTTGTGAACAATTCATGCAGATTTTCTTAGTACTAAAAAGAAAGGAAGCTCCAATTATCCATGTGCATTCAGAGCCACAGAGCATGAAGAAGCCAGAAGGAGTGAGATAGGGAACTAGTGGCATTTCCACACTAGACAGTTATAGTGCTATTATTCCACTTTCAACATCCTATGGAATCTTGAGGTTTGCAGTTTAGAGAGGAGCCCTTTAGCCCTTTGAGGTGGAAATGGCCTAAGACAGCTTTCCCCAGCCTGGTGTCCTCCACGTGTTTTGGACTAAGTTTTCCATCAAGTCCAGCCAGGATTGCCAGCGGTTTGGGTAGTGGAAATTGTAGTCTAAATTATTTGGAGAGCACCAGTTCAGGAACGGCTGAACTAAACCAAACTATCATGTGTTGGGTGTTGTTTTAAAAGTATTAATGACTGAGGGATAAAAGGCATTATGCGAAGAGACAAATGGTGTCGGGAAATATTAGTAAGATACCAAAGAGTGAAGACTGACAAGTAGGAAGACAGAGACGCAGTGGAAAATAACATGGCCAGACAAATTGATTTTCTGCTCTCTGTAAGTGATAGCCCAAGCTTTGAAGGAATTGATTTGTTTTGGAAAATCATCTGTTGTCCACATTAGCTTGATCATCAGGAGGCATTTAAACTGATTTGCTTATGGTTCCTCATCCTAACTGCTACAGCACAACTTTTTAATAGCATAATCAGGAGAAATTGGATTATTGCATATTGAGAGTGCTACCAAATAAAACACTCTCCTTGTTCCCCTGACTGCTGTGAGCTTGTTGATACAAAGATTTGCATTGAAGAGCCGCTACTGTTTCACTAAACCAATATTCAAAAACAATATTGCCAGTTATCATTCGGTGAAGGCTACTGGTTCATCTTCCACTATTCCAAGTGCTTTCTGTATGGGAGATAGGAAGCTGCCTTCTCCAAATGAAATCATTTTAGACTATTTGGAGATACTAAAGATTAACTCTGGCCCTTTCTTCATGAAAACTGCATACTCTGTCACTGAGCTATAGCCCTTCCCTATGCTGTTCAGTTGCCTGCTACAAACATAGATATGTTTGCTCTCTTCCTTTCAACTTTTCTACCAGAACTTTGCACACTACCCAGTGATTCTGGTGAGCAAAAGCAGCCATAGATATACCTGTGTAATGATGTATGTAAATATTATGAGTGTGGCTAATGGAGACTATTATTTCTGTCCCTGGTTGAAATTTCAGTGTATTTGGAGGAAAATATACTGGATTCGGATAGGAAATGGCCATAGAGAACTAGTTTATGAGATGGAGGTGTCTTTGTGTATGAGTGCATGGATACCTGTAGTAGTATAAACAGTCTGTTTTCTACAGGAATAGAAAAACTTTGATCTACAGTTCCCACAATCCTTTAGTCATGCTGGTGGAGGGTTCTCGGAGTTTAAGGCCATTTCCTCCCTACACTGTTATGGTGCTATTATTCCACTTTCAACATCCTGTGGAATTCCAAGGTTTGTAGTTTACTAAGGCCAAAGCGCTCTCTGGTTGAGAATTCTAAATGCCCCTCTATAAGCTGCAAACCCCAGGATACCATAGGATGTTGAAAGTAGAATAATAGCACCATGACAGTGCTATTATTAGCACCTTAGGCAGAAATGACCTAAGTCTTGCAATTATACTGTTCTAACTTTTTGATTGGTTTAATATATTTTTATCTGTCTAAATTATAGCATGGTCTTCATCTGGAATTGTTTTTAATTCCTTATATTATTTTATTTGTATGGTACACTGGGATCTCATGATAAAGACTGGAGTATAAATATGCAAATAAAGAAATTCATCCACCCATCCATGCAGAACATCTGGAGAGACAGAGAAGTTCCATCTTCCCTTTGTATAGAAATGGTCTTCAAAACATCAAAAATACAAAATGGACATGCTAGGATGGAACACAGTGATGTTGCCACAGACAAGGTGAGTATTTAAACAGAGACTACAGACTAAGGCCCTTTCGGCTCGTGGGAAAGGAACCCCACAAAAATGGGACTCACCGGATTTCTTCAGTATCCGGGCGAGTCCGTCGGGACAAGGAGCATGCAAGCTTGTCGCTCCTCACTGCTCTGGCATCCAAAATGGCGGCTTCCAGTTGGTGGAGGCTCTCCACCAACTGGAGAAGCTTGCCAGCCTAAAGCCCGCCCCCGGCAGATCTGCACCAGAGCGTGGCGACGGAGGGACACGGGGTCACACACTCCGTGCTTTTGAAAAATCTCTTAAAAGATTTTTTAAGAACTGCCCGACCAGTTCCAGTTGCTCCAAACCAGACTGAGGTGCGGAACTACAAAAAGTAGTCCGCCCCAGTCCACTCCATGGTGCAGAAGACCTCCGTCAGACGTCGCTCTGCGCCCTTTTAATAGTTTGGTGCGGAAAGGGCCTAAGTTACCACAATGTTTTTCTTTATAAAAGTTGTATCCTATTGCTAAAGGAGATAAATTATGAACATCTTTTGAAAGGTATGCAGTGCTGGGCTCATGTTTGGGAGGACCTCTAGGGAGATGCATCAGAGCCCCAATTCCCTCAGAAGCCTAACTGCTGTCCATCTCTTTCTCTCCCTTTCACTGCATATCCATTTTAAGGTTCAGGACAAGGAGAGCAGATGCTGTTGGCTTACTGTTGTTATTGTTTACTTAGAACCGTAGTATCATAGAATCATAGAGCTGGAAGAGACCGCAGGGGCCATCGATTACAACCCCCTGCTATGCAGGAACACACATCAAAGTACTCCTGACAGCCATCCAGACTGTGTTTAAAAACTTCCAAAGAAGGAGACTCCACCACACTCCGAGGCAGCATATTCCACTGCCGAACAGCATTGAACATCAGGACATTCTTCCTGATGTTTAGGTGAAATCTCTTTTCCTGTAGTTTTAATCCATTGCTCCTTGTCCTAGTTTCTGGAGCAGTGGAAAACAAGCCTCTTCCCTTTTCAGTATGACATCGTTTGATGGGAACAGGTAACCAGCCTTAGAAAGAGAGCCAGTGTGGTATAGCAGTTTAAGTGTTGGATCTCTGGAGACCAGGGCTTGAATCCCTGCTTGGCCTTGGAATCTGGTAGGTGACCTGGGCAGGTCACACTTTCTCAGCCTCAGAGGAAGGCAAAAGCAATCCACCTTTGAACAAATCTTGCCAATAAAACCCCTTGATAGATTTGCCTTAGGGTTGCCAAAAGTCAGAAATGACTTGAAACCACATCATGACGAATAACCACAGAAAGGAGAAGCAAGCAGCAGAGGATGGGGAAGCCAAAGCAGGAATTGTGCCCCCATTGAGATGTGGGCTTTGAGAGGTACCCATTGATGAAGACTTTGTTTCCTGTCCTGGTGGGTATTGTGAAGAGTGGAGAGCAATGCAAGAGGAAGAAAGGGAGCTATCTGCGCCAAGTGATGGAAGTGTCAGGCTGAGCCACAAAAATGCCAGTATTATGATGATTAAACAGTCTGGGAAGAAATAGTGTCATCCTTTATACATGGAGATAATTTGGATTCACAATAGTTAGCACTCCCAACCTTGTCTGGCATTCAGAACAGATAATGACAACTGAAAGACAGAGGAATAAAAGTCACAGGTCGTAGTAATTAGTTTTGATATTATGGAGACAATGCTGAGAAACCACTGAACGCCCAGATCTCAGTAGCAGAAAGGATTGTTGAACCTCTCTGGGAAATTACTGTTAAATAGACAAGACGTGTCTAATGAGAGATCAATGCTTCGAAGCCTTGATCTGTACCCATCTCTAAGAAGAAGAGAGAGATTTCCCTTCCATGTTCTTAGGGTCCAAAACAGAGGAAAAAACATTTCCTAAGGGAAGTGTAAGATCCATTGATGCTGTCAGAGAGGACAGACAGATTGCATCTTGGAGTGATACAATGCAACTCCTTAAAGGATAATTCTCAGGTTCTTAAATTATTAACAACAATTCTTTTTCTTTCTCTCCCTCCCCCCTCCAACTGTCATCTTTAAGTTAGCATCACCAGCTCTCTGGAGAGGTGGCCAAGTTGTATGTTTAATGTTTAAACTTCTGTAAATGTTCTCTCTTTTTTTAACTTTGAAGCCAATGTGATATAAAAGAACTTGTGTTGTCTATAAAATCAAAAGAGACAGATGTAGTTTATTTCCAGAGAGCTTTTGACTGATAGACTTGAGGAGAATGTTAATGTGGTCTGCGATTGGAATAACTATGAACCAGTGTGAATGAATGTGAAAGTCTATGTGTTGCCTGACGTTTATATACCATGTTGATGTGGAAAAGAAAGTATGACTCCAACCTACTTCCATCATCACCATTCCCTCACTCCATTTCAATCTTCATACATGATGCACTCAGCACCTGAGCAAGCTGAAGACCATAGATCCATATGGACTTCTATGTACTGAGTTCTCAATAAAAGATAGCTTCTTAACTCTTGATGCTTCTGGGAAAGATAAAAAGAAAATGTTGCTAATTATCTTGAGACGTTTTGATTCCTTCCTCCTTCTGTATATACCTGTACTTTACAAGAACAAGAGTAAAGGACTGAAATGCTTGTAACTGGGGATTACTTCACATTTGTCCAGAGGTACCTTACAGGATCCAGTGAAGAATGGGGGTAACAAGATCATTGGGGGCAGGCATGTTTTGCAACAAAACCCATCACTGGATACATTCAATATTCAACTGCAAAAGAGAGAGCACACACTGGGTGTATCAGATCTTTAATGGGGTACTTATATAAGAGGAAATATGAATTACTAACCAACATCTTACAAGTGTCTCCTTCTCCCCCACCCCCATAATGACACCTGAATTGCTGGCAGATCCCACTTCTGCAAGCCACCTCTGTATGTGTGGCTGGATAGCAGTACATGTGAAAAGGATCTAGGAGTCTTGGTAGATCACAAGCTGAACATGAGTCAGCAGTGTGACATGGCCACTAAGAAAGCCAACACAATTCTTGGTTGCATCAATAGGAGTATGGTGTCTAGATCAAGGGAGGTAATGGTACCATTCTATTCTGCATTGGTTAGGCCTCATTTGGAATACTGTGTCCAGTTCTGGGCACCTCAATTCAAGAAGGATGTCAAAAAGCTAGAAGGTGTCCAGAGAAGGGCGACCCAAATGGTGAAGGGTCTGGAAGCCATGCCCTATGAAGAATGCCTTGGGGAGCTGGGTATGTTTAGTCTGCAGAAGAGGAGGTTAAGAGGGGATATGATAGCCAGGTTTAAATATTTGAAGGTATGTCATGTTGAGGACGGAGAAGGCTTGTTCTCTATTGCTCCAGAGACTAGGACAAGGAGCAATGGATTCAAGCTGCAGGAAAGGAGATTCCACATGAACCTCAGGAAGAACTTCCTGATGGTCAGAGCTGTCCGGCAGTGGAATATGCTACCTCAGAGTGTGGTGGAGTCTCCTTCTTTGGAGGTTTTTAAGCAGGGTCTGGATGGCCGTCTTTTGGGAATACTTTGATGTGTGTTCCTGCATAGCAGGGGGTTTGACTCAATGGCCCCTGGGGTCTCTTCCAACTCTATGATTCTATGATTCTATTATTCTTAGTGATTCCTCATTCCCATTGAAACCCGACCAGCCCTTCCTTTGATTTTTTGGGCCCTTTTTGCAGGACATTGTCATCCCATCATAGGAACGGGAGAAGGATGGGACTGGGATGATGGTTACCCATGATGTCTTCATGGTCCCATCCTTCTCCTGTCCCCAGGCAGTGTGATCATAGATTAAATCATCGATGGGTTTTCTTCATCAATAATCCATGATTGTGCCACTATCCTGCACTTACCTGGTATGCAGAGGGTTCAGAAGCACAATGGCTGCACTTCCTGCCTCAGCACAGCCTGGGACAGTGCCAGGCTGCGCTGCAGCACAAAGAGGTGGGGTCATTACACTTCCTGGATCCTTGAGGCAACTGGCAAGGAGGGGAGCACTCCCGTTGCACTGCCCTCCCAGCAGAGTCGCTGCTGGGATCCCCCCAGGAAGCCACCGGAAACAGGTAAGGTGCAAAAAAGGGTCTACATTTCAAAACAGGTATTGGAGAGAGATAACAGGTTGCAATATAAAACAATTTCCTTTGCATGGATATCTCCGTGAAAGTATGTCATCCACTGTCTTTTAACAATATTTGTTGAGTTTCCTTCAAAAGAAAAAAGCTTGGGGATGGTGCTGAACCTAGCATTGCTTCTGGAGGGCTAGAGGGCTGCTATAGCCAAGAGTCGCTTTGAATACATTCGGCTGGTGTGACAGCTGCACCTCTTCTTAGGGGAGGTGGATTTGGCCACAGTAATTCATGCCTTAATCATCTCTCCATGAGACTTATGTAATGTGTTCTGTGTGGGGTTGCCTTTGGAAACTGTTTGGAAGCTAACACTGGTAAAAACTGTAGCTGCCAGACTCTTACATGCTGTGAATTTTAGAGATCACACCTCACTGGTTCTGAACCAACTACTGATTTCCTAGTTTGTTTCTGAGCTCAATTCAAGATGCTGGTTATGATCCAAAAGGCCCTAAAGGACTTGATAGCTGAAGGACTTGATATCTGTATGAGGCTACCTAGAATCTGAGACCTTCAATAGAAGCCTTTCTAGTATCCCACTATCCTGACGGGCTAGGCTAGTGAGTTCATGAGACAGGGCTTTCTTCATACCATCATGTCAACTGTAGAACTCATTCCCAAGGGGAATCTGGCAGAGTCCATTCTTGTTAAGCTTCTGGTGGGTAGTCAAAACTGTCCTAAATCTTAGGTTCTTACATTATTAACAATAATTATCTTGTTCTTTGGCTTTTTTTAAGGGCTTTTAAAATGTTTTTAATTTTTTTTCTAAAATCTTTTCATCTTTTTTACTGTACACAGCATTGGAAGTCTTTATGGGAAGAAAAGCAATTAGCAAACACTCCAGATAGAAAGACAGATAGTTCTTCCTAGGGAATAATCATAATTTTCACAGTGTGTGATCTTTTTCTCTCACTCCCTACATATTGCTCTCTAAGTGCCCCGTGTACTGCATTAATGCTGTTTATGCTATTAAGGTAGTGTTTCTTTCCCTCCTTAAATATTGCTAAGTGCTCCACTGAACTGCATGACTGTCAGTTCAGGCATCTCCTCACACCACCCAGAGAAGCCCCTCCTGTGCCTGTTTTAAGATTCAGAACTTTTCCTTTCCTGTTTTTAGCCCAGCTACTATGTTTGTTTGTTTGCTCATTAGATTTATATCCTACTTTTCTTCATAGCTGTAATTGGGATGCAAGGTTGCTCCAACATAACTAAAATACTGCCAGCAGCAAGGAGAATAACATATACATATCAAAATATAAAGTAATCACACTGTTGAAGATCAAGTTAAAACATTTTAAACTCATCAATAATAACAAATCAGAGTAAACTATTTGATATTCTGGTCCAGCCATTTAAAGTGTTTGTCCTTATTAACTGCTGAGGGTCCTTCTGAATTAACAAGTCATTGCCTGCTGATGGCAAGACAACAGGAAGAAGGCTGGTCCAGTCTCCCTTCGAAGAGAATTCCAAAATTTATAAATGGCCACTCAGGAAACTTTCTGTCACATCCTTACCAAGCATACTTCAAAGAAGACTGGACTGAGAGAAGGACCTGTCCTACAGATTCTGAAGCCTGGACTGGCTTCTATGGGAGAAAGTGATCTTTCATGCAGTTTGCACCCAAATTGTATACTCTGCATGAGAGATAAGACAATCATTTGTCTAAAGAAATCTAGAACAGTACCTCTGAGGACTGTCAAGGTTGGTAGGATTTGGATCCTCTGAGCATGAGCAGAATGCAATCTGTGAAGCAAGGCTTTGCCACAACAGAGAGTCCCAGTGAAGCAGAAAGAATTCCAGAGGCTCATTAAGTAAGACTTAGAGGCTTGATTTATTGCCGCACTCTAAGATAAGGCTTAGCAAAAACATACTAGTGTTCCAGCAATTAGACAAAGAGGAAAAAGAGAAGATAACAGAGAAAAACCAGGCAGCATCTCCCCTTACAATCAGTATACTGCTAATGTCATGGCAGGTCCAGCTAGGGCAGCTAACTGGCAGCTGGTCAAGGCAAACACCAGCCTTTTTATGCCACCTTGTCACCCTGGAACAAGTGGGGTGACCCAATCAGTGCTCTGGCATGTGGCCTTCTCTAATACACAAGACATAGCCATAACAATCCTTCTGGCCTTGCACCTGGCTGTCTGGCCACACCGCCTCTTCTCTCTGCCGTCCACTCATAGGAAAACTTTGCCTGCCCGGCAACAATCTTGACAAGGACATCTGATGCAGGGAACCAGCCATCATTTTTTTTCCAGGAACCAGCACCATATTTGTGCCCATTGGCTCCAACTGTTTCTTTCTTTCCTGGTAAATCACCAGGGAATGATAGCCAATGTTACACCAAAATGTGAGCAACTCAGAGGTGCACCCACAATGCCAGTACCTTCTTGAAAACATGGAGAATATTAGTTCAAAGGCCTGCAGGAGGGGGCTTTATGAGATGTTTTACACCTATATTTACCAGTACTAGTGCAGGGAAGAACCAGCTGGAGATCTTAATGTGTTTTCTTGGGCAAATTGCAATCACACACACAAAATCCAAGCAGTCATGCAATCACACTGAAGAAAAAGGCGATAAAGTTTTGGATAGTGAGATTTTACGGCAAAGTGGGTGATATTTATCAATCCAAAAGAACAGCAAAGAATTAGACACAAGTCTAAGGAGAGTACGTATTCAGGAATCAGAACGTCAGAGTGGCGACCAGCAATCAGTGTACTGTCAATTGGCTGGCCAAAAACTTGTGGTTTAAATACTCTGTTTCTGCCTGGAGGACAAGGGTGTTAATGACTGTCAGGAGAGCAAACAATGGATTCCAGAGGAATGAGCTAATGGTCTTAGGTGACAAAAGGCTAATGGTAGTCCTAATAGCATAATAATAATAATAATAATAATAATAATAATAATAATAATAATAATAATAATAATAATAATTGTTATTATTTATAATGCCCTTTACACTAAAGGGCAGAACAATGACATATACAATCAGGGACAAAGACATTAAAACAAAAAAAGCACAATACATGGCATAGAATCCCCAACACCCCACCAGTCGCTACCTATCTGAGCACCTTAAACATTGACTTAACATGGAGAGTCAAAGAGGAAAGTCTTCAATGGTTTATGAAAACGGGTGAGATCCTCCTCCAACTGGAGGTCCGAAGGAGGACCATTCTGCAAATATGGAGCCAGATCTTGAAATGCTTGCAGCCTTGACAGAGCTGTATGTGTTGGTGGAACAGACAATAATCCTTTGCCTACAGATCTCAAATTCCTGGGTGGAATGTACCAAACAAGGTGAGCTGCAAGGTACTGAGGGAGGTTAAAGCACAAAGCTTTAAGTACCAGGACCAAAAGTTTGAAACAGGCCCTGGCCTGAACTGGTAGCCAGTGAAGGAATCTACAGGGAGACAAAACAAGTAAATATCTGGGCTGATTTAAAACAAACCGGATAACATTGTTCTGAATTAAAAACAGAGGAAGAAGGGAGCAGGAAGACAAACCTGCCAGTAAACTGTTACAATAACCCAGACGTGAGATAACCAAGGCCCAGACAAGTAGATGGGCAGTCTCTATAGTCAGGAGCTCTTGATACCATGGATGTTCATCAAAAGATGGAAGTTGCATGCTTTTGCTGTAGCCTCGATAAAGAGATGTAGATATAGGCAGTCATCCAGCAGGACTCTGAGGATTCTGGCAACTGAGTCAGGAGCCACTGTGCAACCCTGTAAATACAGTGGGGAACATGAGAGAGGGGCTGCTGGGTGATCAGGCTGAAACACCAAGATCTCTGTTTTGTCCACGCTCAGCTTAAGACGGTGAGTGGTCATCCATGAAGAAACATGCAACAGACATTCAGTCACTGACTTCCACACAGTGGCATAAATTGATTTGAAACTCTGGAAAATCTCAGTGTCATCTGCATAAATATGACACTGAAAACCCAATTCAGAAATAAGGAATCCAAGGAGGAGTGTATACAATGAAAAAAGAAGAGGGCCCAAGACTGAAGCTTTTGATGTGAGTCACTGAAATGAAACAGAAAAGGAACAATCACACAAGAAGGATTTAAACCAAGACAGAGCATTCCCGGTTATTCCTAGTGATGCCAGCCATAATAGCAAGATCTGATGTTTCAAAGTGTCAAAGACTGCAGAAAGATCCAACAGGATCAACATAGAAGTTAATCGCTGCACCTTTGCACTAGAATATTGTTCACTACATGATTCAAGGCTGTTTTGGTGGAACGACCTGTAAAGAACTCTGATTGAAATGGGTCAAAAAAATCATGTACAGTCAGGTATGGCATCAACTGGGAAAGGGCAGCTCTCTCCAAAATTTTTGAAAGAAATGGGAGAAGAGACACAGGACAATAGTTAACAGAAAGTGAAGGATCTAGAGAAAATTTCTTTAAAAGATGACGTAAAACAGCATGCTTAAAGCAGCCCAGGAAGATACCCCTTAAGAGAAAACAGTTCACCAACTGGGTTATATAAGGCAGAAGCAAAGGGAGAAGAATTGGGTGAAGGAAGGAAGGGATAAAGTCAGAAGGGCAGGAAGTAGGGGAAGAAGATCTCGCAATCTGGCTTATGACTGCCTCTGTAACAGGGGAAAAATAAAACTTTGCTCGGGCTGGTGAAGACATGGCCTGAGCCAAAGGCTGTGGTAGCATAGCATAACAATAGCATGTGTGTTTCTATACCGCTTATCAGCTAAGCGCTCTCTAAGTGGTTTCCAATGTGCTAGCTAATTGCCCTCAACAAGCTGGGTACTCATTTTACTGACCTTTACTGAAGAATGGAAGGCTAGGTCAACCTGGAGCCTGGCAGTATCGAACTCACAACATTGTGGCTGCAGTACCGGCATTTAACCACTGCGCCACCAGTGAATTAGCAATTGTTGTCACCTTCTGATCAAAGAAAGAGCCCAAGTGCAGAAAGAACCTGAGATGAGGGACCCTCATCACAACTAGCCGCTGGACTCAATAGGGTATTAAAGGTGGCAAATAACTGATGAGCCATATGGGCTTGAGCTCGAATTGTCTCCTGCAAATAAGATTGTTGAGATTCATCAATATGAGAGCAATAAGTTGTAATTGTCAGACAGGTGTGGGGACAAAAGGGAAGCTTGCTTGGTCAGAAGGAGAGGAGTTAAGAAATTCAGCTGTCTTGAGGGAATCTCCCAGATGCTAATGCCTCTTAAAAGTTGAGTCGTTGGAGGCTAACTGCAAGCTCATTATTGCTGGGGTTTCCTGGTGATTTCCTGACTATGACCTGGCTTCACCTTGAGGTCTCTCCTGACTTTATTTACAATGCATGTGTGTGGCCAGCTTTTTTGTCTAGGTTGGCATGGCCATGCAACCATAGCTGTGTATATTTTATATTTATGCCAATTAATATTTGCCAATTAAACCATATCAAAGTGTGAGGGATGTACAGCCTATTAACACCAATGGCTCAAAGACCAGCATTGGTTCAGAAACCATTATTTTGAGCAGCAGTGATCTAAAATACTTGCAGTTCTCAATAAGAGGTATGCTGAAATAAGTTGGCATATGCTTTCCTCAAGGAATGGGGAAAAATCCTGTTCTTGTACAAACAGGATGACAAGAAAAAAAAATCCTTACTTCTCCTTGCTCCAAAGCAACAAGCTCCCCATTGAGATAAACATATTTTTGAGGATGGTAAGATGGGTGTCAGTTGACCACAAAAAACAAAAAGAAGATGGGATGAGGCCTACTCCACATTTCAATGCCTGAAATCTCACAATGTGTTGACCCTTCCACTACTTGCCTCTTGCAGCTCCTAAAGGATTTTAAAGCTTATCTAGTCTAACTGAGGCAATGTATCCATACAACACTATCACAGCACTTTGGTACCATCAAGAAGTGCTTCCAACAGAAGGAAAAAATGGGATATAGGACCTGATGCATAAAACTGTTAAATATCAAATCAATAGAGCCAGAAGATAAATAAAATTATATATGTGCATATTATAAATAAATGTTAAAAGTTAGTTTCCAGTAAGTCTACACAAACAATCAATGGTCCATATATGATAAATACATTGTAAGAAATGCATAGTAATACATTTTGTAGCACTAAAGATGGAACAGTCCAGGTTATGAAGATAAGAAACATTTCTGTCTTATCGTATGGGGAAAAGCTACATTGATCTGTTTGGCTCTGACTAATAGGATCCATATGGTTGTCATAAGTCAACAGATAACTTGAAGGCACATACACACACAATAAGACAAATTAGAAAATAAAAAGGACTGGACATCAATATTAGCCATTGATAAATAAAGTGGAGTCAAGACATGTCCAGCCTTCATTGTTTCGTTTACACCAGTGGTCATTAATTTTTCTTCAGATTCATGCATAACCATCCTTCATATCTATTATACCATTAGTGCTACAAAGTTATATGGATTATGCATTTATTATATATGGATCATTGATAGTCTGCATAGATTTACTGGAAATAGACTTTTTAAAATTTATTTATAATATATACACATATACCTTTACTTATTTATTTCTTGACATTGTTGGCTTCTTAGCCATCTTGGCTCCATCCTGTGGAATCCTGGGGTCTGCAGTTTGCTGTAGTTCAGAGGAGCATTCTATATCTCTCTAGCACAGAATTCTAAGAACCTCACTAAAGTACACATCCTAGGATGCCACAGGATGGTGTCATGACACTTAAGATGCTAACAAACCGCTGTAATTGTGTAGTGAAGATACACTTGAAGGCATTTTTGCCACCTTCTGTTGCCACAGCCATCTGCTTTCCCAAAAAGTCTTGTTTTACTGTGGCTCAAGGTCTCTCCTATAGTTGACCTAGGCTTGATGGTGAGCAAGGCTTTGGAGTGTGATTGGCCTCCACTTGTGTTTTTGGGCCATGCACCTCAGTGGTAATGGCCTCAACTTGTGGATAGGCAAGGCCTGGGAGTGCCATTGGCCTCCACCTGATGTTTTGGGTCATTCACCTGGGTGGTAATGGCCTCGGCTTGTGGATAGGCAAAGCCTGGAAGTGACGTGGGCCCCAACCTGATTTTGGTCATCTACCTTTATGGTACTGACCCCAGCATTCTGATAATCTAGCCTTGGAATGCCATAGGCCTCCACCTGATGTTTTGGTCACCTACCTCAGTGGCAATGAACTGGGCTTGCTGACAGGCAAGCCTTGGAATGCCATGGGCTTCTACCTGATGTTTGGTCATCTACCTTTAACAATATAGGTTGGCTGACTGTCAAGACATTGGAGAGCAATGGGCCCTCACCTGATGTTCTGGTCATCTAGCCTAGCTTGCAGTTAGGCAATGCTTTGGAGTGCTATGCAGCCTCCACCTGTTGTTTGGCCCCCTACCTGAGGGTTCATGATGTGTGGATCATTAAAGCCAGGTGGCCTGGGTTTGCATTATATAGTCTGCAAAGCTTCCCAGGAAGGTATGGGCTGGGGGGGCAACCCTCAATGAATTGAAGGTGCTCAGTGATGAGCCAACCTCAAGATATGCAACACCTATGATGGGGATTGGGCAAACAAATTCACTATTGTAACATAGCATGGCACCAACACGAGCCATACTGGGCAGATGGGCTTGAACTTTTCCTTGGGAGCTTGCAGACTGGCCTGACGAATATCCTGGCAGTCAGTGGGGGGTCCAAGGACTAAGCGGACACTTGTCCTTGTACATGGTGTTGAAGGGGAGGGCATTAAGGCATCAGTGTAGACCTTTGGCACATGGTGGTGTAGGATACACCTCTGGAGCTCACTCTCCAGGTTGTCAGGGCGAAGGTGAGCATCCTTGGGGCAGGCACATGTATTTTATGCCCTCACTTCTGGGCTCTGTGGCAGGTGGTGGGCTTTTTGTGGGGCACATCTTCCAGAGGTGGTCGCTGACATGGCAACCCAGAATCAGGGGTTTGCCCTCAGGATTAGGTATTTTGATATCATGCAGCCCCAAGAGGTCAAGTTCAATGTCAACGTCAAGTTCAAAGTCATGTCCAAGTTCAAGTCCATGTCTAAATAGGCAATAAATAATAAAATTGCCCATAGTTCATCCCAAGTCCTGTTGTGTGGTCTCTTCATTTCAAGGGATGGGCAGCAATGGTTATCAGTCAGTTTGGCTGAGAAAGGTTTCCCAGGCTGTAGAGCCAGAAAACCTCAGTTTCCATTATATTTGCCAGCTGTGTTTTACTGATATGAATTATTATTCAGAATTAAGTGATAAAAGGATCTGAGAGTGACAGGAAGGCATATGGAGATACAATTAACAGTTCACATTAACATTTATCTGTAAACTAGAAGGAGGAAAAGCTCTTTGAGAAAGGTTTTTTGTTTGTTTGAACAATTTTAAAAATATTGTTTATGCAAATCCTGTACTTTAAAAAAAATAGAGAAACTTATATGGAGAAACATTATTCATGAGTCATATTTGAGGTTGATCTGAGGGGACTGTTATAATTTTTCTCCTTTTGTCAAATGGCTATGGTTTGGATGTGATTTTGATTGGATACTGGATGTGGCTTTGCTTTTTGCAATTTTCTTTAAACATTATGGTTTATTCCAGTACTTACTTCTCTGTGTTTTTCCCCTTAGTGATTGGTTTTATTGATTATGTGTTTGGAGGCATATGGTCTAAGTTGTAGTTGTGTGAGTAACCATAACCTGCCTTTAAGAAAAGCAAGAAATCTTGCTTCATTTCAATGTATCACAAGACCATGGGCACTTCTGGCTATTAATGTGCTTTCTGTATTAGTCTGTTGCTTGCTTGCAATGGTTATGGGTATGTTGATAGGGCAACAATGAATTTGTTTATGAATGTGACAAGTGAGAAATAGCCAAAAAAAGGGTGGGAGGATTTAACATTTCTAACCTTAATGTTTAAAATACAGCTCCATCGATTACAGTTTCATGGATATACTGTTTAATTATCCTTAAAGTAGGAAAAATGTAAAACACAAGGAATAAGGCTGGGAAAGAAATTTGCATTAACAACAGTGTTCTATATCAGCACCTTAAATATATTGAACTATACTACACTTAACTAAGGCCCTTTCCGCACTAGGCTGTTATAGCACTATGACTCCACTTTCAACATCCTATGGAATCCTAGAGTTTGCAATTTCGGGAGGGGCTGGCTGGTCCCTCCCGAAACTGCAAACCCCAGGATTCTATAGGATGTTGAAAGTGGAGTCATAGCGCTATAACAGCCTAGTGCAGAAAGGTCCCAAGTAAACTCTCCTAGCCCAGCTGCTCCAGATCTAATTGAAACTTCATTTACCCATGTTCTGATCACCAGCAGACCTACCAGCAGACCTACTTCTCCCCAGTATGGTGGGCTATGGAGTGAATTACAGTCATGGCTGTAGTGTCAAAGTCATGATTAAGTAGTAATAGTGAATACAGAATGGTTACCTAGATTTACTCATTAACTCCTCTCCCACAACTTATTTTACCAAGTATCAGCTGCATGGGAGGAGGTCCATTCTCTTGGTGATTGGAACATGGGTAAATGTCATTTTTGCCAGGTTTAGGGGAGGGTCAGGATACGTTACTTAGTATACTTAACTAAGTAGCTGATGGTACGGTAGAATACTAGATGACATATTTACAAGCGTATATATTTACCAGAATCTTATATAACCTGTTATGTTTCATAACTTTACAGATACCTAGTTACGTAGCAGAGGCCCTCAAAAACCTCTTTACTGAATTGTGGAGATGCATAACAGGAAACTGGCAAGAGTGCCCAATTTGCTTTGGTGCATGAAGTGCATCAGTGCACATTATGCACTGGTGTGCAATGCACACTAATGCACAATGAGCACTTGTCAGCGTTGCTATGTAGTAACATAACACCAGGCCTCTGTCAGTTAAGAACGTTGTGCAGCTGCACAATTCTAATTCCCACAGACGTGTGTCCATTTATGAAGACGCAAGATCCCAATAGGATTCCAGTATTATTATGATTATGATTTTCATCATTATTTCTTTTTTATCCCACCTTTTCCTCAAAATTATTATTCAAGTTTTTCTAACAGATATTAAAACAAATGCAGATAAAATCACATACAAAGACCTAAGTAAACACATACTGAGTTTTTATTAAAATATAGCTAAATTATCCATAGAATTAAAACCATTTAAAACTAATCCATTAAAAAGGCAAAAGATAAAAATCAATGGAACAGCACACTATTAAAAAGCCCTTGTGATTTTTTCCTAAAAGCCTGTTGGGACAGAAATTTTTTCACTTGCAGCTAAAGGACAGCCAGCAGGAAGTTTTCTTAACCTCTTCAGGGGAAATTTTCAAAGAAGGCCCTCTCCTCTGTTCCCACCAAACCTGCAGGCAGAGGTGGTAGGATCAAGATAAGAGGTCCCCATAAAGTTCTTAGAGTTTGGTAGACTGATATCAGAGGATATGATCCTTCAGATAGCTGGAGCCAGAGCTGAATAGGGCTTTGTAGGTCATAAACAGCCTTTGTATTTTCATGGGCTCATGGAAAGGTGAAAACTGTCAGCCAGTCAGGAATGAGATTGCCAGGTGGTAGGAAGTGGCAGTATGGAGTCCAGCTTGACTGATGACACTTAGACCATTTCTGCACGAGGCAAGGGAATCTCTCCATGCCATTACTCATCGGATCTTCTGGCTCCTCAGTCTAGTCCAGGGTGAATCGGAGTAATGCGTGGCCTTAGATCCGCACTGCTCCGGCTTCCAAAATGGTGGCTTCCAATTGGTAGTGGGTACCGACCAACTGTGAAGCTTGCCATGCCTAAAGCTCCCCCTCCGCAGATAGCAGGCTCGCATTGGTGTGAGCCTGCGAATCTGCACAAGGGAGCAGGAGCACAATGGCGCGTTCCAGGAAAATAAATACCTGTTGTTTGCGGTCTTTCAAAAACACGCTGGAGGACCACTTGGGGTCATTTTGAAGCAGACTGAGGTGCGGATCTCTGGTAAGTAGTCCGCTCCTAGTCCACTCCAAGGTGCAGACGTCCTCCATGGACGACGCACTGCACCATTTTAATTCCCCCATGCGGAAAAGGCCTTAGTTCCACCTCTTTCCCCTAAAATTGTCACTCTGAATGAGTCTTTGGTGTTTGGCTTTGGAGTGGCTTCTCCACCCTCTCTCTTTAGCTTGTTCTGAATAAGAGTTGTAGATGTTGATATCTATGCTTTGTCATATCTTTGGCAGATTGGTCATGGGGCCAGACTGGATTTGTGTATGGGCTTGGGCACTTATTATTTAGAGGTGTCATGGGTGTCAAGGTCCCTTCCTAGAGACCTTGGCTCAGTGCTTTTAGAGGCATGCCCAGCTTTCAACTATGTGGCTTCTTGTCTCAGTCACCCTAGATTCCCTATCAGTTACTGGGATCACCAGCTGTTTGTTCAATAGTCCAGCATGTGGGTCTATCAATCTGACCTTATACCAAACCAACCTTTTTGTTTTTCCAGCTCTAACTAACATAAATTGGGCCTGGTTTATTCCAATCTGTGGTTTGTGTGTTCCAACTGGCTGCCAAGGCTGTATTCTGTAATTACAGCTGTTGGTTACTGTCTAACCCTGCTCTGGTCTGACTTTGGTCCATGCTTTGAACAGTGGTTTTACCCCTCCTGTGGTCTGATAACTCATTTGTGAACAGCCCCTTCCCTACCTTCTTTTAAAACAAATAGTGGTGCTTCTGTGTTCTCTTCCCTTCCTGAATGGAAACTAAAGGGGATGAGCAAAACTACATCCTTTAAAAATAAGTAAATCGAAATTGCAGCTCCACTCCCCTACTTCTAGCAACTTTAAAAGAAAGGAAGGCTTTTTCACTAGAGGAAACTACAGAACAAAACCAACTAAATAACAACTCACAGATAAGCTGAACACAGCATCTTGTGAAGGCTTCAAGAAAAACCTACCAACATAGCCAAGTGAGGATGGTATAGAAAATCACCCAGATTTTCACATGCCTGTGTGGGACTCTGCTGTGCTTCTTGGTAGAGAAAGTAAACAACATAGTGCCTTACAGCACCAAGTTATTTCATGAATTTACAGAGTCATTTACTTTAGTGGGCCACTGGACACAACTTCACCAAATACATTTATGTGAGGAGGGAGCACAATTCTGTGTTCTATTTTGCATGGTTTTAATTTTCTCCTTGTTTCAGGAGGGCACATTGGCCATTCCTTAGCACAAGATGGGGGAGCAATGATCATGCACAGTGATTTAAAAATAACTACAGAGTTAACTACCATAGCATGAGTAACAGGATGCCTGTGAATAATAAGCCAGGATTTGGGAAACCAATTAGTGTTTGCTGAGCTACTTCTGTGTCAATAGTCAGAGAACGGAATGGATCACAACAGCAAAGGGAATGGAGAACCCCAGAGCATGGTTTAGTGCACAGGTGGACAAAATACAGCCCAGGAGCTGCATCTACTTTGCAAGGCCATTTTTATAGTCTCCAAGCCCTCAGATGCCCTTGGACACTCCCTCACCACCAACACATCAGCAAAATCTCAGGGTGTTTTTTTTTAAGTGAATTGCTAATGCAGGAACTCTCTGGGAGATAAAAGTAAGCCTTTGAAAAGGTTGCAGTTACTCCTGCACTGTTCCACACCAGAAAGGTACTCCTTTCTAAAGCCAGAAGCAGATCTCCAGCCACTTCTGCTTTCTCTCTCCACCAACACAATTCAGGGCATTTCTTTTTGGCAGCCTGTGTGGCCACCCATTATTCAGCAAGTCCTTCCTGATTTATTTATTTATTTATTTGGCAAGTGGGTTGTACAACAATGAGAATCAAAATTAGTCATTTTAAATATAACACTTTGTGACAAACCTGATGGGAGGGGGTCTTGACAACAGAGCCTCCTTGGCAACTGAGAGTGTTTAAGCTGATTGACTGGTGAAATGGAACCTTGCATAGCCCAGGGGAGGGGCTGGTGGAAAGAGGAAAATAACGGTTTTTAACTATCTGGTGTGTGTTTGAAGAAGAGTGTGATTTGTGGTGTGTTTGGGAGAGGTTGGAGATTTGAAGAGCTCTGTGGGAGAGAGAACTGAGAAATTGGGTGTATGAGAGATAGTGAATGAATTGAAAGAGAGAGAGAGGGAAGAATAGTGTGCTGTTTATAAATATTTACATACAATACACATTTAAAGCAACAGTGTTATTATAAATGTTTGAAGTTCTGTGTTCCTTAACAGAGTCACAGCGTCTTATTTTGAATCCTGGAATATACACGCTACCAATAATATCATCTTGACTTTAGTGCCAACAGTACAACAGTGTTGGAAAATATAAATCACTGTTGATCTTTACATCTGGGAGAAGGGCAGATTTAGGGTGTTATAGAAGGCAGTAAAGAGGGAGAGTCTTGAAAGGAAGAAGCCTAGGGGGGACAAGAGTGAAGAAGGGACTGCGTTCTCAGAGAGGGAGAACTGAGGTAGACCCGTTTGTCCTGGCCCTGGCTTGATTCAGAGATCTCCCTGGCTGTTCAGTTCTGATCACAAAGAGGTGTCAGGCTGGGTAGGCCTTGAGTGTGAGGCTTGGCTGTGCCTTTCGCACTCAGCACTGATGGGCAGTGGTTTTTTTCCACGTGTGTTACACTCTTCCACCCAGAACTTGGAAACATTTTGGGGAGGAGGGACAACACATCCCAGAATCCCTGTCAGTAAGCTTAGTGGCCATGCTGGCTAGACATTTGGGCAGCTCTATTTTTTTAAAAAAAATATCTTTACCAAGCTTTGCCTCTGTTACACATTTTCCTTTCCCTATGCTTTCCATTTCATAGTTACGTCAGCCTGGTTTATGGCAAAATGTAATTTTCACATTTTCTACAAATAAGAATGGAAAACCATCCAGACACAAAAGTCCTCATTTGCAGTCCTGTTTTAGAGAGAGAGAGAGAGCAAAACATGTAGCTTACCAATTTGGGTATAACACCACAGCATGGTTCCTACAAACCATTAAGTTAACTAATGTGGCCATATGAGAAAAAGGAGAATGTTTCTGTATGTTTTACAATTATATAAAAGAAAGTGTTTCAGATCATGAAACCCACACCTGCTGAAATTCCTTCTTCCACACAGCTATTGACGGTACACAACCCCAGAAGTAGAATATGTCAGCGGCGGAGAAGGAGAGACTGTGAAAGCACTGTGGTCATTCCTGTTCTGTCAAATCATGTTTTGATAGAATGGATGAATTTCTCCAGTCTATGGGGGTCACTTGAAATCATTCAATAGATAGCTGGCTTTTGCATGCTAGTTAACAGTATGCCAGGGCCCTGTCTATTAATGAGAGCATACTGTGGCAAAGCAGCATGGCAGAGGTTTGAAATAATGATTTATCATTTGAGACTTGTGAAACTTCTGAAATGCCACGTAGTAACTTGGCCTTTGCTCCCAAGGGAGCAGGAAGGTGTGGTAGGTTCCAAAAAAAGATAGTGGTTTAAACCTACAAAGGAACTTAGCACTTTTCTATCAGATTGGAAACATAAAAGAGAGTGTCCTCCACACCTTTTGCACTTTGACATGGTGAACGCTGATTGCAACATTTATGATCATATTTAAGGTTAAGTGAATGCCGGCATCCATTGTAGTTTTCACCTTTATTTCAAGTCAAGTCATTGTGCTGGATTAATTTCTAACCTGTTATGTGGCATGTCCAGAAAAGTAGCTGTATCTGCAGCAAGTGCAGCACAAAAGGGAAATGAAGCTGTACGCATTCTGAAGCCTTTTATGCAGTGGCAGCTGGTGATTTCCATGTCAGCAGGGCAATCAATCAGCTTTAGATTGTAGTCTGAACTTTAGAGAAACTATCTAAGGTTCTATCCTCAAACTAAATTCAGCATCTTGGGTAATTTCCGCAGTACATTGTTATATTGCTATAATTCCACTTTTAATACCCTATGGAATCCAGGGGTTTTCAGTTTAGGGAAGGGCATTTAGAATTCTCAGCCAGAGAGTTCTTGGGCCTTAGTAAATGAAAAACCCAGAATTCCACAGGATGTTGAAAGAGGAATAATAGCACTATAACAGTCAAGTATGGAAATGGCCTTGAATTACTCCTTCAAATTGCAGACTAAAAGACTGGCATGAGAGCTACCAGCTGCCACTGATTTTATCCACATCAACTCAAACACAAATAAGCTTGTTGAGGGGAGCAATTGGTTGCATATCTACACTGGCACCACCCCTGTCTTTGAGGCATTCCTGGTTAGGGTTGCATGTTGCATGCGTGCCCTCATACAAACAGATTCTTGTATGCACTGTCCTTATCCAAGATCATCCACAAAGAAAGGAGCATGTTCAGGTTTACGTGCATTGGTTTCCTGCAAACATGAGGTGATCAGAAGAGCTGAGAGCATTGTGTGTAACTCTGATCATCTCCCTCCCCTGCCATATTCATCTACATATGAATGTCCATTTATGAAAGAATTGGGATGTGAATAGGGGTGGGAGAGAGGAAAATGCCTTTATGTGAGCTTGTATTCCAGTATTCACCCGGCTTCAAATGTAGAACTTCATGTGATGTTGGTGGTTGACAACATTTCCATTTGTAGCCCTCTCATGTTTCCCAGTACTTCTTTTCCACCACTAAGAGGAAGAATATGTGGGCAAAGGCAGAAGGGATGTGCAATGTCTTTGGACTGGGAGTGTTACCTATTAGCGGTGAAAGGAAGTATTCTTGTGAGACCTGGGAAATCAAATTTTTGTAGTATCAAGTCTGAGACCTAATCAGATTTGGAACAGAGATATCAGACACCAAGGACCTTTCTACACTGCACTATTATAGTGCTATTATTCCACTTTCAACATCGTGTGGAATTCTAGAGTAGTTTACTGAGGCCCAAGAGCTCTCTGGCTGAGAATTCTAAATGCCCCTCCCTAAAGCCGCAAACCCCAGGATTCCATAGGATGTTGAAAATGGAATAATAGCACTATAACATTGTAGTGCAGAAATGACCTTAAAAAGTTAGACTTCTTAGACTGCTATGCCCAGAGCCCTCTAGGCTGGGAAAGTGGTCTTTTAAACTACAACTACTAGAATTTTCCAGCCAGCATAGCCAATGACCATGGGACCTTCCACATTACACAATTACAACACTATTATCCCACTTTGTCTGCCATGGTTCCATCCTTTGGAACCTTAGGATCTGAAGTTTTGGGGAGGTGCATCTGAACTCCTCAGCCAAAGTACTCCAGTGCTTCATAAAACTCAAAGATGAGGATTCCATAGGCTATAACCATGGGCTTTATCACATGAGCCAGGTAAATCACATTTACATCTCAATAATACTGTCTTTGGCTGGGACTTATACATGACATCATTCCTCTTCTGTTGTTCTCCTATGGTAACTGTTTGGAAAATGTTTCTTTTTATTAACACCCAAAAGCCCCTTTCCCATTTCTGTTGTGCTATGATTTCCTGTGTGAAAGTTCAATTACCTTTTTATGCCAATTTTGAGGTGCCAGGTGGTATTCGGTGAGCATGCAAACATCAGCCCACTTCCAGTGATTAGGAAAGAAGGAGAAAGGATGGAAATTTCACTTTATTTCCTTTCATCTGGCAAAGTAACTGAGAAACTGTTAAACGTTTTTTTTTCTCTGTAGGAAAAAATTCATTGCCAAATGACTGCTCCCTCCAACCAACTGGGCTTGTCAGAGAAGCCAAAACTTTGGTCACTGCCCCCTGCCTCCTTTTCCAAACCCATTCCAAAGTCTCTCTTTCTCTCTCTCTTTTTCTTTCTCTCTCACACACACGCTCATACACACGTGAAATATAAGTGGAAATATAATTGTTCCTTTCTTCTAGCTTCAGACTTAACTAACCACTGGCAAATGAAAACAAGCATCAATGAAACAGATAAATCAGCAGTGGCTGGCTTTCATTTGCCGGTGATTAATTAAGTCTGAAGCTAGAAGCCTGGTCTATACTGATCAGGGGGCCTCTCCAAAAGAATAAAAGACTTTTAAAATGTAAGATTGTTTTCATTTCTATTTCAGGGTGGGCATCTGTGTGTGTGTGTGTGTGTGCCTGCATGTGAATGCATGTGCCAAACTAGGAAAAGGAGTGGGGATAATGTTTTCACTTATATTTCAGGGTAGACATCTGTGTGCTTGTGCGCACACGCACATGCATGCAAGTGCGGGTGCCAAACTAGGAAAAGGAATGGGGATAATGGATGGGAGATAAAAGAGATAATGGGTGGGCAATCTGAAATGCCATGTACATTATACTTTTAGCACAAATAGATGCTGTAATCCCAGAATAGTTCTAAAGATGCAAAACCAGAGAAAGCAATCCCAATTCAAAAGCCTTTTTTAGGACAACACTATTTTAGTGGGAGAAGAGCCTGGTGAGATAAAGCCCCATGCCAGTTGAAGCAGACTAATGCCACTATAGTTGTGTAGTGTGAATGAGCCCCATATCTCCAGCTAGTACAAAGTATAGTCAAACAAACAGGACTGGCAAGGAATTCAGGACAGGCAGCAGGCTCCAGAGAAAGATTTGTGAAGAATATTGGGAAACAAAACAAAAACAGAATCTGACAGGATGGCAGGGAAAGATTCAGCCCATTTACCCTGGCCCAAAGTGTTCACCAGTACATTGCCAATAGCCTTACCTTAATTCTTCTTGCAGGTGCTGCTTGAAGACAGTGAAATTTGTTCCAACAGTTCTGCATCATCAGGCAAGAAGCCAGGGATGAGGAACAATTCCTGATCAATAGAACTGTGGTACTTGTGCCAGTTCTGCATTCACCACTGTCCATTTTACATCTTAAAATCGCAGCTGCAGAGCTTGGAAGCCCTCATGATGGCTCTATTTAGAGGTGATTAAGTAGTATATAAAAAGTATTGTCCCTTCTGTGCTTTGCTTGATTGTCCTTAACTGAACATCTTTTATTGGCTAGTTTGCACATTTGAGTCATAGGAAGCAACGTGCATTGATTCAGCATTTCCAGCTCATCATCAACATTTCCAGTATATTTACATCCTCCCTATACTGCTCCATCCTTCTGAGTAAACAAGGCCCAGACCCGACTACAGTACTAAATATAACAGCCCAATTATTTCTGGAATGTCTTTTGTTGTTGTTTTCACACAAACCATTTTTTCTCACCACCATGCACACGGGCCAGTGTGGCACCACAGTGGCAAACTCTGACCCAACATTTGCATAATGTTCATAGGTTGAATGTTAAAATCTTAAGAAGGCCTAGGTAAGTAGAACTGTGTGGATGGAGACCTTTCTTTGTGTTGTCAGGAAATGCATAAATTCTGGCTCCCAATTTCAAATGTAAGGTCATACCATAGAGAATCTTTTCATCAAATACTGGTAAATCAGAGAAGGTGCTTTTTATTTTAAAGCACATCTCCCATGCACATGTATTTATATATTTTTGTACTGCTGCCTCGATCCACTGGGAGAGGCGGGATAAAAATAAATATTATTATTATTATGCATTATAATGCTAGATACAACTACAGAAAAAGCATGCAGAGCAAGGGTAGGAATTGTGTGTCCCTCTGATGTTTTTGGACTGCAAGTCCTATCAGCCTTACCCACTAGCTATGCTACTTATAGCTAATAAGAGGACCAAAGGTTGCACACATATAGGGCAGGAGATAGGATCATGGGATTTGGCACTACTATCAACTCGCACATTTTCAGTGGAATGTGTATATTATTCCTGCACTCACAATACAATTGTGCATATAGAGACATCTGCACGAACAGTCTGGAGGAGGCGTCTCAGTTAATTGCATAAACAGAGCTCAGAAATGTTCCCTTTTAGGGTTACAGCTTCAAGAATTATCTAGCTCAATATGTCATTCCCATATTAGGAGAAAGGTGGGGTATCAATAAAATAAAAGATAAATAAGTAAAATTTCAGGTAAAAAAACAACTTTTCCAAGCTCTATGCATTCATATGGGTAATGGGACTGCTACCATGGTCTCACCCCACTCCCACTTCCCACCCTTCATCTGCACGGACTATATTTTCCAACCATGTGAAAGGTCTAAATATCTGAGCTGATCCAGTGGCCTTGTGCCTCATAGACAGAGCCTGGGAGAATTAGTTTGTTTTCAGTACACTGCTATAATCTTCCCTGGCGCTATGACCATGGCCATCCCATGTTCACAATGATAGGGTTTGTAGAACAGTGTTGTGAGAGATACTAACTGAGGCCACGCTATTCATGCAGAATATATTTCTACTGAAGCCCAGAGTATTAGACAGTACACTTTCACAGTGATTTCCCAATGCATTTTTTTTGTTTTGTTTTAGAATAATAATTTTCTGTTAAATGTTTGACAAAAATCCATTTTCTAAATGTTCCTGTAATGGATGGGAATTGGTAATAAATTATATTTTGGCATTATCTTTGGTTAGGCATGAGAAAGTTTAATGGCACATATATCCTTTTAGTCAAATTATGCCTATCATAGGAGGACTACAAGGGTGAAACAACCCATATTGCCTTCTATGGAATCTTTCCATTCATGCTCAATCCATCAGGCATGCAGTTCAATGTCTGAATAATGTAACCTTTAGCTGATGAAGATAGAAACTGGCAGCAGCAATTAGAAAACTTCACCACAGAATAAAACAATTAGAAAGATAGATTATAGATATTATGGCCTGATTTGTGTAGAGTATTCAGACAATACATGAAAGTGTGATATATTTATTTGGATTAATAAACTGTAGTACCAAACAGAAAACTTGGAAGCAGCCAAGTCAAAAGAATTGAACCAATAGAAGCCAATCCAAAAGCCTCTCATCATCTCCCTAATTGGCAATCAGGTTCATGTCAATATGCTTCACATCTTTGATATATTAACATACTCTCCAACATTTCACAGATGAAAATTGAGACATGTGTGGCCAAACAACATCAGAGTATGATCAAGATGGGGAAAAGTTATTAATAAGGAAGAGCACACAAGCTAGGAGAGACTGCAGGAGTTTGCTTTTGCCTCATCCTGCTGGAAAGGGCAAGATTGCACCCCTCTTCTCCTTTCTCCTGCAGTTTTAATTGAGTATAAACTTTAACTTTAATCTTACTTTAACTTGGTTTGCAGCAGTTGAGGTGAGCCTCAGACAGATGGCGAAAGCAGGAAGGGCAGAGATAAACTGAGACATTTTAAAACCAGCTGAAAAACTGGGGCAACAGAGGATAAATTGGAATTGTCCATGCCAAATTGAGACTGTTGAAGGGTACGCATCAGCTCTCCCATTTGAAACCAAATCAGCCAAAACCACACTTTCTGTAAAGTACCAGTGAATGACCCAGACCCTTTTCGCACCTTACCTTTTCCTGGTGCCGGAGTGGGAGGCTTGCACAGGAAGCCTTCAGAGGAACGCTCCCGCATCCCTCCTGCTTGGGCTCCGCAGCTGCTTCCTGGTCGCGCGAGCACCCCACCTCTTCGATTCTCAGTGCAGCCTGAGACCTCCCAGGCTGCACTGAGGAGAGGACGCATGACCGGCCCGGCTCCCGAGGCTCTGCACACAAGGTAAGTGCACACGGGGCCCCAGAGCAATGCGTGACTGCGCAGCATTTTCGGCTTTGAGCAGAAAATGAAAAAATGTGTGCGCGGTCTGCATCAGGCTCTTGAGCGTCGCGCAAATGTGAGTGTGTCATGTGGACCGCTCCTCACATTTATGTGATGCTCAAGGGGCCCTTTTGCTTCAGAAATGCTGTGTGAAAAGGGCCCCAGTGAAGGAAACTGGTCACACATGTAGGACTGCCAGACCTCAGGGCCTGGCTCTGAGTTTTCCATTGGCTCTGAGTCTTCCCCAAATACTTGTGTGACTTATGCAGGCTCCTATGGGGAGATATGAGCTTTCAGACACACTGGATGATCACATCAGTCATTTGAAGCAAAACCACAAAGACTCTTGTGGTACCTTTATAATTAAAAAATTCTGTTAGTCCACAAACTTTTGAAGGCTGCATCTGCATCTAGTGAAATAAAGTAAGTAACACCAAATAAAACTTGCTAGTCTTGAAGGTCCAACAAGATTCTTTGTTGTTAATTTTTATTTTAAAAAATGGCTTCTTCTTTATCTCAAATGATGCACTGCTTCATTTGAGCTTCTACTTCTGTTTCCTCTCAAGTAATACATGACAATTAAGTCTGAAGTCAGCAAGAGGGGGATTAATGGCAATGGGGAAAAGATGGTGAGCAATTGACTCCAGACACAGAGGCATTGATCAGATGAGTTACCAGCCACTGATGGCGGGAAGCCAGCCATTTTATTTTTTAAAAGATTGATTTCGAAATGGATTTTTATGCTTTTGTTCTCTTAAAAGGAAGTTCAAGTGCTCAGGAAAATATGCCAGACTGGCAGAACTTAAAGCTGAAGTTTGAATCTGATATCCAGCGACAAAGCACTTTCTTTGGAAACTTGCCATTAGCCGTAGCCAGAATGACTTTGCTTGTTCTTCCTCATTGTGCTTCTAATCCTGTACAGCTCATTCCGTTCATGAGGGCATTACATGAAACCAGATGGGAGTCTGAGAGGAGGCTGTAACACAGAACAGCTATAAGGTTCTTCTAAATCATGTGAAGTTTTCCTATACTAGTGGCATTGCCAGGGAGATAGTGGCTGGCATCCATTTGGTCACTACTGGAATATAATATAGATGGACAGAATATTTGTCACACCTAACTGTGGTTATAAGATAAATAGATATTAAATATTCTTATAAGACATTAAGTATTTATTTCAGTATTTGATAAACATCTGTAATTCTGGGCTAATTCCAATGGTAGTCTACCATGTGTAGACCCCCTATGATGACTGTAGAGACTGCCCATTTGTCCAGACCTCGGTTATCTCACGCCTGGATTATTGTAGCAGCTTGCTGGCAGGTTTGCCTTCCTGCTCCTTTCTTCCTCTGGTTTTAATTCAGAACAATGCTGTCTGCGTTATTTTAAATCTGCGCATATATTCACCTGTTTCTTTTCCCTGTAGGTCCCTTCACTGGCTGCCAGTTTGGGCCAGGGCCTGTTTCAGACTTTTGGTCCTGCTAATTAAAACTTTGTGCTTTAGTCTCTCTCAGTATCTTGCAGCTCGGCTTATGTGGTATGTTCCATCCAGGAATTTGAGATCTGCAGGCAAAGGATTATTGTCAAGACTGGGAGCCTTTCAAGATCTGGCTCTGCATTTGTGAAACGGTCTTCCTTTGGACCTTCAGCTGGAGGAGGATCACTCATTTTCGTAAATGGTTGAAGACCTTCCTCTTTGACTCTCCACCTTAAGTCATTGAGATGTGTTTAAGGTGCTGAGATGAGTAGTGATTGGTGGGATGTTGGGGATTTCATGCCATGTATTCTTGTGGTTTTTATGTTTTAAATTTGTCCCTGATTGTATATGTCATTGTTCCACCCTTTGGCTTAAAGGATGTTATAAATTTTTTATTATTATTATTATTATTATTATTATTATTATTATTACTACTACTACTACTACTACTACTACCACCACCACCCCTGGCCATGCGGAAGGCGCGAAAGTCTGATCATATGCTTCCTTCCCCACTGCAGCATGGGAAAGAGGCCAGCTACACTGCAGAAGGCAGACACATGCTGCTCTCACCCCCTTCCACAGGGAGCTGGCCAGGTGGGGAAGGGAGCATTCCCATCATACTCCCTTCCTGGCAAAGGCACTGCTAGGATCACGATGGGACTTCAGTGGGACCCAGTCAGGTATGGAAATGGCCATAGTTCTGCTATGGGGAAGCATTTCTGTACAACTCAGGTGGTATATCTGTTAGCAACTGGGTTTACTTCATTATAGTTTCATTATCTTACAATTTTCTTCCATGTGATTCAGGTTATTTGTGGGCATTCTCGTTGCCTGATCCATCCAATACAGAAGACCAACAATGAATATATACCTTTTGTCACACAGCAAAACTTTTTTTTTTCTTCTTTCAAAAGCACTTTGACAATTCTCAGCCAGACAGCTCTGATGCTGCACCAAATTACAAATATTAAAGAGGCCTGCCTGGTCAGTTATACTTACGGCTGAATGAAGAACTTTGCTTTTTCTGAATGGACTGGTGACAATTGGATTAGCAGGTGAACAACAAAGGATTGTCTGCAATGAAACCTTCATGTTACAAAACTTGCCAGTGTATGGTTCAATCTAAGGGGGGGGGAACATTGTGACATGACATTGTGGAGGAGGAATTGTCCTGTTGTTCAATATGGAGTATGCATGTTCCTAAGATTTCTTAACTTAGGCCCTTTCCACACCTTACCCTTTTTCAGCATTGGGGTGCAGGGATTGCATGAGCAGCCTCTGGTGAGAGGCTCTCGCATCCCTGCTGCTTCAGTTCCACACGAGCTGCCTACTCGCACGAGAGCACCGCCTCTTCCTTCTGCAGTGCAATCTGGGAGTTTCCCAGGCTGCACTGGGGCAGGAAGCACGACTAGCATGGCTCCAGAGGCTTCGCAAACCAGGTACGTGCACGTGGGGCCCGGGAGCAATGTGCGATTGCGCACCATTTTCGGCTTCCAGTCGAAAATGAAAAGGTGCACAATCAGTGCCTGCTGGCCCCTGTCCATCAGCGATTGTGAGTGTGTCATGCAGATAGCTCCTCACAATTGTGCGATGTTCCAGGCACCCTTTCGCATGGAAAATGCCATGCTAAAAGGGCCTTAGTTGCTAGCTGGAAAAAGGTACAAGAAAATTGGATTGATTTAACTTGTGAACAAAATAGGGGACCGTTTGTCAAGTTATTAGGCATTGCTCAACTACATTCAAATTGCAATAAAACAAAGTCCACCTGGTGTTAGGGTTGACTTTTGCTGCTGTAAAATAAATACTTTTTCCCTGAGCTTAGACAACTTTTTTTTAAAATGCAGCGACTAGAATCCTGGCTGGAGGATCTTGGGAGTTGTAGATCAAAATATTAACTTTTCCAAGTTGTGGCTTGATTGTTTTTCTGCTCATTTTTGCAGACAGATAGCTATGTCATATAGATAGCAAGCAAACTAGCTAGCTAGCTCTTGCAGTAGCTTTCAGTAGAAACAGCCTCATTTTTTTCTTGCTTTGCAAACATACACAATTTGAAATTTGTTTGGAACAGTGGTCAACAACTAATTTTACTAGAGCTTTAAACTGAAAAGGAACTTGGGAGAGGAGTGGCAAGTAAAGCTCTTCCCCATGAGTTGCATTTTGTTGTATCCCATTACCACAGCTCGTTTTGTTTTGTTTTGTTGTAATACAACACTTTTCTGTTAAATGTTGGACAAAGTCCATTCTCCAGTGTAAAACATCCCTGTAAAGGTTATGATCTGGGGAAAAATCACATTACAGTATTCTCACTGGTCATTCATGAAAAACTTTTATGGCATATATGTCCTTCCTATTAATTTTTGGCTTGAATCCTATTAAGAGTTCCAACTGGAGTAGACCTGTTGAATCAATGGGATTTACCTAAGTGTTCACTCACCACTCAACAATTGTTTCTATCGGTTTATTCTAGTTGAGACTAACCAATAAGATTCCAGCCTATGTTTGTACTGTGAGGACCAGTAGACTCTTGCCTTCTATGGGTCCTTTGACATCCTTTCTTTTTCTACTGCTACTTGTAATTTAAGGGGAAAAACAGCAGTTCTCAGAGGATGAGATGGGGGACAAAAGCTTCAGCTTCGGTCCTTTCCACACCCTACCTTTTAGCAGAGTCCTCTAGTGGGGATCCTGGCATTGGGTCTGCCAGGAGAGGAGTGTGACAGGAGCACTCCCCTTTGCACCTGCTGGATCCATTGTGAAGGAAGCACCATGGCCACACCTCTTCCTTCCACAGTACAGCTAGGTACCTTCCCAGGCTGTGCTGGGGCAGGAAGGACAGCCATTGCACTTCCCAGGTTTCTGCAGGCCAGGTAAGTCCATGATGGTGATATGATTGTGGATCATTGACCATCAATGATTTAATCCATGATTGCACCACCTGGGGACGGAAGATGGATGGGGCTGCAACAATGTCATGCAGAACCATCATTGCAGTCCCATCCTTCTCTTATCCTCATGGCAGATTGGGATGGTGGTGCAGGAAGGGCCTTGGTTATTCTTAGTGAAGAAAATGAAGACTGATATATTATTGTTGTTTATGTGTTGCTTTGTCATGATACTATTTTCTTGTTCTTCTAGTTAAGTCTCCCACTTTCCCCCCCCAAAATAAATATACACAACACTAAGATGAGATTAGTGGTTCAGACGGAATGACCTGAGCCTAATAAAGCATGATTTGTTAAATCAGGAATTAATGTTGTGCTTGTGCATTGGTCCCTTTTCCTTTCGATCTTCTCTTGTGTTGCAATGTAATACTTCAAGCTTTTTAAAGCACAGTGTCCTATTGCAACTGAATTAAAAAATGTGGTTTAATCTTGGTTGACTAATTAGGATGTTAAACCAGAATCCAATTCCTTTTCACATCCTGGTTAGTACACACAGATTTACTATGGTTTATAGCATTCAAACAGAATGGGAAACTACATTTTTAGAAATTCTGGAAGTGTAGAATTATGAGCATAGAAGATAGGAGAAGCGGAAGGTATTTGGTGGATCCATACAAGGATTTGGAGGCAACCTGCCTTCTGCTCAGAATTTTATTGTTTAGGGGGAGGAATCCAGGTGATATAATCTTCAGCATGTAGTCTTTCCATATTTTCCAACTGTTTCTTCCACATTTTTCATTATTATAGAAATAATCCAAAAGGGAAAGACAAAATCTCCACAATGCCTTTTGATGGTTAATGCTAGGAGCCATCTGCTAGGAAGCACCCATTCTTTGTCAAATAAACTGAGATTTATTACAGAATCATCACATTAAACCAGGATTATTATATCTGAACAAGATGTATAATGCAACAATGAATTCAAAGTTAATGTTCAAGATCACAGTTTGAAACAGCACAACAATAAAACACAAAGCCTCCCTGCATCATTTTATAAAGAGTTACATAAGAGCATTAGAAAAGATAGGCTGACTCAGACCAAAGGCCAACCTTGTTCCACATTCTGTTCCTACAATGGCCAACCATGGGAAGTCAAAAGGACAAGAAGAATGCAATCACATCCTACCTTTTCTGCCTCACAGAAGCCAATACATAGAGTCATGCTGTCTCTGACACTGGAGAAAATATTTATTGATCATAATAAATTGATCATTTATAGTTCCATTCTCCATAAGTTCAGGAGTTCAGAAGCCCTTTCTATAGGCCTGGTAGCTTCCTAGTCAGCCACTTTTGGCCAAACCTTCAGCATGACCTGCTATCCCTCCCTTAGTGCATTCAAGCACCCCACATGATTCACCAAGTTTAGTCTGGTCATCTTTGGGAGCTGGGAAAGAATTTTTCCATGTTGTTATAACATGAGGTGTTTTTTTTTTTAACCTTCCCTGGAGTTTCAACACTTTGAGGGAGGTGGGCTTTCAGACTGTACTCACAGCAAGCTAGTTTACATTCACTTGGTCTATGGCACACTATATAATTGTTGGGGGCTGCTCTGTCACAGCTGTCATGGAGGGAAGGGAGAGAATACGGAGCAGTATACAAATTTGGGAAGAGAAAGCCCAGAGGGTTGGAACAGCTGATTGTGGGGGGGGCTAACCTGCGGTTTGGGGCATCTGCAATTTTGACACACCTCTATTGGTGGACCTGAATTTTCCTCAGGTCATCAAAACATAGCAAGCATTAGCTGGCACTTACCAGATACTTGATTGTTTTTGGACAAGTATTGGTCCCAGTATCATGTTCACCACCTCATCTTTCCACTGGCTGAAGGCAATTTGACTTATGCCACTTTACTGTATAATAAAGTTCAGACCATCCACAATTATTCATAATCTCAGTGTCCAACCTCTCTGTCTTAGTGCAAATGATATTCTACCATTTCTGCTTTGCAGCAGCCAATACACAGAGACATGCTGTCTCTGGTACTGGTGAAAGTGTTTATTGAACATGACATTTATAGTTTCATCTTCCATAAATTTGGCCAATCCTATTTTAAAGCTGTCCAAATTGGTCGTCCTTTAACAATGTACTCTCCCACTAAAGTCTCACTGACCTCAGTGAGAGTTCTCTATAGGGATGGGAAACAATAATTAAAGGATCATGGCCAACAAAATAAGATAAGCCCTTCCATAAAGTTTCTTTTGGGGGAGGGGTGGAGACAAAAGGTTATTCACAAGAACCTTGGAGCACAGCTTCATGGAGTTTCATTGAAGTTTCATTGAAATAATTGGAAATTATGCTTTAGAACATGGAGGAGGCACGATGGTCATACCTCTTCCTTCTGCAGTGCAGCCGGGCACTGCCCCAGGCTGCACTACAGCAGGAAGCATGGCCCTCCCTGACCCTCTGCTGCTCAGGTAAGTGTGGGAGGGTGGTGGGAGAGCTGCGCAATCACTGGTCATTGATGCCGGTCGTTGACGGGGAGCACTGACTGGAGACAGAAGAAGGATGGGACATGGATGATGTTGTGCATAAGCATTGTCCTGGGCGTATCCTTTTCCCATCTTCAATGTGGGACAATGACGTCCTGCAGAAAGGGCCTTAGGTACACCACAAGAGTTCCTTCTGCTTAGAAATGGGTCAGCAGCAAGCATTATGTAACCAGAAATGTCAAAGAAGGATTTGGAGCAAGTGGACTTTCAGCAGCTGTTCACCCAAAAGATCAGTTTAGTTGTCAGTTCACTGACCCGGCACGCAACTATGAGCCTGTTGGATCAATGACCTGCAAAATAATCTATTTCCAACTGAAGTCTGAAATAATATTGTTTTAACAGCAGCTACATTTGGAGTCAATGAAAGTCTGTGCAATTTAGACAGCTTTTTCAGTATCATGGAGGCATTATTACCTATCATGTTACTGACCACTGAGCCTCAGTGTCCCCTCCTCATAGGCCTTTGATACCCTTTGCTGTAAAACAGGCAAAACAAAACTCAGGAGCTGCCAAAGCACTCTATTAAAGTTAACACTCTGCCTTTTTAGTTATTCTCTTTGTGCATTATTTTCTTGGGTTTGTGGAATACAATGTAATTGTAGTGGTTCTAATTATACACATGCTTCAGAAGGCACAAAAGAGCCGATCTTGGTTGTTGAATAAATACATCTGTTGGGAATTGCTGAAACTGAAGTCATTTAAAAACACACACACCTCCTAGGAAAATAGCTACAAATTAGCACAATTAAGCACAATTACATCTTTGGTATGAATGAAGAAAATCCTGATATGAAAATATGTGAGTCACCTGTGAGGAAAATAATCACAAAAACAAAGTTGGAAAGGAACTCAAGGGGCATTTCAGAGCTTCTTTTAAACTAAATCAGGAGGCACCATCTGAAAAGCAGTCTTGCCAGAGATGCTTGAATTTCATCCAGCCTGTGCTTTAAAACCTCTCCATTTAAATAGGCTTTATTTCATTTTCTGGCTAATATTAATTGTTGGGATTTTCTTCCCCTGACTAGTTGACATGATTGACAGGAACACTTTGTGTTTTCACGCATACAAGTATCTATTTTATAGCTGCAGAAATGGTCCCTTGAAATTCTTCAGTTTATTTGTGGGCAAAGAAATGGGTCGCTTGACTTCTCCAGGGTAGAGAAGAAGTTAACCAAGTAAACCAAGATTGACTCAGCATACCTCATTTTCAAGATCCCAAGGTCACGAAAACGAGGTATGCTGAGTCAATCTAGGGCCCTTTTCGCGTGGTATTCACTATGCAAAAGGGCCTCTGGCGTGTTGCGCAATTGTGAAGAGCTGTCCACATGACGTTCTTGCAATTGCATGATGCTGCTGGGGCCAGCAGGTGCCAATCATGCACTATTTCACTTTTGGCTGCTAGCTGAAAATAGTGTGCGATCACACATCATTCCAGGGCCCTGTGCACACTTACCGTGCATGCGGAGCCTCTGGAGTTATGGTGCTCACACTTCCTGCAGCAGCACAGCCTGGGAAAATCCCAGGCTGCGCTGCGGAAGGAAGAGGAGGAGCCTTCACACTGCCTGCTCACTATCAGGCAGCGACTGCAGAGGCAAAGCAGCAGGGATGTGAGAGCCTTTCGCTAGAAGCTGCTCACACGATCCTCATGCCCCAGTGCCGAGAACAGATAAGTTGCGGAAAGGACCTAGGTTTACTTTAAATCCCACCCCTGTTTGTACATACAAAAGCTATCAGAATGGCACTCAGGTAGGAATGTGGCAACAAGGAAAGCCCAATTAAGATATTGCCCCCAGTAAGAATTTTGGTCTCCACATGAAATTTACCTTCAGTCCCCAGATTTGTAATATTTCATATTGAGACTCATACATACCTAGAACCTTTATATTTGCTGTATTCACATTCCCTTGGCAAATTTGCCTGCTCTTTTTCTTTATATGCCTAAACTCTATTTCAAAATGTTCAACTGCCGTTTTAAGTGATCACAACTGTGAGAACTGAAGGAAAATTCCACTGGGGCATAATTCCTATTTCAAGAGTGATGTCCTCATTTTGTCTCTCCTCTCCATATCATTAGAAGACATCACTCATTAGAAAAGACAATGATACTTAGCAAGGCAGAGGGCTGTAGGAAAAGAGGAAGATGCCATTACAGGTGGATAGACTCAATTAAGAAAGCCACAGCCCAGAGTCTGCAGAACCTGAGCAGGGTTGTTGACGACAGGATGACTTGGAGGCCTCTTCAGTGATAACATCACCACAAGTTGAACTGGATTGGATGGCAGTTAACAACAGCAACAACTCAGCCACACTCCTGGGCTCAGGCCTTTTAGCTATTCAATTAGCGCCAGGCAGCTTTATGTATGAATAGACATAGTTGGTACCATCCCATTTACTCTGGTTCTTAGGGAAAAAAATATTCTTGTGGCTTCAGACAGCAACATCAGCTCTTGGGATGGATAAAAGTTTTAGTTTGTCTTGCTTTTGATAGGATTTTTCTTAAAAAATGTGGAATAATCCTTTATAAATTTCATGGAAGAACTTGAGTTTTTTTTAAAAAAAAAAATGAGTGTAAGAGAAAATAAAATCTACAGATTCAGTCATCTAGGCAGCAGGCTGTCTGGTTGCTAATCTTTTAAAATTCTGACTGAAGCAATATGTTTTCAGCCTTATTCAGAGTACTTTATTAAGTTTCCAGCTCTTTTGAGTGGTCTTTAAGAGCCACTCAAGTAAAATATGATCCTTTCCATAATGGAAGTTAGTTGTGCCTATTGAACTTAGGCCCAGAGTAGAGGATAGAGATGGGGGTGGGGAAACCTTTATTGAATACTTAAGGAAAAACACAAGAGAAAAGGATATTCTCAAGTATCAGGAAATCTCAACGAGAGGAACCTTAGCTAAAGTCCTAGCTTCAATTTACTGGACTGATGGGTTGGCAGGGTGTTAAGGCTATCTTCTCTGTCCACATACCAGTTACCTTCCCAGAAGTCTGCTTGCTTTTTGTGGATTTTGGGGAAGGCAGCCAGTCAAATGCCTGCCCAGTGTATGGCAGAAGTGCGCCCTTCATCCAAGCAAGAATGAAGCCAGAGACCCCAGATTGTTTTTAAGGTAAACGGGCTCAAAACTCAAAGGCGAGTCATGAATTTTTCATACTTGCATGGATTTTTTTTTATTAAAATAGCATTACAACACAGACTACAGTGAATAACAACAACAACAACAATCCCCAGCAACTGGAGCAGTTAACAATGTGACTGTTTGAAGACAATGACAAGATAATAAACAAAATGTTACAAAATTGTTTAAAGCACAAAATTACCAGGGAAAGTAGAAAATACATAAGATCTCAATAAGTGAATGCAAAGATGGCTATAAACATTGACACCGATGATTTGTAGTTACTCAGGGGCTCAACTTCAAATGAATGTTGGTAGTCCTGATCCTTTGTGCCTGATCATTTCAGACAAGGAGCTCAACCTTTCCAGACTAACCTTAGAAGAGGGTCAAGTCTCAGACTCCTGCACTCTCTATTCCAGGGCCCATGAATGAAACTATAGGCTTCACTCAGGTCTGGCTGGGGAGGATGGAAGGTGCTCCATTTGCCGTGTCTTTTGCATTCTGATTGTTTTTGCCTTACTGGGAAGAAATAGCAGCTCACATGGTGATTTCTCAAAAATTGAAAGGACAATGTCTATGGTGATTCCTCAAAAATGGAAAGGAGAAAAGTTTAACTTTGGACTGTTAGCATGAGCAGTTGCAGTGTCTTGCTGTCATGGAAAAACTGAAAAAACAGGTTTGCAACTCAAGAAATTAACTCCATGATGACTCCTTTGTTGTGGATTGGTTTCCATTTATTTGCTTTATTAATGGAAACAGAAATAATTTAGATCTCCTGACTCTCATGTCAGTCATTGGACAAAAGAAATATATGAACATGATAAGTTTATTGAGGAATTCTGGCGGTCCATAAATTTTATTTTATTATGTTGAATTTTGTTAAGATATATATATATATATATATATATATATATATATTATATATAAAAAAGAGGACAAAAGAAGAAAGAAGAAGAGGAGGGGATCAGAGAAGAAGAAGAGGATAAGTAGGAAGAAGAGGGAATACAGAAGAGGAGGGTGGAAGGGAGAAGAGAAGACAGAGGCCATTTCCGCACTACACTCTTATAGCGTGATTATTCAACTTTCAATATCCTATGGAATCCTGGGGTTTGCAGTTTCAGGAGGGGCCGGGCGGCCCCTTCCAAAACTGCAAACCCCAGGATTCCATAGGATGTTGAAAGTGGAATAATCATGCTATAAGAGCGTAGTGTGGAAATGGCCAGAGAAGAAAAACAAGACAGAAAGGAGCAGGAGGATGGAAGTGAAGGGGGCAGCATGAGCGATGAGGTGAGGATGGGGGATAAGTTCTGAATTGCACTAACATCTTTGAAAATGGCACAATTTTCAAAGAAGTTCTTGCCATGATGAACAAATTGAACAAAAAGTTGTTCTCCTCTATGACAATGAGATCAACAAAGAGTTACATCCCCAGAGGGCTGAAAATGTCATTTCATTTGTTTTTGACAGTCACATCAAAATTTACAAATATCTGCAACTTTTCAAAGAGCAAACTTGAGATTAAAAAAAATGAGGGAGAAAGCAAAACTGACAAGTTTCAATCAACTCACTTATCCATCCCAACTTTCTCCTCCATTCCCAGTCAGCGCACACTTTGTTATGATTCCTATGTATTTGGCAGTGTATCTTTTCATTGTAAGGACCAAACCTTCCCTTTATGTCAAGGGATTCATCCTAGAGTCTTGACTTGGCACAGATGAAATAAAAAATTATCCAGGGACTTGCTAGGTTTTCATGCCTCTTACCTTAATTCAAAATGTCACGAATGAGACTCTCCTTCTACTATTTGGTATTTTACAATTTGTCTCCAGAGACCTTCCAACAAGTGTGTACATCTTATGATAAAGCTGGATTTTTTTTTCTTCAGTGTGTTTTCAGCTGCAGGCTGGAGGGAAAAAATAACATTACATCTGGAGACCAGTGATAGCAAGAAATCACTTCTATAATGAAATTTGAAGCTGACCTCAGTGCTATCTCCATTTGAAAGGAAGCTACAGAGCCATCCTGTTAACTGACAAAGCAAATACATCCAGTATTGTGTTGGATAGAGTTATTACAGTCTCAAGAAAGGCTATGTGGCTAAAAAAGCACCTGACCATGAGATATTAGGTAATTTAGCCTGCTGCTTTACTACTGACCTGTCCATTGCACTACCGGTTACATTACACATTAAACTATGTAAGATATAGATATAGAGATCATATCTTACATTTTTTCTTGATCTTTGAAAAAAATCCTCACTGTTTTCATACCAAAACTGCATCAAAGCTTCCATTAAGCTACCCATACTGACATGGGACTCTTAAAAGCCTGGCTATGGAAACACACATAGTTAAGCTAAAAGCACAGATCACAGGTAGGAATTGTATAGCCTTACAGATGTTGTTGAACCATCACTCTTAGTAGCCCTAGCTAGGATAGCCAGTGTGAGGGATGCCGGGAGTAGCAGTTTGACAATGTCTGGAGGGTAACAGAGTCCCCATCAGCAGTGGAGCTTGGAATGAGCGAGGGGGCAGGAGAGGGCATGGCCACAGTGTGTGGGGGCATGGGCGTGGTGTGTTCGGGTGTGGGTGTGGTGTGTGGGGGCGTGGCTGTGGCACATGGGGGCATGCCTATGAGCCAGGATGCCCCAAAAACATTGTTGCCGGGGCAAACCCCACCCATCACCCCCCTGACTCGTCCCCATATTTGGCATAGATGGAGGAAAGGCCCTTAAAGAGGCAACAACATAAAGAGATTGTTAAACATCTTTCAGTAGTTGGAACTAAAACTGACCCCTCCTTCCGGGAGATACATTGTTCTGGAGGATCTGAATATATCAAATGACCTAATGAAGTTCAAGGTTACACTGAAGTAAGACAAAGCCATTGATGATATGAATGATAGCTTCATTGCTTACAAACATATAGGAAAAAGCAGAGGAAAGGGCATAAAATGTTTTCACATCCTTTAAACCAAATGCAGACAGATAGGTCTATAGTTTTTTACTTCCTTCGAATCTCTACCTTCTTTTTTAATCAGGGAGATGTTTGCTTCTCCGCAGGAAGGGGGACAATGTTTTCGCCCAATTTGATCATGACCTCCCGCAAGGGATCAATTAGTTGCTCTTGGAACATCTTATAATATAGGGCACTGAAGCCATCCGGTCCAGGCGCTTTCCCAGATTTTTGTTTTTGAATGGCTTGAATAACTTCTTCTTTAATAATGGGTCGGTTCAGCTCAGCCCTCTGATCTTCTGTAATTTTTGGTAGTATCTTATCATTTAAATATTGATCCATCTTTTCCCTTTTATGTTTACTCATCAACGAATCAGAGTATAAATTCCTATAATAATTTTCAAATATTTTTTTCAATTCATCCTGATTTGTTACTACCCTATTATTTTCTATTACTTGTGAAATCATCTGATTTTCTCTCTCCTTTCGTAACCTGTACGCTAACCATTTATTTGTTTTGTTAGCTAGAAAGAAGTTCTTCTGCTTAGTGAATTTTAATTTGTTTTCTACCTCGTGAGTATTTAAAAGCTCTAATTGTTTACGTAATACCTTTAATTTATCTAGTAACGTTATATCATTTGGGGTGATTTTAAGGTGTCTTCTAATTTCTTTATATCATCAATCGACACTTTTTCTCTTTCCTTTTCTTTCCTTCTTAAGATTATCTCTTGGTGAATAAAGTAATCTCTCATAATGGCTTTACTGGCCTCCCAAACCATATTTAATGAGACCCCTTTATTTGAATTTTCTATAAAATAGTTTTCAAGCACCTGTTTCCCTTTTTTTAACTACGGTCTCATCTCTTAATAATTTATCCTTCAATCTCCATCTGTATTCCCTCTTTCGGCTTTCTATGGTGACACTCAATGGGGCGTGATCTGAGCTCATCATAGACAAATTTTCCATCCTTTTAATGATTGTTTTAGAGCACCAAATCATGTCAGTTCTGGACCAAGTACGATGTACCTCGGAAAAATAGGTATATTCTTTCCGATTCCCATATAGACTCCTCCATATGTCTACCAGGGCAAGATTTTCAATCATGTTATCAAAAGCTTTAGGCTGTCACTTATTCCTGGAATCATTTGACTACCAAGACAAAACACTGCCATTCCTCTTTCTAGGACCAAAACAAAGAGGTGGGGTTTATATACCCCCAACAGCACTGACTTTCTAGAAACGATGGTGATACTTACATATCATCCAACTTTCATGATTTGACAGGGTCAGTGCCTATTAGTCCTCTGTCATTTCATTTTTCAGCTGCTTTAAAAATGCACCAGCTTCTTTCTCATCTTCCCACTGCTCCCCTTTGTCCACAGCTTACTTCAGTTGCTGCAAACTGAGTTCAAAGTGCTAAGGTCATTCATACTCAATAAACCCAGCAGTGGTAGAGGAGGGAGTGGAATCTTGCCCTTCTCAGTAGGCTCGGACAAAAGCAAACTGCTGCAGCCTCTCCTAGCTTGTATATTATTTTTCATTAATAACTTTTGCCATGTTGGCCACACTCTGATGTTGCTTGGCCACATGTGTCCTAGTGTGTGTGAAATGTTATAGGATATGTACTTATATGTGAGACTGGGCATTATTCCCCCTCCTTGTTCTCCATGGGCCTGAGAGAGGAAGAAATTCCTGTTTTTGTTGGGAGAAAATGTCCATAATAATAAAGAGACTGTTGTTACCTAACACCAGCTGCACATCTATTTGGATTATGAAATAATCCACCCTATACCAACCTCTAAACAACCTGCAGTATATTGATATAATAATACACCTTAACCATAGTATATGATCAATTAGAAGCAGAGTTAGAGTTACATAGTCCATCTCATCCAAGAACTTCTGGAGCTTGGAAAGCCGTCATGTGCTCTAGAAAGAGATATTGGAGATTGGCCAGTAATTTTCTAGCATGGTGGGCTAAAGGGATGTTTTCTTCCAGTAACAGCCTACCCATCAGAAAACCATTCAGATCTATTAGCCCCATGGGATGGACTATTACCTTAAAATGTGGATGACACAGGGGTCCACTCACAATGCCAGTACCTCCATGCAAAGATAAGGAAGATTAGCTCAAATTAGGAGGCCTGTGAAAGGGGGGTAACCTAGTGAGATCTTTTCACCAATGGGTGAAAAGATCTCTTTGGGTCTTTGCTAGGAAGAACCAGCCAGAGGTTCAAAAATAAGCTCAAATATATTTTATTGGGGGAATTGGTTACATGCCACAAGATCCAAACAGTCACACACGTAAAGCTAACTGAAGGAAAAAAGAAGATTTTAGAGAGCAAGATTCAGGGTGCAGTGGGTAATATTTACCAATCTTGGAGAGGAAGTAGTGATGTGGCTTAGAGTTTTGCCTAAGGACAGTACAGAATCAGAAATCAGAGTGACTGCTAGCATGGTGACCAGCAAGTGGTGTACTGCATCTAGCTGGCTAAAACTCGGTGGGGGGTATATACACAATTTATACCTGGAGGGCAAAGATGGCTCTCTTGCTGAATTAGTAGTGGAGTCTGCATACTAGACAATGAGGCAATGAGGTCTAAAATGGGTTAATGATCTTATTGTTAGGTGACAAAGGACTAATGGACATGGTGATAGCTCTGTGAGGACAATGGAGAGATTTATAGGTCAGTGGAAAGAGAGATTGAAACAATCAGCAGTTTGGTGGGAACATCCCAGTTGCTATTATCCAGAGTTGTTAAGGCTAACTTAAACCTTTTATCTCTGGGGTGATTTCCTGACTATGACCTGGCTTTCTCTTGGCCAGCATGGCCATTCAGTCACATCAGAGCACATTTTGTATTAAAACCAATGAATATACTTTGCCAATTAAATCATATTTCACCAATTAAACTATACTGAGGTATGGGGGTGTCTCGTCTGGTAACAGGATGATCTTAATTGGTCCTCCTTAACTACCAAGGCTCCAAGTACCAGTGAGTTTAAACCCTGCCAAATAGAAATCAGTACATGAGAATGGAACTATGGAAAGTTTCTCCACCCAGCACAGAAAACTAGGTGCAGAGTGTGTCTTGCTGTGACAAACAAAGAAGACTTAGCATTAATGCTAGTTCCCCAGTCCAACAAGTTGGAAAGACTCCATCATCAACTCTAAAATCAGTTCAACCAGATCAAGAAGGGAGACTGCTGAGCAGCAGGGTAGGTGGTCTATCAGCAGAATACCGATTCTGTTCCAGCCACCCCCCTCATGCCTTAAAGATATGATTTGAAAAATACATAAAATATTTTATATCAATTTGATACTTGAATTTATATATTCATCTTCCTGCACCCAGAATATCAATAAAATTGAAGAGGAGTTAGAGTTTCCTGTCCAAACACACAAACAAAGAAAATCACTTTTAAAAAAAAACTCTTTGCCATTCTGGCATATTTCAAAGTTGTACTCATATAAATGTATTCTGCTGTCTTCCTGGCTTTTATCTTTTGCAAAGGTTATTGCAAAATCATTTCCTTCTGACTTCTAGCCTCAGCAATCAATTTATTGTCTGTGTTCTGTCCTCTTGAACTTTGGTAATGAAAAGTAAAGTTCTGCTTATGTTATCTTGCTTGAACCTTAGACTTTATTATCTTGGAAACCATAACCTTCACACAAAGAAATATAAAAGGGACAGAATCATAGAATGCTCTTTTTGTAGATCCCTTTCAAATTTCTGTTTCTCAGCCATCCTTGGATTTAAATCCCTAGCTGCAATGCCTGCTGATTACAATGGAAAATGGGAAATGGAATCCAATGAAAACTTTGAAGGTTACATGATTGCTTTAGGTAAATATGAAAACATATTGAATTGCATATTAAATGTTGCCTTTAAAATATAATGGTCTAACTCTAAAAAAAACTTACTTAGAAGTAAATCTAGTCAGAAAAATAGGATATACGTTCTAGAAAGTAGATTTGGGATGCAAGTCCACTCTTTACCTTCAAAGATTTTTTTTTTAAGAAAATCTTTGGAAGAAAAACTTGACAGCTGCATGCAAATGCCTGTTCCTGCTTTTGCTCTTCTTGTGTTGTATCTGGAAAACTGGAGAGACCATTCAAAAAGTAAGCAAATACCCCACAGCTAAAAGGCAATGCTGACCAAAACAAAGGGAAAGCTGTCAGTTTCCCTTTCAGCAGGGCAAAAGAGTCTATTCTAGGTTTTAGTTTAGACTTTAAAGGTGCTGAACTTTTATCAGGGATAGATTCAGCACTTTGGATAGCTACTTTAAATGCAGTGGATTCACACACACACCCAACTGATATAGAAGCCACCAGCTGCCTCTTTCAGTACAGTTTTCCAATGAATTTCCAATGAATTGGAAACCTCTCTCTGGATCTTGTATGATATAGTTTATATAAGAAGATATTTTCTTTCCAATTTGGCAAACTGCAACAGCACATAACTGTAGATGCAGGTAGTACTTCTGTTGAATTATGACAACTTCACCAGCCACAAACCCCAGAGTGGTCAAATCTGTAACAAGAAACTAATTCTAAAGATTATAGAGGTACCACAATCAATTTCATGAGTACACCTTTATTTTATTTCATGCAAATACTTGTATCCCATCCTACACCACTGTATCAAAGAAAGACTACAGATAAAATCAATTTAAAATCATTTTGAACAATTTTATATTTAAAGCAGCTGAAGATAATCTAAATAATCTGAACGAATATTAAATAACTTAGCAATAAAAACAAATCTTATCTCTAACATGTATTTGGGCATTATTGGAGTAGTAGAATTGTATGAACTCAGGGAAGATGTTCTCAATGTTATGGACACACACATGGGGCGGTGAGATGAGGTGAACATGGAACAAGCAGCATGCTTTAACCTGGATTGTAAATGTTTGTACTACCTCCTGAAATTCTGTCACATTGTCTTTGCAATGCCCAGCAGCCAGGACACCTTGTCCTCAACTGATGTTTGCTCATCAAAGCCGATCTGGCTGTAAATCAGTAATCCAATGGCTATGGTTGGCAGTTAGATTAAAAAATAAAAATATAAACAAAAAGCATTGCCAAATAGCAACATTGACAAAGTCCTGTAGCCAGCATGTTTTACTTCACTTACTTTCTTACTCATTTAATTGAACCATATATGTATATATCACCTTTCTGCCAAAGCATGGTAGTTTACATAGTGGCTTGCAATTTAAGAGCCACAAACAAACTAGAAAAGAAGAGGAAACAGAAACATTCTGCAGTATTTGCTGTCTATTATTGTTAGCAGTGAACAGATGTTTGGAATACTTTGCTCCGTTAGCACTAATCAAATATGTGTAGATCCAAGACTGAATTTGGGCTTGTTTCCCCACTTTTCCTCATTAAGGGAAACTTGAATCCAGTTTTTCTATATCTGCAAAGAGCTGAATAAGCTCTATTAAAACCAAGAGTAAAAACCATGAGTTGTGGAAGCTTTGTTTCACAGGAATATCTTGTATACTCACAGGTATTTGTTGTACATATCTTTCTCTGAACTGGGGCCAGTATGTATAAACCTTTACTTATTAAATTCTTGCATTTGAGAACAAATAATTTCAAAGATTTTCTTCTTGCTGGTCAAGATTAGGAGGGGTTTTGAGCAATTTCAATTTTTGCATGTTTTTGTGAAAAAAAATGATTTTTACAGAAAGTGTGTTTCTTGCGCAAAACACTTATTTTTCCATAGAAAAGAGCATATTTTTGTAAAATATACTGCAAAATAATTTTTGCACAAAGAACTCTTTTACAAAAAGCCTTCAAATGCAGAATCATCTCATGACGGTTTACCGTTTTCTTGACACGGAAGCTCACTGTGTTGGAATATCCTTTCCCACTAAAGATAAGAAAACTAGCAAAATAATTTTTGTATCTCTAGTGAATAATATGCACTGTGATCAAGATAGTATGGGACATTTCAGAGTTTACATGCTCACTCACATACATTCTGTATTATGTTCTCATTTACCCATATCTGTGCACAGACACTATGTTTTAGTTTCCATTGGTTTACAATTCTAAGAATTATTTGTGTGGTTTCTGTAACTTCTTTATCAACTGCACTTCACAGAGTCAAAACTGGAGGTGAGGGTTTCTCATATTAAATTACAAACAAATGTCATTTCAGGAGGGTGAAAGTAGTCTGTTTTTCAGTTTGATTAGTAGCTCAGGATTACCACAATAAATGCCACCAAAAAAAAGTGACCATTATTGACTCATGACAATGCCAAAACTAGAATATCCATATCAAAGAAAAGAGCTAAAGGATGACTGAAAAGCAAAGCCATTTTTTGTAGGGCAAGCCTGTACATTTCTGTTCAGAGGTTAGTTTGCAGTGAGTTCAATGGGACTCACTTCTGAGCAGATACACATGTACTACATTGCACTGCACGTTTCTTGAAGGAATGTGTGAGATATGTTTTGCAATGTAATTCAGTGCCCATTCAGTTCATAGCAGCTACAGAATGAAATGGGAAAGACAAGAACATGGCAAAGACAGAGTACTCTGTTCTCAAGTTTCTGCCTGACAGAGATGTAAAGGCATCCTGAGTTCAAGGATGTGTTCACAGCTGTCTTGACTTCTACTTGTTCCAGCTGATGAATTTGTCTAGTCCACCATTGATCCCTCCCTAATGAAACATGTCAAGGAAGGAAGCAGGCCAATATTATCTCTTCTCCATCTGACATTCTGTGTGCCACCAGTCTTCCAAAATAATTCTTGTTCTGTTCATTAGAAATGACTATACTATGTAGGAAAACTTTAGTCTTTTTCATTTTAAATAACCCTAGTTATACATACTACTAATGGCTTGGAAGCCAATTTCTTTTTATAGCAAGATTAGAAGTAGCAATAGTCTGGCTCTGTGAAGAAGAGTCCCATTCCCTGCCCAGTTGATTTTTGCCTTTTCTTCCCACCTAAATGGGTCTAGTGTTCAGCTACATATCATGGCTGTCTTCCTGGGCCAGATGTAACATACCACTCATAAGAATAGGGAAAGGTGGGTGAGACTGCTGCTCCTGTTCTATATTCCTGCTGCTAGCTATTCACTTGCAGAGGGTAATGAGCAGGTAGGAACACCAAGGGAGAGGAAAAAGAGAAAGACCGGAGTGCCCTTGTAGTTGTCAACAGACTCCCTGCTGTGATGTGTCTTTGGAGCAGTCTTACCAACAACAACAACAACAAACAAACAAAAACAGGGCAGAACTGCGTTTGGTAAATCAGGGCAAAGAAATAAATATGGGAGAAAACTGGACAATGGGAAGTAGGAGGTGAGAAGGGAATAAAGTGAAAGATGTGCCCAAGAATGGGAAGGCAAGTAACTTCTTTCACACTGTCCTCAGCAATGGAGAAAATCTAGCAGGCTCTGAAACTATTTTGCTGGAAGTTGAGCAGAACTTATCCTTTGCGATCTCATGTACCTGCAGTTGGATCTATAATCTATGATCTGGAGAACTCTGTATCAGGAGAGGTTGAGCAAGAATGGGAGGGAAGGGAGTGAAAGACAAGATAAATTAGCAATGGTTGGGAATGTGGCAAAAGAATTTCAATAATGGGTTCTCTGGGGAATACTGGAATAACTTACAGAAGAAAGGATAGGAACAAAATCTGCCAAGGTCGGGGGATTTGAGGCACCATTGTCTCATGTATGCCTTGAAATGAATGCATTTTCCTCATGTCATCTGAAATGGATGGAGAGCCTTATCTTCAGCATCATTGCAGCTTTTGACAACACTCTACCCATTATTTTCTTCTGTAAACAAGAAGCTTGAGACAAGATTTGGTACTTGGGTTTCTCTCTAATATAATTTCTTACAAGCAAATATTATGCATATTTTCTGAAATATAAGCCCCACTGTAATCCCTGGTAATTTTTTCCAAATTATGAATGGATGGGATTACACAGAACCATGGAATCATAGAATATAGAGTTAGAAGAGACCACAAGGGCATGTAGTTCAATCCACTGCTATACACCTAGCTATTTATGTATTATATTTCATTCTGCCTTTCCTCAAAGGAACCTGAAGTGGCATGCATGATCCTTGCTTTCCATTTTCACTCTCAGAACAGTTCTTTAGGGGCTGAGAAACTACAACTGACCAAAGATAACCCAGTGAACTTCAAAGCCTTCCCATTGCTAGTGCAACATGTTAATTGCTATACTAAACTGGTTCTGGCAAACTAAACTGGTTGCTATCTTAAACCTCTTTCTGAAACAAATACAGGAAGTCCTTTCCAAAGCAAACAGCATTTTTCAAACATTGTTTTTGATATAACAAGAGATAGGAGGATCAAATAAAATCTCAAAAAATGTAACTTCTCTGGTTTATGATTTTTGGTATAGATAAATATAAGCTTGAATTCAGTTTAAGTGCCTTGTTAACATATTTATCTCTTGGTCTATTCTGCAGACATTGACTTTGCTACCCGTAAGATTGCAAACCACCTGAAACAGACGAAAGAAATTGTTCAGGAGGGAGACAATTTCAAGACAAAGACACTGAGTACCTTCAGGAACTATGAAGTGAATTACACTGTAGGAGTGGAATTTGAAGAGCACACCAAGGGGCTTGACAACCGAGTGGTGAAGGTAAAAACCTATGATTTGTTTTCCATTTACACAGCAGTCAGCATCAGCACCTGATATTCAAGAAAACAGGTTGAAAGCAAATTAAAAATGTTAAAAGAGATGTTTATTTATAAAGAAGCAGTGATTTGCATTTCAAAATTTGAAGGCAGTTTGTGGGTGGGTGGGTGTTTTTTGCAACTATTTATTTTAAATGTAAATCATGACAATTCCTCAGGGCTGTGACAGCAAGACAGAATGACTTTTTTTATCCCCTTTCAACTCCTCATGGTCCCAGATGCTTACATATCTCCAGTTCCCATAGCACCCCACAAACAAAGGCAGACTCAAGCAATCGTTGAACTATCAACATTTCTGGGCTACTGTGTACAGTCATTCTACCTGCAGTGGCAACTTTTTCAATAATGCCTATGATGGCTCTCTGAAATGCCTTGCTTGTGGTAAACCAGTGTTCTGATTTTTATTTCAGCATGAGTGCACTCTAAATTTTCCATACCAGATATGTTTGAGGCATGCCCTCCAGCATTTCACCCATGAAAACCAACATATGTGGCTAAGTAACATTAAAGTGTGGTCAAGATGGTTAAAGTTATTAATGAGGAAATATTCGCATACTAAAAGAGATTGCTGCCGTTTGCTTTTGCCTGAGCCTACTGGGTAGGGCAAGACTTCATTCCTTCCTCTCCCCTCCTTCTGCTGAGTTAATTGAGTGCAAACTACTCTTGTACCTTGAACTCAGTTTGCAGCAATTGAGGTAAACTGTAAACAAGAGGGGGGGGGAAGAAATTTTTTAAAACATGGGACAACAAAGGATTATTTGTGACTATCTCCATCAAAGTGGAATACTTGGAGTTTATGTTGGATGACCCATGCATCAGAAGTTGTCAGAGCCTCATTGCAAGTACTGGACTTAGATAGTTTTTGGACTACAATTTCCACCCACCCAGCACAGCCATGCTGGCTGTGGGATTCTTTACTGGGTCGTCCCAAAAACTTTTCCAAGCTCTAGTATATCCTTCTCTCCAAGGTTCCAAACATGCACAAAAGAGAGAAAAATAAAGGAATGGATAAGATTCTTTACCTTTAGCATAATAAAGCATATGGTGCAGTGATACAATATAAATTTAAACATAAATTTAAAATTAACAAATTGTTCAAAAACTCACAGTATATTTGAACTAGATAGTAAACTCAATTAGACTCTATAGCATCTTAATGATAAGCTCAACATGTTAACCTTTTCTGTCAACCTTCTCACCTTTGGCAAAATCAAATAAAAATAAGAGCCAATTGGCTCTAGGATGCCTGAGGCTCATCACCCTAGCAGCAAACAGTAACACCCCAATGGCAGTGCTGTTGGGGCTGAAAACAGGCCTCATCAGGGAACAATCAGCACCACTCTCTTTGCTGCTTAATGTCAGATTTCTGAGGAATCCACCAGCACAGATACTCAGGCTTCAGAAAACCAGAGGTGTTATGGAGATACTCTGATGCTATTCTTTGAGAAACAACTGGAGAGCCAGGTAAATGCTGGCATAGGCCCTTTCCACATGTGGGTCATGAATCAGGCAGAAACGGGACTCATTGGATTTCTTCTCCGTCCGATCGAGTCCATCGGGACGAGGAGCAGTTGGAGCTTGTTGCTCCGCACTGCTCTGGCATCCAAAATGGCGGCTTCCGGATGGTGGAGGCTCTCCACCAACCAGAGAAGCTCACCAGCATAAAGCCCGCCCCCAGAAGATCTGCAGGCTCGCACTAGTGCATGCCTGCAAATCTGCACTGGAGCACGACGACGGAGTGACACGGGGTCGAGCACTCCATGCTTTAATAATAACTAAAAAAAGAAAAGAAAAACCTCTTAAAAGAGGTTTTTAAAAAGCACGCTGCGCGACCAGTTCCGGTCACTCCGGAGCGGACTGAGGTGCGGAACTACAAAAAGTAGTCTGACCTAGTCCACTCCACGGTGCAGAAGACCTCCGTCAGAGGTCGCTCTGTGCCGTTTTAATTGCCTGTTGCGGAAAGGGCCATAGTAGCAACACAATTCACTACGGAAAAAAGAGAAAAAAACAACAGGGCTTTGGAACATTATTATGCAATGACTGTAGAGGGGAGGATTCTTTTTTCCTGGGTGCCTTGCCAATAACACAAGATAGGCTGCCCTTGTTGTATCTAGACACAATAGTACTCTTGCTGTCTTGAACTCTGGGAACTGAATAATTTCTAGAATAGTGTACTCAAAGATGCAAAAGATTAACGGGTTAGAACAGCTAATCAACTGAAGAGTTATCCCAGCAAACTGAAGTAGCAGATCATACCATATGTAATATAAGGACTTAGAAAATTTGGAGGTGGCAAACACAATCTTATGAAAGGTATGCATACTACCCTTTTTGTTTGTCAAACAGTAAGAAATACCTCCTCAACGTAACAATTTTACTAAGCCAAAATTAGTGTTGAACTCAATTCATTACAACAGTGCTATGATAAGGACAGAAAAAATATCTGTATAATGAACCATAAAATCAGATGATCAAATATCTCAGAAGCATTCATTCTTTGAAGAAGGAGTGTGACTCACCAAACCAACAAAAATCAAGAAAAAGATGGGGGAGGGTTGGTGTACAGATTGAGTTTAAGGTACGAATATTTTGAAATCCATGGTGTAGTTTGCACCCATGGGCATAGATCAATCTTATCCAAGTCTCTCTCAGAGGGTTATTGTTATTTTTATTGTTGTTTCTCTTAGCAAATAAATATATAGGCAGTTAAGTATTCTTTTAATCAATTCAGACTTTGCCAGCCTTGCAGCTGTAATACTACAGCTATAAAATTTAGTCTTTACTATCATAATTTTCTTCTCAAAACCAGAGATAATGGGGGAACTGGGGAGAGCATTAATGTGTAAGGGAAAAGGACATCCAGTTGTACTATTGTCAAGTTAAGAAAAAGTTTGTTCTTCTGGTTGTTATTTTGCTTGACAGGGAGATGTGGCAACACTGGGTATTGTTCCCCAGATTGCTCATTGCATTGCACTGTACATTGCATTGATGTGTCCCATAGAAGAAATTGGCCAAATCCAGAACAGCATTTTTATTATACTGGTTTCCATCCCTGGAATGTAATGAGTGAAAGGAAAACTCTTGTCACTGGCCTCAATATCTAATTTCCTGTGTATCAAGTTTTACAATACGTACGTTTCTGCCTTGGATTGAATGTTATTCCTGATGCTAATCAGTGTAAAACAGAATGAAAAGAGATTTAATATAAACTGTGGCCATATGGCTCTCTATTACATCTATAGAACAAAATGGCAAACATTACAATTGCCTAATTATCTTTTTCCCAAAGAGGATAGAGAGAAATTTGCTACTCATAGTCAACATCTTTGCTATTATCTATGACCTTTCTATACCCTGGCACCATAGTACATTCCTTATATCTCTGTCAAAGCCATCCCTTACCAGTCCTATCTAGGAACAAAACTGCCTCTTCCCTGAACTTTCTGCAACCTCAATTTTCTCCTCCTATCTCACTGCTGTTATCTGACAGAGAGAAGAAAAAGCATCTTATTTCTCTTATAATTCTATCTGATTTCTTATCAGCATGATTTCTATCCAACATTCCCACACCAGCACACTGCTATTTTTGCAGGAATAGCAGGAATTAATTATATTTAAGAGAGCCATTCTGCACCTCTGCACTTTTTCAGTACAGACATGTGGGAAGTTGCCAGACAACCATTGGGTATACAGAGGTTATGTTTTCTCTCACTTATAGTTGTAGTGAAGAGAGCTAATAGAAAAAGAAAAAGCAACATTCAAAGCATTCACAGTTCAAAGAAGCCCTCAAGTGCATATAACCACTTTTATACCCATACAAAAGGCTTCCAGGTTTTTGTTTTGTTTTTTATTTCTGAACTGCACTGCTTTGTTGCTGAAGCAGAAACTACTCAACAACTGATATTGGGGTGAGATTCATGTGGCCTGATGTTCTTGGACTAGAAGTCCCAGTCCTCCTAGCCAGCACAGCAAATGGTGAGAAATATGAGGACTTGCAGCCCAAGAACTTCTGGAAGACTGCATTGTTTCCCTCATGCCTAAATCCAATCAATGGGAATTTACATGTCTTGATTTACCAAATTCCCATTGAATTGATGGTGTAGTTCATTTGGGATCAACATTTTGATTTAGGTCATTATGTTGTAGGGATATCCATTAGAATATGTGGTTGAGAAGGACCTCTCAGTAGATGGTCTCTGTTTGAATGAGTATCCAAAGAGAAAGGAGGGACCTTGGAATTTAATTGTCATGGTTTCCTCCCCAAGAATTCTCAGAACAGTAATTTGGGGCGAGTGCAGAAAAGGACCAGTTCCTAGAGTTAGGGAATTGTAGTCTGATGAGTGCTGGAGCAACTGAAAAATAAAGTGGAGGAGGAAAATATGGGAATGTTGGATAGAAAAACTTACTTATAGGAACATACAATAATTAAACATTGCCAAAAAAGAAGAAATCTTTTTTACATTAACAATAACAGAAATAGAACTGACATATGTTTGCAAAAAATATATTCTAATTTATAAATATACCCACACTTTGACATAATTACTATGGCCAGAATTCAGCAAAAAGTTATGGATGGATAACGACCATAGTTACTTAGTTATGTAGTATTAACCAGCCTACTCACCCCCATTACCAATTACACTCAGCAGCTGCTACATACAATTGACTGGGATCTGTTAACCAGTTGATCAGGAAACAGCTGACTCACATTTCCACCCCCTCTCATGAGTGCTCTCCTTTACAACAGGGTAGAAGCAAGGTCCCTGTCACAATTTGCGCTCTCACCAATGATCACTCACACAATTGGGGGGGAGGGCTGTCAGCCAGCTGCTTCCTGCTCGTTAGGGGAACAGACCTCCGTTGATTACAGCCACTTCTGCCCTCTAAGTGGGGACTGAGAGACTGAAACAGTTCTTAAGTATCCCCTAAATTAGGGAACACATAGGGACAGTGAATATGAAACATTCACAAATGTGTAAGTCTAGGTTACACATTTGTAACTGCCTTAGCAAACTCCAGCCATCAGTTTAATTAGGAATACAATACATTTCACCATAGTGAGGAGCACTGTTACAACTGGCATACACATCTGCTCAGTTTGCTGTGTAGCTGACTTAGGCCCTTTCCGCACTGAGGCTTCTAGCGCAAGCGAGGGAGGTCGGCAAGCGCAAGAAGGCTCGTCCGGGAGGCTGCCGCTTCCCCCCTCCTTCCTTCCGCAGGCGAAGGAACCAGCAGGGAAACGGCACCGAAGGAGGCTTGTCGCGCAAGCCGCCCTCCCCCCGTGCGAAGCGGGAGACCTCGCGCCGGATTCCCACCCCGCGCGCGCGAACCAGGCGGCGTCGCGCCGGATTCCTCCCCCCGCGCGCACCGGATTCCTCCCCCCGTGCGCGCCGGATTCCTCCCCCCGCGCGCGCCGGATTCCTCCCCCACACTCGCCGGATTCCTCCCCCCCGCGCGCGCCGGATTCCTCCCCCCCACGCGGCAGATTCCTCCCTCCTGCGCGCGCAAAGAGGGCGGCGTCGCATCCCCCCCGCGCGCGTGCGAAGCGGGCGGCGCGTCCGTTGCGCTACCTCCCCACCCCGCTCCTTCCTTCTGCAGGGGCGGAGGGAAGGAAGCGCGACCCGGCCGGCTCCCGGAGGCTCCACACGAAAGGTAAGTGCAGGTGGGCTCCGGGAGCGTTGCACGAGCGTGGGGTGATTTTCGCTTGTACGCGAAAATCAAAAAACCCGCGCTCGCGCCGCTTCAGCCCCGTGAGCCGGGCGGAAGTGGGAGTGCGTCGTGCGGAGCAATGCTCCCACTCCCGCGAGGCTCACGGGGCTATCGCGCGCGCAAAGGCCCGTGCGAAAAGGACCTTAGTCTGCTGTCTAGCTTCAAGGCCCCTGCTCTCCTTTCTGATGGTTCTTTATTCTATCTTTAAATGAGATTTGGATTGAGAAATCTGTCAAAGAGAGGATCTCCTCCACACAGAGAAGACACTTCTCTGTAATATGGTTCATGTGACCAACTTCTATCATACTAAACATCTAAAACAACTGCATGATTGTTTTGCTTCCCATTTAGGGTGCATTTTATCATATACCTATTTAAAACAAAGTTTTTGATTCAAAATTGCAATGTATAAAATATATTTGCATAAGCAAGTTTTGTGAAATCTATGCTCCTTCTTTGGTAATATGTAGGCAGGCAAGAGCCAGTGTAATGTAGTGGCTTGAGCGTTGGACTACAAGCCTAGACCAGGATTCAATTCCCCACTCAGCCATGACCCAGGTGACCTTGGGTGTGTCTGACACACACACAATCCTGGAAAATCCCATGACAGGTTTGCTTTAGGGTCACCCTAACTTGGAAATGACTTGAAGGCACACAATAACAACAACAACTCAGGGAATGACATCTCAGACATGCATACCAATTGTAGCCCTTTTTCATTATTTGATTATTGCTGTATGTTTCCTTATCTTTTGCTAGTTTGCTAGGCAAAATATAAAGTCATGGGTGAAGTTCCTATATAGAACAATTGCATACAGGCTTCTATGAACAGCCTCAATCCTTCCACGTCTGAAATGAGTGTGTTGGGGCAGTTAATGTTGTACTACCTCAAGATGGGAATCATGCAGGCCTCCAGATGTTTTTGAACTGCAATACTTAGCATTCTCTCCATTGGCTATGCTGGCTTATTGCTGCTGGCTTATTGCTAGTTGAAGTTTAGCAACATCTGAGAGGCTGCATTACTTCCACCTCTGATCTCATTGAAGTGATCCATGATTTTCCTGTTACATACCTTTGTTACTTTCTTCTTTTGAAAGAGCCGAATAATGCAGATTTTGTATCTCTACTCCCTTTTCCAAAGAAAAAATCCAGTATAAGTGTGTTTTATCTAATTATTTTATTTTGTGTGTTTTGATTAGGTGTAATTTGTGTCAGGAGAAATGGCCTGGAATTGGAAACATAAGTGATGTTATTAATTTTCCACTTGAATTTTGAGGGAGGTGTAGAGGTGGGTGTGGGGATAGTAATGCTTGTTACAGAGTTTTCCTCCCATGACTTGCTACTGTGTCAACTTTTTCCAGTTTGTTCTGAGCTATTGCATTTTATCATTGGATCTTTGCAGACGCTAGTGACCTGGGATGGTGATAAACTAGTCTGTGTCCAGAAAGGTGAAAAGAAAAATAGAGGATGGAAACACTGGATTGAAGGAGACAAACTGCATCTGGTAAGAACTGAAATAATTGATTCAAGATGTATACCAATGGCTACACTGCAGTGAAGTTCTGTAACTTTCCCAGGGGATTTTAATACCATTTGCTCTTTCAGCTTTCATAATTCTATGAAAAGCCATTTTGAAACTACTTCAGTATCCCCTGTCTTTTCCATTATTTTCTGTTTTCCATCTTCTACTTGTCAACTAAACTGTCGATTCATAGTACCATATGTATTTGGAAAATCATCAAAAATTGCTCACTGGGTGACTTTAGGCCAGTTACTGTTTCCCAGGATTGTTGAACAAATGAAATGAGACAATCCTATCCCTGACATCTTGAGTTGCTTGATTGAAGAATAGGTTACAAATATTTATTTTAGATGTAAGGACATTCTTAGATCTCCTTTTGGTCCTTTTGGCTTCCCAAAGCAGGTCACAATATTCAAAGAACAGAGAAGCTACTAAGATAGATAGATAGATTGGTTAATTTATTTAATTTATACATTGCTTTTCTCTCATAAGGAACTTTAAGAGGCTTAATATAGCAGAATGGATTAAAAGTGGTAGAGCTTAGGATTTGTATGCAAAAGGTGCCAGATTCAGTTCCCACTACATCTAGGCTAGAATTGGGGGAAAAATCCTACCTGACACCCGAGAGAAGCTGCTGCCAACCAATGTCAACAATACTAGACTAGAAGTAGCAAGAGTCTGACTTGGTTCTAGGCATGTTACTGGACCCACAGGAATGAAAACATTAAAAATTCAACATTCATTTTTTAAAAAAAAATTGAAATCTGAATAAAATATATTTTTACCACCTCTCAATAGGAGGCAAATCTAACTTTGGGGGGAATAGAGCTGCATAATTGGGGTGCTGCCATAGACAATCCCTTGTCCCATATTTCTTCTTTCAGTTACAGGTGATAAACCTGCAATTATTATAACTAATGGACAAATTCATGTGGGAAATGTTGTCTTTCCTATATCCTGAACCCAAGGGATTTAAAAGCAATTGGAACTTGTCCTGGAAACAAATTGGGAGTCTGAGAGATGGTCTGAAAAACACTCAACAGGGAAAAAAAAAAAAAGAACTCTGGCTGTTGCCTTTTGCAATAAATATATCAAATAAATAAATGATCCAATTATGGAACAAGGAAATGCTTATTAAACTCTGTTTCTGCAATAAAAATATGATAATTAGAAAGCTCCTTAGACCACAAGGGGCTTCAGTGCTAGCGAGGTGACATGACTGAGTCTAATGTGTCCCTTATCCAGCAAGAGTTCTAGCCACTAAGTAGAATGAGAATCTGTCTCAGGCAACAGATGTAAATGGGCAGCAGTGGCAGCCTTCCATCTGTTCTTGGTCTCTTCCCTCTCTTTCCCAGCCTGCCCCCCATAAAATGGCTTACTGCCACCCTGATGTACAGGGAAGAAACCCTTCCACTATTATCAGTGTCGAAGAAAGATTCAGCTACCAATCCAGTTTGCTTCTGCACATGGAATGGAGGGGTGCCATTCTGTTCTTTGTTTCAGGCAGCAAAATATATTGGGCCAGCCTGGCCCTCATGTTTTGTCATCATTGATCTCCACCTCTTAATCCACTTGAACACCTTCAGAAGTCATGGGATTTCAGTAGTTAATCTGTTTTCATTCAGCAACCCACCCCAACAACTAAAATTCAAAATGAAAATCATAGCAACAGTTGATCAGAATATATATTGTGGGGGTGGTGGTGCTGGAATTTGATTAAAATATGAACAAAAATACTGCACAGAAAATACTACTGTTTTGCTCAAACTGAAATGTAAACACGATCAAAATCTAACCCGTAGGTCAGCCTCCAGATTCAGGCTCAAGTTGCAAGGGTTGTTCTTTTTCTTTTGTATTAAATTCTGGTAAATATACCTACTCAATAAAGTCTGTGTATTTTATTTGAATTTTTGAATCATAGTTTCCCAACTGCTGCCACTAACATGAGTAAGGAATGGAATTTATTCAAGCAAGAGGCTATCAACATAGACAAAACTAAGACCATTTCCACACTGCATTGCTATAGTGCTATTATTCCACTCTCAACACCCTATGGGATCCTTGGGTTTACAGTTTAGAAAAGGACATTTAGAATTCTCAGCCAGAGAGTTCTTTGGCCTCAGCAAACTAGAAACCCTAGAATTCCACAGGATGTTGAAAGTGGAATAACAACACTAACACCCTTTTTGCACGCAGTTTCTTCTGCGAGAGGGCCCCTTGAGGAGGAGCGGTCCATACGATGCACTCCCATTTACACAATGCTCAAGAGCCTAAAGCGGACCGCACACGCACCTTTTCATTTTCGTCTTCAAGCCGAAAATGCTGAGCAGTCGTGCAAGGCTCCCGGGGCCTTTGCTCACTTACCTGCCCTGCGGTGCGTCGGACGAGTGGGCCAGTCATGCTTCCTTCCCCAGCGCAGCCTACAGCTCCCAGGATGCACTGCGGAAGGAAGGGGCAGGGTGGTCACGCGACCAGGAAGCCAGCTGCGGGAGAATGGAGGAGCAATGCGAGTGCCTCACGCAAGAGGCTGCTTGCGTGAATGGCATGCCCCACCTCCGCAAGCAGGTAATGTGCGGAAAGGGTGTAAAACAGTGTGGTGTGGAAATGGCCTAAATATATACCTCTAGTGGTAGTTACCATTGTAAGAGTTCTTGCTCTTGTAACCATACATCTGAAGTCACTAGGCAGGATACCTAGAGGTGGTCATCGATTAAGATCTAAAGGTCCAGGTAAGTAGATATAGAAGACAACATGTCCCTAAACTGTTGAGCACTGCAAATGCTAAAACTACCACTTTGAATAGGAAACAAAATGCAGACAGTAAAGTACTGGCATAAAATGCTCATGTTGGCTAAAAATGTACATGAAAATAAAATTACAGAGCTGAGGTGGCTGAACAACATCAACATCATTGTGCCTTTTGGTACACACCTTCTGTGGCCTCGACTTCAATGCATGTTTATAAAAGAGGGCACTTCTCATTGCGTCTTGCTGGGAGACTGCAGAAGGCTTCAGAGCTATTAAGCTTTGTGAGAGGAATAGAAGGCAATTTTTTCCTGTTATGGGGACAAATAAGGCCAAAATAGCCCATTGCAGTTATGTTGTGTTTCTTTTGAAACCAGATGTTGCTCTAACTTCCAGATGTTTTAATTAGTAATGTCAATGAAATTATGCCTTTCTAATATTCAAAACTTGTTGTGGAATTCACTGCCATGAAACATGAGAATATCTAGAGAGTTGGAGTCCCCAAAGTAATTTTTACAAGCTCTGCCCATTTCTGGGGACCAATAGAAGGAGGGGGTTTACTAAAAGCACATGAAAAGCCATTCTGGGAAATAGGTTGTTGGTTTCAATGTTCCTTAAATCAGATCCAGTGCAGCTTTTCTTAAGCAATGCACTGGATTGTAATAGACTCTCATCTGTCATCCTGATTCTAGTGAGTCCCTAATCAGCTTGGCCAGACTGTACTACAAATCAGCTGATAGACTCCACATAGAAATAAATTTGATTAGCTTTCTTCAATTGTTGTTGTTACAAGGAAGGTGGTACTGATACTGATGTACAAACATATCTTGGGACAGAGGAGAAAACTCCCCAGATTATTTTAAAAACAATTAGCCACAAGGACACAGGAAATTGCCTGAGTCAGACTGTTGGTCCAGCTAAACAAATATTGTCAGCTCTGACTATTAGCAGTTCTTTGTGATTTCAGGAAAAATTATTTCCAAGTACAGTAGAGTCCCGTTTATCTGACGCTCGGTTATCTGACCATCCGGATTAACCGACATCGCGATGGCCTGGGGGCGTGGCTGTGGGCATTTCTGCACCCCCAGACACGCCCAGACACGCCCCAGGCCCACTCCTACACTCCCCCGACACACCCCCAAAATGGCGGCCGGCACGGGCGTCTGGGTAATCCGACCCTTTCGGTTATCCAAAGCTGCAGCCACCCGTTTGGGTCAGAAAACCAGGATAATCCTTGCTAGGATTCTCTACAGTCTCACATCCAAGTACTAACCAGGTCCAGCTTTGCTTAGCTTCTAAAATCAGAATCAATTGCCTGTGTTTAAGGTTGTCACAGGCCATTTCTGCACTATATTGTTATAGTGGTATTCCACTTTCAACATCCTATGAAATCCTGGGGTTTGCAGTTTAGGGAGGGGCATTTAGAATTCTCAGCCAGAGAACTCTTGACCTCAGTAAACTACAAACCCCAGAATTCCACAGGATAGTGAAAGTAGAATAATTGCACAGAAAAGGCCATGGTGGTACTGCTGTGTACTGCAGGAGTGACGTCTTTGCCTGGGGATATTAAAATAAAATTAAAAGCCTGGTGGTGGGACTATGGGATTAATTATATGATTAATTTGTGATGTTTTGACTTTTATCCCAGTCACAGACTTGGGGGGATGGATCTTTACCCCCATTTTACAGATGGAGAAACACTTATGTGATAGCTTCCTTCCTCACATTCAGTTAATCACAAAAAGAATAAATGAAAGAATTCCAGCATGATGTATACTTCTGCAAAATCCTCTTAGAATATGCCACTGTTACCTTGTAATCCTATCTGTGTTTTTGTTGTTGTAAACCAAGCCTATATAATCCACTTCAGTACAAACTGATTATTTGCAAACACTGTTGCTTTAGTAGAAAGGAGTAAGGGATTAATTTCACATGATTACAATGATATATGTAAAGGTGTCCATCTATACTTTGGTCCTAAAGGTATTCATGGTCATAAAATTCTGCCTTCACTTATGCTATGCAAACACACACAACTTAGTAAGATGTACAACAACAAAAAACAACAACCACTAAACCACGTTTGGGTTGATGTAATTCCTGCAGAAACTACTACCTTATGCTGCTCTGTGGTAAATTTAATTTCTTTCATTACAAAGCACAGTCAAAATTTGTCAGTTATCTTATTGGCTAGTTTTGTTACAGATAGTATTACCTTTTAAGTTAAGACCTACCTTCTGCAGACACTGGGTAGAGAAACCAAAGTGATACACTTACCTCCTGTTATCTTTAAAGCTTTTCCTTCTCCCCTTTTGCAATTTCCTCATTGCTTCAGTGAGTTTAATAAATTACAGTATGTTGGTTAATAATAGACTATGCAATGCCCCACTGTTACAGAGTAATTTCCATGCATTTTTCATTTTTATCCTTTCTAAAACTCGATTCAAGTGTCAAAATCTAATTACTGCATCCTGTAGTGCTTGTTGGCTGATTGGTTACAGAAAATACACTGCTCTTTTCCTTTTAATAGCCAAGCTTTACCGTTAATGCAGCAGCTCAACTGTTTTATCTTTGAATTTTGGAGGGAGGTGATGAATATAAGAAATACAAGTGGAAACTGTCTGAGCTTACTATATGTTTATAATGTTACAGGAGCTGACATGTGAAGACCAGGTGTGCCATCAGATCTTCAAGAAGAAAAAATAAATGGATCAGGATCTAATACAGATTCACAATGTGTAATTATTATGTTGTTTGCCATCCTAAATAAAATAAAACATAACTTTGACACTGTTGGAGATCTTTGTTTTTTGAATATGACTTAGGTCCTTTCTGCAGCATCCTCCCATCCCACTATGGGACTGGAAGACAGATGGAACCATGACCACGCTTTTGCATGACATTGTTGTGGTCCTGCTCCTCTTCTGACCCCAGGTGGCATGATCGCAGGTTAAATCATTGAGGGGTTTTCCCCATCAATTACATGTGATCACACCACCATCCCATACTTACTTGTTCCATGGAAGCCCCTGAAGCAAGATGACTGTGCTTCCTACCCCAGCACAGCCTTCCCTGCACAAGGAAGAGGTATGGACATCACCCTCTCTTCTGCAAGGAGCCAACTGGTGTGAAGGGGAGCATTTCCATCATGCTCCCCTCCTGGCAGAGCCACTACTGGGATCACCCACCAGATGACTTCACAAAAAAATAGTGTGAGGAAAGGGCCTTGAATAATGTAAACCTTAACTTTTAACTATTCTTTTTAAATTTTATATTTTTCTCTTTCTCAAATACTAGTGTATTTTTCAGCCATCAAAGAAAAGTCCTCCTCCAGCAACAGCAGCTGCAGCAGCAACAACTCAACAATGGTACATCACTCTGTGATATTCTAATATACTAAAACATTTTGATAATGTTTGTAGGCAAAGCCAGTATGCACTGTATTCCCCCCACCTTCCTCGTACCCACAAGCTTAGCTCAGGATTACCAAGTCCCTAGCTGTATTCAAAAGAATGTCTCAACTCAACAGGATGGTAATCAGATGCAGGACCACTAACATCTAAATCGCTAACTTAAATCTAGAAGAGAAGCCTGTAGCCATTATTATTCTGTGATCAACCTTCTTATGTTTCCAGCTCAGGTTTAAGCAGAAAGATCTCAAAGAAAACTGCCTTCAAAAAATGCTGCAAGCAGGATGAAACACCTACATGGAAACTTTGCAAGCTCAGTGTAAATGCTCCATGCCATAAAAAAACAAACAAACCATAAATTTAACCAAATCACAAGGCCCTGTCACACAACACAGTTATAGTTTAACCATCATGGCTACATGCTATGGAATCTTGGGTCTTGCAGTTTGGTGAAACTCTGAGGCTGCCTAGTGGAAAGTTCTAAATACCCTTTCCCTAAATTGCAGATCTCAGGATTCTATAAGATGGAATCATGGCAATGAAAGTGGAATCATCATGCTTTAACTTTATAGTGTGCAAGGCCCTCGGTTATCTGTGAGTCTAAATCAGAGATGAACAATTTCTGTTGGTCCAAAGTCAATTTATCCTTTCCTTTCTGCTTTTATCTACCTCCATGGGGTGCAGTATGCACCATATTTTTTTCTGGGGGAAAAATCAAGGCAGATAGAAACCCCAAAAACCACATATGGAACATAATTTACCATTTCATTATTATTGCTACCACTTCGTGCCTTTTTCAGGCCAGAAAAATGACTATTTTTAGAACAAAAAGTGACTAGGTGGTCACTGTCCCATACACTCAAACATTTCACAAATGAAAACAGGGACACATGTGGCCCAGCAACATCTGAGTATGGTCAAAATAGCAAACTAATGAGGAAGAACATACAAGCTAGAAGAGGCTGCAGCACTTTGCTTTTGCAAAGCCTTACAGGAAAGAGCAAGGTTTCACTCACATCCCCTCTCCCTCCACTGAGTTGAGTGTTGTTGCATTTTGAACTCAGTTTGCACCAAATTAAGTCAGCTGAGGACAAAGGAAGTATCCTGCCAAAGGCAAGGGGTTCATTCTGTAGGATCTGGAGGCAACAACAGATACCAGCTGCAATTGAAAGAGCCTTAAAGTTTATTGAACAGCAAGCAATTCAAACAACATAAGCATACAAACATATTTCCATACAGATGAAACCCATGTTAAGTCCATGGCCCTTTCCACACAGCATTTGCCATGCGAAAGGGCACCTGGAGCGTCGTGCAATTGTGATGAGCAATCTGCACGATGCACTCACAATCGCACGATGCTCCAGGGGCCAGCAGGTGCCGATCGCACACCTTTTCATTTTCAGCTAGAAGCCAAAAATGGTGTGCAATCACACATTGCTGCCAGGCCCCGTGCGCACTTACCTGGCGTGTGTAGCCCCCGGAGCCGCACTGGTCATGCTTCCTGCCCCAGAGCAGACTGGCAAGGTCCCAGGCTGCACTGCGGAAGGAAGAGGTGGGGCTCTTGCGTGAGCAGGCTGCTTGTGCGGAGTCGAAGGACCCCGGACATGAGAGCCTCTCGCCAGAGGCTGCTCACACGATCCCTGCATCCCAGCACCGGAAGGAGGTAAGGTGCAGAAAGGGCCCAATAACATAAGAATGGATTTCTCACCAACCAAGACTCCTTCATTCAGCTGCCCAGGATGGAGGAGTGAAGGGGAACCCTCTGTATAGCCAACAGCCCTCTGTGTAGCACTCCAGCTGTAAGCCTGTGCTAAAGCTCTTACTGGGGGCTCATTCCAGGGAGTTCTTATACCTCTTGGTCTGGGAAGACTTGGCCAGATTTCATAGAAACTTTGTGAGGAGCTAAATTTCTTACAATGCCCAAGGTCTTTAATTAAGTGGTTATATTTGGGTTCCTCCAGACACCTGTTATCTAACACCAATTAGTTAGTTTTCCCAAGCCAAAGGCAGGTGCTCATTTGGAACCATCTGTAACCTTATTTTGTATATATTTTAAGCTGGTAAGCATATAGGGTACATCAAGCAAAATACAGGGAACAAAGCAAAATATAGGGTGCTTAACAAACCAAAAAGCCTTTCTTAGGAGCAGCATGGAAGAACAAACTGAGGACAGGCCATACCTTACACTTCCTCAGAATTACAGGTCTTCTGGTCATTCCTGATGTAAGAGGAAAGTGGGAGGAGGAGAGAGAAACTGGGACATTTTAAAAGCAATAGAAAAGTGAGATGACAGAGAATAAATCCTGCCACGTTGGGACAATTGGAAAGCAAGCTATCAGTAACTTTAAAAAGCTATTTTTAGGCTTCCAGTGTACTATCTGCCATTTTTAGTGAACTTCTAGGGGGTGGGAGTATGTCTACAAAGCATCAGGAGCCACCCTGGATATCATTGTAGCCCAGATCTGAATAGTTGGTCTGAATAGAGAAGTATGACTATGAGCCTTTTCACACATTATTTCTAGGTCTACAGCTAAGATTGTTTAACATCAAACACTTAGGGTGAATGTAACAAATCAGTGTTTGTAAATATATGCATCATTTGTGTGTATGTACCTTCATGTCACCTGTCAACGTATGGAACCCCAATGAATTTCATAGGGTTTTCTTAGGCAAGGAGTACTCAGAGGTGGTTTTGTCAACTCTTTCATCTGAAATATAGCCTACAGCCCTAGTATTCCTTGGTAGGTGGCATATCTGGAAATCATGGTTTAAAGACTGCTGCAGACAGGACTGAGGCCATTTCCACACGGGATAATAAAAACGGTGCAGTGCGTCCTCCATGGAGGATGTCTGCACCTTGGAGTGGACTGAGTCTGGACTACTTAGTGTAGATCCACACCTCAGTCCACTCCGGAACAACCCCAAGTGGTCCTCCAGTGTGCTTTTGAAAGACCTGATTTTTTTGGTCTTTCAAAAACCTGGAGCACGCCACTGCATGCCTGCTTTCTGGTGCAGATTTGCAGACTTGCACCAATGTGAGCCTGTGATCTGTGGAGGGCGGGCTTTAGGCTGGCGAGCTTCAGTCGGGACCCACGACCAACCAGAAGCTGCCATTTTGGATGCCAGAGCAGTGCGGATATACAACCACGCGCTGCTCTGGAGCAGCCTGGACCGGACCAGGGAGCCAGAAGATCCGGTAAGTAGCAGCATAGGGCGATTCCCTCATCCCTTGTGGAAATTACCTGAAGCTCTAGTCCTCTCCACACGATGACAAGATCCCAGCAGGGCAATGTGAGATGAGTGGGATCGTAACAGTGCTTCATCATGATGTCATCACAGTTCCACACTTCTCACATTGCCAGCTAATGTGATTGCGGGCAATATCATTGACAGAAAAAATCTGTCAGTGACCCTCGATCACGTGAGCCTTCTGCTGTAGCCAGCCATGAAGAACAGTTGGAAGTGTGATCTATGTACTTCCTCCCCTAGTGTAGTATGAGAAGAAGACCAGCTGCAGTCTGGAAGGATGGAGCGTGTCCCTTGTGCTTCATTCCGCAGGCAGCTAGTCACTTGTGGAAAGGAGCATTGGGAACATGCTCCCATCCCAGCAGAGGCACTGCCAGGATTGTGACAGAATGATGCCCAGGAGTGTTGTTGTGTGGAAAAAGCCTCTGCATCAAAGCAGCTTTTCACAGATGCTATGTTCAAACTTATCTCCACAATCATAAAAAAAGAGAAAATCTATCCGGAAGCTACAATTCCCAGAAAAACATATATGTAAATGGTCTCATATCTAATGTCAGATAACAGATTACAGGGGAAGACAAATCTTAAGAGAATCTGAACAAACCTCTTATGAAATATCCAGAGATCATACCTAGCGCTAGGCGGAAATACTCCTATCGTATAACCATATAATGGTGTAATCAATCCATCATATACTCAATGAAAAATATTCATTTAAAAATGTATTCAATCTGCTTTGTGCACTATTGTCCTTCAAAATATCTAAATACCTTTGAAAATGGTGAATATTCCCCTTACAAGAAAAATAAGAGAAGAACGGATTTGTTCCCAGCTATAATGGAATATAATGGCCAGAACACTCTGTACAATTTTATCTGAATTACAGATGAATTCAGGAGCAGGTAACACCGTATAGAGTCAAATTGTCTGGACATGGAAAAGTAAGATTCTCTGGACATTTTCTCAAAGCTTCATATTTGGGACAGAATGCCAGTGTGCATGAACTAGAACTCAAACTAATATGGAGGACAGGGACTCAAAATTGTTTGCAATAACTTACTGCTTATATTCTTCTCACCAGGTTGAAGGGTGCTGTTGGATTTGGGAGCTTAATTTTCCACTATAGTATGACTAGAGAATGTATGAATCTTTGGATATTGTTGGACCTCAATTGCCACCAGTTGTAGCCAGGAGGGAGTACTGTATGCAAATTGCCACTCAACAACAATTGGAGGGTCACATGCTGTCCACATTTTTCATGAGGTATTGCCAAATTCCTGACTTTAGCAAAATGTGGGTGTAAGTATTAGTGTGAATGCTGACAGAACAGACTGAAACAGTGTGTTGGTTCTGTCAACAAGAACAAGCAATATGTACATGTTGGGGATGAGAAAAGGAGAGTGGCTCAGTCCCACTGGCATACAGATGGGGGGGCTGATGATGCCAGCGCACCCCAGGTGGCAATTTTTTGAGGGCACCCTGCAGTGACGTGGTCATGCCCTTGCGCGTGTCCTGCCGTGAGACGTGGCCATGCCCTTGTGCAACATGGCCACACCTCCATGTGATGTGGCCACACCTCTTCCCCTCCACCAGCCCCCCCCACTCTAAGCTACTTGACTGCTCAGTCCAGATTCCATTCCATGTTTTTTCATACTTTTAGGATGGAAGGCAGGTCTGTCATGGTTATGGATGAGAAATCTAGCACTGAGTCATGTTGAAATTACTGGTTCATGCACCAAAGTCATGCAATAACATTTTACCATTTCAGGAAAAGAAGTGACCAACAATGTACTACAACTTAAACTTTGCTACAGAGCAAAACCAATCAACCACACCAGCACTCGTTTTCAAAATCATAACTTTATTCATGAACTATGTGTCTTTTGGACATATACATTCTGAAAATGAAAACACATTGAACATTATCCTGCAACCCACAGAAATACTGAATGGTTTCTACAATGCTTGCTATGTTCAGTTTGCTACTAAACTAACACAAATTCTCTATGACTTCTTCTCTGCATGTGAAACATTAGCATTCAAGGTGGGGAAATGTCTGACCAATAAATCATAGAATATGTGTTCAACATCTCTTAGTATTCAGGCAATGCAACATCATGTTCAACAGTGTCTGACCCACTGTACAGAAACTGCAATGCAGGAAGTGATGGTCTACACAGTGTTAAAATGGAGCATTCCTTCCACCCCAGTCATTGTTCCACTGGGAGTTGCCAGGTCAGCCATATGCCATTCCTTGTATTTTCAGGGCCAATAATTGAGATCAAAGATTGGGTCATATGACTGCAGTGCTATAGAGGGAGGGCAGACAAGGGTTGGGAAAGGGTCAGAATTCCTTCTGGGCCAACTGATTGTGGAAATGGACATGACAGAAATCTGGATAAATGAGCCTAGAGGCCAGGAAAAACCTACATAACAAGGTAATATGACAACACAGAGATAGTGTGTGTGTAGGGGGGTGGCATTTTTGGCAAACATGCAGGTGGCAAAATGTGCCCAGCACTTGTCACCAGACAGTCAACATGGTGTAGTGGTTTGAACATTGGACTACAACTCTGGAGACCAGAGTCTGAATCCCTGGTTGACCGTGGAAACCCACAGGGTGACCTCAGGCAAGTCAGTCTCAGAGGAAGGGAATGGCAAACCTCTTCTGATGTGGTTATCATAAGTCAGAAATTACTTGAAGCACACAAGAACAACTTGCCACCATCTTCACTAGGGATCATATGCTATGTGATTTTTTCTAGACTGTATGATGCTCTTGGGAGTTATGGAAGAGTCATGACAAGCCCATAGGGAAGTTCCTTGCCCCCCAGGTTGTGAAGGCTTTTACACTGAGAAGAATAATGAGTTGTGACACTGGACTTGCTCCAAAAGGCACAATGAGCCCAAATACATGCAATCACCAGTTTTTTCTCCCCACTCCTGGCTCTTTGGTGCACTGATATTGAACAAACACAACAGACGTTCAAACACCTTCACCCTGAATTACTCAGCCACAGCATCATCTAGGAAGGAGTGGACATGGATATCCAGATTTAATGCTACCTGACACACAAAAGTCAGACTTACTCCTTTTCTAATATTGGTTGTCCTGAGATGTGCCTCCCCTGCTGGATACGCACAGAAGTTTTCTAAGATTTCAGCCAGTGGAATGAAGTTTTGCAACCCTAACATGGTATAGGTATTAAAGATAACCAGTCTCTTAAGAGAAAAATAAAAGATGTGGAAACCTAATTTAGCACTTGGTACACACTGATTCAGTACAGTCTCTTAAAAATTAAGGATTCAAAACCTGCCCATTTGGTTTCTTCCACATTCAGTTTGAATTCTGCATATTTAGTTTCATTTTTTTTAGAAAAAGAAATCAATTTCTCTCCATCCTGACTATGAAGAAATTAGTCTATTTGAATAAATGCTCATCAAAAATAAATTGACACAAAATTCTCCACTTAGGACTGCACTGTACCCTCCCATGATGATGATGATGATTTCGGAAACTGTCCTTTTAACTTGTAACATGACAAACACTGACAGCTTCTTTTACAAGCAGGAACAATTTAAGAATAGAAAACAGAGTGAATAGGGGTGGGGAATGCACACACACATACAAAAAGCTTTATCTGGAAGAGTCTCCAAGTGTGCACATTCAGGACTTTGTCTGACTATGGTTATTTTTCTTTTCACAACCAGGTTGTTATTGTGTGCCTTCAAGTATTTTCAGATTTATGGCAATTCTAAGGCAAGCCTATCCTGGGGTTTGCTGGGGCTGAGAGTGTGTGACTCGCAATACATTTCCTTGGCCAAGGGGGAAATCAAACCCTGATCTCCAAGGCTTCCTGGTCTCCAGGGTCATAGTCTAATGCTTGGATCACTACACCACACTGGCTCTCTTGCATGATTATAATCATCCTAAGTATTAAAGCAAGGGTGTCAAGGTCAGAGACCCAGGCAGCAAGCCAGCCCAGAGAAGGGAGAGGAATCAATAGCAGAGTCCCGCCAGGAGGAGTCAAAGCAAGCAATTACTCATAGGCAGTCCATTTACCTAAGCCTGAGTGATGAGCGAAAGCCATAGTCAGAGTCCAGAATCCAAGGGGTCAGGAGCCAAGAGGTCAATCCAAGGTATCAGGGGCCAGGTGCTGGAAGTAAGGAACAGGCAAGGAGAGAGTTTGTAGAAAGTTTGCCACAAGCAAAGGAAAGCTTCCAGGCAGGCAGTTATATAGCCCAGCCACAGGTGTGGCCAGTCACCGCTTCTTGAACTTAATCAAGGAAGCCTCCCTTTGCTAAGCTCTCTTGAGTCTCCAGAGCATCCTCGGGATCACAGCTGGATCCCTGTTGCCCTAAAGAGGCAGACAGAGGAACATCTGAGCCTGCTTGGTCCATGGAAGCAGGGGGAGCTTTTGAGCTGCAGGACTCATCTCCAGCCAGAGCAACAGGGACCAGCTGCTGCTCGCCATCTCCACCCTGAGGAACAGGGACCAACAGCTGCTATTTGTCATCAGCAGCTCCAACAGGGACTTCAGTTATCACAAAGGGTGTCAAATTCAATTTCATCTTGGACCACATCAGCATTACAGTTCCTTTCAAACGGTTGGTTGTATTGTAAGACTATATAAATGCATCTACTCTTTTATCATGTTAAATAATTACCTCTGCATTCAATTATCTTTTTTTTTAAAATTGCCTTCCCTCTGCATCAACTTTTCTTTTCTTGGATATTTTGGGGCTATTTCAACATCATTTATCGTCCTTATACCTCCACAAAGTGACACAGTACATCCAAAGTGCGCCACTTTATGCTCCCCAGACCCTCTCTGTGCCTCTTTCTACTCCCCTGCCCGTCTCTGTACCTGGTGAGCCCAATTCCCACATTGCAGACCCCCAGTTGCCAGTATTCTGAAGAAAGGCCCAGCAGCAAGCACTCATGATCTACTTCTACTTCTGACTGCTCCTTTGTACAGCTCTTATGAGCAGTGCAGAGCTTTGCCATGGTAATCCGTGGCAATACTCTGACAGTGAGACTTGGACAGAGGAGCAGTCAGAAGTAGAAGTAGGTTGCAAGTGCTGGCTGCTGGGCCCCTCTTCAGAATACCAGTAGCTGGGAGCCTGCAATGTAGGGATCGGGCTTGCCAGGTGCGGGGACTGCCTCAGCTGCAGGAGAGGTTTGAGGGCCACATGAAATGGCCTGGCGGGCTAGATTTGGTCTGTGGGCCTTGTGTTTGACACATGTATATTAACATGATCTCAAACAAACAAACAAATGCTTGCATATGATCATGGTCCTGAAAGAAATACATTTTAGAAATATGGTGGGCTAAATTTAAACTACACCCCATGGATTTTCCTATATCCTTCTTCTCAGTTTCAGTTGTGTTCTCTACCCAGAAGCAATCTTGGATGAAATGGTGAGATAAAAAGATAAGTAAAAGTGATATGAAAATTTTTTGGAGGTACCCATTACTTTTTAAAAGCACTCACTGTATTCACAATCATAGTGTCCCCTCCCCTCAATTACCAATGACTTTGTAGTTAAACACCAGTAGAAACACACCAGAGAACACTATAGTTGTCTGGCTGTCTGGACTTTGAGGCTGTAGCTCAGGCTTAATATGTGATTTTCCAAATGTATGTAGCTCTGCATGAAACCAAAAGGTGCAGCTATTCTAAAGAATTATTTTTAGGCACAATGCATTTTCTCCCTGAAAAAATACATTGTAAATTTACCATTCATAAAATGTTTTACATGTTTATCAGGATTTTTTAAAAACAAGTGTACAAAAGGAAGTCTGTTATGCAGTTAATATTTTACAAAATAAATTACTTGGTCTTGTTGATTTCAACATTGAAATTATGTGTATTGTTTTCAGCACTACTCTGCTGGAATCCTCAACTAGGACTGCATTATAATGTGCTATTATTCTATGTCTAAACATTTTTTTTGTATTGGTGTTGAGATACAACATTAAAGCTCTTTGTTTTTAAAAAAGCAAGCTCCATGCTCATTTTTAAATTCTCACTTATAGGATAAATTATTTTGTTTGATGATTTGCAGCTTTTGGTATCTCTTTGTTCACTGTATTCTTAATTGCAGCTCTCACCCCCCAGCCACCAATGAAGAAGTAGCAGTAGCAGTAACAACAAAAATACCAGCCATTTGATTCCTGGTACAATTTTGCAAGGGACTTTATATAGCCCATTACGTACATTTTTATATATTTTGCATGGAGGAAGACTGAGGGGGAAGGTCACTGCCCTTCCCTTCCTTTGTCCTGGCTCTCCCACCCTCTCCACCACTAGTGTGCTGGTGGTGTGGGACTGGCTAGTATAATTCTTCATTAAGCTTCTCTTCAAATGTGACAATGAGTAATTTCAACAATTTTCTTCCCACTGAGAGAAGTCTTTGAAAACCAAGCAGATTCCAAAGACTATTTGCATTTTGGGATTTTTTCTGCAGAAAATTTACACTTGGTTGTTTTGCACAGAGAACAGCATTTTCTGTGTGGAAAATAAAATTGCAATGCAGAAATATTAATTCCTGCAAAGAAAATGCTGTTTTCCTTGCAGGAAATGCTTTTTCTATGCAAAGAAACCTGTGGGAATTTTGCACAGAATAAATCACCCATGACAGCATTTTCTGTGCAGGAATAAATATTTCTGCATTGAAATATTATTTTCCACATAGGAAATACTGTCTCCTGTGCAGAAAATGCTGTTTTCTGTGCAAAACGCCCACAAACAAATGTTTTGCAGAAAAAGTCCTGAACTGTGAATATTCTCATCATTCCAGGATTCTTCTCATCAAGGTTTCTGAACACTTGACAAAGTGTTTTTCAATATTTTTCAATTTTTTCCCCCTTCTTCACTGTCTGGCACTATGTGCCTTTATCTCCCAAATTTCATACTATGAATGTATCTCCTTCAACCAAAACAAGGAAGGGCAATCACAGGCCGATTCCAGAGATAGAGGTGGGCAACAGTTTGTGTTCTGGGGTCCAATTTCTTCCCCAATCCCTCCAATCCCACATGGGCTGCATCCCCACAAAGAACTCCCAAATACCTCAGTTTTCATCAAAGTCCTTCTTGAAACAACTGCAAGCAATGCTGTATCACTTCCAGTCACCATTTTGAGAAGGTCAGTGACAAAAATGGATGTGGAGGTAGGGAGGAATATATGGCGTGGTGTGTGTTCACACATCTCGAGGACTTTCTGCATACTTCCCAGACAAAAATAATCTAATGTTGAACCAACATTTTTAAAAGTCGGGGGTAGTTGGAAGGCTTTGAGGTGGGGTACTGCTGGGGCTGTATTTTCTCCATCCCTACCATTTGGCGCAATCCACGATATAGATTTTTGTGAGCAGCCAGAAAACCTATGCGCACAGGACTATCCCCTTTGGGGGATGCTGTCCTATGCTCTAGTCAGCAAGTGACTCAGGAGTCAGGTGGTTAGACCGCAAGAGTTGTCAAGCAGTTATTCCATTCCAGGTCATTCACAGGTTATCCAGCAAGAGGAACGGAGAAACAAGAGGGTGGTCATCAGTTGGTCCAGAAATCATTACAGCAAGTTAGTATTCCAGATAAACAAAGCCAGCAAGGAGTAAAACAGAGTTGTTAATCATAGCCAGTCCAAAGTCAAAAGAACACTAATACTGAAAAGTACTGGCAGTCACCACAATAAAACAGTTGCAAGCAACTGTTCACCTTAGGGTCACCATAAGTCTGAAACAACTTGAAGGCACACAACAACAACAACGATAACAACAACAACAGAAAATAGTACCAAATGGTTTAAATTATCTATGTGCATATTGAACAGTATAACAATTTAAATCAAATTAAAACATGGACCTATATAGATTTGGACAAATTATACTCCAAAGACTTTGCTAAAAAGTCATTTTTTAAATTGAGCTCTTGAATGAAGCTAGAATCATCACACTAAGGATTCCAAGAGGCGGGCTGTCCACAACTAAGGTGCCATAGCAATAAAGAGCCTCTTTCATATTTTTATGTAGTATGTTGCTCCCAGAAGAACATTTAGGAAGATCACTCCAAGCAGAACTCACTCTTCAGTCAGATGTATAAAAGGAGAGATGCTTCTTCAAATATTGAGATTCTAGGCCATCAACAGTGCTTTGAGTTTAGACCAGAAGTGGATTAGAAGCCAGAGTGATTCCTTTTGGTGTCATATTGTTCCTATAAGATCTTCTCCTCTGTTATAGTATACAAGCTACAGCTTCTAAGGTATCTCCAAGGGCAGCCCCACATGTAACATATTGCAGTAGTCTAATCAGGGAACTACCAGCACATGAATTACTATGACCAAATTATTACTGTCCAGGAAAGACCATTGCACTCTGAGCCACAACATTCACCTGAGCCTTAAATGACAGAGATGAATCCTAGACTACTCCCAAACTACACATCTGATCCTTCAGGAAGAGTGCAACTCTATCCCAGATAGGTTATTTATCCAGTTCCATGATTGAGTTTCAGTTTGTCATTCCTTATCTGGATACTTATGGCATCTAAGCACTATTTCAGCATCTGCACATCCCCAGCTGACTCTGATGACAAGAGATAAAGTTGAACATCAACAGCATATTGATGGCATCCAGCCCCAAAACCTATGATCTCATCCAGTTGCTTCACATAGCATCAAGCTTAGGATAGAAACATGGTACCCCACAGCTTCATAGCCAGGGAGGTGAATTGGAGTTTCCCAATGCCACTATCCGGAAGCAGACCTGTAGATAGATGGGTTTTGGTTTAGCAGCCAAGGTAAGAACAAACCAGAGAAATTTTTGAAGAAGGGTTAAGTTCAAAAAGTTTGAGAAATACTGCTCCAATGCACATAAAGACAGGATGTGTTTAATTACAATATTTGCTTCTGCTCTAATTGGCAAGTTCACAGTTTGCTGTAATAAAGAGAGATTAATAGTTAGGCCAGACGCACTTACGTTTTAATGTAGGGTTTTGTCCTCTTCCTCTCATCTCCTTCCACATGTGCACTAGAAGAGGTTCTTTTCAGTTTTAATTTGTGAGTGATTGAAAGGGTAGCAGTAGGGATGTTTTAATTTTGGTCCTCTTGATTACACTTGTTATGCAGATGCAGAGATTAGAAGATGAGGTGGAATCATTTTGTGAAAATGAGATTAAAGGAAAATTAACCAGACATGCATTTGGAGCGCTGCAAAGATTTTATCAATTATTTTCCCCAACTTCCTCCTTGCTATAATTAGATCTTGTGTGGCAGGGTGACTGATTACTCTTAGAAACTCACACACAAGAGTGAAGATGCAAGAAAAAATTGTAAATGCCAGAGAGCCCTGTGATGCCAGAAAAATCATACCCATTCTGCAAGAACACTTCACTTGCAGCAGATCACAAATTCAAATCCTTAGAATGGGACTGGTGATCAGAAGAATTCTATCTGAGATCTTGACAAGTAAGTACTGTCTGAGTACTGAATCAGAGAGATGTTGGCAGTCTAATTCAGTACATAGGAGTTTCATATGTTTAAGCAACAGCCTCGTGCATGGGAGTTTGGATAGGATTGGTAAAACTGTTACCCCAAAAAGTAGGTGACTCAGGGACCCACCTTTGATGCCAGTACCTCCATTCAAAGGTGGGGAATTCTTAGCTCAATTAAGAGGCCTGTGAGAAGGAGGGTAACCTAATGAGATCTTCCACCAATGTTTATGGGGTCCTTGCAGGAAAAAAACAGCCAGAGATTCCACATAAACTAATGTGTGTTTTATTGAAAAATGTTCGATCACACATGCAAAAGATTCAAGCACTCACACACTTGCACAAGAGCTAACTGAAAGATAAAGGGAGGAAGTTGTTGATAGAGAGTTTTAGGGAATGGGAGATAATTACCCATATGGTGAGTAGTGAAGGAATCAGCACTGTGGCTTAGACGTGTGCCTAGGGACAGTACTCATTTGGAAACCAGAGCAACGGTGTGGTGTTCAGCAAGTGAGATACTGCATCTGAGTGCCCAAAATGGAGGGAAAGGGTGTGAATGGCTCTCTGGCCAAGCAAACAATGTGGACAATGGGATCCAGACAGAGTTAATGGTCTTAGTGTTAGGTGACAAAGAGTTAATGACTGTCTAATAGCTCTGTAATGATGGACAAGTAAAGGAACAATTAAGGAAAAAGTCCAGGTGCTAGGCAGAAAGGCAAAAACAGTTTTGTGGGAACTTCCCTTCACTATTGAATAGTACCAGAGAGGTTACAGCTTCAGCTTAAGCCTATTATCTCTGGAGTTACCCGGTGATTATCCTGACAGTGACCTTGGCTACACCTATAGGGGATCTTCTGACCTACTTTGCAGCAGACATATTCAGCCAGTGTTTTTTCTCTGCCCAGCCTGGCATTACAGTTATCTCAGGGTCCATCTTGTATCCATGCAAATTAATGTATTTTGCCAATTACATATTTCACCAATTAAATCATATCAAATCTGTGGGTGTGTGCGAACTGGTAACAAAACATTGGGATGACAGAGGACATGTTTCAAAATAGCTGTTTTAATTTCAACATAATAAGAACCTACCAAATACGCCAGAAAGAAAATCACAAAATGAAACTAGTTACATCATGAAGATGTTTGTTTTTAAACAACAGGGGATAGTACCATGTTCAGTAGTTATAAGATTGTAAGCTGCAATTATGATCTTGTAAACACTGGGGACTCATATTTATGGTCATTAATGAACAGATGTGATCCCAAATTTTTATCTTTTTAGACTGGCTGAGCCCCAATCAATGGTTTCTGAGGTGCTGCAGAAAATGATGTCTACAGCACCCCCTGGTTGCAGGGCACCTTGAGACAAACACTTATGGCAGTACCCCAAGGGATTTCTTCAGCTGCCTGTTCAAAATACACCCCACGACCAGGAAAGCACTGCAGATATCATTTCTTTATGCCCTTCAACTGGGGTGCAGCCAGTTGGAAAAGGTAATTTTTTGAGGGCTGGTATCATGAAATGTAGCTACAGTTAAGAAGCTCCACTGTCATAATTATAATCCTGTCATAATCCTCACAATACTGGAACTCAGCCAGAAGGAGAGGCAACCCCTATCATACCCCAAGCCTGAAACCTGAGCTTTTAGGAATTTGATATGTTCACTTGTGAATCAGATGGAAGGAGGGAGGTCATATTTAGAAAGAGCCCCTTTAATTAAGATCCCTATTTTTGTTTCTAGCCAAGGAAAAAATTGTTCTATGTGTATGTTTGAATGACATGCAGTCAACAACTGTGATTGATGCTTAATCTATAATGCTTAATGGCATCACCAGTATCAATCCACTGTGATATCATTAGGGTCCACCAAACCAAGGGGGGTGCCCATCGATCTTAGGTTTTGGCCTAGAAATCTTAGAGCTTGGGATGATGATGATAGGCACGTCAAGGACAAGAGAAGCCTGTAAGCAAACCAGTCAGGAAAGAAAGAAGACAGAGAACAGTACTGAAGACAAGCACATGGAGGCTCGGAACAATGATTTGAAAACTAAGACATTTATTGTACAATTGTACTGCATATGGTTTGAGTCGATCAACTGAAAAACTGTTATGTCCTATTCAATCCTGCCCTAGTTTTAACACCCTCAGGGAGGGTTTTTTTTTTTAAGGCTCTTTCCACACAATGTTGGCAGCGATTGGCACGTCACACTTCCACATGACATCGTCACCGTCCTGCTGCCATCCTGTCACGGAGCGTTGCACTTGCACAGTTTTCGCAAAATGGAAAAAATCCATTTTGCATCTGCGATCATGTGGTGGTCCTGTCACTTCTGGCCATGCGGAAGCGCATTGGCAATGCTTCCTTATGTAGCACAGCAATGGAAAAAAGCCCGGCTGTGCTGCAGAAGGAAGATGTGGTGCCATTGCATTCATTTCCACATGGACCAAGCATGTGCTGAGGGGAGCATTGCTGACGTGCTCCCTTCTGGACCCGGGACTGCAGAGAGACAACATGGAAGAGTGTCGTCATGCAGAAATGGCCTTTGTACCACCAGCAGGGACGTTTGGAGAGGAACACGAGAGGGTGCTCTTGATGGCTGCTCCCAGACTGTGGAAATCCCTCTCATGCAAATTGGTTAGCTCCTCTCTCTCTGCTTTCTGCTCTCATTTCACCAGTAGGCACAGGCCTGTTTAATTAGACAGTCCTTTGGTTCTAAACTGGCTGTTGCAGAAGTCATAGGCCCTTTTTGCATGGCATTTGCCATGTGAAATGGCCTCCGGAGTGTCACGTGATTGAGAGGAGCATTTCAGATGACGTCCTTGCAATTGCATGATGCTGCTGGGGCTGGCAGGTGCTGATCATGCACTATTTCATTTTTGGTTTGTAGCCAAAAATGGTACACAATCATGCATCACTCCAGGGCCCTGTGCGCACTTACCATGTATGTGGAGCCTCCGAAACTGCGGTGCTTGCACTTCCTCCCCCAGTGCAGCCTGAGAAAATGCCCAGCTGTACTGCGGAAGGAAGAGGTGGAGTCTTTATGTTGCCTGCCGGGTGGCAGGCAACAACTGCAGAGCCAAAGCACCAGGGACACAAGAGCCTCTTGCAAGAGGCTGCTCGCATGATCTCTGCGCCCCAGTGCTGAGAAAAGGTAAGTTGCAGAAAGGGTCATAGCATCTAACAGTTCATATATGAAAACCAAGATGTGTGGTCAAGCAACATCAGTGTGTGGTCAAGACAACAAAGATTATTAACGAACAAGAACAGAGAAGATAGGAGAGGCTGCAACAGTATGCTTTGGTCTTAACCTACTGGCATAGGCAAATTCCTCCCCCTTCTGTCCTCTCCCCCTGCTCAGTTTAATTGCAGCTGAAAAAGTGGGGTGACAGGGATGAAAACGTGGGAGTCAGGAGTTTCCCTGCCAGATGAAGACAGCTAGAGGGTATGAGAAGGATATTTGGATGATGAGGTAAGCGCTGGATTTTTATCCTTATTGTGATGTTTAAATTAGTGTTAGTAACAAGAAGGCTTATTTAATTTTTAAAGTGTTTGTATTGTAGATTGTTTTAACTGTATTTTATTTTAACCTATGTTGTAAACCATGTTGGATCACTTTTGGGAGAAAGGCAGGATAAAAAAAATGAAATAAAGAAACAGTAGTAGCCCCAATTAAGGTAAATGGGACTTAATCCCAGGCAAGTGCATATAGGATTAGAATCCAAATGGCGAAGAAGGAAGATGGTTGAGATTCTGTTTTAAGTGAAGGGTACAAACCTGAGTTTAGGAAGCTGGAATTCAGATTACATACATGACCACAGCAGACTCATGTGACATCTTATTGGAACACAGAAAAAGTTTGTCTTCCTTCCTTTTTTGGGGGTGGGGGGTGGGGGGGTGGGTAGGGTGGAGTACCAATTTTGAGTGGACTACCAGTTCTCATAATGGCCCAAGCAACATGGTCAGCAGCCATATGGGATGTGTGATTCTGATAGTAGCAGTACAAAAAAGCATTTTTCCCCAATAGGCAAACTGTTTCTGGAATGAAATTCTATCTACTATATAAAAGTCAATGTTTGTTCATGAGTTTGTGAGTTTGCCTGTTTGTCTGAAGCCCTTTTTGCACCTTACCTTGATAGCGCGACGAACTAGAGCCCTCACGATATTGCCAATATCGCAAGAGGCCCAGTAGAGAGCCCCTTGCAGTCTGCACATGGTAGGGCATTCGCGAAAGAGCACCAGTCCCCGCTCAGTGCATTGTCCGCATGTCGGCGTCCTGGGACACACCCAGGTCCCGCCCTGTCCCCACCCCACCGCCCCTGATTGGTTGGTGGTTTTTCTTTTTTATTGTTTCGTCGACTATCGTGCTAACGTTAGCACGATAGATCCTGCCAACAGGCTGTTTCATACCACATTGGTAACGTGCTAACATGCTAACGATAGCACCGGGTTGGAAAAAAAAACATAGTCGGCTGGACCCCAGGGGCTGCTGTCATCTCGAGTGTGAGTGGTGACACAGCCTCGGGGTGGCCTCTCACGGCAATGTGTCATGCAGTGTTCCCTGCTGCGATGGGGGCAGCGGCCAGCCTGCTGCTAGGCGGAGCATCCCCTGGGAGTTGCTGCATGAGGGACAGGCAGCAGAGACTGCCCACACCCCACCCACTCCCGGGTCCTTCCCGGAAGCACATCAGATGACAGCTCCGCAGGCCCTCTGGTCGTGCGACCGATGCGTAAAAGGGAGGTTATTTTTGCCTTTCAGGCAAAAATAAGAAAACGCACTATCAGCACTATCTGTGGCCGTGATAGCACCTGGTTCACCAGAACATCATGCGGTATGGCGGCTCGTGAAGAGGGGAGGGAGCGTGCCTAATAAGCTTTAAAAACGCCATGCAAAAAGGGCCTGAGTCAGGCAGGCGATAAGACCTTGTATGATTGTCTGGCTGTGAAGATTCTGTGGAATCCTGGGGTTGGCAGTTTAGGGAGGGGCCTTTAGAATTCTCAGTCAAGGGCTCTTGGGCCTCAGGCCGGTTGCTATGCAGATGAGGCCCACTATCAAGAAGGATGACAGAAAACTTTTGGGAGGCATATGTGAGAAAAATTAAAGAGATATACACAATATAGGCGCTTTCCACACGGTATTTGCCATGCGAAAGGGTGCCTGGAGTGTCACGGAATTGTGAGGAGCAATCTGCATAATGCACTCACAATTGCACAATGCTCCAGGGGCCAGCAGGCACCGATTGCGCACCTTTTCATTTTCAGCTGGAAGCTGAAAATGGTGCGTGATCGCACATTGCTCCCAGGCCCTGTACACACTTGCCTGGCGTGCGGAGTCTCCGGAGCCATGCCAGTTGCACTTCCTGCCCCAGCGCAGCCTGGCAAACTCCCAGGCTGCACTGCGGAAGGAAGGGGTGGGGCTCTCGCACAAGCAAGCAGCTTGTAAAGAGCTGAAGCAGCAGGGACGTGAGAGTCCTCGTCAGAGGCTGCTTGCACAATCCCCACACCCCAGCACCGGAAAAAGGTAAGGTGCGGAAAGGGTGATAGTTACGAAGTCTTCTCGCCTCACACAGTAGAGTGTATCAGTCCCATATGTGAGGAATCTTAAAGCTGAAATTCAAAACAAAAAATAACTCCAGAAAAAACGTAAAGCCGTTGCACAAAGTCAACAGAAAGCAGAAAAAATCAAAAGCCAGTACATTAACATTGCTAGGCAACACAGATTGGATTGGGGACTATGAGGATAAATTACATGTTGCCAGTTGCTACAAAGATGAGGCCTAGCATCAAGGAAGAGGACAGTGTATTCCTGCAGGAACCCAATCTCTGTATGTTAACAACTCTGAATACAGATTGGATTGGGAAATATGGGGAAAAGTTTCAGGTACTAGAAAAGGCCCATAGCTATGGCAATGAGGCCTAGCAGCAAGGAGGAGGACAGTATATTCCCTCAGGAATCCAAACTGTGTATGTAAATAACTCTGAATATAGATTGCACTGGAAAATATGGGGAAAAGTTACAGGTACTGGAGAAAACAGTTTGGTGAGTTCTCAAGAGGAAAATAAAATCTTGAGCAACGCTGGGTAAATATGCTAGTCTAGAATAAGTATCAATTATAGTCATGATTAGAACAACTGCAATGGGTCCACAGACCAACTTTCTGTCCTACAACCATTTCCATCTAAAACCTAACTATAGCAACTAGGGCAGTTGTATAGGGATGGGGTAGGATGGTTCACCCTGGGTGGCAATGTTTTTGGGGCATCCTGGCCCATAGCTATGCCCCTGCGGGACCTGGCCATGCCCTCATGTGGCCTGGCCATGCCCCCAAGCACAGTAGCCACGACCCTCATGCCATAGCCTTCTCTCTTCCACACACTCCAAACTCTGCCACTGAACTAGGGACAACTGAGGCAGAGGGAAGAATATGTTTTGCTACCTAAACCACACACAGCTTCATTAAAGAGACAAAATCAACAAATTAGCAAGAAAGACAAACAGAAGATTAAATGAGGCTATTGCTCAAGACAAAAGAAAATTAAAAAGAAAAAGACTGAGAGATCAGCTCAGATGACAACAGCCACCCATCCTCAATGCAGCTTTTTCGTGATCTGCCAATGACAATCCTAACTTCAGCAAACAAACAAAGAGATGATAGAGGAAAAAATCAACTATGGCCACACATGATCCCTTCTATGTCCTCGCATAATCTTTCCCATAGATATTGTGACTGGAGAAAGCTAGTAAAATTCTTGGTCCAGATTGCATAACGGAACTATGAATTGAGAAAGCATAGCTCCTTCCATCCCATCCTGCATCACGGCACATTGACATTTTCCTTATATGATCACTTAAGAATACCTTGTTTGGTTTTCCTGCTTATTTTCAATGTCCCAATCTCCAAATTGATGAGAAGTGTTTTGGACTGTGCTGTTTTTCTCCAAATTTGGCCAATCTGATTTGATCTGGAGTCCAAATCAGACCAATTTGCTTTATTATTTGGGACTTGCCTGTATTGGCCGAACAGCCCTAGAGTACACTTTCATAACTTGGTATCTGAATGAAAGTAACTAAGCTTGTTGTTTTGATTGATTGGGCATCACAGTTGGGCCTTTTCACCTCAGCTTTACAGTGTCTCACCAGTTCCAAACTCTGCAATATTTCTTCTTAGATGAATTACTTCTCTTTTAAATGGAATGCTGTAAAGACAGAACCTTCCATCTTCCCTCTTCTTTCTCCCCCTTCCTCTCCTGTTACAGCCAGTAATACCATTATTTTTCCCAGTCTCTCAAGCACACTACCCTGTAATCACATATAACTCTGCCCTAATCCAGTGTCTCCAGAATACATCTTTTCTTTCTGTAGCTAATGCTTACAACATTATGCCTTTTTCTAATCATGACTATAATTGACACTTATTCTAGACTAGCGTATTTACCCAGCGTTGCTCAAGATTTTATTTTCCTCTTAAGAACTCACCAAACTGTTTTCTCCAGTACCTGTAACTTTTCCCCATATTTTCCAGTGCAATCTATATTCAGAGTTATTTACATACATAGTTTGGATACTGTCCTCCTCCTTGCTGCTAGGCCTCATTGCCATAGCTATGGGCCTTTTCTAATACCTGAAACTTTTCCCGCTGAGGAAGGAAGAGGCATATCCATTGCACTCCCTTCCATAGGGAGCTGGTCCAATGTGGAGGGAGCATTCTCACCACCACTTCCTCCCTGGCAGAGGCCCTGGCAGGATCATGACCGGAAGACTACAAGAACAAGTAGGGTGCAGAAAGCACCTCAGATTCCACGTGACAATGGCGTACTTACTATATTGCATAACATTCTTGTTCATATGCCAGAGACCTGAGATTACCTGTGGTGACAAACCTGAATTTTCTATCATGTAACGTGCTAAATCCATGGCTAGCTGTGAATGAAACTGGGTAGGAAAAATGGCTGGTACTGCCATCTCCATTTTTTGTGTGGATTTGAGTTTCTCTTTTTATATCACCAGCTATACCACTCTTTCAGCCATCATTAAAGATACTGTAGGGAAGGGGCAAAGGTGAAAAAAGCTCCCAGGGGAGTATATATGGCTTTCTGACACTCATTTAGCCATTTCCATTTTGTTATATTTTATAGTCCTGTCATAGTCCATCCTAAAATTGGCCATTAAAGGCTTTATGAACAACCCACATAAACGCCATCAAGCATGCTGTTCTCAGAAGCCCTGTTTTTTACTTGAAGAAATAAAAATGAGGCATGAAGGTTAAACAGGATCCTTACCAGTTAATCCCATACTATTGCTTTAGGGCTACTAGTTTTAACGTAGGACAGCAATTGGGAGTAAAATGTCTTTGGCTGCCTTCAATTTCTGCAGCCGATGGCTGACGTTTATCCTCTCTCATCTTTTGCAACCCATTCCCATCATTTCATTCTTTGGTTTTAGCAAGTTTCACAATTTCAGACCTTAAGTCATCTTTGCCTGCCCTGATTGAGCATTCATATTGTTGTTGTTAACTGCTAGATTGACTTGAATACTGAGTATTAATACTGAATATCAATAATTAATATTATTGATACAGAATCTGCTGTTTTTCTTCAGTACCCTTGTATCTCATTTTGTAAGAAAATGTAATACTCAGAGAATGGAACGCCAATAACAAGAGGAAATTCTCTTCCCAAGTATGTATTATCTTCCCTGGAGAAGCAGTGGTGATAAAGATTATCCAGCAATAAAGTGCAACTTGAAGGCCTCTGTAACACATGACTTCCTCTACAGAGCTTTCAGTTTAGTTTTCATTTCTGTCTGTGAGAATCATTCATTTAACATACATCTTCAGTACATTGCCACAAGAGGAAAATATCTTGGGAAGTTGGGGTCTTCCACCCCTGTCATGAAATACACTTTCCTTAGCCTGATTTGAGAAAGGCTGCTGTGCCTAAAAACATGGAAAACCTTTGTATTCACTTGGTTGGTTAGCATGACAACAACAAAACTGACAGTCACTTTATACAGTTATGTCATTTCATGCTTTCTTTTCTTTAGTACAACTGTGTGTAATGTAACCAATGCAAGGGAAAGACTGAGGGCCTGACACTGCTGTTAATGCAGGTTAGGCCTCCTTGGAGATAGCATAAAGATATCATTTTGATATCAATAATTTGGCTCTCTTCCACCACCCCTCTCCACGTGTTTGTGAGGCCCCTGAACAAGCACAGAACTAGGCTCGGCCATCAAACGCTGCAATATCCCAAGACAATACAGGCAGGCCAGAAATAGCCAGATCACCGCTTTAGGAGACATCTCTGTAAACACTCTCATTATGCATGCACGCTGTTTACCTCTTTGTCAGTTTGGACTTAACTCAATCATGCTAAATTTTGACCTTTCCAAAGCTTTGTCTCGCGCCTGAAACTCATTGTTTTCCCCAAGTATGGAATAGCCTGCAGTTGCATTTCTCCCTATAAAAACCCCAGATTACAAGGCTTTCCTCAGATCGCTCCCGAGTTCCAGACCGCCTTGCTGCCGCTTTGCTTGGCGAGCTTCCCCTCAGCTCCACGTGCTGAGTCACATCAAACCCCAGCATCGCTCTCCATTCTTCCAGGCTTCAGGACAGGTTTCATATCACCCAATTCAACAATCCCTCTCAAAATCCCCCTATACCACTCCAACCTTTATTTTCGTTAGTTACTTGTGTGATTGTGTGTGTTGCATATACTGTGTGTCTGTATTTAATAAAAATCTCAATTATTCTTAAACTTTGGTGTGCTCCTTGGCTTGGCCTGACCCCGTAGACATTGGGTAAAAGATTCTGCTGCATTGCCCTGCCTCTCGCATTGCTAACTTGTGCTCTTAGCTAATTTCCCCAAACATAGTTAATTGAGAGCACATATAGGTGTCCCTCCCGGGACCCTCAGTAAACAGGGTAACACTGCCCTACACTGTTGTGGTGCTATTGATAGTGCATGATATAAAAGAAATTGTTTTAAGAAATTGTTTTAAATTTTAAGGGGTCGAAAAATCTTTTGCAGATATGGGGGCTAGGAAGGAGTGTGCCTTTTGACAGGATCTGAGAGCAAGATAAAAAGAAACCAAAATTATTATTTTTTTAAAGTTGCTAGCTCATGCTGGGAGGGTCCAGATAAGAACAAACAAGTTCATCACAGTCATATATATAAAGAGAGAAACAGAGAGAGAGAGAGGTATATCTTCTATGTGAATTGAGCACATCCTTTTGTTAGATAAAGATTTTAACTCTCTGAGGCAGAGAGAGACGCAAGCAATGCAGTTCTGAAGACTAGAAGTATTTTGCATGTCCTTGCATCTATCTATAGGTTACAATCAATGGAATCCAAATGTATATTTTTGAAAGGACAAGAAGCATATAAATTTCAAATGGAAAATGTGTTCCTCACCAACCCTTCATGAGAGCAAAGGAGCTCTGGTTGATCTGGTTGTACAATCGTAATCTTTAATTGTCTTAATTAAATTTTCTTCTCACTTCACTCAACCTTGCTGAGTTGTTTTATTAGTTCTATAGGTCAGGGAGTGGCAATTTTGTGGCAACACTATTATTCCACTTTCAATATCCTGTGGAATTCTGGGGTTTGTAGTTTACTGAGGCTAAAGAGCTCTCTGGCTGAGAATTCTCAATGCCCCTCCTTGAACTGCAAATCCCAGGATTCCATAGGATGTTGAAAGTGAAATAAAAAGAACTATTAGAGCGGAAAGGCCCCGAATCTCTGGTTATATTTTTTTAAAAAGTTTTATTAGCTTAACATGTTTTGGTCAAGAAATATTTGCATAGCCTTCTTCAAGTTTGTTAGAAGAAAAGGAAGGGGGGAATACATCTTTAATAATATATAAGGCATTGACTAAAGAATCAGAGAGAGAAAGAGAGAGAGAGAGAGACTACACAAAATCAACCTCCCGGGATTTTAAAAATCCCATTATATTTTGCTTTTTTCCTCCTTTCCAGTGTGCAAACTTGCAAAAGTATAATGCTTTGCCTCTTGCTCTGAGAACTATCAGTTGCCAGGCATAAGCTTTGAATGCGCTTTTTTAAAAATCTCTGAAGATCACTTTTGGTATTGCTTTATAAGTATTGTTTTACATGTTTTTAGTTTTTACCTGCTTTAAAATCTTGGCCTGTTCCCTGTTGGGAATTTGTCATGTTAGGAATTTATCATGTTGTAAACCAGTTTACAATTGCATAGCTTAGAACCGCAGTATGTTATGATGAGGTATTCCCTGGAGAGGTTTATTGTGCCATCAGGACTATTGAACAAATAGAGTTGGTGGCATGGGTGTTGCACCACAATCACGATGCATAACAGCACAGCACTTTGTGGGACAGGATCCCTATGTCCAATGACAGTGCAAAAGGAGAGGGGACAACAATCCCCAATAAAGCCATAGGACACTGATAATTCAGAATGGAAGGGAATGGAATGTCATGGGAGCCCTGCACCCAGCTGCAAAAATGTCCCCAGCTTTTGTGATGTCCCCTTCTGTGGTCAAAGCCCCCAGTGTGCAACAGGATAACTTGTGTGGTGCTCCATTATGTGGCGGGAGCGTGCATTGTGCAATAGGACATCCTCCATGGTGCATTGTCACAGTTCTTTTACAGGGAGGCATATCATGTCAGTAACATAATTCCATCATTGTAAAGTTATGCATTGCAGACTGTGATGCAGGATCTGGGGCATTATTTCTTAATTGATGTATTTTATCTGCAGTTTCATGCAAAATACGCACATGCAAACACACACACATTTTTCTACTTCTTTCACTATGCCTTAACTGAACTAATGACTTGAGTGTTTGGACCCTCATCTCCCTTGGACAGTGTTTCAATTCTCCACTGACAACACTTTTGCCATCATTGATTTAAGTGTATAAAATTGAATGTAAAAGGATTTCAATTAAGCTACATATATAGTTATTAATTTGGGGCCTGCACCTCTTTACCTCCTTGGTTCTGATGCCTTTATTGAGGACAAAAAAAAACTAGCACCTTTGCTATCAAACTTTACAGTCATCTTTGACTTCTTCAAAGATATCCCTGACACAGTTCTGACTGTTCATAACATCCACTGGGTAGTAGCCATGACACTTGATAGTTCTGAGTAAAAACTTTCTTTCTGAAGGGGGAATCCACACAGGTGTTATATTCTGCCCTAAGGAACTGTTAATCACAGGACTGTGAGGTTTCCTTCGACATAATTCAAACAAGTTATGTAGCCTTCCCATGGTGCCCCCATATATTTCCCATCCCTACCAGGGTTATTCTGTTCTGGAATAAAACTGACAAGAAGATTGGTTGCTGGGACACCCCATTACTTTCCTCAGATGTCGATTTCCTACCTGCTACTTTTCACTGCTGGAGCAGTGTTTGGTGATGCCTATGTACCATTTGCTGGATTCTATGGGGTCAACTGTAGTTGACTATTGCAAACAGAACCACAATTTAAAACTCAATATATATTTAACAACAAACAACAAATTAGATATTAACTTTAGCATGGAACAACTGTTCCAAAAATTCCATGCGTCCAATGAGATGCTAGTGCAGAACTTGGCCACAGAACTCTTCTGCCTTTGCTGCTCAATAGTACTACAATGTTTGTATGAAAAAGATCCTTCCCCCCAAAAATGGAAAATATATTAAAATGCAATATAGAGATTTCACCACAAAGAACTTACCTCTTTTTTTCCATCCTAAACACATAACTGAAAATACCACAACCTTGTTGTGTGTTAAATATGGTTTGGGAGGGCCTAGAGTTCTTCACAGTTTTTTCACTTTCACAGAGGTCCTGTGCCCCTAACCCTAGTGAATATGGAGGGATTACTGCATTATGGATAGAAGTGCACCAGAGGGTGAAAAACGACACCTATTTTGAATTCCCTTAAGTCCAAAAGATTGAATAACAGACATTTAAAATGGCTTAAATTATTTTTTTTAAAAAAATAAAAATAAATGGCTAATCATTTGACTTTTTGAGCTGCAAATGTCAGTAAAATATTCAGCAAACACACCTGGAAAATGAGTTTCTGGAATCAGAGAATTAATGGCATGCACACACATACGCTGTTCTCTGAAATAAGAACCGTCATATTTGAAAAACACAGATTGCTGTATGCTGCTAATGGATACCCTGAAAGCATTAGCAAGCCTGTTTACTTGAGAGCTGAACTGAATATGTGAGAAGCCTGAATATTTAGTTAAAATGTTAGTAGATCAGCAATCACTAAACAAGGCAATACATGGCGAGAATTCTTTGGAAATTAATTTTTCCTTTGAGGTTTTGGATTCTCCTGAACTTTGCACACAGGGAATAAACATACTACTGCATCACCTCAAAAGTGTTTCTAAGAAAGCCTTTTTGTTTTTGTTTTTGTTTTGTTTTTTTTTGTGCCTAGAAAACAGCATGTGCCAACGACCTCTTAAATCTACTATAGACTTGTAGAGGATGACAGTAACATAAGAATGCAGAGATGGGTATATAGATCCCTGCCCTCCATCTAACTAGAGCTGTTCTCAGATATCTGGCATACAGAAGAAAGAAATCTGTTGCATTGTGACAGATCTTTATCTTGGAACTCCTATTTTTAAGAAAGTTGACAAATGATCATACCAAACTTATGAAAGAGTTGCATCATTCAGAGTCAGCTCTCCTACTTGATTCAGTTTACCACTGCAGTGCATGGAAACTACTCATACTTTGAAAGTTGAAAAAGATTTGCGGGAAAATGACCCAGGAAAGCTGAAGATAATACCAACATTCTGACTTTTTGTAAGGTAAAGAATGGCTAAGCGATGCAAATAGCAGAGGTCAAGCTTCTTTACATTAATCTTCTGCACCGAAATTTTTGGTTGCCAGTTGGATATTTTTGGAATGGTAGTTTCAGTTGCATGGTGAATAGACACCATTAGTTGGACAGAACCTATGCATCTATTCCAACAAAGAGAGAAATCTCAGAATTACCACTCTCTACCACTAACAGCTATCTAGCTCCAAAGCAATAATAAAAGTGATACTAACCACAGAGTAGGATGGTATACTAAATTGACATTATGAAAATGACACATCTGATAAGGGTATTACTCTTAAGCAGCTATTTTGGTGCTTAGATGAATATGGAAACCTCTCAACACAACATAGTAAAACAGAAAACAGTTCTGTTGTTGTTGCTGTTAATTGAATGAAATTGGATGTCAGCTTCATTATGTGGTACGACAGCATGTTTTTCCTCCTCTTCATTGCCTCTGTAATATATTATTCACATGGTTATTTAAAAACAAAACTGTATTCACAGTTCACAAATATATATATACGTCCAGATTTCCATGTTTTTCATGTAGTTGGGTGTCCTTTTAATATTGTAGCAGCCTCAGTTATTTTTACTGGCTTCTGTTGCAGCACAGACTTAAAGTTATTGTGCTGGCTACCACAGGCAAAAATAGATCCAGGCAGTATTTCCTTGGTTCAGAGGCTTTTATATCGTACTAAATTTGACTCTGCATTTTACATAAGGCCACATAATTACACTGTTATCTGGGAGGCTCACAATTAAAATAATAAAACACAATTTAAAAAGACAATATAATATAATAAAATAACAGTTTGCAAGCAGCATATTTTTTTTCCAGAAAAGAGAAGTATAAAAGTAGATAACAAGAAATACAGAGCACATAAACATAATGGTCACTCAAACATTATTTCTTAAAATTCTGCAAAGTTGAAATGTCAGGTAGTTAACAGAGGAAGTGGACTCTATGATTAAGCATTTCTATATGATGGTGTACACTACTGAAAGGAACCCAGTATACATTCTACATTTTACTCTGTTATTAGCTGAGATATTGTTCTTATCCTTCATTCTTTCATGCCTCTTCAACAATAGTACAGCAGACATATACGCAGCCTCTGGAACTGCAAATCTGAGTGATTGTGGAGTGTCACGTCTTATACTCAAAATGGTGGTGACATGAATGTGGATACTTCTATACATCTGCATACACCTCGTGCCCATTTAATAATATAGGACATGATCATTCTTGTTTTCTGCTATTTGCAGGGGTTGTTGAACCAAACTGCCACAGATACAGAGGGTCCACTGTATTCCATTTTCTACTATGACAGAACTTCACCCATGACAGCTTCCCTTTCCTAAATGGCTTTCATACCAGTGTAGAAAGCTGTGTACAGCCCTTTATCTTAAGACTCTAAACATTGTCAGAGTTGTTTCAACTTTCTGTATAGTGGCCAGAAAAACATGTCTGGGCTTATCTGTCCTGTCGTATTACATTGTACAGTCCTTTTGATACACAAAGTAGTGAAGAGAAAGGATTAGCCTCTCCTCACCTACTTCTCATCTTCTCAAGGTAAAGGTTGGCACTCTTTGTCCTTGTAGTTGGTCATTGCCCCCCTATATGATTAGCCAATTTCAATTCCTATTATCAGTCAAAAGGTCAATTCATGTTACATAGTTACAGCACTATGATTCTACTACCATGGTTGCATACTGTGGAATTTGCAGTTTATGGAGAGGTAATTAAATTCTCTATGAGGGACCTTTAGTGCATCACCAAACACCAAACCTGGAATCAATCAGGGTAGATAACATAGAATCACAGTGCTATAACCATGTGGTGTGAAAGGGCCCAAAACCACCTCCTCCAACCCCAATGTGGAGACAGTGAAAGAAACTAGTTACTTGTCATTCATTCCTTTCCCCAATAGCAAAAGTAAAACTCCCTTTTGTTGTTGTTATTCATCTTCAAATTGAGTCTGACTTATGGACACCCTGTCCATGGTTTCCTTAGCAAGATGTCTTCAGAGCAGATTTGCCTTCCTATGAGACTGTGAGAGTGTGATTGGCACAAGGACACCCAGTGGGTTTCCATGGCTGAGTAGAGATTCAAAGCCTGATCTGTCACAATCTTAGTCTAAAGCTCGAACCATGAGCATTTCCGCACTAGACTGTTACAGCGCTATGATTCCATTTGCAACATCCAATGGAATCCTGGGGTTTGCAGTTTCGGGAGGGTCCAGCTGGCCCCTCCCTAAACTGCAAACCCCAGGATTCCATTGGATGTTGCAGGTAGAATCATGGTGTTATAACAGTCTAGTGCAAAAATAGAGCCTCACATAAGGCTGGCTCACTGTTGTTTTAACTACTATTTTTGAAAAGTTACTTTGTTAGACTATTGGACTATACAATACATTCCTCATATCCATGGGGGAATACATACCTGGACTTACTGTGGATGGTGAAAAACATGGATAATACCAAACACTATTTTTTTAATAAGATGAACAATGTAGGTATTGAGAGGAGTATGCAGCTTGCAGAGAAGGCTCTGAAACTTGGCAGAACTTGACAGAATTTTAGATTCTAAGAGAAAGAAGGCTTTGCACCCATTATTTGCAGTTCAAAGCCAGTGCACAACTGATAAAAACATAAAAATTAACAACAGTGTATGGTTCAAAAAGAGATGTTTTCATATCCAGAAGGTCAATAATAGCCTAATGCTAACATCTCAGTCAGAGGCATACCTAGAGTGGGGCATGTAGGAGACGTGTCCTGGGCGCAAATGCCAAGGGGGTACATCAATTGCTGATAGAATGTGATGAAATACCATGTGGATGTACATGGTCTTGACAAAATGAATGACGGTCAAGGGGCTGAATCAATGAGGTTCTATTGGCAAGAAGAGGAGGTTAAGAAAACAACATCAACACGCCCATTTTCATATCAAACAGATTCAGGATGGACAGATGCATTGTGTATTATTAATAGGACTTTAAATTCCAAATCTTCCTGCTGCACTTTTCTGAATTTCTGGAATGATGATGATGATGATGATGATGATGATGATGATGATCGACGACGACAGTCATTATTATTAGCATCATTACTTATACTCCGCTTTTTTCCCAGCTTGGGACTCAAAGTGGCTTACAACAGTTAAGAATATATTAAAAATCACAGAATACAGATCTTAAAACACAATTAAACAATAAAAAAAGAACTAAAACAAAGTTAAAATACATAATTAAAAACTCACACATCCATATCAGTAGCACAATTAACAATATCCAGTACATTCTGTTAGACAAGCCACATATAATTACACATCAAATGCATTGAAGCATTGGTGAAAGCATTCTGTAAACAGGATGGCTGTCACTCAAGCTTTCTCACTGGGCTGCCAAAACATAAGCAGATAAAGTTTGTTTTTGTTTTTAAGAATGTGTGGGTTCTTTGGTTCTTTGACTACTCCTGGCTTTATCATATGCCCTGCAGAGCTGCCACATAGAACTACACTTAATCCGTACATCCATGTTGTGCTGCTGTGATTTATGAATGTAGGTTCTAGTGGGCATTTTTTCCGAGAAAAGCCCAGTTTCATTGCTATTGAACACTTGGGCCCTTTTTGCAGGGATCACGCTAGCAGCCTCTTGCAAGAGGCTCTTGCGTCCCCGCTGTTTCAGCTCTGCAGCCGCTGCCTGTTAGCAAGCAGGCAGCGTGAGGGCTCCTCTTCTTCCTTCCACTGGGGCAGGAAGTGCAAGCACCGCAACTCCGGAGGATCCACACACACAGTAAGTGTACACGGGGCCCTGGAATGATGTGCGATCACACACCATTTTCAGCTAGAAACTGAAAATGAAATAGTGCACGATTGGCACCTACTGGCCCCGACAGCATTGTGCAATTGCAGGGATGTCATGTGGACAGCTCCTTGCAATTGTGCAATGCTCCAGATGCCCTTTCACATGGTGAATGCCATGCGAAAAGGGCCTTGCTTTGGATGGTATTCTTTCTCCTCAATCAACTTCTTAAACTGATCTGGGAATGTAGCAGAAGCTGCATGATTGGCAGTTATGGTCTTGCCACTCACTTTTATATTTTTAAGTCCAAGCCTGTTCCTAAATATGTGCAACCATCCTGTACTTGCAGTAAAGGACTTTGGTGGCACTCATTTGAGGAAGTGACCTGCTGAAGTCTTTGTATAGCCTCAATGCTTTCTGGCATACCACACTGATGTTAATGGGAATTCATTTTCAGTTCATGTCTTGAAGCCACAAATTTAAAGTCTTCTCCAATCTTTATTAAGCACTTATCACATATTGTGGAGGTAACTTTGGCAGTGTGAGATGCAACAGCAAATCTAGCACAGATTTCTTTTCCCTTCTTCAGAATTTCATGGATGGGAGATTCATTCTTCCCATAGATCTTACCAACCTCAGTGCATGTTTTGTTTCCTTTCCCTTTTAAGTCAAAACCTTTCACTTTCTCATTTAAAGGAAGCACTATATGGGTTCTCTTTGGCTTATCAGAATTGCCATCATCACCATTGTTGCACTTTGGGGCCATTGCAAACAACACAAGCACTAAAGCAGAAGTGCTTTACTACAGTACTGTATAAAGAAAAGTGCTTCAGTGGCACAGGAATTTTCAGAACACTGTACTGTGATCAGATCACAGAACCAAGAGGCCTGCTAAGAGATTGGATAGCATTACAGCATGTGTGTACAGCAAGGAAAACGAAACAGCATGGACAATGGAAAATGAAGTGAAAGTGCAAGCAAATGGATGCCATTTGCTGGAATTTCCCATTCCTTTCCATTTTCCATGTAATATTGTGTGTATTTCCCTTCATTGCTTCAATTTTTATTTAATTTCTATTAAATTCAAAGTACATAATTTCAGACCACATTTTATTGTGGATATGTGAAATTTCATGTACTGGTCACACAGATATGGGGGACCTACTGAGCTCAAATCATTATACCATGCTAGGTCTAGATAATGTCATTGCATTATGACTTCAACCTAACAAGAGATACCTGTTTTCATAACTTTTGAAAAACAAAAATTATATACATACACACACACACACACACACACACACACATACATACATATACATACATACATACATACATACTGTTTGAAATTATAACTAGCTACTGGGAGCTTGGAACTATAACCATAATTCCTTACCTTTTATAGGCTGTTTTCTGATATAAATAGAATAAACCTGGTACAGCGCTCATTTTGAACTTTCTTCTCCTCGTATCCATCATGACCAATGCAGGATGCTCCACAGAATGCCAACAAGCAGCCCTAATTTAAATCTCATTAGCCTCATGGCCTACCAATAGGCAGACACAGTTTAGGTGTATAATGTAGGTGGATTAGCCTGTGATTTAATTTATACTTCCTTACTGCTTTGTGCATGCTACTTTCCTTCTCCCTATATTGTTTTAACTACTACTTTTAAAAATTTAGGGCTTTTCTGCTCTACACTGTTCTAGTGCTCTTATTCCACTTTCAAGATCCTATGGAATTCTGGGGTTTCCAGTTTAGGGAGGTGCCTTCAGAATTCTCAGCCACAGAGCTCTTTGGCCTCAGTAAACTACAAACCCCAGAATTCCACAGGATGTTGAAAGTAGAATAATAGCTCTATAACAGTACAATGCAGAAAGGACCTAAGACACTACAGCAGGCTTCTCAAACCTGTCGCTCTCCAGATGTATGACTGTAATTTTCCATAACTTTGCCCATTTCTGCACTAGCCTGTTCTAGCGCTATGATTCCACTTTCAACATCCTATGGAATCCTGGGGTTTGCAGCTTCGGGAGGGGCTGGCCAGCCCCTCCCGAAGCTGCAAACCCCAGGATTCCATAGGATGTTGAAAGTGGAATCATAGCGCTAGAACTGGCTAGTGCAGAAATGGGCTTTGATTATGCTGCCTGACAATAAGAAAGCAAGTGCAACACATCTAGAGGATCTTAATATCTTAATGGAGCACCTTTACTGCCAAGCAAAAGTACACTAGAACACATGATGAGCCTCCCCACGCTTCCTATTCCTAGTGAGGATCATACCCCTACATGTGCACTGTACTTTAGTAAGTAACGATTCATAACATAGGTAGATGCAGTGGTGTTTTCACTTTCAAGCAAAATCTACATAAGATTGCATGCCTTTGGCTGTTCTGTCGTATGTTAGATAGGGGAGAAACAGGGTTGCCAAATCTCAAGACACCTGAATATTTTGATTAGATTTTGAAATCTCCAGAGTTCCTGGGTCAGCTCCAAGCAGGAGGCAGGGATGCAAATTCTCCAGCTTTTGTGTAGTCAGTTCCAGGGCAAGAGGCACTGGTTGCATGAAAACCTTCAGTTGAGAGCTCTCTGCCAGCCCATGTGTCTGAGTTTATCTTTCCTTTCCTTTCCTTTCCTTTGCCTCTCAGAGTTTTTAGGGTGCTCTTCTAGCTGGCCATGCAGTTCACTGCAAGATGTCAATAAAGCTGAAATTTTGTAACTTGGAAAACCTCCAGGAGGTTTGTATTTTTACTTGGTTAGCTCCCTTCACTGCTTCCTTCCAAACAAACCATACCTCTCTAGTCATGTGTATCTCTGAACACTGCAATTGCACTATCACCATCTGTTTAAGTTGCTATCTGGGAATAATTCTTTCAGATTTATTGAGGTTCACTGATAAGAACAGCTGCCAGATTGAAAACTGGTAGAGCTCCTGTACCTTTAATACTTGTGTAGAAGAGAGGATTTCAGCTCGTGTTCCTTGTTACTTGGTTGCATGAGGACATTTTCATGCAAGGATGTTTTCATCATGTTTCTGGGGTCCCTGGGCCATTTTAGGCCCAGAAGAGGCTTTTTTAAAAAATAACCAATGGGAAAGTGTCAGAAGTCAGAAAATGAGGGCTCTCTCAGGCCTAAAATAACCCAGGTTGGCTCAAAATATACACACCATGTCCTTCACACTCCTTAGAGGACATTTTGGGTATTTTGGGGGAAAATTACCCCTGGGGACCACATGCAGCTCACCAGCTGCGCATTGCCCACCTATGTTCTGAACCAGTTGCTTCTTCTTATCCTCCACTCAAGTTCTTCAAATCTGGTTCTTTATAAATAAAAATATTGCTGCTAAGATCTATCCTGGATCTGGATCTGATTCCTTTCCTCCCATGCTTTGATACTGTTCCTTATTCACTACTGTTGATGATTCCATTTTTCTTTATTCCCTGATTCATATTCTGCAATATCTCTCCTCCTCCACTTGGATCTCCCAGCTTCTCTTGTTTCATTTAGTGATGCTTTTCCCTCATTTTTCCTCTTTCTTACAAAACTGCCACTGTCACCGTCTGTTAAGGAAAGCTGAACTGCAGGACAGCATCCATGGACACAAGAGTTCTGTTCATTCTCTCAGCTAATGAAATTGACCTATAAAGGATAGAAATTATTGTCATTCAAAACAGTAGAAGCACCATTTAATGAACTCCTTTCATTTCTGATTACAGTATAGACTGTATTTAACCTCCAAGCACTGATTGCAGGTACATCTTATGTGCATATTGGAATTTTCTTTAATTATATGAATTCATCACTGATATTAATCATCTTCTATTTAGAACAATTGAAGGCAAGGTAATTTAACATATACGTGAACTACACAGAGATGAAGAGGCCAAGTGAACTTTAAAAAAAATTAACAAGCTACTGAACTTTTATTATACATTGTTAAAGAAATATTAAAATCTAAAAGATGTGCTAAATATTCACTACCTAAAAATCTTTGCTAATGTGAGCATACAGGGAAGTTGTGATCTACATGGAAAAAGCCCATAAATGCAAAGGTCATCAAATTCAAGGTCATTATTACAAAGAAGATTCTAGAAGGTTTAAAGAAAATATAGTGAATCATGCCTAATACTTAATACCCTCCAAATATTTGAGGTTAAAGAGCCTTCATTTGGAGGAATACCATATGTCAAATATAATTAAGTGAAAGAACACTCAACTAGGAATCACTATCTCACATTCAAACTAACTTTACATTATTTTTAGTGGCTTCAGTCCAAGGGTATAGAATATTCCATGTTGTCTCTTGTCACAGATCTGAGGTTCACAAGCTTCTTTTAAAAATGAAAACACTAGTTATATTCATATGTCACAAAAATGATTTATCCAAATAGGATCAAACCTACATTTGCTCTGAAGTATCTACAAGGAAAACGAGAAATGCTTGGTTCTATTAAAACAAAACAGCCATAGTTTAACATTATGTTCAAACCCTAAATTATGATTAATGATAATTATGGTTTTCTTGAAAAAAGCCCACTGAATAATGTATTAATCATCTTGAAAACAATAGTTTGAAGCATCAAGGATTGCTTCTGTCATGATAAATACTGCCACAGATAGTGGAAGCAACTATCGCTGTTGGATGCTACATTCATTTTCCACCTGTACGTAACTTCAGTTGTGGGCTAAATCCAGAATAGACCCGTTGAATCAAACGGGGTTGTAGAAGTGATTCAACACATCCCATGGATTCAATGGGTCTCCTCTAACTGGGATTTAGCCCAATGATTCATAACATTATAAATGGATTTAGCCCAAAAGTAGTCTACAGAGACAATTTTAATTATAAGCAGGAAGCTTTGAACTCCCTCTGAAAGACTTGAGGACCTTTCACACTACATAATTATAGTGCTATGATTCCATTTTAATTGTCATGGCAACATCCTATTGTTACCCTGATTACTGGGGGTCCTGGGAGGGACACCTAAATAACCTTACAATTACACAAAATGGGGGAAATTAGTCAGGAGCACTGGTTGGCACTACGAGAGGCAGGGTAACGCAGCAGGATCTTGTAACTCAATGTTCGGTCAAGTCAAGAAGCAAACCGTGTTGGAAATAATGAATGATCTTTATTAAATACAGGCACACAACGTAAGCAACACACACACACACACACAGATAACTAAGGAAAATAAAGGGTTGAGTATGATAGCGGGATTTTCAGAGGGATAGTTGATTCGGGTGATACGAAACCTGTTCCTGAAGCCTGGAAAAAAGATAGAGAGCGATGCTGGGGTTCGATGCATGTGGAGCTGAGAGGAAGCTCATCAAGCAAAGTGGTAGCAAGGCGGTCTGGAACTCGGGAGTGATCCGAGGATGGTCTCAGAATCAGGGGTTTTTACAGAGGGAAATGTGACTGCAGGCTATGCCATATTTGGGGAAGACAATGTGTTTTAGGAGCGGGACAAAGCTTTGGAAAGGTCAGAATTTAGCATGATTGAGTTAAGTCCGAATTGACAAAGAGTTAGCCAGTATGCAAATGCTCAGTGCTTGGCAGCTGAGTATTCAGCTTGCCAGGTTGCCTGCTCGGGGCAAGGAGTCCTTTGTAAACAGTGTGCATACATAGTAAGGGTGTTTTCAGAGAGGTCTCGTAAAGCAAGGATCTGGCTATTTCTGGCCTGCCTGGGTGGAGAATTGAATGTTCAGCAATTAGTGGCCGAGTCTAGTTCTGTGCTTGTCCGGGGGCCTCACAAACACATGGAGAGGGGTGGTGGAAGAGACCCAAATTATTGATATCAAAATGATATATAGGGGTATCTCCAAGTAGGCCTAAACTGCAGCAACACTATGGAATCCTAAAGTTTGCAGTTTAGGAAAAAGTGCCTAGATTTTCCTGCCAGAGAGCTCTGTGGCTTCACTGAACTGCAAAACCCAGGATTTTATAGGATGTAGCCATGGCAGTTAAAATGGAATCATAGCGCTATAATTGGGTACTGGAAAAGGGCCCCTGCTTTGTACCTTGGCGTACCTTTGGACCCAGCTTTGCTGGTGCAAGGGCACATGGCTTCTATAGTCAGGAATGAGTTTGTCATGCTCCAGTTGATGTACCAACAGCACCCTTTCTTAGGAAAGAGCTTGTCACAATAGATCATTCCTTAATTGCTTCCTGATTATATGCTGTAACATACTCTATGTGGGGAGCCATTGAAAAATGTTTGGAAGCTAGAAGTAGTGGGAAATTTGGTAGCCAGTCTGTTGTCTAATGCACAGCAGTACACCACCTGTCTTGTACAAACTGTTCTGGTTTCCAATTTACTTCCAATCTTAATTCAAGATGGTGGTTCTGGCATACAAAATGCTACAATGACTTGGTTCTGAAAAACTCTCCTCCTGTATGATCTGTCCTGGAATTTGAGGTTCTTAACAGAAGTCTTGCTGTGAGAAGTCAGATTGGGGAGTACATGACACAGGGCTATTTCTGTAACAGCACCTCAGTTATGGAGTGCCCACCTCATAGAATCATAGAACTGGAAGAGACCACAGGGGCCATCCAGTCCCACCCTCTGCCATGCACGAACACACATCAAAGATGGCCATTCAGCCTTTCCTTAAAAACCTCCAAAGAAGGAGACTCTGCCACACTCTGTGACAGCATATTCCACTGCCAGACAGCTCTGACTATCAGGAAATTCATCCTGAGGTTCAGGTGGAATCTCTTTTCCTGTAGTTTGAATCCATTGCTCCTTGTCCTAGTTTCTGGAGCAATGGAAAGCAAGCCTATTCCTCTTTGATATGACATCCTTTCAAATATTTAAACATGGCTATCCTGTCCCCTCTTCTCTAAACTAAACATACCCAACTCCCTAAGCCGCTCATCATAGCGCATGACTTCCAGACTCTTCACCATTTTAGTCGCCCTCCCTGGACACATTCCAGCTTGTCAATATCTTTCTTGAAATGAGGTGCTCAGAACCAGACACAGTATTCCAGATGAGTTATGACCAAAGCAGAATAGAGTACTACTATTACTTTCCTTGATCTGGATGCCATATTCCTACTGATGCAACCAAGAATTGCACTGGCTTTCTTGACTGCCACATCACACTGCTGACTCATGTTCAGCTTGCGGTCTATTAAGACTCCTAGATCCCTTTCACATGTTCTGTTGTGCAGCCAGGTGTCTCCCATCCTATATTTGTGCATTTCATTTTTTCTGCCTAGGTGTAGGACCTTACATTTCTTTCTGTTGACATTCATTTCGTTAGCCTTGGCACAGCTCTCCAATCTGTCAAGGTCATTTTGAATTTTGATCCTGTCCTCTGGGATATTAGCAAGTCAGGCTGTTCCTTTTGAGCTTCCAGAAAATAGCCAAGATTGTACTGATTAGGGAGAGGCAGAATTCTCAGCCAAAGAGCTCGTTGGCCTTAGTAAACTACAAACCCCAGAATTCCACAGGAAGTTGAAAGTGGAATAATAGCACTATAACAGTGTAGGGCAGAAATGGCCCAGGACTCAGATTCACCAAAAATCAAGTGATGGAAAGAGGAATGTTTATATTAAAATAAAATTATCCTAATTCCTGGCACCTAGCTTGAAAAGAGTACATGTGAAAGACCACAAGCTGAACACGAATCAACAGTGTGATACGGCAGGTAAAAAAAGCCAGTGTGATTCTAAGCTTCATCTAATGTCTATTCTGATGGAAGTAACAGTACCACTCTATTCCATTTTGGTCAGACCTCACCTAGAATATTGTGGCCACTTCTGGACATCACAATTCAAGAAGAATATTGACAAGCTGGAACCTGTCCAGAGGAGGGCGACCAAAATGGTGAAGGGTCTGGAAACCATGCCCTATTAGTTGTAGCTTAGGAAGCTGGATATGTTTAGCCTAGAGAGGAGATGGTTAAGAGGTAACATGATAACCATGTTTAAATATTTGAAAGGATGTCATATTCAAGATGCTCTGGAGACTACAGCACAGAACAATGGATTCAAATTACAGGAGAAGAGATTCTACCTAAACATTAGGAAGAACTTCCTGATAACAAGAGCTGTTTGACAGCACAATATGCTGTCTTGCAGTGTGACGGAGTTTCCTTCTTTGCAGATTTTTAAATAGAGGCTAGATGGCCATCTGTTGGGTGCTTGGATTATATATTCTTGCATGGCAGGGGGTTGGACTGGATGGTCCTTGTTGTCCCTTCCAATTTCATGATTCTATGATTCCTACCTAGTGCACTACTGCTAAAGCAGTTTTGCTATTTGACTATAATTTGTGAATAATAATTCTAAAAGACTCAGTGGGAATTGGTGAAAATCAATTTCTGAAATGTTGCATGAAACTGGATGTGACACATGATCATTTGGAAGGAGAACAAGAAGAACACAAGGGAGGGAGAGAGAGGAAAACAGGCATATTTCAAGAAACAGATTGGATGCAACTTGTGAATAAGTAGGTCCAATCAATACAAAAATAATTGCAAACTCTCAATACTTTTGGAGACATTTTTCCCATTTTGTGATAGCTCTAATTCATTTTTAAAGTATGTTGCATAATAATAATAGTAGCAGTAGTAGTAATAGTAATAATAATGATGATGATGATGAATATGATGATGATGATGTGATGATGATGATGATGATGATGATGATACAATAGTTAAACATTTTTATTTCTTATCCACCTCTCCCCAAGGCTCAAGGCAGGGTACAACATAGATTAAGATATAGCATATAATTAAAAGCACATAAAGCCATCTAAGCACATTAATTTAAATTAGAACACAGCCAATACACATTAACAGCCTCTCCAGTTTAAAATTCCTGTTTTTATGCATAATACATCATCTTAGGGGCCCTAGCAGGCTGGTAAGCAACACATACATACTTTGTCAAACAAAAAATGTAAAAAGCTAGCAATTACAGATGTAAAAGTTGCACAGTTGTTATAAAAGTTTGCACAATATTGTTTCTCAAAAGCTGAAGCTCAGAAAATGTTCACTTTTTTTGCCTAGCTAACGAAATACATAATATAAAAGTACATCCTTTAATGCAATTTAATGTAATTACTGTAAATGGAATCATTGATGAAGTTTCTTTTTTAAAAGAAGCAAATGGCAAGTTGCATTAATCTACTCAGTTTTTCCTAAATAGTATTAAAACTATATTTTCATATATTTTTTCAAAACAGGTTGCACTAGAGAGAAAATATAATGATAACAACATGAACAGTCTATCTGGGTTTATTGAAGTAATTAAGAAAATGAATTAAAAGTGAATTCAAATAAAATTAAGGAATGCTGAGGTACTGAGCTTTCCTGCAACAATTATATAAACACTGCACAGACTACAGATGCCACCTAGTGTCAAAAATTATGTATTATTAAAGAATGTGGCTGAAAAGTACAAAACAGGTGCAATACATCTAAAATTAGAGATGGGCCAACCGAATCCTTGAATCCTTGGCAAAGATTTGAGATTTGTGAATCCAAATCCCTGCGCCAAAATAGGCAAACCGAATCTTTTGAATTCACTAACCAAATAGTTTAGTTGGAGACTGGGATGCCTAAAAATGTGGGAGACCTGGACACCTGTAAACCTGGGAGATCAGACATACAAGGGGAGATGGCAAGTAAGTAAGTTTTTCCCTTGGAATAATAATGGCCTTTGCTAACAATTTCAGAAATTACATCTGGGGTTGTACTCTAATATATTTAAGTTGAACATTTAATATTTAAGTTCAGCACTTGACTGGAAAGTGTAGTCTTGAGATTTCAAGGAAAGCTAAGAGACTTTGCATAGTTCCCTTGCAAAGCTCTTTCATACACAATTCTGGGGCTTGTAGTTTTACAAGGTGTCACAGCCTTCTCTGCCAAAGGGTGCTGATGCATCATCAAACTACAAACTCCAGGATGCCAGAAGGAGCTATGCAAAGAAAATCCAGTTTTAACCTGGATTATCTCTGTACTGTAATATGTGGCCCTGTTTACACAGGCAGGAAATTGTGGGATTAATCCACATTTTCCTGCCTGTGTACAAAGGGGCTTCATGTCATTTTCAATCTTGGGAGATCCTGAGGCAAAACTATGACAATTGCCCTGGCCAGATTTCTTCAGAGACAGGTTTGCCTTTGCCTAGGCTTTTGCTAATGCTGAGAGTGTGTGTCTTGCTCAGGATTATCCTTCTTTCCCTTGCTTTTTAAACCCTTTAAAAAAAAAAGGATTTGAAAGATTCGAGATTCGTAAGATTTGTGGATTTCCAGAACCTTCCAGGGATTTGGATCTGGATCTGGATTCGGAAAATTCTAGATTTGTCCCATCCTTATCTAAAATGCTTCTTGAGTTTAAGTAAACAAATATAAGAAAAATGTATTTCGTCTTTTGGCATCTATAGCCACAGACTGCATGAGAATTTAAGGAATAAATACTAAACTAGGCATAAGAATTGTGCGCCTAGCATTCTGGACCACTGGTTATGCCATGTCTTCCAAAACTTCATAGATGTAAACTGGTGCATGCATGGCCAAACAATATCAGAGTGTGGTCAAGATTGCAAAAGTTAGTAATGAAGAAGAACAGAAAAGCTATTAGAAGCTATGACAGTTTTCTTTTGCTTGAATCTACAGTAAAGGCAAGATATCACCCTACGTATACAATCATAGAGTTCGAAAAGACCACAAGAGCTATTGAGTCCAACGGTTTGCCAGGCATGAATACACAATCAAAGCATTCCTGACAGATGGCCATAAAGCCTTTGTTTAAAAACCTCCAAAGAAGGAGACTTCACCACTCTCTGAGGCAGCATATTGCACTGTCAAGCTGCTGTTGCCATCAGGAAGTTCTTCCTAATGTTTAGAGGGAATCTCTTTTCCTGAAGTTTGAAGCCATTGCTCTGTGTCCTAGTCTCTGGAGTAGCAGAAAACAGATTTTCTTCATTCTTTATATGATTTCCCTTCAAATATTGAAACATAGCTGTCATGTCACTTTTTAACTTTCTTTTCTCCAGGCTTAACATACCCAGCTCCCTAAGCCTCTGCTCATATGGCATAGTTTCCAGACCTTCCATCATTTTGGTAGTCTTTGTCTGAACATAGTTCCAGTTTGTCAATATCCTTCCTGAACTGTGGCGCCCAGAACTGGACATAGTAGTCCAGGTGGGGTCTGACCAAAGCAGAGTAGAATGGTACTATCACTTCCCTTGACCTAGACACTATACTCCTATTAATACAGCCCAGAATTGCATTGGCTTCCTCTTCTCCCTGCTGAATTAAGTATAGACTACATTTGCCCTTTGAACACCATTTGCAGCCATTGAAATAAGCTGAAGGGGAGAAAGTGGGTAGAAGAGGGAGAAACTAGGACATTTTTAAAATGGCTGAACAAGTGGGATTATATAAGGACAGCTTCTGCCCCAGTTGGGACAGTTTGAGGGTATGTTACGCTGCCTATAACTTTTCAGATTTGCAGTCCAACAAAATCTGGAGGGCCAGCCATGTGATCTCCATCCCCCTAGTAAGATATTTTAGTGATCTTTGACTGGATCCACTCTGACTCGGATGTTTTTGTACTGATCCAGTGAGTGTGACTTTTGCCCCTGTTTGTCCTGTGATAATTTTTCAGTTTGTATATTCTGAGGGTGTAGACAAGATTCTTGGAGTAGTGAGAGCCAACTTGTGTGTGTTAGACCTTGCCCCTGGCTTATTTGAAAACCCAAACAAACAAAAAACCAACCAACCAAACAAAGGGAAACACAGGCATGGTTCTTGTATCCCTATGTCTTATAGAAGATTGAAGGCTCTGCTTTCTGCTTCTCAACCTTTGTCTAGTCAGATTTCCCATAGTTTGTGCTTTTGGTCACCTGGGTTCCCAAGGGAGCAAAGACCACTCTTATTCAGTAGTCAGATCAACATCCATGTGCCCTGTAAGTATCCCTTAAGCACTGGACTATCAAGAAAATTATTACAGGAGAACCAGTTGCAGCATTATACTCATATTTATTTATTTATTTTTAACAGCTTTAACAAATGTAGGTACACTCTCCTTAGAGATACAGCTTACCTAGCATCCAGGCACATCCCATACATCTTTTTCGTAGTATTTCAAAGATTTAAACCTCTGCATTATAAGAACTGATTACAGTGTGCCCTCTTGTGGTGCGCCCTCTGAACACATGGATTTGAGGTTTTGAGAAGTGCTGCATCCGTTATTGTCAAAAGACGTGACAGTCATGTATACACACTGCCACAAGCATGTGCACATTGCATCCATTGAAGATAAGGGAACACAAACATTCACTTTTTTTGTGTTATACTGGCATTCCTGGAACTGAACCCCCACATATATGGAGGATGCAGTGTACATCCATTTGGACAATTATCACCCATGTTCTAGACTGCATATCTAATTCTATTCATACACCAGCTTGTGTTTGGATATCAGTTAATCAAAATATCAAGAAATGAACACCACTTACCACTTTAGGAGTTGTAAGCCTCATGTAGCAGTGGTGACAAGATGAACAACTTAACTAAATAGCAAATCTGTTACCTTACTGCTCAAATGCTCCTATTTTCCTTTCATTTCCAGCATCTATATGTCTAATCAGAGATGTTTTTTATAGATTTACTCATCCAATAGGAAATTATTTTTAATGGTCTTTCAGTAGGCCACAAATAAGATAAGACTATTAATAGTCACCTTTATTCTACCTGCCATCAGGTGACTGCAAGGCTAAATGTTGACATTTATTTATTGAATTGTTTATGGTTTGCTAGGTAAACTCCCAGACAATGTCTTTATGTAGAACAGATAATCTTAATGGTATATTTAATTTCTTCACAATTATGCATAGATTGTTTATTGCAACCACAAGGTTGTGAGTTCGATCCTGCTGGGCTCCAAGGTTGACTCAGCCTTCCATCCTTCCCAGCTTGTTGGGGGCAATTAGCTAAAAATACATTGTAAACCGCTTAGATAACACTCAGTTGATAAGCGGTATAGAAATAAATGCTATTGCCATTGCTTACATTTGCAAAATATTGGCCATTTCTACACTAGCCTGTTATAGTTCGATGATTCCACTTTCAACATCCTCTGGAATCCTGGGGTTTGCAGATTCGAGCGGGGTCAGCCGGCCCCTCCCAAAACTGCAAACCCCAGGATTCTAGAGGATGTTGAAAGTGGAATCATTGCACTATCAGGCTAGTATGGAAATGGCCATATACAAAAACAGCATTTGGCTTATAACAGTGAGTAGAGGCGGTGATCATTGTATCCCTAGAACATGGCACAGTTCCAACATGCCTAAAGGAGGCGGTTATAAGGCCATTATAAAAAAGCCCTCCCTGGCTCCCGCCATATTAGATAACCACTGGCCAGTTTCTAATATTATGTTACTGGACAAGGTAGTATAGTATGTGGTATGCTCCCAGCCCCAGAGATTCGTGGCTGAGGCGGATTATGTAGATCCATATCAATCTAGTTTCAGATCTGGCTCTGAACAGAGACAGATTTGGTCCCCTTTGAAGACAACCTATACCAGGAACTGGTCAGGGGGAGAATGTGTTACTGTGGTCCAGGCCTACCCGGAGATAGCACTTGATATCGTTTTGATATCAAATCATTCGGCTTTCCTCTGCCACCCCACCCCACGTGTTTGTGAGGCCTCCGGACAAGCATGTAAACAGGCACGGCCGATAATTGCTGGACATTCCATTCTCCACCTAGGCAGGCTGGACAGAGCCGGTTCGTCGCTTCAGGGACCTCTCCGGCAAACACCTCATTGCTTATGCGCGATACTAACAAAGGCGCCCAGCCCCGAGCAGGTAGCCTCACAAAGCTGTTCCAGACCGCCTTGCTGCTGCTTTGCCTGGCGAGCCTTCCCCTCAGTTCCGGTAATTGAGCCCGCTCAACCCCGGATCGCTCCCGAGTTCCAGACCGCCTTGCTGCCACTTTGTTCGGCGAGCTCCCCTCAGAGAACCGCGCTGAGCTTCTTCCCTGCACCCCAATGAACTCTATCTTCATATCTCTCCAGGACTACGAGACAGGTGTTGTGTCACCCATTTCCCTCCGAAAATCCCTATTTCTAGTCCTTTAGTTAGCTGTGAGACTGTGTTGTCTTTAATATTTGTCTGTACTTAAATAAAACATCATTTTTGCTATTTTAAACAGTTTGACTGCTTGACTGACCTGACCCCGTAGATGCTGGGTTGCAAGATCCTGCGGAGTTACCCTGCCTCTCGCTAGCTTTAGTGAGTGCTCCAGCTAATTTTCCCCAAGGTTGTGTTGTTGTTGTTTGGTTATTTGGGCGCCCTTCCCAGGACCCCCAGAGAACAGGGTAACAAACGTCCCAGTGACTTTCTTCTGGGATGCCAGGCTGGGATGGGATTTGGGAGCTCTATTCCTTTCCAAAGTGGCAAATCCAAGTGGAGCTAGGGTATTTGTTTGATTTCTTGGTTGCTGACCTGTAGGCGTTCAATTATGTCCTCCATGTTATTTAACATATATATGAAACTGCTTGGAGGTGTTCCCTGACTTTTTTGGGATCCAGTGTCATTAGTATTCAGATGACAGCCAACTCTATTACTTTCTACTTCTATCCAAGGAAGATGTTTTCAGTTTTAAACTGGTGCCTATCATTAGTAGCTTGGTTGAGAGTGAAAAAACTGAAACTTCATCTAAAGCTGACAGAGGTATTTCTGGTAGGCTGAAAGGCAGATCAGAGAAAAGGGATTCAGGCTGTGTTTGCATAGGCTTACACTGTCCTCGAAAGACAGATTAGAAGTTCTTCTGGGTTCACCCTGGGTTCACCCTGAGCTCAAGTTTCTGCAGTGCACAGGAGTGCATTTGCACTGTTAAAGCGTGTGTGCCACTGCACCTATTCCTAAGACACTGCATCTGGCTATGATGCCATATGCTTAGTTACTTCCCATTTGTATTATTCTAACATGGGGCTCATTCTGAAGAGTGTTTGAGAACTTCAGCTGATTTAAACAGCTGTTGCCAGTCTCTTTGTTACAGAGCGTATAAAATTCCCTCGCTACAACAGCCCCACTGGCTACTGGCCTGTTTCTAGGCACAATTCAAAGTACTGTACTGACTATGATTTATAATGCCCTATGCAGCTTGAGTTCAGTTTAGCTGAAGAAGCATATGCTCACATATGGACCTGCCTGTGTCTCGAGATCTTAGGATAAGTTTCTATTCTCTTTCCCACCACTCTCACATTATATCTAATGGGAACACAAGGGAGGGCCTTCTTGCTGCTCCCTGACTCTGGAACTCCCTTCCCAGAAAGTTAGTCCGGCACTTTCTATTGTGCCCATCTGGAGGGAGGCAAAGTTAATCTATTCTCTCTTTTCTCTCTCTCATATGTCTATCTCTCTCTATCTATTTATTTATTTTAACAGGCCTTTGGAAACTAACCGCTCACGGGGAAGGAGCTTTTAGTAATGCACTGTATTGTTTGTATTTGTTGCTACCCACTTCTGTTTAGATTTTAACTGTTGTACGTTTTAATGATGTGGACTTTTAAATGTTCTTGACTCTCAGGGTTAAGAAGGAGGTGGAATAATAATCAAGAAGCAATCATCATCTTCACCATCATCATCCTGCAGAAGTCAACAACTTAATTTGTTTGCAAGAAAAAACAATCCTACTTCTTAAGTCTTTAATTTTCTCTGATTTTTAAATAAATAGAATCTCTGAATGGTGGATTTTGATCAAGATAACCAACTGTCAGGGATAACGTTTAGGTGCGCAAATTCTGTGCACCATTAACTTGAATCTCAAGCTGTGTCCTTGAACCAGACGGGATGAAACAGAATGGTGAAGACCAGCATGGTTGCAGGGGATACTGTAGATATGTCTCTCTGAAAATATGGGTATACTTCAGCTGACAAAATATAAGTGTTCCTGGGCATTACCTCTTTAACAAAAAATTTGGTTCCAGAGGCAGAAATAATATGGGAGGAATAGGGATATGTACCTACATCACAAGATTGAAGAACAGAGCAGTTCAACACGATTCAGCAGTCTTTTTTATTCACAACAAACAATATGCAAATACGAAATGAAACATCCTTTCAGTTTTCTGATGATTTCTACTTTGGTGGTTATCCTCTTGATCTATGCTTTGTTAACATGTTGGGGGTAGCTGGTGACACTGACTTACCTGTTCTCCCCTTTCCTCTGTTTTGCTGTTCATGCATGATCAGTTAGGGATTCTGGAGGCAACTGCTGTTTATCATGCCTGCTGCAGACTGGTACACACATATAGTAGGATCCACAAGAGTAGAGACCCATTCTTTCCCAGGTCAACATTTAGTGCATTGTTCGTTGCAGCAACCTGACGCTGAAAGTCTGTAATCCCCCATTCTTCCTTTTATCACCCTCCCAATGCTGATGCTGCTAAAAACACTTCCAGTTAGATAGAAGAAAAAGAATAAACGGGGGCTAGGGTGAAAAAGACTTTGAAAGAGGAGCTTTTTTTCTCAGAGGCTTCGTTAACTGAGACATTACTAACTGGGATAGTATTGTTCCACTATCCCAATAAATAACACCTTCTTACAGCATTGGCTTTTTGAGAGAAGAGGGTAATTTACACAGCCTGTCCTTATGTATGTGTTTATTAAGAATTCTTTCTGAGCATAATTGACTGCCAAAAACATCTGAATCAGACTGTGGTATTACTTTTAAAGTGGCATGGAACCAAATTCCTTAAAGTGGCATGGAACTGGATCTATCTTTTCTCAAGTATATGCTTTCTGGGATGGTGAAACTAGTAAGTGTGTTTGTGGCTGTAGCAACAATCAACCAAAATAAGAAGACTATCAGAGCTCACCTTCTTCATTTTCCATGCTTCTATTGTAACTGCAGACTTGCTAAAATCCAGCCAGGAATGTGTTAGAGCTCCATCAAACAGGATCCCTATCTACATAATCATATAGGGCTAAACAGGATCCCTACAGGATCCCGGCAAACAGGATCCCTATATACATAGTCATATAGGGCTAAATTGAACCTCTGAGGAAGGGGAGAACACTAGCTGTTCCCTCTCCATCACGGCTCTCCATATAGGGAAGGGGTGAGCAAAATGCAGCCTCCAAGGGTTCAAACAAATGCAAGATCGTTTTTTAAAAAAAGTTCCAAAATGACCTCTAGGAGGAGCATGAGTAATTTCCACCATGTCTGAGGGGGCTAGGTCAATTTAGCCCCAGGATAGACCTTTGTTTTGAGTGAACAGAAACTGGCTTTTGCTCACTTCCTGCTGTGAACATGGTGGAAAGGCCCTCATCTCCCCTAGAGAGCATTTGGAGCACCTTTGGGCATTATTTATTTTTTTAAGTGGGAACAGCTATAGTGTTGGGGAGTGCAGCTCTCTAAGGTCTCTTGGGGGGCTAATGTGGCTCCCTAGCCTTCCATAATTGTCCAGTTTGGTTAGGCCTCATTTGGAATACTGTGTCCAGTTCTGGGCACCTCAATTCAAGAAAGATATCAACAAGCTAGAACATGTCCAGAGGAGGGCAACCAAAATGGTGAAGGTTCTGGAAGCCATGGCCTATGAGGAACGGCTTGAGGAGCTGGGCATGTTCAGTCTGCAGAAGAGAAGGTTAAGAGGGGACATGATAGCCATGTTTAAATATTTGAAGGGATGTCATGTCGAGGGGGAGCGGGGTTGTTTTCTTTTGTTCCAGAGACTAGGACAAGGAGCAATGGATTCAAGCTGCAGGAAAGGAGATTCTACCTGAACCTCAGGAAGAACTGCCTGACAGTCAGAGCTGTCCAGCAGTGGAATATGCTGCCTTGGAATGTGGTAGAGTCTCCTTCCTTAGAAGTTTTTAAGCAGAGGCTGGATGGCCATCTGTTGGGAGTGCTTTGATGTGTGTTCCTGCATGGCAGGGGGCTGGACTGGATGGCCCCTGGGGTCTCTTCCAACTCGATAATTCTATGATTCTATGACTTGATGTAAGGAATGTGACAGCCTAAAGAACCAAGCCAAGTGGTGGGGACATGGAGGGCTGCAAAAGTGGGATTTGGGGACCACATATGGACTGACCTTTGCCCCTTCCTGGTATACAAAATTCCACATATAGTGGAGGCTCTCCTTTCAAAGGCAGGGGAACTAGTATGCTTCTGTTTCCCCATTCCTTCAGTTTAACTATCTTGCAAATTCCAAAACAGTATTAACAAGTCTTAAGTGTGAAACTTCAGCATCCTATCCCATTAAGCAGGGTTAGCCTGCCCATCCCAACAGGGATTTATTTATTTATTTATTTATTTGATCCCGCCTCTCCATATGGATCGAGGCGGCGAACAACTTACAAATAGCATGTATTTCGATACATTTCTATACATGCCCCCAACAAGCTGGGTACTCATTTTACCGACCTGCGGAAGGATGGAAGGCTGAGTCAACCTTGGAGCCCAGCAGGATCGAACTCACAACCTTGTGGCTTGCAGTACTGGTATTTAACCACTGCACCACCTGCTCTCCTTTCTATGATATTTTTCTTCAGTGGCCAAATTTCTAGTACAAACTTTTTGCATCTACAACTGTGTTTGCTATGCCTGCATTCCCTTTGTAGCTTTGCCTGCCCCCTTTTCTTTGGATGTCTAAACTGTGTTTCTAAATGCTCAGCTGAAGTTTTAAGTTACCACAGTGCTAGAAATTTGGGGACAAATATAGAACTTCACTGGGGGAGGGGAAAGACTTCTTTTGTGGGGGGCAATGCCCTTATTTCTCTCTCCCTACATCCCTGTTTCTAGTTATCATTCAGCAATTCAAAACCACATAGCATTTAATTTTCCTATTAACAATGTTTTTTTAAAAGCAGCTAAAATAAAATATTGTTCAAATATTTATTTGCATGTGAATCTGAAGCAAGCCCATATGGCAGCACAGAACAATGTAATAACAAAAACCTAAGTCTAGGTTACGCTGTTGTTCATTGTAGCAAGTAAATTATTTGTTAACCTGCTCTTGGCAAAGAGCCTCACAATGTTACACAATGTTACACAATGTTACCAACATCTGCATGGTGCAGTGAATATTTTCATGATTGCCAGGTGATTGCTAATTGTTTGACCCACAATACACAATTCAAATGCCAGCAGGAATTGGGGGAATAGCTGGTTTTAACCTTTCCAACAAGATTATTAAATAGGCATTACAACTTCTGGAGAAAGAAATTATTTTTAAAATACCCACTTCTAACCCACAGTGCTGACAGAGCTACTTTCCACCTGAAGGAACTGAGCCAAAATCAATGCTTAATATAAGACATGCCTAATGAGAAATCTTGTGGATTATAGTCACACACTGGGTTTTCTAAAAGCTTCTCTTGACAGGCTATTTAAATTACCCTGACCTTAAAGAAAATTTTCACATTAGGACTTTTCATGAACACAGTGCATCAAGAGCCCATCTGTGAGCTGGTGAAACAAAAATCATTAGACACAGTTGAATGCAACCTAGTTACACAGATTAGACTAGCTGTGTAACAGTCATAACACACATTGGTAAGTGTTCAAATTCAGCTCATTTAATTGATGGAACCAATTTTTAAAAGCCAGGTCAGATCTGCAGCTGCTACAATTGTGGTCAACCAAGCCGACTTTCTACAGAGGCAATTTTCCCAGTAGGAATAAATGGAGATTCCTTGGACCTCTATTTTCATGCTCCTTTCTGATACAAATTTAAAATCCCTTTTATAGATTATGAAATCACAGCCAAAGTAAACATTTTAAAGAAACTATAGCATGTTCTGGCCTACTTCTGTGTTGCCTTCACTGTGTCCAGATGGCAGGAAAATACTAAAATAGGATCCACATCTATGCTGAAACCCACATTTTTATTTATCTGAAAAATGCCATTTTTTCCTGGCACAACTTTTGTTTTTTTAACTGCTGAGAGATTAGCAGACATTCAACAGCTGCCAATGACAACAAGAATTTATACAGCACATGTTAAGTGTTAAAGTATTTCATACACATTATCACAATGATTCTTAGAATAGCCTTGTAAGGCATTAAGAGCAGTGTTGTTGTTGTTGTTGTTATTCCCGCAAAGCAATGAGGTTGAGAGATGGCAGCTTGATTAAGGGGATCAATCAAGGACAGATGATTGAGATCACTTATTCACGCCACCAGTCTCCTGATAAATACTTTTAATCAAACTGTTGTTTGTACAGCAACTCTAGAAAGGACAAGTTTCCCCTACATGTTCATACACCAAAAGTAATGAAAAGTGAAACAGACTTGTGAAATAAGTTCTCTAGTCAAAATGTCAGGTTGCTGAATAGAAGCTTATTGCACTAAATTACAGACCTCTGCATTCCATGGTAGCATTCACCACTCTTCTGCATCATAAATGTTGATCCTTAATATATTATTTGACAGTACACCCAAATGAAAATAGGCTATGAGGTTTCCCACCCATATCTCACCAATGCTATGGCTGCACCACATTGCTTTAGTAATCAAATTGCCATCCTTCAGCTCCACTCCCATCTTCTCCAACAGAGAAGAAATCGATAGAACAAACCAATAAATCAATAACAAATCAATAGGATTTATTGCTGTGTAAATTAAAACTGGAATACAGAGAATGGACAGATGGACTGAGACACGAAAGTTATAGCAATCCTGACAGAAGACTGCAGACTCGGAAGCCCACCCTGGGCCATGCTGAAGGCTGTGTCACAGCATCCTGATTGCTGTGAGCCCTGGGAAAAAATTTGGCTAAATCTGGCAAGGAGTAAGATTTTGGCCATTTCCGCACTAGATTGTTATAATGCTATTATTCCACTTTCAACATCTTATGGAATCCTGGGGTTTGCAGTTTAGGGAGGGGCCTTTGAAAGTGGAATGATAGTACTATAACAGTCTAGTGCAGAAATGGCCTTTATCTCCTCTAATGAGATTTGAAGGGTGTGAGTTGGAGTAGGTTACAAAAAACCTCAGTCCACATTACTACTTGATATATATCAGTCTTTTTCTTTGCTTCTATTTTTTATTATCCTACTCATCCTAATTGTTATCCATTTGTTGCAACCTGGCAGGTGAGAGAATACTTGTGTGGGGGAATAGGGCCCATAATCTTGACAGATATTTCAGTTCTAGAACCAAAGAATAGTAAGGGGTTCCCATGGTTGGTGGAAATCACTTGTATGTAGCTTGCAGGTAGAAGACAGCAGTAGGGACCAATCAGTTCATTGAGAAGCAGCTGAAGGCAGTACGCGATTGTTTGGGGTGTCCAGGATCAACATGCTGCTGCCAACATTGTGTCACCCTCTTGCCTCTGGCCATTTCTGCACTAGACTGTTATAGCTCTATTATTCCACTTGCAACATCCTATGGAATCCTGGGGTTTGCAGTTTCGGGAGGGGCCAGCCAGCCCCTCCCAAAACTGCAAACCCCAGGATTCCATAGGATGTTGCAAGTGGAATAATAGCATTATAACAGTCTAATGTGGAAACGGCCTCTGTCAGGACTTCAGCAGGGCTCCCAGCCATTTCAGTGCAGGCTAGGGGGAGTCCAGCAGAGCACAAACAGTTGCCCAACAGCAAAGATGCCAGGGAGCCAGCTGACTCGGGAAGGGAAAAGTTGAGGAGTGGGAGAAAGCTGGAGAAAGCCAATGGCAAAGACAGAGCAAGTCAGGAGCAGGAACAATGGGATTAGATCTTTCCCTTCCAAGAAATATGGGGGCTGTGGTAGGTTGAGTCTGCAAAAGACATATAGCAGCACAGACGGTATTGAGGGAAGAAACCAAAGGGACAGGCAGTTTAAAGAGCAGCCAGTCTGACAGCTTCTCCAGCAATGGGGCTTACCCCTTCTTCCTGCATCCTTTTTATGTGAGATAAGACCCTAGTCAAAGGATCAGAGCAAACAATTAGCTCTGGGGAGCCTAAAAGGCTGGATTCAACACCCTTGTGTTGGACCTGCTGCTGCTCCACTTACCTCCTCTGAGAATCCAATCTTTAAGGGCCCTATCCAGTTAGAAGAGGCTTGGTTGAGTTCCTGACCTTAGGGCTTGCCTCTTCAAATTGTGCAAAGGAAAAGATCTATCTGGTCATGCAGTTGTGAACACAATCAATCTTTACAACATGATCCTGGAATGTGGAATATCTCTCCTTGGGGAAGGATGCTTTTGAATATAATGCCTTTTCCCATGGAAGGGCAGTATCTGCGACAAAGATGGAGGCTCTAGGGTTTTTACTACAGGCTTAGGCTTAAATGTGAGCATAGCACCCAAGGGCATAAACAACAAGGTCAGTTTTTCAAATGCAAAGAGTATATATTGGGCCTCTTCCCCTTCTTCCTTCTCCCACCTTAATTTTCAACAGTCTCAGTTAACCCCAAGCAGTGATATTTAATAAGTCACAGCAACATTTCATCCAGTAACAGTATCAGTGTCTTTACTGCTTCCACAACACAACGGCTTTCCTGGGACAAAACCATTTGGGGAAAGGGCAATTGCTACGAAGAACTTCAGCTACTTCTTGCAGCTATAAGATTAAACTCAAGTCAAAGTACAAAACCAATGAGGTTTTTAAGGGCAGTTTGGGGAGATCAGCAACAAGTGATCAAACAAAGCCATCTGAAGACTTAGCAGTCAATTCAGAAAAAGAGCAACCCAAAATCAGTATGCAATTTTCAGGTGACTTTATCTGTGAATGTCTGAAGTATTTAGTTTAACCAAAGGATATAGAAGCTTTATTTTAACCTACAATGCATGGACTATTACAAGGACCAAAAAGGGCAAAACCTATTTTGAACTAATAATTCAAGACATGCACATGCTCCTTACCTACTCAGAAATTATTTTTCTTTCATTAACACCATATAAACAAGTGCAGATGTCTAACAACATGCCCTGCCTGTGACCTTCCCAGGTATAGCTGAGCGATCACTCCTGCAGACAGGATACTCAAGTTTATGTTGCTTTGAATCTGATCCAAAAAACCAAAAAAATGAAAAACTACTTCTTGCTTTGTTGCTCTTACAAAACATAGGCAGAATACAGAGTTTTTCTCCATAGCTATATCTTATTCAGGTTTTTTTCCCACCCATTAAAAAAGCTAAAAAACAGTACTTGTATATTTTACTTATAAAAAGTTTCATATTATATCAAAAGAACTCTAGTTTACCATAACACTTCATGAGCAAAACAGATATTTAAAAAGTCAGTATGGAAACAAGAGCCCCTAATATTAGCTCCACATGAACAGATGAAATCATACATGAATTAATCTTTTTCTAAGGAGGACTATGAGGGAAGTTTGAAGTTTGAACGGAAGTTTATTCCTCAAGAATAAAATAAGTTCCACCCTGAGGATATCAAGGATGTTACATTCTGCCTTAAGAATTTTGCCTTGAAACTTAAAATGTCTTTCTCTGACGTTTCAGAAGAGGTTCCCAGAACTGGAAAAAAAACATAGCTCTTGAAAATGGCAAAAGCAAAGGATATGAGGAGTTCAACAATCATCATCTTTACCTGGATTATGTATAGTATGCCTAAGAAACTAGACACTACACAGTGATTATATCATAAAAAAAGAAAAAAACCAAACAAGATGTGATACTGGAAATACCACATCCCACCATACGCCACCATGTGTGAGGCTGGAAAATGACACCATGCGCTGCTGGGATGTATATTCCAGCCTTTATGATTTTTAGTTGTTAATTCATCTTCGCTGCCACCACCCGCTGAATTATGAATTATCTGGACAGTTGTACAGTACAGCGGGACCCTGTCCAACCACGTACATCCCTAAGCTTAAGGATCTTCCTTTTCCCCCAGTCTACCTAGCTTGGCATGGGAAGGAGAGAAACGGGGTCTTTTACAGAAAGTATTTATTAAAGATAGGTAAATAAACAAGGCAAATTAACACACATGGGAAGCTCCCTCTTCCCAGGCATGCTTAGTTACAGAAAGAACAGATATGAAAGCACAGATACATTCTTTAGATCAGCCAGCCTCCAAAATAACAGAAAAGTCCCTAACGCGACTAGATAACTTTAGTCTAGTACTCACAGATGGTTCTCAGGCTTAGATGTTCTAAAAGGAAGGGCCAGGAGGCGAGGCCTATGGCCTCCAGCCTTTTACTGGCACAGAACCCCCCTCCAGGAGGCTCCTTGGTTGTTATCCCTTTGTTATCTCTCTATTGTCTCTCGGCCACATGGTCTCCAAGAAGTTTTATAACTTCTCCCTCGAAGCATCTGGAAGCATCCTGAAGATGCTCACTTCTTTTCTTTTTGATTGGTCAGTTCCCACCCTATGACCTGTGATGCTGACCACATGACTTATGATGCTGACCCACATGACCTATGATGTAATCTAATCCCCAACACCTGATTAACCCTTGGTTTACCTGAAGAGGGTAATGTCCCCCTTTAGCTAAGTCAAGATAACGGGAAGCTCCATTATCACACAAGAGCAAGCCCTCTTTGATCTAGATGCTACTTCTAGATCTACATATCTATTACAGATAATGCACATGACTGACAATCTATTTCTGCAACTGTAACTTGGAAGCTAAGCAGGATCAGCCCCAGTTAGTACTTGGATGGGAGACTGCCAATGAATGCAAGGTGTTGTTGGCTATATTTCAGAGGAAGGAACTGGCAAATCATCTCTGAGGATTCCTTGCCTAAGAAAACAGTATGAAATTCATGGGGTCACCATAAGTCAATAGGTAGCTTGAAGGCACATATACAATGTGTGTTTATTGCCCACCTTCTTCAGTTAATGACTATTCATTAAAGAATAGAACAGTAATACAAAGGCAGAGATTGAGGAACATGACCCCTCAATCTGCTGCCCAATTCACATTTTTGACCAAGAATCCAAAACCAGCGCAGCAGAATATGTTTACACTTTGTTTGCTACTGGCGTCAGTGCCGCTTGAAGTTCAGCAGGAGCAAAGACACCCAATTCAGTGACAATGCCACCAGTTATCAAGTCATGGGGGGTGACATCAAAAGCTGGGTTCCAAACACCAATGCCTGGAAGGAAAAAGAAAGAAAATCCTGCTGATCCAACACTGCTACAACCAAACACACGCAATGAGAAACACAGTTAACCTAGCTTCCCCTAACCTGGTGCCCCCCAGTACATGATGCCCTACAACTACATCTCCTACATCTCCTCTGGCTGCCCAGCTGGCAGCCAGAATGGCCAACGGACCTTGACCCAGTTAGTTCAATTTCCTACTTTTATGGCCCTGACTGGGAGACACAGATCTCTTTAAAAAGAGGTACATGAATTATCCAGAGAGACCATGTGCTCCAATCACTGAAGAATGAATAAAAACAAAGCATTTCAGAAGCAGCTGATGGTCTTCATGCTATTCTACAATGCTGGGTTCTGATATACCTGGGGATATTCCAGCTGATTCTCCTTCATTTACAAAGTCTCACTGTAAAAATTTGTGACACCTGGACAGTGTAGACTGGTGTGTTCACCTATTAAATTACTGGATGGTAATGAAAATGAAGATGTCAGTTTGTTCACCCACGTCCATCCCCTGCTTTGGTACCTGGTGCTGCAACCCGCAGGCCATTGATGTCTGTCAGCTCCTGGCTTGGCCGCTCCTCAATAATAATTTGACCACCATGTTCTAAACTCAGGTCACACGAAGTGCTTGGTGCTGCCACATAGAAGGGGATCCCATGGTGCTTTGCAGCAATTGCTATCTGGTAAGTACCCACTTTGTTGGCAGTGTCTCCGTTGGCAACAACCCTGTCTGCTCCCACAAAAACAGCTGGGTTTCAAAAAGATAAAAAGAAAGTCTTTTGAACACGATACAGCTCAAAATATGTATATCTCACAACAAGGTTAGAATAACAGCAAGCTGCCAATATTATGCAGTACTCCTGAGGCAGGTACATACTTTTCCTCCTATGGCGAGGGCCAAAGAATCTGCTTCTGTTTCAGGCTTATGCATCTGTATCCCCTGCCCCTGGAGGAGCAAGGGATTTCTACCAGCCTTCCCATCCTGGGATCACCAGTCCCCTATGTATTAATACATATAAAGTACCAATATTAACAATATAGAAATGAATGAATCATCATAAATCTACTCTACTGTTAACAACTGTACTACACAGTTTGATAGCGTAGTACAGTTGTTAACAGTAGAGTAAATTCATTTCTATACCGTTAAGATTGGTACTTTATATATCTATTAATGCACAGGCTTGCCTCATTTTGGTTTGCTCTTTGGACCCATTGCTCATTTTTGTTTTGCATCACCAGTCCCCTGGCATTCCCTAGAAGAAAAGGAGGATGGCGGGGGCACAAAAAGACAGAAGAGGGTTTCTGTAGGATTCTATTTTTCCTTGATAATTGCCTGTATTCAGTGATGGCTTACAGGACAAGGCCCCCGTACTCTTTCAGTTTTATTTCTGCTTTTGGCACAGAATATTCTGGTAAAGAAGTAATTAATGTCCAGAACACCTCTACTTTGTTAACTGAAGTATACCTGTATAGCATTGCTTGAAAAACAAGTGACAATACTAAATGGCTGGCACAAGAGACATGGGTTAGATCAGTTTGGAAATGAATAAACAAAATATTCACCTGATATCTTCTTCTCCTTCATAGCTATGGATACCATGCTGTCAGCAACGAGTGTAGCAGGAATCTGTTCATATACAAGCTCATAAGCTGTCAGCCGGGCTCCCTGATTATACGGCCGTGTCTCTGTGCAGTAGACATGCTCCAGACGACCCAAGGAATGCAGGGAGCGAATAACACCTAAAAAGCAACACTGTAAGTATTGACAATAGATGGCATTGGGTTGCACTGGGTCTCAAACTTTGGTCCTCCAAGTGTTTTGAACTTCAGCTCCCAGAAGTCCCAGCCAGTTTGGCCAACAGTAAGGAATTCTGGGAGCTGAAGTCCAATTTGTCTGGAGGACCAAAGTTTGGGAACCAGTGGGTTAAAGCAAGGAGAGGGTCACCCTATGAAGTTGAGTTCTAAGAGTGTAGTTCTCCAAATGTTGCTCACTGCAACTCCAGTCACATAGTTGCCATACCCAATGACAAAGGAAGATGACTGCTGCAGTCCAGCATCTGAAGGAAAGTAAACCTGTGTTTTCAAATCAGCTAGGACTTCTAAGCTTTCCCTTTTCTTAAAGGGAAAAAGAAGAGTTGGGGGAAAAGACAACTTCAGTAGAGTGGAAAAGGGGTCAGAAGTCATGTGTGACTGGAATTATTTTGTACTTGGTGGTGATGCTTCTCAAATGAACAAAGATGCCTCTTACCAAGTGCAGTTCCATAGCCAGAAGTGGCCAGTGAGCCTGTATTGCAATGGGTGAGGACTGTCACCTTGTCTTGCCCAACTTGCTTCAAGATATGGCATGCTCCATGGTCCCCAATGCTTCTGTTGTCTTTGAGATCTTTATCCAACATGGCTTCTGCCCAGCTGATGACACTATAAAGAGAGGCAATGCTGACTGACATGTTCTTATCTAAAAAGTTGGGGGGACTGGGAGGTAACATACAGGGAGGTTTTTGGGCCCTCACCTTTCTCGCAAACTCTCAACAGTAGACCCTTCACGCTTGGCCTCCTGGCGGACAATATGGCCCAATTTCTGAGCTGCCTGGGACATGTTGACAGCAGTTGGTCGGGCACTCACTAAATAGCTCAGCGAATCTAACACAAATGTTTCCAGCTTGCCTACACTTTCTTCCGCAGTTTTTTTGTTAGCCAGTTCTACTGCCAGGCTTAAACAGCCTACAATAGCAATGGCTGGAGCACCCCGGACCTAAAAGAAAGGAAACTGTTTTAGAGTGTGTGAAGGATTCAACCTTCCCCCCACTTCACCTTACTAACAGAAATTATTCTTAACAAAGGGCAAAATTTTCCATGAGTTAGCATAACACTGAACAGTAACTGTGAAAGCATTGGGAGACTCATGGCTAAGTCCTACATAAGAATACCCACGTCTTTTAAAGAGTCTGAAGTTCAAAGCAGTCTGTGAAGGTTTCTCCACCGAAGGTTGATCTGGTGAGCCACTCTTAAGTAGCTAATGGTATGTTTGTTCATTCTATTTTGATTGTTTCACAACTTTTCTTTGCTTATTTTTAATAAATACAATCAGTTCAAAACTTGAATGGATTTGACTCTCCTGCCTAGTTTATAGTTTCACTGGTTGCAAAGATGTGATGTGAAAGGAATTAAAGCAGGAGTAGGCAACGTCCAGCTGGCAATTTCTGATCCCTCAGACCTGCTGCATAAAAGCAACACCAGGAATGGCTGCAAATGACAATTCTGGCTATGCCTTGTTTTAACATGTAAACAAACAACCACAATGGCCTCTAGAACACTATATTGGACAATCACTGACAGGTGAATGATACTGTATGTAAAGGAGTATGGTCTATATCAGAGCTTTCCAGACTTCTCATATTGGCAACATCCTTTTTAGACATGCATCATTTCAAGACACAGTAATGCAGTTTTACTAGCAAATTGCAGGTTAAACTAGCCCCTTATAAGAGATAGAGACACATACATAAATTGTAATAATGAAATTACAAGAAATGAAACTCTTAATTAGAAACTTATCCATTTGGGGGGTAATTCAACTGCAATTTAAGGAACTAAAAACTCCCACAGTGATAAAGTAAGAGAACCATCCCGCACATCACACACCTACAGATAGGTGGCCATGCCTTTTTACATTCACTCCCAGTTTCAACCCAATTACACATGTGCAGCACCCAGAGGTGTATCTAGGATGGGGTGGGACCACCACCGTCCTAGCCAGGATCTTTCTCAGCTTGAGGTAGTAGCAGGAGAAGCAGCCTCTCCACTGAGCTTGGCCTGCTGCTGCCTTTGCCGGGGTCTTTCTTGGCCTAGGGTGGTGGCGACACACCTACACACTGCAGCCAACACACTAACGTGTCACAACACACAGTTTGGAAAGCTCTGATCTATATAATTTAATTTTTATTTTACATACAATATCGTTCACCTGTCAGTAGTTGTCCAATATGCCTTGTTTTAAAGCAGAATTGTCCCTCTTGGAGGACACTGCCAAAGCCCTCTTGCACAACCCAGGATATTTTTTTATTTTTTAAAAATAAAAAATAAAAAAACAACCCAGGATACACGGATGTGTGTACATTTACATATCTATAACTGATTTACATATTTCATTATATACATTTAAGAAAAGATATACACTAATAATAATTATATTTGTTATGTGCACCTTCAAGTCATTTCTGATTTCTGGCAACACTAAGGCAAACCTACCACTTGTTCATATACCTTTGGTATCCTCTGAGGCTGAGAGAATGTAACTTGTCCGAGGTCACCAAGTGACCTTCCATGACCCAGTGGGGATTTGAACCCTAGTCTCCCAAGTCCTAGGCCATTTCCACACTAGACTGTTTTAGTGCTATTATTCCACTTTCAACATCCTATGGAATCCTGGGGTTTGCAGTTTAGGGAGGGGCCTTTGAGGCCCCTCCCTAAACTGCAAACTCCAGGATTCTATAGGATGTTAAAAGTGGAATAATAGCACTAAAACTGTCTAGTGCGGAAATGGCCCAAGTCCAGCACTTAAACCACACCATGCTGGTTCTCATCAACAACTACACATACCTCGGGAATGATATAAAACGTATCCAAAGCATGCCTTGAAGGCCACCAATTAAGTTTGGTTTAATTCCTTGCATGATCCTGCAAATCCCCCAAAACTGGAACAGCCCCCAAATCAAGCAAAAACAAAGATAGATCAAAATCGGAAATGCAAAAAATAAATGGAAATCAAAACTAGTATGTTATCTGTGTAGCCACAGGCATCATGGAGGAAGAACTGGACCCTGCCCCCTGTGCAGTTGCCTGCCCGTGAGCATTAAAGTGACTAAATTTTGAAGAGAAGTATCAGGGCTCAGGTTTGGCTTCAGAGAGCACAGGAGAGATAGTGTGTACTTAGGCAGCAAGAATACCCCATATATTCCCAGAAATACTCTTTGCTCATTTGTATCTATCTGTTTGCAATATTTTACAGAGGTTTAGTTAAAAAAAAGACAAAGAAAGTATGCACAAGAGCTGTATTTTAGTACAGTCGATCTGAAACTTCCCTAGCAGAGGATCCCTTTGGTAAAATAGCCACAGAGCAGTGTTTAGGGGAATTGTCTTGGCCAGGAACTCTTACTGTGTGTGCAAAAACTGCATCTCTCTCTACAGAATAGGTGGCAGAAAGCAAGGGGGTCTTCTTGTGAACTTTTACACAGTGTCGCAGGTAGGTTGTTTACAAGGCATTTAGGCCACTGCACTGTGTTGTAACCTGAGTGGTTGTGTGCAGACATGTGAGTCACAGGAGCAAGTTAATACCTCACCTCTCCCCAGCAGGAGGGGGAGAATAACAAATATTTGGTTCAGTAATAAGGGGAAAAGTGAGGAAGTTTTTGTTTATCAGTGGTGTTTGGAGCTGTGTTGATTGAACTGCTATTGATTATTTCAAGCCAGTGGAAAAGATAAATGATCCAGACTTTACTTCTGAATCAAGCATATCAACCTGCCCACAGCCTGCAATCACCACTAGTGACCTTCTTGCTGTACATGTCCATAATATCAGTTTAGGCCCACAGTGGTTCTCAACTTTTGGTCCTCCAGTTTCTTTGGACTTCATCTCCCAGAAACACCAATCAGCATGGCCCATGGTGAGGGATGCTGGGAGCTGGAGCCCAAAACATCTGGAGAACCAAAGGTTAAGAAGCCCTGCAGGGTGACATCCACAGAGACTTCTTACCATTATCCATTTGTAGGACAGTTTGAATTGATGTCAACTGATGTTAACTGATGTCCACCAGGCCCATCAGCACAGGCTTGAGACAGGTTATAAAGACTCATTGGTTCCCTTTACTCTGTCACTGAGTTAGAACTCTAAAGGGGCTGATGGTGCAATCTGGTTTTAACTGCTGGTTATAATCCAATCACTGTATTATGTTTTCCTTATTGTTGTTTATATTATGTTTTGTTGTGCACCACTTGAGGGGGAGTGTTACTGTTAAAGATGGATTACAGATCTGTTTACTATGCAAATAAACTAACATCTAACAGTTCTTTTAAATAAACAAACAATATTCCTGTCCATTCCTTACTTCCTTTCACAGCACTAGTTATAAGGCCCAGAGAAAGACCACTGGAAAGCACTTCCCGAGAGAATTGTTCCATTGTTAGGTTTAAAAGTGTCACACCTCAAACAACTGATACAAATGACTGCAGCTTTGTGATTAGAAGGTCTGCCTCAGCTGTACTCAGGGTGAGCATTCTGCATTTGACACAGATATTATATTACTAGACTAACTGCATGGAAAGATTCCTTCACTTGTGCCTTCTCCCCACCAGCCTTTGCAAAAGACAAGTGTCATGTGGCAATGGAAAAGCTGCAAACATTCTGGGCCTTTCCACACTACACTGTTATAGTACGATTATTCCACTTTGAACATCCTATGGAATCCTGAGGTTTGCAGTTTAGGGAGAGGCATTTAGAATTCTCAGCCAGAGAGTTCTTGGACCTAAGTAAACTACAAATCCCAGAATTCCACAGGATGTTGAAAGTGGAATAAAAGCACTATAATAGCGTAAGGAGGAAATGACCTGTGACTAAGGTCTGCAAGCAGAGCATCAGAACTGTATATGTTATACCCCCAGCAAAGAATATACCATAGGGTTTTTAAGTATCCCCTATGGGGAGTATTTAGGAATAAAAGAGTTAATTTGCATAAGAAATATATAGCTGAGCTAAGCAAACAACAGAATCAAACCAGAGTAGCTCTAATGCAACATCCCTCTTTGGAATATTGACATCACATGTTTATACATGGCCCCTTTTTCTTTACAAAAACTTCCTGAAATAGCTGTTTTCTACAGACAGGGAATTGATTGTTGGGCGGGAACTGTGCCAAGTAGTTTTGTTGATCATTCCACTCAGGTTGGAACAAAGCTGGTCCTATCATTAGAGTAACATGACAGGCTCATGTGGCAAATGATCAGGAGTACACATGGCAGTTTCCTTTGAACACTCCTCCTGTGGAAGGCATTGGCCATTTCTGCACTACACTCTAATAGCGCGATTATTCCACTTTCAATATCCTATGGAATCCTGGAGTTTGCAGTTTCGGGAGGGGGCGGCCAGCCCCTCCCGAAACTGCAAACCCCAGGATTCCATAGGATGTTGAAAGTGGAATAATTGCGCTATAAGTGTAGTGCGGAAATGGCCATTGTCTTATCACTGGTGCTGATGTGAGGCTAAACTGCCAATCTCACTGGCTTCTATGTATGCAGCTAAGGCAGCAAAACGTTTCCAGAAGGCACTGATTCTAAGGTGCCTACATTAAACGTATGGAACTCCTTGGATGAACAACAGTTACAAACTCTAGTCTAGGCCATTGAAGAGAAAAGCCAGTATCTTGCCTCTTTTAAAAGTAAACCCATTCCTACAGAATGAATCCCTACCTTCTCTTGCCAGCAATTCTTGCTTTTGACACAGAGCTTGAAAGTTATTTCTGTGGAGTGTAACAATCAGAATCCTGTGGGAAGCACATCCATGCTTGCTAGGGAACTTGGGGAGCTGTGAAGTACATCTTCACAGCTACAGCAGTTTGATTAGACTATAAGTGTCCTGGCTTCATCCTACGCAATTTGCAGTCCGCTGAGGTCCAGGACTTATTTAAAGGAATTGTTACTTGGGGACCATTCTCACATTCAGAAAATTCATCAGTGGAAGCTTCTCTGCTACATACAATGTTGACATTCAGATTGCGTTGTTTTGAAAATAAGAGGAAGCTAATAGATAGCTGCAACAGAGGAAACTAAGAGGAAGCTAATATATAACTAATATATAACTGTATACACACATACATATACATCAGTGTCCTAGCACTTTGCAGCATACTACTCATCATCAGAGAATACCTGACTTTTTTCTAAAAAGAGAAATCCCTAGAACTCTTATCACACCTTAAAAGAATTGGTTAAAAACCACAACTGATCTGGGGTGGGAAAAGATATACTACTATAGTATACTATCTGGGGATTATTTTTATTTTTGGTTTGCAATTACTTGCAGAAGGCATTAAAACAGGCATGGAAACAACGTGATTCACAGATTAAATTGTATGTGTTCATTTGTCTTAAGAGCCATAACTAGGAGTCTGTTTGAACACAATTATCAAACGCTTTGCTAAGGTCTTTTAGAATTCTCTGCCAGAGAACTGTAATGCTGTAAGTTAAGAGGACAGAAAATTCTGAGCACCTCACCAAACTAAAAATCCCAAGATTCCCTATGATTCACAGCATGGCTTCTAAAGCAGCAAAAGGCAGATTTGTTTCCGGCCGAAAGATGTAACTTTTTCAAGTTCAGCTTTGCCTGAAACCTTGCTTCTACGCTCCCTCCGCACTACACTCTTATAGCGCGATTATTCCACGTTCAACATCCTATGGAATCCTGGGGTTTGCAGTTTCGGGAGGGGCCAGGCGGCCCCTCCCGAAACTGCAAACCCCAGGATTCCATAGGATGTTGAACGTGGAATAATCGCGCTATAAGAGTGTAGTGCGGAAATGGGCTCGGCCCCAATCCCATAATGCTGAGCATCCCTGCGATCTTCAGGGGCCGGAAAAAGCACCGAGATTCCCTCTCCCTTCGGCAGCACCTTCATGGCCCGGATGGCCTCCCAGCCCTCTCGGACGCTGCCGATCTCCTCGTAGAGGCTCTGCTGGGGCAGGAGGAGCTGGTTAAGGATCTGCAGGGATCCCCTGCGGTACCGGATCGCTTCTAAACTCATGGCTGAACAGCGAGGGCCGCCCTGCAGCAAGAGGCCGGAACCCAGCGAGGGCGGACGGGCAGCGGCTCCACGTGGGTGGACCAGTCGCTCCCGTACAGACGCCGCCGGGTCCTAGCTGGCGCTCGGCTTCGCTCCTTTTGCCGCTCGGTAAACAATCCGTGATTTCGGCCAACGGGTGGCTTCACTGGCCGACCCACCCCTTTCAGATCTTCGGATCAGTAATAACAAATGCACGGCTATCAGCCCCAAATTCAACTCAAGTTGGCCATTTCCGCACTACACTCTTATAGCGTGATTATTCCACTTTCAACATCCTATGGGATCCTGGGGTTTGCAGCCTGGGATCCAGGCGGCCCCTCCCGAAACTGCAAACCCCAGGATCCCATAGGATGTTGAAAGTGGAATAATCGTGCTATAAGAGTGTAGTGTGGAAATGGGCCTTTCCGCACTAGACTGTTATAGTGCTATTATTCCACTTTCAACATCCTATGGAATCCTGGGGTTTGCAGTTAAGGGAGGCGCCTCTCCTTAAACTGCAAACCTCAGGATTCCATAGGATGTTGAAACTGGAACAATGGCACTGTAACAGTCTAGTGCGGAAATAGGCGGAGTTTTCGCTTCCTAGGAGGAGTTCAAGATTCGTTTCTTTTCCCTATCTTTCACGCTAAAGGAAGTGCGTGCTTGGACCTGTCCGAATTGGGACCATCGAATGTAGATTGGGGGCCATAAAAGGGGAAAATCGTGAGGGGGGGAGATTTAATATAAAAATTGCCAAGGGCGGAGTAAGAAACTTAAGAGTAAAAGGAAGAAACTTATCTGAAAAGTTTGCGCCTTGCATTTCAGCCCTTGGGAAGCTATCGCCCTTAGTTAACGTTTCTGGTCTGGGCTGCTTTTGACCAATACGTCGTTTCTATCAGGTTTCGGATAAAAGAGACGCCCAGTTATCATCTTTTAGAGCTATTAGGCAAAAGGAATTTAAAAGCACCGTGCCTCTGTGCACGTGCAGAGGACAACTTTGTTTTAATTAAAATAAGGATTTAATGACACCGTGCTCCTGATCAAAAGGAATAATATCCAAACAGAGGAAGTGGGAGGGAGAGGATTTGTCTTGCAGATGATTCTTGCTTGGCCCCTTCCAGTGGAGACAGAGGCCATTTCCGCACTAGAGTGTTATAGCGCTATGATTCCACTTGCAATGTCCTATGGAATCCTGGGGTTTGCAGTTTCGGGAGGGGCTGCCTGGCCCCTCCCGAAACTGCAAACCCCAGGATTCCATAGGACGTTGCAAGTGGAATCATAGCGCTATAACACTCTAGTGCGGAAATGGCCAGAGAGTGGTCTAGGGATGAGGCAAATCACTATGTGCCCATCAGAATTGGCCCATCCTGCCAACTCAGTGCTCCCTGGGGAAGGCTGCTGAGAAGAACACTTTCTTTCATTAAAGAACACTTTCTTTCACTTTCATTAAAATCCACAGGGCTTGTGTCCACAGGTATGCCAGAGTGAACACAATAGATGTGTTCATGGGTATGACTTCTTTATCAGAAATTTTGGTATCAGAGGCAGAAATAACGTGGAAAGAATAGGGGCAGGTTCCTACACCACAAAAAAAGAGCACCCCAACATGTTTCAGCAAACTCTTTACTAAAAATGAAGAATATGCTCATCTGAAACTAAACAACCAGGTCCAGTTGGTCTTGTATGAGTACAAAAAAACATTGGACCCCCTAAAGACCTCTAGAAGGCTTCTTCCAAAATGTACTGAAGGTTGATTGTTTCTTCCACTAGCTTCTACTTTTTCCTAAGCTTTCCATTTTGGTAGCCAAACTGAGTCCTTTTTTTTTTTTTAAACATCCTGAACACAGCTTTTGAAGCAGGTTTCCATTTTTCTCTCTGTTTTGCTATTCATCTATGTTCAATAAGGGATTCAGGAGGCAGCTGCTGTTTATCTTCCCTGTTACAGGCAGGCACACAAGGCTAGCATAGAATCTCATTTGTCACAGATAAAGCTTTATTGGATTGTTTAATGTAGGCACACCTTTGCAACCTAAAACTGAAAGTGCATTTCTTCAGCCTTTCTATGCCATTTTTCCAATGGCAGTGCTGCTTAAAAAAGTTCAGCTAGACAGTATGAGAATGAGAAGTGGGACTAGGGGCATAAAAAGGCTTTGTAAAAAGGAGCTTCCTTGTCAGAGGCCATTTCTGCACAAGACTGTTATAGTGCAATGATTCCACTTTCAACATCCCATGGAATCCTGGGGTTTGCAGTTTCGGGAGGGGCTGGGCGGCAAGAGTGTAGTGTGGAAAAGGCCAGAGATTTTTTAAACTGAAGTATGCCTGTATAAATGTTTTTGCTGACAATATACTAATATATTGATGGTTAATTTACAATCAGCCCTCCACATTTGCTAGGGTTAGAGGTACAGGATCCCTGCAAAACTGGAAAAAGTGCAAATATCAAAATGTGTGTGTATGTGGAAGGGGGCTGAGACAAGTGGGGAGAGGGGGCACCCAGGGTTCAGTCCAGGTCAGGGACATGGGTGGGTCGGCATGGTACCTCTATATTTCCTCACCCTTCTCCTTCCTTGGGTGCATGGGGAGCATTGGGAAAAGATTTATAGTGCTGAAAAATGGGGCTGCCATCTAGCCTTAGCTGACCAGTTTTTAAAGGGCTGTATGGTCTGATCAGAATTATTGAGAGCACTTTTTTGGGGGAATGGGGAGGAGAAACTCAAAAATAGTAAAATCCATGAAAGTTAAACCCACAAAGGTGGAGGGTCCACTATTTATTAATCAAGAGGGCCATTGGATTTTTCTGATCTATCCCGAATTCTTTTTCTTAAAATGACAAACAATTTTATTTATTTTTCACCCTGCTGTTCTCCCAGTATGGGACCCCAGGTATATTGGGTTTTGGAACCTGTCACTTATATCCAAAGTAAGAAGACTGAGCAGACCTTGTGGACCTAGTGTGCTACTTATCACTATAGCAGGGACTGGATTTTTTTTTTCAGACTGCAACTCTCAGAATCTACTAGCCAGTATGCAAAATAAGAAACTCGGTTTCTGCATCTCTGCAATACAACATGGTTGCAGTTGCTGTGCAGCTTTTTAAAGGCTGCTCTTCTGAGCTGTTTCTAATGTGCTTGTTGCTTCATTGCCTCTAGTAAATCACACTAAGTTAGTTAATAATGGAATATGCAAAGTCTGTTAACATTACAGAGCAGTTTTAAAGCATTTTTCATTTTTATACTTTCTAAAACTCAATTCAAGTGTCAAAATCTAATTACTGCAACTTGAAGCGAATACTGCTTGATTACAGATAAAATAAACTGCTCTTTTATTTTTAATAACCAAATGTTCCACTGATGCAGCAGCTCAGTGGCTTTGGCAGTGATTTGGATGAAAACATAAGTTGCAGCCCCCAAGCAACTCATTGCAATATTTCTAGAATGGCCCCTCCTTGTTCAGTGGGATTTCATTTAGTCTGTTCAAAAAGAAAACAGTTTATTCTGCAATGCTCTTCTCAACTTCAGGTATGTCTGTTTTGGGAATGATTTTAGACTGAAGCCATAATGTCAAGTAAGCTTTTTTTTTTTTTTTAAATGTGTGTGTGTATGTATGTGATATACACATAGGCCCTTTTAATGACCAAAGAGAGCATGTACTTGCTGGAGGTTCCTGGTAACATAAAGAGCACCTAAAGGTAAAAAATACATCCCATATTATTGTGTAGATTTTATGGAAGAGACATTGGTCAGGTAGAGGCTGACTGGTACAATCTTGCTTGTGCTCTGTAGTGAGTTGAGCCTCTGCCACCAAGCAAATGGGTTTTGGAGTCCTTGTTGGAATCATGGCCAAACATAGGCTTGCCATATGTCCTCCTTTTTCCCAGACATGTTCTTTTTTTCAGAGCTAAACTCCAGGGAACTTTTTCAAATGTCTGGGTTTTCTTACAAAGTCTCCCCACACACCCACACACACCTCTGAAACTTGGAAATGAGCAGTCTTTCTAACACACATTTGTGAGACAAAACAAACTCTCGGTACAGCGAATATCCTATCTGTTGGGATGGGCAAGATTATAGCTCATCAATTTAACATCATCATTGCACCAATGGGATTCACGGAGAGAGAGGAAAAAGGAGAATGGCACTGACAGCAGTTCTGGTGAAGAAGGAGCTACTGTGTGGTGTGAATTCTTGTGGGGTTCTTCCCTCTCTTCTGGAATACCCAGATGTTTATCTCTCCTCTTTTCCCCTTCTCAAGGCCCTCCATCTGTTGTTCCTTTCACTGTCCGTACTTCTTTCTGGTCCCTTTGTCAGTTTTCTCTGCTGATGCTCTACCTGTCAGGGTTGTTGTGGGAACCTACAGTGCTGGAATAGTGAATGAGCAGGCACAAGGGGTGGGCCTCTAATGCCAGGTCGAGAGATTGCTGAGGTAACCAGATCAGTTGTCAGTATTTTTAAATATTGCCAAATAATCTATTAAAATCGTTGTCATTTAAATACAATGAAGGCTTAGAAAATTTCTAGGAGGAATTATCACAGCTTATATAGTATGGTTGTTTATAGTGAGAGTCAACATAGTTATCAGTGGTTTGGAGTAGTCAATTAGTAAATGTATCCTCTTTTGATTTTCAAAATATGGTAATCCTGCCATACATTAAGGGCCTAAATACCCCAAAGGCACCAGATCCCCTCTTATCTTGGAAACTAAGCAGAGTCATTACTGGTTCGTACTTAGATTGAAGACCGCCAATGACTATCAGTCGCAGAGGAAAGAACTGGCAAAACCACCTCTGAGTACTCCTTGCCTAAGAAAACTCTGTGAGAATCATGGGGTTGCCATAAGTCGACAGGCAATTTGGAGGCACATGTACACACACCCACACCAAACATTAACAGCTGACCGGTGCTATAGACAGAGTTCATTGTATTAGTAACCTTGTCTGATACTTTTTCTGCATTAGCTTGGCAGTTTGAGGCAGGGAAAAGATACAAAGCCTGGGAATGGGCTTGGGGAGACAATTTTCCTCTGTTACTAACGTGTCTCATTCTCATAACTATTGGAGGGTGAGGTAGGTTACATTTGCCCATTTTCATGTTCTTTGTTAGCTTCTGGGCTGTTTCACCAGCAATGAGGAACTGGATTGAGGGAGACTCTGAGCAGACTCTTTATTTAGTGGCCCAGTTCTACCATTGGCTGTGAGGAAATGCTGGACCTCAGGAGCAAAAGGCCTGAAACACTTCTTTGCTGTATACCATCTGCTGCATTATTTATCACCAGTAAAGCTAATCATATAGCAGTGACACGTGTCAATGTTCAGTAGCAAACAAGGATGCTACACCCAGTTGTGGAACAGAACACTCCCCCGCAACATATACTTAGTATCCATTGACTAAGTTAACTGGCAGAAAAAGAAAAGGTTTAAACTCCAGGAGACAAGAACAGAGCTGTGACACCTCCAGATATTGTTGGACTCCAGTTTCCACCTGGTCTAGCCAGAATGGCCAGTGGTGAAGGACAGTGGGAATAGCAGCTCAACATAGGATCCCCATTCTACTTTCTCAACAGTGAAAATGTGTGTTGCATAAAGAAGATTGCTACTTCAGTCTACGTGGCAAGGAAAGACTGATAATTAGAGCTGGCCCCTCCCGAAGCTGCAAACCCCAGGCTTCTATAGGAGGTTGAAAGTGGAATCATTGCGCTATAAGACTGTAGTGCGGACATGGCCTAAGTGGAGGCAGCCCCTCCACCCGAGCCTGGCCCCCCACTGCTGCCTTCCCCATCAGGGTCTTCCTCAGCCGAGGGCAGCAGCAGCGGTGGGAGAGGCAGCCCCCCACCAGTTAGTTTGTGTGATACACCTACACACTGCAGCTGACACACTAATGTGCCACAACACACAGTTTGGAAAGCTCTGCTCTAGACCATCTTTAGTGGCAACAAAAACATATGAGACAAAATGTATGCCTCTAAGATTATCCATTTGCTTCTCCTTTATGATTTTTAGCATTTTTGCCTAACGAAGAAGCTGCTGAAGCTTCGAGAGCTTGCATGATATCTTACATAAAGTTATAACTGTTTGGGAGGAGGCTTTTGCAGGCCAACATACGTACCCTGAATATATTTCCTGGATTTGAAGATAACCAAATTTTGCTGCGTGAGAGGAGGCTTTAACAGGAGTGAGTTAACAGACTGGGATTTAACTCTTTGAGCTTTCTATTTCTGACAAAGGCAAAACATTTTCATTTGGACTACAATTGGCAAGTTTTACCTATATAGCACCTAAAAGTTTTTCCAGACATAACAGTGCAGCCTTCTTGAGAAATTCAGTGTTTTCTGCCTAGGAAAGGGACAGTCAACCTTGTACAGGAGAGATTTAGCCTGGATGTCAACAGAAAATATTTTGTTGCTGCTAACAGCTTTGAAATTTTATTGCCTGTCATTTATTGCACTTTGTCTCCAGATCCCACATATCCAAAAAGAAGAATGGTCTCTGGCTATATTGATATCCCTAACTGACGACAGAAGTAACATTTGAGACAAAATGTAAATCTGTGACCCTATCATTGTCCACTTTCTGTGTTTTTTTAAACATCTTTGCCTAATAAAGAAGCCCATGAAACTTTAAAAGCTCCCTTGATATATTTTGTGTTTTTTAGTTGCCCCAATAAATGTATCACTGTTTTGTGAACTTTGGATTTTGTTGCATATGAATTATGTTACTGGTGGGAATTTTTAAAGAAAGTTCCATGTCATACTTGTGAAGTTATTTGTTGTCACTTTATTTACAAAATAACACTGTTCAGAACTTTTACTTTTTTTAAAAAGGTTCAGTGCAGAGCAGTACCCAAGGGCTATTCACATTTCACAATTCTAGCTAGACTTCATTTTAACTGCCATGGTTCTGTCTTATGGAATCCTGGGATTTGCAGTTGAAGAAGAGGTATTTCAGTCAGAAAGCTGCAGTGCCCAACCAAACTACAAACCCCAAGATTCTAAGATATGGTAGTTAAAGAATTTTTTGAAATAAATTCGATAAATAAAATAACCAGTGAATGAAAGGGCCCCAGGACCCTGGCTGCACTTCCTGGAGTTGCTTGACAGTCACGTTACTCAGGCCATTTCTGCACTGCACTGTTATAGTGCTATTATTCCACTTTCAACATCCTGTGGAATTCTGGGGTCTGTAGTTTACTGAGGCCGAAGAGCTCTCTGGCTGAGAATCCTAAAAGCCCCTCCCTGAACTGCAAAGCCCAGGATTCCATAGGAAGTTGAAAGAGGAACAATAGCACTATAACTGTGTAGTGAGGCAATGACCTCAGAAGCTCTCCAGGATGTATGCTGGGCTAATGCACACTTCACTCAGCACATGGGGCCTTCCTATGTAAAATGAGTTATCCAGGAGTAAATCTCAATATTTAAGAAGGTTCAAATCAAGGTGTTGTTTTATTATGCTATTTGGTTTCTTTAATGCCCTGCTGTTCCATTGCCTGCCCTTATGCCCTTTAGCACATGAGAAGGTCCATCTTAATGCAAAACATTGTTCATGTATATTGTACCACCCATGTGTAAAGTCCAAATGTTAATTGTCAGATGTCATTAAGGGCAAACAGCAGGAATGAAGTCAGACTATCAGTGATGATAACTCACAGTGCAATCCTGTTTACTCAGCAGTAAGTCCCATTGAACTCAGTGGGTCTTACTCAAAGATAAATATGTACAGGGTTGCAGGATAATTATTCTTTAGGCTGGACAGAGAACATGATATATCCAACAGGCCTCATAATTTGTAGACTTGATTATTTCCTAGGTACTTGGCTTAGAGGTTCAAGACTGTGAACAGATGGATGATGGTGTGCATATGCTGCCACAGTTAGATCACTAACTTAAATTCAGCACAGATCTCTGTGATCTGAGAGCAGTTACCATCTGTTTAAGATGGGTTAGTGAAGTGCTTTGATATAATGAAGTGCTTTGCCTCTTAAAGGACACATGCCACAAAACCCACCATTCCAATTAGCTGGCTAGTTGAAAATTATGACACAGAGGCCAGTAACCACACAGCTCTTTCAAATGAGAAGAGCATCTAGTTCAGACAGTTACAACTAGTACAAATGACAAAATATACAGGCAGTACCAGAAGGTGATCTGTTCTTGTGCCAGTAGTAGAAGGGACAATTAAAAGGGAATTGCATATGTGACATTCATCTGAGATAGTCTAAGGCCTTAGACTAAAGGGGATAGACACTACCACAAGTCCCAAGTTTCATCAGACCAGTTCAAAATCTATCAAATCTTCAGACTGGCCTGGCTGGGAAGATGAACGTTTTAGTATACTTGAGTGGCAATTAATTAGCAAACCTGAGATATTTCACTCTATTTGCACTATCTCTATAGCAACAGTTAAGGTACAATTTATAACTGATAATAATAAAAGGGAGACTGCGTGGGACTAAGACATAAGACAAAAGTCATGATTTTAGGCTACCTTTCATTTATGGGTAATTGGATATTTTATATTGCTGGACAATCTGTATTCAAAACACTTTTGTGCAAGTTTTGTGATTCAAAGTTTGTAGGGTTTTTTTAAAATTGTTGCATATTCTGAAAGTCAGGCATGAGTAACATTCTAATCCTAAATGTATTGGCCACACTCTGGTGGGTCTGCATTTACTAGTAAGGCTCCGTTGATTCATAGCCAACCTTTTAAACCTGAACATTTTATTACTTTCCTCTCTCCTCCCAAATAATACAAGGCAAGACTGATGAATTTTTTTTTTAAAAAAAATTGCCAATATTTTGGATATATATTAGGACTAACCATCTTTTCTTGTCCTAGTATGCTAAATATAATTGTTTCAACTATTGTTTTGTTGATGCTGTTTTTACATTTGTTCTCTTTATTTGTTCTCTTTATTAAGTTGGTATAAAAGCTAAATGAATGAAAGCATTGGATGTTGCTGGTATTTGTTATTAAGGGTTAATTCACTGAAGCTGTAATTCCATATATATCAACCTGAGAATAAGTCCTACTGAAATTGATAATAATTACTTGTGACAGACATATGTAGTAGAACAAGGAGTGAGCCATTAGACCAGTGGTACCTAAGCTGTGTAATGTTGAACTTCAGCTCCTAGAATCCTTGACTGTTGGCCCTGCTCGTTGGGGTTCTTGAGAGTCCAACCAAATCAAGGAAGCCGATTTCAAGAGGACAGCCTCCCTCTAAAAAATCTTGCTATGCTTAATTGAATCCAATAACACTCAGGAACAAGTTCTGCTCCTGCTGAATTCAAAAATGTGTCCAGATTTACAAAATGTCAGCAGTGACCTCACTGTGAAAGCTGATATTTGCACAAGTTATGAAGCAATATGACTCTTCTAGAAGTAGATCTTCAACTGTTAAAAAATTAGGAAAAAACGGGGGAGAGGAGGTGTTAAAATAATAAGAAAAAAATTAAATCCTGTACATGTATACTCAGAAGAAAGTACCGCTCTTTTCAACAGGTCATATTTACGCTATGTGCATGTAAGATTGTAGTCTTATTCCCAGCTTCCAGTCTACTAAATTCAGAGGAATTTATTCAAATTACAAGGTAATAATAACTAAAATCAACCCTTGCAAGCATACTTTAGAATTCATCAAAAGCAAAGTTGAAGTATATTATTTAATACAAGTTGGGCTCCCCCCCCGCAGTTGAGCAAGGTATGAAGCTATGACAATGAGGCCACAATTCAAACACAAAAGATGTACCACAACCATTAACTAAAAATGCTTTTTTATTGTGCAAAAATCATATTGAAAGACTGAAGGGGTATCTTTTTTTAAAAATAGAAAAAAATACAGCAATGGAACAACCCAACTATACATAATAATAATAACAATAATAATAATAATATTTATTGGTATCTCCCCTCTCCACATGGATCCAGGCGGGGAACAACATAAAATACATTATACATTAACATTATAATACATTATACAAAAACTTCTGGAAAAGCAACTAGAAATATGTGCAGAATACGTAAATCCACAGAGCATTGGAAGTCACAAAACAAGACAGGATACAAATTCTCTAGCCTGCTTTTAGAAGGCCGGGTTTTTTTTCTTAACTGATCATCAGTAAAAAGTTTAAATACTGAGAATACAATATAAAAACGATGGAAGCTGAAGCCACCCCTGGAATTATCTCTATGGCAACGGCGTTACTCTGCATGACCATCAGAAGTGATGCAAGTGATGTCCATAACGCTTCATAATAATGCTTCGGTCCCTAAGGCTTCATTTTCTTCAGCTTTTTAAAAACAGACACTACAAATCCCGACAACCGTCGTCCGAAAGCCGCGACTTCCGAGGACTCGAGCATCGACCCGCTTGTCCCAGCATGCTTTGCGGTGGAAAAAACAGAGCTTCGGGTGGGCCCCAATGTACACGACGCCAACATGAGAACCTTAGAGATACGACCATAGAGTGTAGTTTTCAAAGAAGTAGCTGTATTGGTCTCTTGCGTCATAAAAGGGAGGGAGGGAGGTGAAGAAAATGTGAGAGCCCTTTCAAGATTAACTTTTTTTTTCAAACGTCCTATGAACTGTGGTGGATATAAACCCATTTCTTCGGGTGCCTTTGCCAAGTGGTAAAGCCTTTCTCTGAAAATGAGGCTGCCTCATAACTTTTGGTCCCATTTTCTTTCCGCTTTTCTACCGGGGGGGTCATTTTATATCGCCTGTGTATTTTCAAGATATTTAGACCATTTCCGCCCTACACTTAGGCCTTTTCCGCACTACACCCTTATAGTGCGATGATTCCACTTTCAACCTCCCATGGAACCCTGGACTTTGCAGTTTAGGGAAGGGCCTTTAGAATTCTCATCCAGAGAGCTCTTTGGCCTCAGCAAACTACAAACCCCAGAATTCCACAGGAGGTTGAAAGTGGAATAATAGCACTATAAGGGTGTAGTGTGGAAATGGCCTTAGAGTGCTATTATTCCTCCCTCAAGATCCTGTGGAATTCTGGAGTTTGTAGTTTACTGAGGCCAAAGAGCTCTCTGGCTGAGAATTCGAAAGGCCCCTCCCTAAACTGCAAACGCCAGCATTCCATAGGATGTTCAAAGTGGAATAATAGTGCTATAACAGTGTAGGGCGGAAAGGCCCTTGGTTGCTGGCAACACTTGGAGAAACGGCCTACCTAAGTCGCTCCCTCCGCACTACTGTAACGCATGCATGGTATCAAGATCTGGGCCATTTCTGCACTACACTCTTATAGAGCGATTATTCCACTTTCAACCTCCTATGGAATCTTGAGGTTTGCCGTTTAGGGAGGGGTTGTATGATTGCACTATAAGAATGTAGTGTAGAAATGGCCCTGGTTGTACATGGGACTGAACGGTACCAACACGACCCGTGTATAACTGCACCGGGGCCAAACATTGCTGAACACGGCGGGGTCTGACATCGACAGCCATGTGGTGAATCTGAAATAGGTACCTGTGAAACAACAAATCTCAGAACATTTCCACAGGACACTCTTATAGCGCGATGATTCCACTTTCAACCTCCTATGGAATCCTGGGGTTTGCCGGCCCCTCCCGGAACTGCAAACCCCAGGATTCCATAGGAGGTTGAAAGTGGAATCATCGCGCTATAAGAGTGTCGTACGGAAATGGCCTCAGTATTCCATACTATGGAACCCTTGCAGTTTAAAGTGGAATCAGACTTCTGTTTCTGGCCAGTGTGAAAAGGTCCAGGTATAGGATGGCCCGGTAAATCTGCAGCCCTGAACCATTTGCTTTGATGTCAGGCTAGAAAACTCATTATATTTGCTTCCAGCTGAATACAACAACAAAATCCACACAACAGCAATTCTTTTATTGGCCAACTAAAGGCCTTTCTGCACTACACTGCTATAGTGCTATTATTCCACTTTCAACGTCCTATGGAATCCTGGGGTTTGTAGTTTAGGGAGGGGCATTTAGACTTTTCATCAGAGAGCCCTTTGCCCTCAGGAAACTACAAACCCCAGAATTCCACAGGATGTTGAATGTGGAATAATAGTGCTATAAAAGAGTAGTGCAGAAAGGCCCTAATTTACAACTAGGAATGGATGTGATTAAGCTGCTGGAGAGTCCCCTGCGGACCGCCGGTGCTCAAGGGAAAGGTAAGGTCGTGCTTTTTACACTCGGAGCGTTGTCTAATCGAGAGCCTTTAAAAAAAGGAGAAAGGCAGTTTGGACCACATTATGGTCAGTCTACACCTTTCGTATATCTATGATGAATCCCTTGCGCTCCTTTCCACGGGCGGACGCGGTTACGGTTGATGTTCTCGCGTTGACTCCAACGTCTCGCGGGAGCGGCCGAAGCCGGAAGCTCCACGTCGGTGGAACTGGGTTGTGAGCCAGGCTGGGAGCGCTGAGTGGCTGCAGGAGCAGCAGCCCTGGGAGGGAGCCGCAGCCATGGTGAGTGAGGGGCGCCTGCGAGCGCCGCAGAGGTTTCGGGGCGGGCGTTGCTGTGGTGTAAATGTAACCCTTCCTGTATGGCTTGGGGTCGGGGGTGAGGCCTTTAGGGAAGGAAGAGAGGAAGAAGAGGCCTGTATGACAGACGCGAAGGGAATGCTTCCCACAAACGTTGCCGCCCAGCTTAGAGCCTTGTGGCCATCGTTGCACCTCCAGTCGGCTGGTTCCCTTGTTTGTAGGGTTGTCAGGTGGGACGAGGGCCCAGGTTCTTGTACCTTTGCAAAGGAGGGGGTTTTAGCAGGTATTTTTTATATGACTATGTAGCTCTTCCAGTTACAGGAGCCCCGGGCCTGAATATCACCTGGCAATCTTAACTGTTAAACTGTTAAACACCCCAGTCCTCCCCCTTTAGTGAGCTGCAGAGGAGGTGGAAACCTAGCAGGTAGGTACAGTGCTTCCCAGCATAAATCTGCAGTGACAGGAAAAGCTTCTCCTGTTGGTTTGTGCCGAAGATGACTTCATCCTGCAAAGCAGGCACAAACCAACAGGAGAAGCTTTTCCTGTCCTTTCTCCTCCAAAATTGCCGGCAGATGCTACTTTCAAGTTACTTGCAAAGGCATCCCAAACTTTCCTGCTCTATAAGGGTTGGCTGAGTGCTCTGTTTATTTACTCAGCCAACCTGTAACTCATTCTTCAGTTGAGGAATTAACAGTCTGCTCCCTTTTTGAGCCTATTAGCTTGTCAGGCCTCTATTGTAATGAGATTATTATTATTATCTATTTGTATCCCGCCTCTCCCTATGGATCAAGGCGGCAAACAACTTACAAATAGCATGTATTTCTATACATTTCTGTACATACCCCCAACAAGCTGGGTACTGATTTTACCGACCCGCGAAAGGATGGAAGGCTAAGTCAACCTTGGAGCCCGGCAGGATTGAACTCACAACATTGTGGCTTGCAGTACTGGCATTTTTTATTATTACTTGTTTGTATCCCGCCCTCTCCATATGGATCGAGGCGGCGAACAACTTACAAATAGCATGTATTTTGATACATTTCTATACATGCCCCCAACACGCTGGGTACAGATGCCTTGCAGAGCTTGTATTTTGTGATAGCAATACTGTTTGTGGCTAACCAGGAAATAAATTTTTTGGAGGGGAGGGTCATAAATCATTGTGTTCAAAAAGATTATACCCTACCCTATCTTGAAGGTGCAGCAAATCTACAATTAAAGCATCTGTGATTAGAAACCTCTAATGAAGGAGAGCCAATTGCCTTCTGAGGTACTCTGTTCTGCTGTCAGACAACTCATAATGTAAAAAAAAGAAATGTTCCTAATGTTTGATCTAAATCCACTTTTTAAAAACTTGGAACCCTCAGTCCCACCCTCTTGAGGAAGAGAACCGAATATGGGTCATGGTGGATAGCTTAGGGAAAGCATCAACTCAGTAAGCTGCAACAAAAGAAGCAATTTTTCTAGGCCCCCACTTTCTGCTGGCTGTGCCACTAATCTGTGGATGTGAAAATTCAGGGGGATGTTGCAGTTGCTGCTTTAATTCACACTTTCCAAAAAGGAACAATAATAGACAATCACCACCAACTATAAAGAATAAGCGGTGATCCGTTTAGTCCAAGTCTATCAACCTTGGTTAGCAACAGCTGTGAAATGAACTTGGTCTTTGTTAGTGATTTATGTTGTGGAAATACTAAGAGACATCTACCATATTTCTCAACATACTAAAGCTGTTTTCTTGGTGCTTTCTCACTTTCCATGTACCTTCTAATAGAAGTTGTGCCTAGTTCATGAAGGGCATGAACTTGCTTTTTTGTCTGTTCCACTCTTGTGAAAATGGTAGCAGCATTCTCCATTCCAGCACTTCTCTAAGATTCCTAAACAGTTTTCATATTTGTAAATGTAATATATAATAGCAATAGCATTTATTTCTATACCGCTTATCAACTGAGTGTTATCTAAGCGGTTTACAATGTGTTTTAGCTAATTGCCCCCAACAAGCTGGGTACTCATTTTACCGACCTGCGGAAGGATGGAAGGCTGAGTCAACCTTGGAGCCGGGCAGGATCGAACTCACAACCTTGTGGTTGCAGTACTAGCATTTAACCACTGCACCACCAGGGTCTTGTGTACAGGACTATATCCAGCTGTTTAATATGGATATAGAATAATTTGTTTATTTTTCATGAGAATGATTTTTTCAGTGGAGACAGCTAATGGTTTGCTGAAGTTTACAGTATAAATTGGGCTGGACTAAATCCTTGAGTTATTCGAGGCAATATCTGAAAGATGTTGGTTATTTTGAGGCTAGGGCAGTCTGTATCTCTTCTACAAATGTGACTGGTTGTTTCCAGTTGGTCTTCCTTAAAGTATAAATATGTTAAATAAATAAATAAATGTGTTTTACATTTAGCCTCTCCGACTTGATATAAAGCGCAAGCTCACAGCTCGATCTGACCGTGTGAAGAGTGTGGACTTGCATCCCACAGAGCCATGGATGTTGGCTAGTCTTTACAATGGTAGTGTCTGTGTTTGGAATCATGAAACACAGGTAAGGTTTCATATAAAACTTGTTCAGTGACATTTTGTAAAAACCATAGTTTATTAGTGTACTACTGCCTGTCAGGCCACCATTATATGTGACTAGTGTATTTACCTGGCGTTGCTTGGGATTTTATTTTCCTCTTAAGAACTCAGCAAACTGTCTTCTCCAGTACCTGTAACTTTTCCCCATATTTTCCAGTGCAATCTGTATTCAGAGTTATTTACATATACAGTTTGGGTTCCTGGGGGAATACACTGTCCTCCTCCTTGCTGCTAGGCCTCGTTGCCATAGCTACCAGCCTTTTTCAGTACCTGAAACTATTCCCCAATCCAATCTGTATTCAGAGTTGTTAACATACAGAGATTGGGTTCCTGAGAGAATACACTGTCTTCTTCCTTGCTGCTAGGCATTGTCTCCATAGCAACTGGCATATTCCAGTACCTGTAACTTTTCCCCATAGTCCCCAATCCAGTCTGTGTTGTCTGGCAACTTTGATATATTGGCCCTTGATTTTTTTTGCTTTCTATTGACTTTGTGCAGTGGCTTTATGTTTTTCTGGAAGCATTTTTTGTTTTGAATTTCAACTTTAAGATTCTTCACATATGGAACCCATACACTCTACTGTGTGATGTGAGAAGACCTTGTAACTATGTTGTGTATGTCACTTTAATTTTTCTCACATATGCCTTCCAAATGTTTTCTGGTGTCCTTATTGATGGTAGATCTCATCTCCACAGCAGCCGGCCTGAGGCCCAAGAGCTCTCAGCTGAGAATTCTAAACACCTCTCCTTAAACCCCAGGATTCCATAGAATCTTCACAGCCAGCCAATCATATGAGGTCTTCTCATTTCACACAGCCAATTATATGAGGTCTTCGCCTGTCTGATGCAGATAAACTCACAGACAAACATTGATTTTTATATAGTAGATGTGAGAGTCTATTATCAGCATCACTGTGTTTTCCTTAAAACTTAACAGCAATTAAAGGGTCTTCCTTAATCATATTAGGACACTTTCACCTCTTTTGCCATTTTCTCAGTGAGTCCACTGCCCAAGGTATGTTAATTGTGTGCTTCTCCCTGTTGTTTACAGGCAGTCAGCAATTTTGAATTGTGTGATTTATTTCTTTTCCTGACAGTACTAAGTTTTAACAGTAGTTAAGTGATGTTTGAAATATTTTACCTTATTTATATTCATGTCCTTGTGGCTAAGAAATAGCCATCTGAAAATATGTTTAAAAAGCCATTTTGCATAAACAAATTATGACATAAGAGCTAATCTTTATTTTCAGACACTAGTCAAGACTTTTGAAGTATGTGACTTGCCAGTCAGAGCAGCTAAATTTGTGGCAAGAAAGAACTGGGTTGTTACAGGAGCTGTAAGTAGTCTTTGTTTTCTCCCTACCATGTACAATGTTGTTATCCTGAAAAATTCAGTATTTCTAGTTGTACGTTCAGACTAGTTTACAAAAAATCTGATTGTCATTGGGCTTTCTTTCTTCTGTAGGATGACATGCAAATTAGAGTTTTCAACTACAACACTTTGGAAAGAGTTCACATGTTTGAAGCACACTCAGATTATATCCGCTGCATTGCTGTGCACCCTACACAGCCTTTCATTCTAACTAGCAGTGGTAAGCAGTTAGATTCATTACTTAGCCTTTTTTCTTAGCCTTCTTTGATAGCTTTTTATAATCTTCTAAGAAATTGAGCTCTGTAGTATTTTGAATGCATTTTGGTAATATGATAACATGATAGCAGGTTGCTGGAGAATTTGACCAGAAGCTACAGTTGGAGGTAGCAGGGTGTAGTCTGTATAGCATTCTTGGATGTGTCCTTCAGCCTCTTTCTCCCATTGTTTTGTCTACTTTTTATGGCTGTCTTATTCTATACCCCATTGCTTAGTCTGGTATCACAAATATTTCATAAATCAAAATTTTGCCTGCATGCATCTCTTGTATTTTTCAGAAATGAAATTATCTGTAATCAGTTTTCTTTGGGGGTTGGGGGTGGGAAAGTGGGCAGACTTCCAAAGGATTTGAAAAGAAAGATTGTAAGGGAAATTGTGTAATGACGGCATGCTTTAGAAATATTTGAGAAAAATAAAAATAAAACATACCTAGACCTTCCAAACTTGATCAAATAGTAGCAGCTGCAGATGTTTCTGACAAATAATATCTGTTTGCTTAAAACACGTGTGTAACTCAGCAGTATTGGAACGTAGAGTTAGGAGTGCTCTGAACCTTCCTGAGGGCAGAACAGTCATAGAGAAATACCCTCCCCCTAGTTATGACAAGAAAAAAAATAGGGAGGAGAATTGTCAGAGTGTGGCCACGGGTTCTTAAGGTATGATGCTGTCTAATTTCTGTATTCCTTATTAAGGACAGAGTAGATCTGATAAACAGGTTAGCAGCAATTCTGTTTAGCTTAAATGAGTAGTCTGTTGAAACAACATAGTGCCACAGTTAGTTTCAGAATTGGAGTTAATGTTTCTATTCACCTGTAGCAGTAAGTGAGGTTTCTGGACATTACTGGCTTGCTACGGGCTTGTGCACAAAATCTGTTCGCAGGTGCTTGGCTCCACCCTCTAACTAGGAATTAAATATTTTCTGTGTCATCTGAAACTGAGTTCTGGTTTCTGTGGTTTGTTCCTGGCTTGTTTGGAAGGAGAAGCATGGACTGCAACTTTGGGCAACACAGTACACTTTCAGTTCCTAGTTGGTTAAGTGGCTCATGGTAGTGAAAGAGTCCAAGCAGGAACAAATAGCATATGTATATCAGCATGAACCTCATTCATCATAGGCCAGAACTTCCCAAAAGCTGATTTGTCAGGGCTTGCAGATGCAGCTACTGAGTGCCCTAATTTGAGTGTGAGAAACCTCTTGACCTTAACCTGTTGGACTAGAACTCCAATCATCCCTGACTATTAATGTTGATTGGTGGAACTAATGTGAGTTAGAGGCTTAACAGCAGGTTGCCTGCCATGTTATAACCATTTAAGTCATATGGGATGCTTAAAGATAGAGATCTTCAATAAACTGAAAAGAAAATTTTGAAATTTTGTTATTTAATCTACTTCTTTTTTTGGAGCAATCATACATGTTATTTATGAAGTTGGTAATAAAGGTTGTTGAAAATCTTTCACTGAATAATGTATTTTCCTCGTTGTAGATGACATGCTTATTAAACTATGGGACTGGGACAAAAAATGGTCCTGTTCACAAGTATTTGAAGGGCACACTCATTATGTGATGCAGATTGTCATAAATCCGAAGGACAATAACCAGTTTGCCAGTGCTTCTTTGGACAGGACAATCAAGGTACAGTGATTTGTTACCTGAATGTCAATTATTAATTTGAAGTAAAATATAGTGCACTATTTTATATTGTAGATACGTATCAGCTGCTTGTTGAACTAATAGCCTTTAGATCTGAAAGGTATTGAATCAGATTACTGTTAATGTTGCTTAATATTTTGGACAACATTTCTTTCTGTGCTAATATATACTCAGTATAGTGGTTAACACAGATGTTGCAGTAGATTCTTCAAAAAGAAGTGTGTTCCCTCAGTATTTAGGTATAATTAATGGTCAAAAGTCATTGTAATAAACTGTTTGCATTCTTGCCTGTGGCTGTCAGGAATGTTAGGTGGTATTGTGGAGGCTCAGCTCTGTGAGGTAGATCAGAGTGGATAGGTTCCATATACTGGGATGGGGAAAAACAATTACTTCCAGGAGCAGAAATTGCCATTTTTAGCCCCAGATTTTTGTTGTGTGGGTGGGTAGCAGATCCAGGAGGGCCTGAGTCCTCAGGTGGTCATAGGATTACACCCCCAAAGCAGATAGGCAAGGCAAGAATCTCTTGACATAGAATGCCATTAGTGGTATCTACATAATGAGTTAAAAGGTGGAAAATTGCCTTCAGAGGGAGTGCACTGTGTAAAGTTTGCTGTATGTATAGAAATATAGACAAATTAGGCTGATCTTGTTTCAGCTTGTTCCTTAGTGCGACTTGGACTAATTCGAAAGACATTGAAAAATGTGAAAGAACTGCTGTTGTTTTGTTTGTTTTTTCAAATGAACTTTAAAATGTGATTCTTTTCACATGATACTTGGATGTTTTCTTCACGTAATTTTATTCACAAAGATCTGGGATAAAATCCTGATAGGCTTAATGTAGTTGAATTTACTACTGAATCTAGTATTGCAGTTGAGAATCTAGTTCTGTCTTTATTTTCAGTACTAAATTTACAAAGTTAGCAGATGGTTATAGAGTATGCTTTATTCTCCTATCACTTAAAAGTTTAAAAAAAGGTTTCCAAAAGTTTTATTTGATGTTGAATATTAAAGAACCAGTATCTACTCATTAATTCTATCTTCTTGCAAGGTCTGGCAGCTTGGCTCTTCTTCACCAAACTTCACTTTGGAAGGTCATGAAAAGGGTGTAAATTGTATTGATTACTATAGTGGAGGTGATAAACCATACCTAATTTCAGGAGCAGATGACCGCCTTGTTAAGATCTGGGATTATCAGGTATGTTAAATGCCTGCCTGAGGATTAACAGCTGTTGAAGTGCTAACTGGTAGGAACAGTATACTGTGTGAGAACGTGTATGCTGTTATGTCCTGGTTGTGGAGCATCCTTCTCATATAAGCCCAAGTGGCACCCACACCAGTCTCATTCCGGCATCAAGTAAAAATTTTTTACTAAGGCTTTTGTCACCTAATTAATTTCATCCAAATCTGTAGAACAGCATGGTGTAAAAAAACCTCTAAGATTGTTTTAATTGGATTTAAGTCAGCCTACTTTACCTTGGGAAATTGTTTAACATACTTCAGTTTATGTTATCCTAATTGCTTTAAATTATTTAAAACTGATATTAACTGAATTGAATTGTATACTAGCCTAAGATCCTTAGATCCAGGGCAAGATACAAATGTTCTAGTAAACTGTAAACACTGATTTTATTGTATATCACTCTAAGAATCTTGAATATAGGGCAAGATGCAACTACTTTAGTACATTTTAAAAAAGTATCCTCTGTTACTAAAATGTCTTGGGATAACAACTAGCTTCTTAACTCAAAATTTAAAGATATAGATTTTTCCCCCTTAAAACCCTTTTAACACTGCTATTCTGGTTTATAGCTCTAGTGATTTATCAGACATTAAATAGTACTGTTAAGTTTTTATTCATCTTTTGCTTTTCTTCCAGAATAAAACTTGCGTGCAGACTCTGGAGGGACATGCACAAAATGTGTCATGTGTTAGTTTCCATCCTGAACTGCCTATTATCATCACTGGCTCTGAAGATGGTAATTGAGTTTTTTCATTGACCCATAAGATCACAAAACTAATTTTATGTTCTGATAAGAGTTTTAGTTGATCTTTCCTATGGATATTACATCAGATAGAATTGTTATAAGCATTTTTTTTGTTTTGCTTTGAGTTGCACCATATTTTTATTTCTCTTGCTGTAGGAACCCAGCACAGTAACAGACCAAAACTGTAGGTTTCTTAATGATTTTCTTTGTGAAACACTTCCCCTTAAAGTCTCGTGTAGTAATCACTGTTAAAAAGAAAAAGAAATATGCACAGGAGGGAGAATGTATTCAACTTAATGTCTGTAGGTCTATATCTAGTTGAAGGGTATGCAAAATGTGGCCCCATGTGGTACCCAAGGCTTTTTGTTGCCTTCCTCCAGAGCACTCATAATGGAAAAAACTCCAGCACAAAAATAAGGCTTTCAAAAGTGATGATTGTGTGATAAAACAGCTTAGGGAGCTCTTACTGCCTCATTCTCCCACCAAGTTTAAACTAGAAATGGCTTCTCTGTCTGTTTGTTTGTTTTTGCCTAATGTAGACAGGTTCTTATCAAGTAAAAGCACAAATAATACATCAGTAAAATCTGATTCAGTATCTTACACATTAGGTGCAGAAGTTAAAATGCCCCAGGCTGCTAAGAAATAGATGCACTTGAATGCATTTTAAATCTTGGTGTTCAGACTACAAAACTACTTTTCATTGCTAATGTCCTGTATTATTATATTTTCATTTCAATTGTTTTCTGACTCTGGGAGGTTGAGGTTTTAAAAAAAAAACCCAAAGAGGGAAGGTTGGGCTACAGTCACTTGGGCTCTGGTAATGCATGTTAGAAACATTAGAGGAGACCATAAAAGGTTACCTTGTGGAGTGTAGGCTACTGTAGGAGCCTAAAACAGGTAGAAATCATGAAGTCCAAAGGCCACGTGAAGCCCATGGAGGCCCACATCACCAAAAAGAGGCATGATAGAAAATAAACCCTCTGGAATCCTCCAGGTAACAGAAGGTTTGCAGAATGTACCTTGGTTTATCCTCCCCAGCTGTTGTTTTTAGAAACCACAAGGGGCCTTGTTTGCCTTCAAGTGGTTTCCAACTTATGGAGACCCCAAGGTGAACCTATTGTGGTGTTTTCGTGGCAAGTTTAGTTCAGATGGAATTTGCCTTTGCCTTCCCGAGGCTGAGAGAGTGTGACCTTGTCCAAGGTAACCCAGTAGGTTTCCATGGCTGAGTGGAGATTCAAACCCTGCTCTCCAGAGTCATAGTCCAGCACTCAAATTATTATACCACACTGGCTCAGTCACTTCCAGTTTTGTGCAGAGGGCCTGATGCAGCCCTATGTAGATATGAATTGGTGGGCAATGGTTTTTAGACTGTCCAAGGTTGTTTGCTTTTAGTCTGAAATTTAGCAACCAGATTTCTAGTTGCTCTCTGTATTCTTAATTTCACTGGTTTCCAGTTTGTTTCCAGGCAGAAGTTCTGTTGAACATGTTGCCCTGGTTTGTTTTTCTGCTTTTAGAAGGGAGAAAAGTGGAGGAAATGACAGAATGTTTTTGGTCACACTTCATGGCACCTAAGGGAGACTATCCTACTCCTCTGATGGACTTTCTGTCAGCCAGAAAGTCATACATCTCTAGAGAAAGACTGTGATGATTAGTTTTTATGGACCAGCTGCTGCTTCATTTACCACCAATAAAGCTTATAATAAAAATATGTGTCAGTTTTCAGTACCAAAAGAAGTCTTGGAGAGGCCTGGAATTAATAACCAGAACAGCTCTCTCACAAAAATAGAAGATATGAAGTGAAGTATTAATAATATTATGGTTTTTATTTTATTTTTTTAATGTAGAGGTTAGGAGCCTTTGGTCCTCTATGTGGTTTGGACCTTAGCTCTCAGGAGCTTCAACCACCATAGCCAATAGTAAGGAATAATGGCTGTTGTAGCCAAAACATCTGCAAATCCAGAGTCCCCACGTCTACTTTAGTGCAGCTGAGTGATGTTTCTTAAAGTAACTCTGACAGGGACAGATTCATTTAGTTTTTTTCTCTCTGTTCCAACACCACTATACTTAGGAACTGTTCGGATCTGGCATTCAAGCACTTACCGTCTGGAAAGTACTCTGAACTATGGCATGGAGAGGGTGTGGTGTGTGGCAAGCCTGAGAGGATCAAATAATGTCGCTTTGGGATATGATGAGGGAAGCATCATTGTTAAGGTATGTCTTCTACAAAGTACATACAATGCTCATGGCTGCTTTAGGTAATATATCTTCATTAAGTAAATGAAAAACAGAACTTGCTTGGACTACTGCATTTTAAATTTATCTGTTTGGGAATCAGAGTTTTAATCAAATCAGTATATTTAATTCACAGGACATCTCATATATACTTCTGTTCTCATCCTGGTTCTCTTCTTACTAGCTCGGACGAGAAGAGCCAGCCATGTCAATGGATGCTAACGGAAAGATTATTTGGGCTAAACATTCAGAAATCCAACAAGCTAACCTCAAAGCAATGGGAGATGCTGAAATCAAAGATGGAGAGAGGCTACCTCTTGCCGTGAAAGATATGGGCAGCTGTGAGATATATCCTCAGACTATTCAGCATAACCCTAATGGACGGTAAGATATTTTCTGAAGATAAATGTTTTAACAGAATGACTTATTTTAAATTATCTCTAGGGCTAGAATAATTTTTCTGTGTGTCTTCTAATAATGCAGTCAACCTTCTCATGCACACCTAACTTACCATTACTTATGTTTCTACTGTCGTCTAGGTTTGTGGTAGTATGTGGGGATGGCGAATACATCATTTATACAGCTATGGCACTGAGAAACAAGAGTTTTGGTTCTGCTCAGGAGTTTGCATGGGCACATGATTCTTCAGAGTAAGTGGATTATTCAGCGTAATGCATGACACTTAGTTTTGGACTGTGAATTACAATCCTCAAGAAGCATGCAGACCAAATAAAAAATTATTCATGATGACCAGGCTTGGAAGGCTGGTTTCTTCAGCTGAGAATCTAATTGGGGCGGGACCATCCTTCCTGTGAATGAGGAATGGCAGTTGCTACTTGCAAGATATTCTAGAAGAATGGAATTCTTTGCTTGAGTTACATGCACATCAGTGACCCGATGAATTGTTCACTGGACCTTTGGAAAGAACTTCACTCATAGCAGTGTCTTAAAAGAATTATATTTACTTATTCTCTCTGTGTTACTGTGCTAATCCAAGGCTGCACCATTTCTATTTGGTTTATTCCAGGCTTTGGAACTATGGCCCATCTTTCTTGCACCGGCTTCTGTAGGCATACAGGCAGACATATCCTTGAGACTTGGACATATGTTGCCCAGGCCTATGTGGGTCTCCCAGTCTGGCAATAACATCTACCTCATGTGAAAGGAGGCACCAGTGCCCAATTCTTGTGTAGTAAAATGTGTAGACAAATATTAGGCAGATATGACTGCTGGTGAGAATCTTGCCTTTTGTCTTGTGAGGAGCATGCCAGTCCAAGAGCAAAACTGGAGCATGTGACTTATTCCTAAATGATCTCAAATTAAACTGTATGGTTCTTCTTGAAACATCTCATTTTGATAGTCAACAATTATTGCAGTGGCTACAATGCTTGGTTTAGGGCACACTTTCATAGGCCTGAATCCTACTGTTAGTCCCCACTAGACATACCAAGTTATCATTGATTGAGTGGTTTACTTGATTTGAAATGATCAATAGGATTCAGGCTAATGGTGAGAACTATCATCTTCCACGTGTTGCTGGATTACCACTCCTAATATTCCTTGCTGCTTGCTTAAGGTTGCTGGGGGCTACACATTTCCTATTGTTGGTTTAGAATAGAATGCCTAGATTCCATCCTACTGGATCTATTCTCACTCCAACTTGTCCTTTCTAGCTCTTGGACCCTGGAAAACAGGGAATGGCTTTGTGACAGATCTGACAAGGCCCCTTAGAAGCTTGCGTATAGTCAGTATGCCACTATACCCTACTCCTGACTTCTTGTGACAGTTTGATTCAATGAATTTTGTTATACTACTGAATTATTTTGTTTACATGCAGGTATGCAATCCGAGAAAGCAATAGCAGTGTCAAGATATTTAAAAACTTCAAAGAAAAGAAGTCCTTTAAACCTGACTTTGGAGCAGAAGGCATGTTATGCTTAATACCATTCTTAGCTATCTTGAGCATTTCCCAGTAATCTCTTTATTAGAGACATGCTTCTGTTTCTCTCCACCACAGGTATCTATGGCGGTTTTTTACTGGGTGTCAGATCTGTCAATGGCTTGGCATTTTATGACTGGGAAAATACAGAACTGATACGGAGAATTGAAATACAGCCCAAACATGTGAGTTTGAACCTGTTACATTTTGCAGAACTGGAGTTTATTTCTTGTACGATCTACAACTTATAATTTTGATTCTGTTAGAGAGAAATGAGTAATGTGAATACTTGCTATTGAAGGTGGGATGTTCTATCTCTCAGTGCCATAGGCAGGTTAGATTTTTCTTCTTACACCAGCCAGCACCTTAAAGGTCATTATGTTATTTTGATGTAGATTTTCTGGTCTGACTCTGGGGAACTTGTCTGCATAGCTACAGAAGAGTCATTTTTCATTCTGAAATACCTTTCTGAAAAAGTGGCAGCAGCACAGGAGACACATGAAGGAGTCACTGAAGATGGCATTGAAGATGCCTTTGAGGTAACTGTATTAAATGATGAATAGCAATTTTGGGATCTTAACCCTTATTTGTAGAGACTAATAGTGCAAATTTGGGTGTATTACTGTTATAGCAGGTTATATGGTATCAAGTGCTTCTTAAGCAGGAGAGTGACAACTTATGGGATTGACTTCGTGGATCAGCTGTTCAGTATACACTAATAGCAGTATGTCTTTGAATAAATATGAATCATATAGTTGGCTGGGTCTATATAAATATATTTTGCTGGCATTTCTAGTAAGTAAGTCACATGTTTATGCATTTTTCAATATAATCTACCTTACAGATTTTCTTGTGCCACAACCCACTAAGGGGACTCTTCTCAATAGGGAATTTGATCTTTTGTTGATTTCACTGTTACAGTGGCAGAATATTTAATTTGGCAGGTTGATATTTTAAGCGAAGTCTTCATTTGTATGAAACTTACTCAGCCATTGGAGGGACCATGAGGTACAAAATTCCTGTTTGTTGCAGTCATTCTGATGGGCTCAATTCTTTTGGATAGCATCAAAATGAAGCTTAAAATGGCACCAAAATAAAATTCTTCTTCTTTTAGGTACTTGGTGAAATTCAAGAGATTGTGAAAACAGGATTGTGGGTAGGCGACTGTTTCATTTATACCAGTTCTGTGAATAGACTGAACTACTATGTTGGAGGAGAGATAGTCACCATTGCACATTTGGACCGGTGAGCATCCAGTGGCCTAGTCATAGAATCCCTGCTGATGAGAAATTATTCTGTCACTGATGGTTTTCTAGCATGTCCTCCTTTTTTTTATATAGTTGTCTGCGTTTTCAAGAGAACTCTTAATCTGGCAATGAGTAGTTTCTATGCCAGAGTTGGGCAGGAATATTGTCTGTAGATGAAGCTTAAGAGTGCAGGACCTGATTGTGGGTGACTACAACAGTGCAGTTTGGAGTTACACATGCAGTCTCTTGCATAAGTTTCCAAGTCTTATATCTGCCCTCTCCCTTACCCAGTCTCGAATGTGCTGCTAATTGGGAAATGGAAGAATTCTGGAGTTGTGAGGTTGAAGCAAATTTCCTTTTGAGTCTCTACAGAATGTATTTTCTGTTATCTATTGCAGTTTCTATCTATCACAAAGGCTTTTATAGTGTTTCAGTATCTTTAGTTTATGACTGTGGCACAACTTCAAGGCTTATTGTGTTCTTAAATCAGCTTAACACTATCTCTGACCATTTAGATTGCCTTTCGCATTCATGTTACTTTAAACCATATGTCTTCCACCTTTATTAAATAAATTCATTTCTTTTTTCCCCTTTTCTTAAAGGACAATGTATTTACTAGGGTATATTCCAAAAGACAATCGACTTTACCTTGGTGACAAAGAATTAAATATAGTGAGTTATTCCTTGCTAGTCTCAGTGCTAGAGTATCAGACTGCTGTGATGAGGAGAGACTTCAGTATGGCTGACAAAGTACTTCCCACAATTCCAAAGGAACAGAGGACCAGGGTTGCACACTTCCTTGAGAAGCAGGTAAAAATATTTGTCATAACTACCAGGGTAATGCTTAGTTGATAAAAGCTATAGATTTACAGTTTTATAGAATTGGAAGTAGCTGAGATCCAACTTAGTAGGACTAAGTTGGGCAGACATATAAGTTATTTAAATCTTCCTCTAAATATTTAACACAATAAGACTGGGTGGGTTTTGATCCAGATGTGCTTGTGCTTTATATGTAATTTCTCTGAGTAATAAGAAAGTTCCTTATGTACTGTTTTCAATATTTGTCCAGGGGTTCAAACAGCAAGCTCTCGCAGTATCTACAGATCCTGAACATCGCTTTGAACTTGCTCTTCAGCTTGGTGAACTTAAGATTGCTTATCAACTTGCAGTGGAAGCAGAGGTACATTAAAAGAATTTTTTTAAAAAAGAAACAAGATGCTTTCAGCATCAAAATGCTCAAGTTGTGCAGACAAACTGGTTTTCAAGAGAAGTGGAGTTCTGGATGCATAAGAAATAAGTGGACTCCTATTTGCTTATTGACAAGGTTGAATTGAATTTGAATAAGCTATAGACTGTCCATTATTGAATTTTCATATAGTGAGCCTAGTACTTAATGCTATGTGATCCTTAATACTGGGGGAATGGGAAAATACTTTCACCCAGTTTTAGCAGCAGCTTAACCGAAGAAGAGTGTCTGTATTTTTTGCTGTCTTGCTAAATATTTTGAGAATCTGTCTAGATTGTACATTTGAAATTTAGAAAATACAGGGTGTCCCCTCAAAAAGGTATACACCCTTAACAGGATTAAAGATTCATAGTAGAGAAATATCACAAAATTACAAGAGAAACATTGAGTGAGGTTGGCGGCTCTGCACATCAACAGTGTGAGTTGCACATTGCTGTCCATGGACAACAGTTTGAATATGTTACATAAAATTGTAATTTAAGACACAATTTGCAACTCTGATGAAATAATCATTGTAACATTCATTCCTCAGTGTATTTACTTAGCCTTCAAATAATCACCAGAGCTTTTAATTAGCTACTCTGTATATGGTAGTCATGTCTGAGTTTGTATCAAGTTATTGCCAGTGTTGAGTTTACCAATTATAGGAAAGTACTGAGCTTTATTTTTTTTATGACTAGCTTTCTGTAGTTCAACAAAGCACCGATTTTTAGAATCCTGCATAATAAAATAGTGTAAAATGTTCAGTAGAAAGATACTACTGAGCTAAATTAAATTTGAATAATTTTCATACTCAACACTTGAAACATGGAATTACTTTTTTTTTTAAACAGTCTGAGCAGAAATGGAAGCAACTGGCTGAGCTTGCTATTAATAAATGCCAGTTTGGCCTCGCCCAGGAGTGCCTGCATCATGCACAAGACTATGGTGGCTTACTCCTTTTGGCCACAGCTTCAGGAAATGCCAACATGGTGAATAAGCTAGCAGAGGGAGCAGAAAAAGATGGGAAGAACAATGTGGCATTTATGAGCTACTTTCTGCAAGGAAAGTAAGTAGTCTAAACAAACAAAAAACATACTCTATCATATATATGATTATGCACACACATATAGCCATGATAGGCAACATATGAACTGTATGCATTAATAAAATTTGATGGCAGATCACATTGCTGAATTTCTGTAGCAAACAAAGAAAAACCCCACAGAGTATGTGAAATGGGCTACCCGTCCTACTGAAGTTACTCACACAAGCATACACTGCCAACTTCAAAATAGTACATGTGGGATAAAATTCTGGTTGGAAATTGGATAGTATTATTTTGATCCTGTTGTAACAGTATGTCTCCTTATAGACATGCTGATTTTATAATTGAAATAAAGAGAAATGTGAGCCTTATATGAGCTTGTTGGTCTTAATGATGCACTTAGACTATGATATCGTGACATTTACCTTAGTGTAATCTCCCTTAAATACCGAGGATTTATTTCTGTGTGCTTTCACTGGGTATGCATTGTGACAAAGTCAAAGCTAGATAAATCGAACTTCAGCAGTGTCTTGCTTTGTATACCTGAGCTTTTAGCTTTTTCGTTCCTTTCACTTGCTCATATTTGACACATTTACATTTTCCTTCTGTGAACAAGATTGGGAATCATATGGTATTGGACAGCAGCCCTAGGCAGGATAACTAAAGGTGGGAGGTGGTAGTTCAGTACATTCGGAGGACCATATTTCTCATTTGTGTTCCAAATTTGTGCTCCTTAATTTGTGCTTCCAAATTTGTGCTCCTTAAAACTATTTTGTATTAAAAGGTAACAAGCAATCAAGAGATTACAGAGGCTTCAGACCCTTTGAGGAGTGGTTGAAGGATTTGAATAGCCTGGAAAAAACTTGAGAGATGATATGATAGCCACTTTTAAGTATGTGAAGGGAGGCCATGTGATGGAGAGTGAGATTCCCCCCCCCCGATGGTCCAAATAATAGGACCTGACACAGTGGATTGAAATAACAAGAAAGGAGGTTTTGATTAAATATTAGAAGTTCCTAACAATTAGGTTTGTCAGTGAAAAAGACTACCCTGAAAGGTGATGTAACTTTCTTTTATTGGAAAGTTAAATAGTCATTTCTTAGGGATGCTTTAGATGTGAATTTCTCCTGGACAGGCAGTTGAATTAGATGGCTTTTGTGGTTCCTGTGATTCTTTGATCTGCCCTTCTGCATTTAGTAATACACTATTACCTCATTTTTAGTTTCAAAGTCATGTAAAATGAAGTCTTTCTCCCCATTAATATGTTTTTTTCCATTTTCTGAATCAGAGATGGGCATAGTTTAGATTTACAGGACTGGCCTTGTTCTTTACTAGAGTCCTGAGGTCACCACCTGAAGTTGCATACAAAATAGTGGTTAAGAACACAGATTTGGGAAACAAGTTGCTTCTGAGAACATTCTCAGTCCAGGAATTGGTTTCAAAGGCAGAATCGGAGCTTAAACACAGGTCCTTTCATGCACAAATTTAGCTTCAGTTTTCCCTGAACTTAAGGAGGAGAAAAAGCCCTTTTGTTTGTGCTACTGTTAACCCATCTGGGGTCAGAAATCCTAAGGGATTTACTGCAGGTCACCCAGACATCTACCAGTTGATCTTTATTTTTTGCCTACTCAATCCAAAATCTTACAGATTGTTGATTTTTTTCCTTAGTTTTCCTCCTGCTCACCTACACAATCCTTTTCATTCTGCTTGCTCTCTGACCACTTTTCGTTCTGATTTGTTAATATTTTTTATAAGTATTTATATGTTTTTCATCAATATATCCATTCTTCTGGTTCTTATTACTCACCCTCCTATATTTTATTTTAATTTCCTTTAAAATATTTTTATATTTGTAATGCATAGCACATCCTGCTTCCAAGTTTTTAGAGCCTTGTAGATGATACATAAAAACTTCAGCTTTTGTGTTCCTTTACCATTCACCATGCTAAGCTGGGGCTGACTGAAATTTTAATCCAAATATCTGGAAGGCATAAGGTTGGGGAAAGCTAGATCTTCTATTTTCACTGCTAAAAACATTTTTAACACATAGATAGATATAGATACAGATATATATTATTGTAGTCATATTAACCAAACATCAAGAAATGAAAAAAGTGACCATCTTTTGCAATATATTATAGGCTTGACTGCTGTCTGGAGCTCTTGATTAAAACTGGACGCTTACCAGAAGCGGCTTTCTTAGCACGAACATACATCCCCAGCCAAGTTTCAAGGTAACCCTGAAGTGAATGTGTGCATTTAGTAAAAATATTTTGCTTAACCAAGCTGCTTACAGTGGCCATCTGTTCTATTTATAGAGTTGTAAAACTGTGGAGAGAGAGTCTCTCTAAAGTTAACCAGAAAGCTGCTGAATCTCTGGCTGATCCCACAGAATATGAAAATTTGTTTCCAGGATTAAAAGAAGCTTTTGTTGCTGAACAATACATCAAGAGCATACAAACTGCTTTGCGACCAGCCAGTGAATATCCACTAGTCACTGTAAGTAGAAGCAACTTTTTAACAATTCTGTATGTTAAACAGCTAGAAATCTTTGGTGTTCGCATTGAACCTCTGCTTATATGTTACCTTCTTTGATAGCCAAATGAAGAGAGAAATATCCTGGAAGAAGCCAAAGGTTTCACACCACAAAAAGGGGAAGTATCTCAGGTCAGTTTTAATACCTGCTGTTCATGAGTGCTATCTCTAACAAGTGCTTTAGAATCCTTACCTCTGCATATAGACCTTTTTTTAAAAAAATGAACGAATTAAAAACAAATCCAAACCAAATGGATTGCTCATCCTCTTTACTCATGTAAGATTCACTTTGGTGTCAGGACATTGTTCTGTAATTGTTTTGTTAACTATTTTGGATGACAGTATAAGGCACTATGTAAAAGAATTATTGATGGCACTTAAATACCTTTGGTTTATGTAGATAAATCTTGCTACAACTTTGCCTAACTTCTGTACTTTAAATCTGTTGCCTGCCTGAATGCTGCTGCATTTCTCATTTTCAGAGTTGATTTATGTATTCAGAAATGGCATTAAACAGAGGCCCTAAAATGTTCATGTAATGTGTTAATTTGGGGGAAATCAAATAAATTATCCCTATAAATTTCAGCCTCTGAATCAGTAGCAGCTGTAAATAAAAGTGCTAGTGTTATGTCTATAAACTAAACAGTTGAGCCTGATAAGCTTTCAGTGTAATTAAGTTTTGTGCATTAGTGGTGAGGAGAAATAGTTAAAATGATATCAATGCAATACATTAGAATAGTGCGTTCTAAATGTTCGTATATAAGCATATAGTTGGTAAATAACTCAATATACAGTTACAATGTGTGTGTCATTTTTTTTTCTTTACTGCAAGGAATATTTGCATAAGGAGACAGGAAAAATATTATTAAGTTTCAAAAGTGGAAAGATGACCTTGGCTTGTAGAGTTACCAATAAAATAGATGTGGCTACATATAAAAATGTTGCTTGCATACGAAAGATAAAGGTGGTTTTCCTACTACATTATATTGTTAACCATCTGCATATATGCAACTTAGCAAATTTTGTAACTTGTATATATCTGAATATTGACAAGGAAGGAGAAGCAAGAATATTTAAGAAAGGAGTGGGACCAGCCATACTGCAGTTATATACATGTATATAATATACACTTCTTTACATTTAAAATTTGTTTCAACTGGTGAGTAGCCTTTTTTAAACTAAGGGCTTCAGAGAAGCTGATGGTAGTTTATTCATCTTGAAGAAAGAAGTGGCAACTATTAGTTTTGGGGGAGAGCATTCTAGGCATGAGAAAAATCTGGTTTCAAATGTAACAAACCATGGTTTATTTTAACAGGAATGTTTGGGTGTTTCTATATCTGCAGCTAAGGGAAGTTAAAATCTTTTGTACAGAATGTTGACCAGCGTCTCCGTTACATCAAAATATGTGCAACTGTCTGAGAGTCTGGTATAGGATTAGGACCTGTGATTGAATCAAACCAAAATTATACGTTTTTTTTAATATAACCAGAACATATATGTTTCCTTTTCTTGAAGAGAAGGAATGAAGGGCTTACCATAGCTTGTAATGAGATCCAGTTTTTCTTTTCATTAGACAAACTAGACATCAAATATTCAGACACCAAATATTTCAAAGTCTTTCCTTTTTCATCATAAGGATTCAGAAGAGGAAGAACTAGTTCCTACACCTAAGCCTGTGACAGTTCCTCCAGTTGCAGGGAAGGACCCAGTTGAAACAAAAGATGACAAGGTAAAGGTGCAAGTTTACCAAAAACCAATAATCATTTGGTTAGATCTACTCCTGCTAGCAGTTACTATTTATGTTGTTCTAAGTTACCTTTAAAGTTTCAAAATTAAATCTATAAGCTATACAGAATGAGGTGGTAGTTAAATTAAAAGACATTTTGGCTCTCCAGTTTCAGATTAGAAGCTGGTTATTGCATTTTTGAAAATATTAACTTCACATAATTTCCTCCTTCTGCATTGTAAAATGGCACATTAGAGAGAAAAATGATTCTCTTCCTAGCCTGCTTACTTCAGCAACAGAATAGTAGGTGTTAATACAATTCAGAATCATACTATTTCAGCCCTCATCCACCCATTCTGCATAACGCACACCATGTTCTTTAATTACAGTCTGTCTCCCTTTTTCTGGTGACATTTTCCTAAAATATTTTATACAACTCACCCATGCAATACACTGATGATTACATTGATCATTTTATGAAGCAACAGATTGAGGCAGATAAGCCTGTAATTCAAGCTCAGTGCAGTCGGTTCTCTCTTTTCTGCCTTTGAAAAGGCTGTATTAAAGCCTGTAGTAATCATGAGTCTCTAATCCTGAGTTTTGGAGCAGTAGGTGGCACTCTCAAAATCGATGGATGTCTCAGTCCCCCAAATTGAACACTGTTCAGTTTTCTCCAAATGTATATTTTTTTGAAGGTCCCATGAGAGGTAGGTCAGTTCTACAGCTTTGAGAGTACAGTAATACAAAACTTTGGCACATGATTGGAGTAAATTGGACAATACTGGATTTAGAAATTTACTAGGAATCTTGGTTTACAGCATCTGTAACTCAGTTTGAGGGATACTTATACTTAGGAATAAATTTAGGAGTTTATAGTTAAGAAAACTAACTAATTCAGCCTGTAGAACTGTTTAGTGCATAGTTATTTGCGGAACCACTAATTTCTGGCAATAGAACAGCTAAGGTGATTTCAACTGTGACTTCTCTCCAAATAACATAGCAGCTATATATTTGATAAAATTTTTTGTGCAAAACCAGGCAACTAACCATGTACTTCCTGCTATAGGCGTTATTGGAACTGGATGAAGATTTGGATAACTTAGACCTGGAGGATATTGATACTACCGATATTAATTTGGATGAAGAGATGTCTGACTGAATCTTTAGAAAAAGACCAAACTTCTTACAAATTACTTTTCACTAACTTGATTGTTAGTGCAGTCTTCATGGTGAAAACTGGCTTGACTTTTTTATATATACTTAAATTGGATGAAATAGGAAAGTGTAGCCTTTCAAAGAATACCTAATATTTCCTTTGTGTAGACCTCCTTATATGTTATTACAAGCTCATGTTACATGAAGAGAAAGTCCTAATAAATGTTTTTAAAATTCCCTTTCAGTGTTTTCTCTACAAAGCATTAATAAAAAGCCTGAATACTTTCATGATCAGACAGATAGAATGTACATCACAAAAAGGAGAGGAACTATTTCAACATCATACAGCAACATGCATTTTATTTTAAACCACTTTATACAACTCACCCATGCAACACACAAAATGATTAAACTGATCATTTTACGAAGCAGCACATCTAGGCAGAGTTGCTTGATAGGCCTGTAATGCAAGTTCAATGTAGCCGGTTCTCTGTGTTTCTGCCTTTGCAAAAGCCTGTATAAAAGCAAAATGCCATTTAGTGGCATATAAAGTTTTGAACATCTTAGCAGACTGGACTAGTTTTGCTGTTTTAAGGCTGAAGTGGCAAATGAATTTATTACATTTAAATAGATGGTTCCCAGAAGACCCTGCTATTCTCACTCAGAGAAACAATTTTTTCTGACACAGAACAGGACTCTCTACAGTTGCAAAAAGTTTCCCTAAGAGCGAACTGCTCCACAGACAACTTAGCTAAAACAGTGTAAAGGATTTGTAGAACACAAGTATGGTATGGCCCTCTGTATGTTGAACTGCAACTGCCACCAGCATGATTAGTGGTAAGGGAATATGAGAGTTGCATTCCAACAACATTTAGAATATATACAGTCATCCCTCCACATTTGCTAGGGTTAGGAGCACAGGACCCCCATGCAAGTGGAAAAACCGTGAATAACTCTGGGCCCTACCAAACCATATTTAACACACAAAAAAGTATGATGACCATATTCAACCCATCATGAATTCCTTTGAGGCATCAGAGTTCCTTCACATAGCAGAAGTGGGTGGCTGGTGAAGCTTACTGCCACCTTCACTGCTGCCCCACACCTATTTTATAGAGACTGACAAGCCTCATTCACAGTTCCTCAGTCTCATGAGGCTTGTGGCCCCTATTAAAAATGGCATATGGAGGCAGCAGAAGCGACAGCAAATAATCCGTGAATAATCAAATTTGCAAAAGTGAAACCTGCAAATGTGTTGACTGTACTTTTGACTTAGGATAATGAAAAACATCTAGGTACTTCCCAACCTTTTTTACAGTTATATATAGCACACTGTACCTTAACTAAATCTAGTCCTTGGAGATTTTGTTCCTGTGCTTCTTTTGCAGATAGGCAATCAGGATGTAGCATATGGTAAAGAGTGACCAAGCTTACAGCATCACCAAGCCTGAAAGATAAAGTTCATTTGGATCAGTTTTTTGAATAATATTTTACTCTATTACTGTTCCCTAGAAGTATATTAATCTTACTAGCCTGTTTTTTCCCCCTTTTCATTCACAGAGAATGAGTAATTGATTTGATGTCATACCATTAAGTTACAATAGATGATTTGATGAAATACTGATGTTTGAATGTAAGTCACTGAAGTGCAGTGGCTTACATTCAAACATCAGTATTACATTCAAACATCAGTGAATACCCTGAAATCCAAAAGATGGGCTTCTGTTCAAGTATATGGTTGGACAGTTGTTTTTCAAAGTTTTTTATTCAGACCCATCTGTGGGGTGGCAGGGTGTCAGATCTGCAATATTTACTGTTGTTTTTTTTTTGCAAAGTGTAACATACCTCTCCAAAGAAGGCTGGCTAAAAAGCAGTCTGTTTATATTTAAAGTAGCTGTGTTCCTGGATATTACCCCTTATCATAAAATTTGAATTCACAGGCAGAAATAACAAAGAAAGAACAGGGATAGGTTCCTGCACCACAAGAATAAAGAATGGAGCAGTTCAACATGTATCAGCAGTCTTTATTTAAGACAAATGATATGCACATGTGAAATGAAACAACCAGATCAACCTTCCATAAGTAAGAGAAATAGTTTAAAGCTTCAAAGGACCACCTGAAAGTTTCTTCCAAAATGCATCCAGGGATATTCTCCCCTCCCATTAGCTTTCACTTTTTATGATTTCCATTTTGGTAGCCATCCTAGAGATCTACGCTTCTTTAATGTGCTGGGGGTGACTGTTCTCCCTTTTTCTGTCTGCATTGCTCTTCATGCATGGTCAGGGATTCTGAAAGCAGCACCTGTTTATCTTCCCTGTTGTAAGCAGGCAAACACTGAGCAGAATCCTATTCTATCCCAACTCAAGCTTTATCGCATTGTTTATTGCAGCTACATGACACCTAAAGTCTAGCTCTCCATCCTTCCTTCACCGTCTTAATGCTGATGCTGCTAAAAAAACCTTACAGATAAATTGAAAAGGGGGCCTGGGGGTGAAAAAAACTTTGTGAAAACTTCTTTCTCAGAAGCTTTGTTATGCCTTTACAATTCCAAAAGGCTCCCCACAGTTTAGTTCTATGCATGTTCATTCAAGCATATGTGCACCTGATTTTAGTTCTCCTTACAATTAGGTAGGTACAGGATTACAACCTCAGATTACTACTGTTCCTTTACTAGCTGTAAGATGATACCCCAATAAATTATGCATAGATTTCTGCTGTCATACATTATACATTCTGCTTTATATCATATATTGAAGCAGGTGCTTGCCATCCTATCCTGGCTCAATTTCCTTCCAACACCGTCAAGTTTTGCCAACTAGCTCTCTCTCCACATTTTTGAAGTTTGTGCATTTAAGAAAACTTACCATTGATGAACATTAACTGCACTTCCTGCTAAGGGCTGCACTAATTATAAAAGCCAGGAAACAATAACAACAAAAATCTACTGTTGATGGCCAGGAAGATCTACAAGCCTTGCTCTACTCAGGAACATGTGCTGCTGGTAATACTGATGCTTCACTTGTGTATCTTTGTTATGCCACCTAAAGAGATGGTGCAGCACAAAAACACAAGCTGCAGTAATTCCTTGCCACAATCTATTGGTAATAGCAAGACAAATTTCTTCAAAGTTTGGAAGCTCTCTTGTAAGTCTAACCTACAGCTTTTAAATAAAAACTAATACATTAATCCTAAATCTATTTGTCTGAAATGCAACCTCAGTCTTGGGAAGGTGGTAAAATACAAACGTTTTCAATACAACATTGCCACAGGAACCAACTTGATTTCTTTCATTTTCAGTTCAATAAGCAACACTTACAAATCTCTTTGAATCATGTCTATCAGTAATCCATCTGTCCTCTTCCTATTTACAAGGTACCACACCATCCCTCCAAAGTGTCTCGTTGAACGCAGAAGATCATATTTTCCATGTTTATCAATATCATCATATGTTCGATGATGAACCTGCCCAGAAGTTAAACAACAGTGCTTAAAATTCTTAATAGATTTTAAAGTACTTTTCTAGATACAGGTGCAAGTAGCTGTTTCAGCAGCACCTGAAAGATCTTCTGTAGTACCAATAACTTACTCTGATATAGCCAGGTGAATCTGGTTCAAACTGTACAAGGCAGAGATCAAGCAGTTCTTCATGGTGGTCCTGAAGAAATACAGTCTAAAACATGAAGGAGTGAAATGTAGAAACCCACAACAATATGAACAAAAAAAATACAAAGCCAGATAAAAGCAATGGCCCTATTCCAGACAGCATGAATCTGACTGAGGTTATCTCTCACCTAGCAATCAGGAAAGTAGTTTGGGTGAGTTCTGTAATAAGATTTTAGGAGCAAAGCTATTCAAATGTGTATGCCACTACTATTCAAGTTAAGGCTGTCCGCTCGTTTTATCTGGCGACCATCACTATTCCTGTATATTAACATTTCAAACTCAGCTATCAAATTTCCTTATGATGTAAGGCACAGTATAATACAGAGGCCCTGTCTGGACAGTTAGTTTTCACCTTGCTGTAATTTGGCACCTGAATGAACAATGGGACTGTACCCTCTCTCCTCCATCCCGAGTCAGCCATTTTGTATTAAACTATACTGACAGCAAGTTTCATTCTGGTTGTTGACCTAGATATTAGACCAATTTAAAAATGTTCCAATAATTAATTTAGATGGTGATGAGGGAAGTGTGTGGTCCTATTGCTCACTCTTAGTAGTTAAATTATGGCTTAGTGAGTTAGGAACTGAGAGCTTGAACTGGATCACAGTATGTTAAGGGTAAGTTAAGAATGCTAGAGTAATGGTAATCATCAAGATAGCTGAGAAAACAGCAAGATGAACAGCACACACATGACCGGCTAAATGTGCCTGGTGATGCACATAAAGGAAAGAGGCTTTGTGAAAATTCATCTACCGTAAGATTTTCATCTTTGAATAAAGGCGGAGGGGTAAGTTTTCGTCCTTCTTTTGGGAAGTAGATCTGAATCATTCTGTCTCGTTCCTCCCAAGTGGCCTTGCGTAATACACCATTTGTTTCTCGCACTACAATGAAACGTTCCTGAAATTGAAAAAAGCTTAAGTAATATGCAGTGTTACACCATTTGTTCTATTAACGGAAAAGAGGAGAGGGAACAATATACACATTAAAGAACAAATTCACAACCAGAGACCTAAAAAGGTAGTGTAGTCTTCAGTGAAACAAGATTAAGATGTATTAAGGGAGATTGGTGTGCACTTCCTTAACACCATTGCCGTAAAGGCCTGCTCAGACAGGATGCAAAGATGCTTACTAGCTGTCTTGATGGCCAAGTTCTTCTGTTTCAGCAATCAGCCAGATGCTCCCAGAAAGCTAATGACTGGTAAGTCAGGTACTGAGACTGCAATTAGTTATTATACTCAACAGCAGCTTACAGGCTTCTGCTGCATGATTTCGTCTAAGTCTAAGGCCATCTGCACTAAAAGACCTGTATAATAAATTTCCAATGCATAAACTTAACTCCCATAGGGAGAATATAGTAGATAAAGGCCACTGTTCCAAAAGAACAGGTGACTCAAAAGTCTTAGGTTAACCATCCAGAAAGTATGTGGAAACAGACATAGGATCAAACAGACCTCATGAAACATTTTACTTAGTGTGAATATAATGCCAGAAAGTAGTATAAATAAATAGCCTCTGTTGGCTAGGGGGCATGTTTTTCCCAAACAATTAAAAAAAAAAAGGAAGAAAGAAAATCCAGTACCCAAGGAGATGCAACTATTTGTTCTAAAAAAAACGCACATCTTCACTTTAAGTAACTATTGCAGAAGAACCCATTATAGCTATTAACATGGTCCTGTGTGCAAAATAATATGCTGAAAATTGTGTTTTTCCTTCTAGATTATACTGATGACTAGTTAAACTGTAAATTGGGTCAAGCTGCACCAAAGCTCTATGCTATTTGTATATGTGTAACTGACACAGACTCACACGGTGTGGGATGCTGTATGTTAGGTCTGTAAAAACATATTTGTGGGATTCAATTCCATCAAGAATCTTGTCTTCTGCTAATACATCATTAATTGGTTCTCGTTCATTTAATACAGGAGGCATTTTAAGCCTTTCTTTAGCTGCCTCAGTTGCCTGTCTTGTCACCTAAAAAAAGAAAAATGGTTAACTATACAGAAATACGTCATATTAAATTACCTAAAATCAACATTGCATTTGATTTCAATTTTTAAGGGAGGAAATTATGTAGAGCCATGATAAAAGATCCAGGATCTTAGATAATGAACATCTACTATTAGATATCTGCTTGCATAGAAATAGTTAGATAATTGTGAGTGTCTGGGATAAGTTCCTTTCTGTTCTGCTAAAAGCTTATGACTATTTGTCAACTTTGCAATTCACTCCACTTTTTACAAAGAAAGGAAACACACTAGTATTAGCATATGTTATGATATGTTATAATTGGATTTTTTCCCATTCTTATATATTTGATTTGAATTAATACTGAGTTAATACTGGATTCTGTAATGGCATCTGATGTGGAAGGTGGGCTGAATTGGTCAGAGTTTTTAAATTCAGTGTTTGTACTTGTTATTAGTTGAAAAATGGGAAATATTTTACATGGTAAAATATTCTGAATTTTTTTTTGAAATCTACCATGCATGTCATATTAGAGAATGGCCATTTGTCAGTCATGATCCAGTCACAGGAATAATAGGAAGAAAAAAATGAGCATGTACATTTGCTAATTCTTCTTTATGCAAATAAACCAGAAACAATCCAAAGGGCCCTCCATTCACATCTTAAAATCAAATACATTAAATTTACAAAAGTGATTTTGAAATACCTCTTCCAGCTGTGATTCTGTCATAAGTTTGTATGTTGGGGGTTTAAGTTCCTGCTTTATTGGCTTAAAAACTTTCTGCAAATTCAATCCTGTCATCTTATAGAGCAAATTCTGTACTTTTTCATCCATAAAATGAGGCTTTGGAATGTCAGATTTCTTTTCTTCTGAAAGAAAAAAAAGAGGAGTTACTCCAAACAGCAGAAAAGCAACAAGTCTCTATGTTAAAAGATGGGTGGGGGAGCAGTCTGAAGAGAACTACTATTTAATTTGCACTACATACCAGCTGTAACTTAACTTTTAATACCATGCACATTTACTTGGCAATAAACCCCATTAAAAACAAGGGGACTTACTTGCAAGTGTACAAGATTGTACTGTTGAGTGCTTCACCAAAAAAGGGTAACGTGATCCTACAATATTGGGGGAGTGAGACATTATGGCAGATGAACAGCCAAATCCAAAGTCCTGTGTGACTTGTATCACCAGAATGGAAGGAGTGCTGGTGTACTGGGCATTGTTCTTTTTCTCCTTGGATATGAGGCATGGGAGAAGGCTTGCATTTTCCCTCATACTAGATCTGTTATTAAGTAATGGTAAATGATGGTAAGTAAAACAAATACACCAACTTCAGTGCCGAGTACTTTCCCCCCATTCTTGGTGTATTTGTCTCAAAAAAAAAAGAAAAAAAATTGAGATGGAGGTGTCCCAATTCACGAACACTTTCTTTTTGTCTTCATCACTAGATCACCAAGACAGAGGCTGCCACAACCTCCAAGGATAGACCTCTCCACCAATGGAGAGAGCGCTCCATTAAATCTTGTGGTCTGTGTAGTATCCTCCCAGGGACTACAGAATTATTCCTTTAAACAACAACTTTTAGAATCCTCATTATTTTTCATCCCAATAAATGTCTTTACTGAATATATTTCATCTCAATAAAGATACTCAGGACTACACTACTTGTGTTATACCTCATATCCAAGGCACTGGCAGTGTGAGATAAACAAGGTTAAAGAAGAAGAAAGAGGGCTGTCACATTATAAAATGGCCTGTAAGATCAAGTGATGGGTCACATGTGCACCACCAAAGGTCTAACAGGTCAGAAACGCAGATACAATAACCCTGCAAAGTGTACTATGCCTGGCACCTATTTCTAGGTATCATATTAAGACAAAAATGATCACTGCCATTTGGGGGGGGGTGTATCTTAATACCGTTGACTTTCTTAATTAAATCTGTGTGATTGTTTCCAGTTTGATTTTCCTTTTATTAAAAGAAAAACCACTAAAAAGAAACCCTAAAGGCAGATGGGAAACCAAGTTCAATGGTAGAGTTAATGCTTTGGACATAAAAGGGCCAAGAGTCAATCTCCAGTTATAAAACAATTTGCCACAATCTGTCACTTTCCAGGAGTTGTTGGAGTACTACTCCCTTTATCACCAGTCAGCATAGCTAGAGTGATAGGAGCTACAGTCCAGCATATCTGGGAGGCACTAGACTGTTGGATGTTCTTTTGAAAGTAACAAGTCATAGAGAAGTCTCTTCTCAGTCACAGATTACACTAAATACTGTTATATCCTCTTTTACGTTTTATAAATTGTTACCACGATTATGCTGGGTCTGGTGAGAGCACTAGATATCTCTTGATATCAAATCATTTGGCCCCTATGTGACCTTTCTCTGCCACCCTCCTCCACATGTTTGCAAGGGCCACCAGACAAGCATGTAATAGGCGCGGCCATTAATGGTTGTACATTCCAAACCTCATTTAGGCAGGTAACTTAATGCCTCTCTGATGCTTCAGGGAAAACCTTCTTGCAAACCTGCCTTGCTCAGCGCGACTTTACACAAAGACATCCGGCCGAGTGCCGAGCCAATCCTTTATGTTGGACCATTTGCACATTGGCCATACTACTGTCATCCAGCACTAAGCTCATCATGTAAAACCTGACCTTTTCCAACGCTTTTGTCCCACTCCAAATTCTCTTCTCACCGAGCATGGCATGGCCTGTAGGCACAATCCACCCTATAAAAAGCCCCCGATTCCGAGCACACCTCGGAACGCTCCGGACTGCTATCCTGCTTTGCTGTCGGTTTGTCCAGCGAGTCCCCCTCAGCGAACCACGCTGAGCTTTCCTCCCTGCAACCTCCACTTCTCTCCAGGACTACGAGAAAAGGTGTCGTATCACCCATTTCCCCCCAAACTCTCCATTTCTATTTCTCAGTTAGTGTATGTCGTGTCTTTTGTATTGTTTGTTTCCAATAAAAATATTATCTGTTGCTTTAGAACCCATCTAACCACTCTCTGACCTGATGCTGTAGACATAGGGTTAAAAGATCCCAGCTAAAGTTACCCTGCCTCTCATTAGCTTGAGAGAGTGCTCGAGTCTAATTTCCCCCATCTTGTGTTTTTATTTGGTAATTTGGGTGCCCCTCCCGGGACCCCCAACATACAGGATAACAAAATGACACTGCTGTTATTGGGCTAGAATCCAGGTGCAGAACTCCCACCTTTTCTTTCCTCAGAGGGAAAAAGAATCAGAGAAGAAGCCCCCAACATTGTCTTTGGGACCACGTTTAGTTTGAGGGCCAGGTCTGCCCATGCCTGGGCTAGATGGATAAATAACCTGACTTTGTATTAGGCCATTTTCACACGGGGGTAAAACCCCGCGGTGCGATGACCGGAGACGGAGATCGTTCACACCGCGGGGCGACCTAGTGCAGTTGGAAAAGGTGAGGCTCCACACCTCCAACCGCTCTAGTGCAGCTGCAGGGGTGGCGCTGCGAGTTTTTTAAAAACCACCTTCCCAGGTGGCTTTTATGAAACTCGCCCGCACTAATCTGTGGCAGCTCCCGGTGAGAATCTGCAGAGATGCGGTAGCGCTGCCCTGATTGGCGGAGTGCCGCCGGAAGCTGCCAGCCGCCATTTTGGGCGCCGCCGAACGCCGTCAAAATTCAGCGGCGTGTGGAGCAGCGGAACCACACTCCCCACAGGGAGGGAGCAGGGACGGAGCAAAACGCAAGCAGGTAAGCTCCGCCCCTGTGTGCGCCGCCCCGTTTCAGGCCCCCCACGTGTGAAAAGGGCCTTAGATAGCTTCCAATGTTTTGTCTTTAAGCTCCTATGTAAGCCTCCTTGGATATCAACCAGGTAAAAAGGCAAGATATACTTATTTTCACTAAAGAGAAATAACATTTCCATTAAATATTCCAAGGCAGAAGCTTCTCCGTGGAGCCAATCCAGCGGTACAGATGTTGAATCCAAACGACGACAGGTGAACTTCTCTTCCTGCTGTGGACGGGTGCCTTCAAGTCATTGCTGAGTCGTGGCGACCCTCAGGGGTCCTTATCTGCGGGTTTTTCTTAACAGAACCGGTCCACAGGGTGTCTGCCCTTGCCCTCCTCTGAGGCCGAGAGAGTGTCTCTTGCTCAGTGGGTCTCCATGGCTGAGGGGGATTCGAACCCTGGACTCCCAAGTGCCCTAACCCAACACTCAAACCACTACAGAATCCTGCCTCTCACTGATTCACTTAGAGCTTAGTGGAAACCTGTGAGAGGCAGGATTCTGTAGTGGTTTGAGTGTTGGGTTAGGGCACTGGGAGTCCAGGGTTCGAATCCCCGCTCAGCCATGGAGACCCACTGACCGAGGCTGGGTCCAGTTCAAGGGACGAGGTCTCTCTGGCCCTGCGCGGAAGCTGTGCCCCAACGAGCAGCACATACACACCCCCAGACCCATTTCTTCCCCTCGAGAGGCGGGCGTTTCCTCCACTCTTAAAGGAGCAGGAACACAGGAAACCGACTCACCCGGCTCCGGGCCTCGGCAGAGCCCCCGCCATCCCCAGGCGGTCCGGGGCGCACACGGACACCGGGGAAACAGCGAGCCCACAACACGCCGGCCGCTCCGGAAACACCCGGACGCCCCGAGCGCAGCCATAGTAAACCGAGGCGGAAGCGCTCCCGCGACTACTTCCGGGTCACCGCGCGGGGGGTGCTGGGAAATATAGGCTGGAGCTGTCTACTCAGCCACTCCACTGCCTGGTCTGATTTGTTTCTTTTCCCCACTAGCCTGTTATAGAGGATGTTGAAAGTGGAATAATAGCACTATAACGGACTAGTGCGGAAACCTAGTTTTTTTGGACTACAGCTTCCAAAAACCATGCAGTCAGGCGCGGAGAATGAGGGGGTTTCTTAAAACGGTACTGCTGGAAAATGGGTCTCCTGGAAAATGTATGCATTATTTATTTACAGAATTTTAATAGCTCTCCTCAGGCAAAAAAAAGTACAGTTTTTGGAAGCCGTTTACATGCAATCAGGAAAGAGAGCATCTGTAGGCTTACAGTGCAAACACACACACGCCCAGTTGTTCACGTGTTCATCAGCATAGGTGTGCAAGGTTCAAATGCGTGCATGTCAAAAGGGAAAAGAGTGGGGAGGGAGAAGGAGAAAACACAAATCCTCTTTCAGTAGGGAGGTGGGAAGGATCTGCCGCCCACTTCGTCTGCTCCACAGCTGAAAACATCCCTCAGCCCATCTGCAGGTTGTGGTATTTGTAGCTTCAAAAGCGGTAGGGGGCCATTTCCGCACTAGCCCGTTCTAGCGCGACGATTCCACTTTCAACCTCCTCTGGACCTGGGGTTTGCAGTTTCGGAGGGGCCGGCCTGCCCCTCCCGAAACTGCAAACCCCAGGACTCCAGAGGAGGTTGAAAGTGGAATCATCGCGCTATAACACGCTAGTGCGGAAATGGCCGGAGTTAAGAAGTCTTTCCTCCCTTGGTTCACCCGTCTTCCATTTCAGATTGGAGCATCACAGGCCGCTCTCTTGTGTATGTGTATCAGCACAAATAGATGCGTATATATGTATCTTATTTCTTTCATATCCTGCCTTCCTTCAAGCAAGAAACCCAGATTATATATCATATACTTTCAGATTATATTATGTGTGTGCATTGTTGTCGTTGTGCGCTTCTTCCTGTTGTTTCCAATTTATAGTGACCCTGAGGCAAACCTATCAACCAGGTTTTCTGGGGCTGAGAGTGTGTGATGTACCCAAAGTCACCCAGTGAGTTTCCATGGCTGAGCAGGGTAGCAAATTCTGGTCTTCAGGGTCATAGTCCAACTCTCAAACCACTGTGCCATGTTGGTTCTTCATGTGTGTGAATATATAAGTACACTGATATAAATCTTTCAAATCTCTCCAGTTCTTGTAATTGTTTTGCTTGGGCTCAGCAGTTATTATCATATATGCTACATTATCATATATATACATATATAAAATCTCAGATGTTATAATACTATTATATTACATTGTTTTCAGTTGCTTCCAGTAAGGCCACACTGTGAGCATTTATTTTGTTTTGGATGGATGCTATTGCTGTGTAAGTAATGTTTAGATCCTTATTGCTCTTGCATGCTTTCAAGACATCTCCAATTTACTGCAACCTTATTCTTTTCTTGACAAGATTTTTTCAGAAGAGGTTTACCATTGCCTTTCTTTTCAGCTGAGAGAATGTGACTTGCCCATGGTCACCCAGTGGGCTGAGCAAAGATTTGGAACCTGGGTTTTTATTGTCTTAATCCAGCAGTTAGACCCCTACATCACACTGACTGTACATCCTGTTTCTGTTTTGTTTGGTTGGGGTTTTTTTTGTTTGTTTGTTTACATTTGAACTAAGAGATTTGAACTGAGAGATTCCAATATATACCCCATTAAGTTAATATGTATTAAAACATATAAATTTTGTGTGCTACAAGAAAACTCTTAATTGGCAGTGAAAAAATGCATAAATAAACCCCTGTGTGCCTCAAGTTGTCCATTAACCAATGAGGACACACTGTGACTCTGAATGATTTGCAGCTCTGGTGTTACTTTCCTTGCACTGATTAGGGCCTATTGGTAACATAGCTAATCCTGCATTGTTTCTACATTATCTGATTAGATTAGACCCAATAAACAGGTGGAGATGCAGCAAAATCACCTGCCTTTGGAAGAAACTAGCCTTTGAACCTCTTTCACAAGTTGCTTTCTCACATGCATTCTGTGCACCAGCAACCTCTAGTTTTAGTGGATCTCCTAGCTTTGCCCCCCCCGCCCAACTTTTGTTTATTCTGGGGGAATGTATGCCAAGCACAATTGGGAATCTTAGCCATTTGGGGTTTCCAACAGCCCTGATAAAAGTTACTTTTTAACTTTGATTCCCAGAATCCCCCAGTTTTTGCAGCCACTGGGGATGGGAGGTGGAGGTCGAGAGCTGAGTCAAAACAAAACAAAATGGTAATTTTTTCCAAGGTTTGGTAGTTTTTCATTCATTTGGGGAGCCTGGGCATGTACAGCAGTGTTCACTTCCCTCTTTTGATTTCCCCGCAATTATGCAGAAGTTGGGAATGTGCCAGAGCATTCATTATCACTTGGATAAAAGGGCAGCAAGCATAATATGTGCTAGATTTTCTATTTCATGCTTCCTTTTTAACAATTTACATTTTTAAACACATGAAAAATTCTATGATAGTTTAATTACATTTTTAACTTTTTATATGTTGTGAACTTTTAGCTGTGTTTGTTTTAACTATTGTAAACCACCTTGAATTCTGAACGGGGGGGGGGAGTGAAGAAATCATCATTTACATAATCATCCCCCTATAATACATTCAGAGAGTGGGCAGTGAGGATGAGTGAAAGGGGCCCTAGGGCTTTCAAACGCAGTGAATTAGCTGTGTGCTGTCCCATGTATCCCAGCTTCTAGATCCTTCTTCCTTTTTCCCCCCTTGTAGTAGAGAAGCCTTACCAATTACAGGCCTGCACTGAAACCCTGCTATAACTCTGCTTAAGAAACCCTTTGCATTTCTAACACCACTACGGAACTTGAATCAGTAGTCTAGGGATGACAGACAAAACAGGACCAGCTATCAGAATTTGGAAAACACAACTTCATTTTCCCTCCAAAACACTTCTGCCTGGTCAACCAAATGCCTCTAAGCCAAAAGAGTGGGCTCCAAGAGTCAGATTTTGGTGGTGCGTTTGATAGGCCAGCATATTGGAAGTGCTTTGATGTGGGTTCCTGCATGGCAGGGGGTTGGACTGGATGGCCCCTGTGGTCTCTTACAACTCTATAATTCTATGTGCTGCAAGACGCAGAAGCTGCATGCTTCCTTGGCTGCAGACTTATATGGTTCAGTCTTACTGAGCACCTTTGACAATGCTAAGAAACTTTTGTTTAACTGAAGGAAATGGAGAAGACCTTGTTTTTCAACCTCTGATACAAAGATTTTTCTAGAGGGAGGGTTATATACCCTATTAGGGAATTGGGAATCTATTGGCTACATGCCTAAAAGCCACTCCAGCCTCATACGTGCACTTGGATGGCAACCCAGAGTTCACTTTAATTCACAGAAGTACTTAGAAAAACAATAGAATTTATTAGGTTAGATCCAGGCAAAGTTAAAGTCGTATTCATTTTATACATGAGTGGTAACAGCTGCTGGGAAGGTTAGCTTTGCAGGCACTTAAGAAAAAGTTAATTCTCTCAATATTTATATCCTACATCAAGGTATATTTAGTTCATAGCGCTTACAAAAGAACATGCATTTTAAGTCATGTAAGATGCAATACCCTGCACAGATACTTTGGGAGATGTGAAACTAGTCCATAAAATTCATAGATCCTAAGAGCATAAAGGGAGGCAGTGTGGTATAGTGGTTTGAGTGTTAGACTATGACTCTGGAGAACAAAGTTCAGATCCCCATTCAGGCATGGGAACGCATTGGGTAACCTTGGGCAAGTCATACTCTCTCAGCCTCAGAGGAAAGCAACGGCAAAACCCCATTTCCAAACAAATCTTGCCAAGAAAACGCCATGATGAGGTCACTTACCCGGTCACCATAAGTTGGAAATGCCTTGAAGGCACACAACAACAATAACGACAACAACAGCAACAACAATGCATAAAGTATATATGATGCAAGCTGCTCTTCGCCTATGTGCTGCCCTCTGGATATTGTGGCCTACAGCTTCTGCCATGCTGACTGGGGTAATGGGAGCTGTAATAGTCTCTGTCTGTGGGGCACCAGGTTGGAGAAAGCTGATGTGAACACATGTCGTGGGAGAAGATGTTTTATTGTGCGGTCCTTCAGACAGCACAATTAGGGTGGGCCTAATCATCATTTTAATTTTCCGCTGTGGAAACAACCAAATGTTATTCCACCCCACTGACCTCAACTAAATATTTTTTTTCTGAACGAATATGTCTAGGATTGCAGTGTTAAGCATGTGCATAACCCTGCCATGAAAGCCAAGTGTATAGAACAGCTGTAGGCAAAATGAAGCCCCCCAATCCCTTTCTTCAGCTCCCAAATCCATCAGCCCCAGATTATTCTGTTCAGGTAAAAAATCATCCCCAGATCATCCAAAATTTTCCAGAGCACAGCAATTTGGGGTAATTTGGGGTAATCCTCATGACCCTCCTCCAGAGAATAGCTGAAAACAAACCAGTATTAACTTCTAGTCACTTCTGGATCCCAGTAAAGTGGCGATCCAGCTTGCCAAGCGATCATAGGAATGAAAATGGTGTAAGTTGTCAGCCTCAATGTATAGGTTGTTGTGGGTTTTCTGGGCTTTGAGGCTGTGTTCTATTAGTATTTTCTCCTGACAGCCTCAAAGCCTGGAAAACCCACAACAACCTATGGATTCCAGCCGTGAAAGCCTTCAACTTTATATAGTAAGCATACTTTGTTTGAATTTTGTATTTATTTGATCTTTGAATGTTGTTACAGGTCTCTTTTTCTTAAGATGAAAGGCAGCATAGAAATAAACTGTAATGTATCCTTTCATAAAATTGGTGCTCTTAATCATACGTAGGCAGTAACATGGGTGGGGAAGGTGGAAATATGAATGACTATAACGCATTATGTTTTATACCCTTTTAGGCTTTTTATCCTCATGTAGTTCATTTTTCCTCCCAGATTGTTCCCAATCTTGTTAAATTATGGTACCCAGAAGCCACAACATTTCACAGATGAAAACTGTAATAAATGTGGTCAAGCAACATCAGACCATGGCCCAAGGTTCTCAACAACACAAACCAAGAGAGGTTATAGCAGTTTGCTTTTGCCTGAGTCTACTGGGAACAGAAAGATTCCACCCTTCGTCTCTCCTCCACCTGCTGAGTTAATTGCGAGCAAACTACTTTTGCACTTTGAACTCCTTTTGCAACCATTAAAGTAAGCCAAGGACAAAGGGATAAAGTGGCAGGAGGAGATAAAAACTAGGAAATTTTAAAAGCAGCTAAAAAAGTGGGATGACAGATAAGCAGGATTGTCCCTGTGAAATCAGAACAGTTGGAATGTATGGAGTTGTCTCAGTGATCCTTCCACATTTGCAAGGGTTTGGGGCACAAAACCCTCATGAAAGTGGAAAAATGACTTTACAAGAATAACTTCACCCCTGCTGTCAGGAACAGATTCACTCTTACACGGATCAACAAACTTAATAGAAGATTTATTGTAACATAGTAAGGGATGCTGTCTTCAGACGTTAAAGCTCGAGAATGGAACGTTTTCCCCCACCTTACACTTTAACAGACAGTTTCTCCTAAGATAGTTGTAAAAGAACGAACGTCATCATGCCAAATGGTTCCTTTGAAATTCCAGCCAGAAGGAATGGTTGGCGCCTGGGAATAGCTAACAGCCTACTATCACTATTTCCTCAGTCTACTGCTATCCTAAAACAATAAAACATGGAGGACTCCCGACATCAGCCTTGTCTTTGCTAATGCACGAGTAGTCACTTGAGAAGCCAGAGAGGAGGCAGGAAACAAGGTATTGGAGTGGGAGGACGTAGCAGGGGATTCCGCAAAACAGGGAAGTCGAGAGAGAGGGTCCGCCAGTTGGTTAGTTCGGCCAGGTTTGAAAACAATTTTAAATCGGAATCTCTGGAAAAATTCAGCCCATCTCGCCTGCTTAGGGGAGAGTTTCTTAGCAGACTGTAAGGCTTGCAAATTCCTATGATCAGTCCAAACTTCAAAGGGGAGTCGAGCCCCTTCAAGCAAATGACGCCAAGAGGACAGCGCAAAATGGATAGCCTTGGCTTCTTTCTCCCAAATAGGCCAATTAGCTTGTTGAGGGGAAAATTTCTTTGAAATGAAAGCACAAGGCCTGAGTGCTCCTGTGGTGTCATGTTGTAAAAGAACGGCTGCCATGGCAAAGTCCGAAGCATCCGTTTGCACAATGAATTGCTTCGTACTGTCGGGAAAAAGGAGTAAGGGCTCAGACGTAAATTTAGATTTCAAATGGTCAAACGCCGATTGACACTCAGGCGACCAACAAAGTCTATGCGCCTTGCCCGCAGTGGATCCTTTAGGTTTCCGTAGAAGGTTGGTGAGTGGAAGCGTTATGGCAGCAAAATCCTCAATAAAGTTCCGGTAGAAGTTCGCAAAACCAAGAAATTGCTGCAGTTGCTTCACAGTTTTAGGGACGGGCCATTGCAAAATGGAGTTAATCTTCGAAGGGTCCATTTTAAGTGAACAATCTTGAATCCTATATCCCAAGTAATCAAAAGTTTGGGTGTCAAATTGGCATTTAGATAGATTAACCACGAGGTTGTTATCTATAAGCCTTCGTAACACTTCACGAACCAATGACACATGAGATTCCATGGAATCTGCGTAAATTAAAATGTCATCCAGATAAATCAGAACCCCCTGATACAACAAGTCATGGAAAATGGTGTTCAAAAACATTTGGAACACAGATGGCCCCGATTGTAAGCCAAAGGGAAGAACCGTCCATTTAAAGTTACCTAGAGGAGTTGCAAAGGTGGTGAGCCACTCAGAGTCCGGGTCCATTCTAATCCTATGAAAAGCCTCTTTAAGATCAAGTTTGGTGAAATATTTTCCTTGAACAAGATGGTCCAAAACAGTCCGTATCAGAGGTATGGGATAACAATTGGAGGAAATAACCTGGTTAATAGCAGAGTAGTTAACTATCAGTCTCGGATCCGCGCTGGGATCTTTTCTCTTTCGGAAGAAGACAGGACTCGCCGTGGGGGCTGTAGAGGGCTTGATAAAGCCGCGAGCCAAGTTTTTATTTAGGAACTTCTTGAGAGCAAGGAGTTCTTTTTGGCTCATGGGATAAATTTTCGGTTTAGGCAGGGTGGCCCCGTCAACTAATTCCAGTTTACAGTCAAAGTCCGTGTGGGGAGGCAATTTGTCAGCCTCCCTTTCGTGGAAAGCCTTTTGGAAGTCTCGGTAGTGTGAAGGAATTTGTTGCAATTCTTCATGGGGAATAGAAAAGTTTTCATCTGAAGAGGACATAGTGCCAGCAGTCCAGTTTATCTGGGGGTTATATTCACGAAGCCAATCGATTCCCAAGACCAATTTGAACTGCATCGCCTTGGGAACTAGAAATCGCATGCTGTAATTGTTTTTGTCCATTTGAAATGAGATGGGCTTAGTGATTTTACTAATTACTCCCCCAGTCATTGAGGTCCCATCCATTTGCGTTAATTTGATGGGGCATTCCAAGGGCTCATAAAGAGTTTTCAATTGTTTGGCCAATTTGGGGTGTAACAAACTTCTGGAGCAGCCAGAGTCAATTAATGCCCTATGTACATGCAAAGTCCCATCGCTGCCACTAATCGCAACCGTGGCGTAGAAATGGGGAATTTTAGGAGTACTTACAGATGTTCCCGCCGCTTGCCAGTCATCGCAGTCAGGTTTAGAATCTCCATCTATGTCAGATGAGGACGAAGAGGTGGTTTCATCATCGGGATCGGAGTCTCCTGTCGCCGCTGCAGGGTCCTTAGAAGTGCGTCTAAGTGGTTGTTTGGCGGCCGCTGTCTGATGTGTGAATTCTATATCCTTTGGGTCTGCTCGTGCTCCCTTAGTCCCAGTCGGAGCTTGGTTTCCGCGGCAGGTGTTGGCGAGGTGGCCCGGTTTTCCACAGTTAAAGCACATGCCCAAACGGAGACGTTTGTTCCGTTCCTCAGCATTGAGGACGGTGGGACCGCGAGGTTGTCGTTTTGGCACGTCTTGTCTTTGTCGGTTCAGCTGAACAGTCTGGGTTATGCCTTCCATTTCAGTAGCTAGTCTGACCCAACCTAGCAGGGTCTGTGGATTGGCCTGCATTAAGCACCCGTGTAGAATATCAGGATTTAGTCCATCTTTGTATAACTCAATTAGAATTTCATCACTCCACGGGACTTTGGTGGCCAGGTTTCTAAATTCACGGGAATACGTCCCCACATCGTTCCTGCCTTGTTTCATTCGTTTCAGTTGATATTTGGTGTTTTCCAATAAATGGGGGTCTTCAAAGCGTTCCGCAGATGGTTCATGAAGAGCTGCAGATTTTCAGTTTCGGGGGCGCGGGAGTCATATAGGTTCGCTACCCAGTCTGCTGCCAGTCCTTTCATCCTCTGGCTTAGGTATCGAATTCGGGCCACATCATCCCGAAATAGATGGCCGTGATCAATCATGAAATTGTTTGCCATAGTCAAAAAAAAGGAGAGTTTCTCCCCCTTCCCGTTGAAGGTCGCTTTCAGGTCTCCCACATTTCTGAGTAACAGTGGCGCTGGCGTGTGCCCTGTTGGTTGCTGGGGCGGACCAGGGGTGCCTGCCGCCGAGACAGCCGCTCGTGGTTCTCCTCCTGGTGATCTCCCTGTCTGCGAGGGACGGATGCGCATCTCGCGTAGCATGGTCTTGAGTTCGAGTATCTCCTCATCTTTTCTTTCCAGTTCGGTTTCCATTTGCTTTATCTCCTCCAAAAGGGATAGGTCTTTTGCTGATGTATCCCATCTAGCAGCCCTTCTGCGTTGTCTCAACGACGTATGTGGCTTTTCTCCCCAGACCCAGGTTTGGCCGCTTGTGGGGGTTTCCATAGCCTCGGTCAGGCGCAATTTTGTCTTGGTATCCAGGGGCACTTCAGTTTCTGTAGCTCCATCAGATTCTGCAGATCCTTGCTCTTCTTCAGTAATCGACTGGTCCATCAATTGGTGCATTTTTTGAAAGGATTCTCGAGCTTTCTGTCAGGAACAGATTCACTCTTACACGGATCAACAAACTTAATAGAAGATTTATTGTAACATAGTAAGGGATGCTGTCTTCAGACGTTAAAGCTCGAGAATGAACGTTTTCCCCCACCTTACACTTTAACAGACAGTTTCTCCTAAGATAGTTGTAAAAGAACGAACGTCATCATGCCAAATGGTTCCTTTGAAATTCCAGCCAGAAGGAATGGTTGGCGCCTGGGAATAGCTAACAGCCTACTATCACTATTTCCTCAGTCTACTGCTATCCTAAAACAATAAAACATGGAGGACTCCCGACACCTGCAGTCCCCCTCCCATTTCCTTCTGGAGCTTCCCCACTCCCATCCATTTGCCTCTAGCCCCAGAGCTCCCAAGGGAAAATAAAAGACAAGGTAAAGGGTTTACTAGTACTTTCCTCTCAGACAGAGAAGAGCCCACTGCTAAGTTCTGGAGTTCTAGCTACTTCTGGTCACTATCTTGAAATTCTTCCCAGAGGGGAAAGGGTAGGAGCAAAGAGAGCATCTGACCAATCAGTGGTCATTACAAAGCAGAATGTGCCATCAGTGGCAGAGAAGGTATGCCTTCCAGCAATGATGGGGGGCTTTGCTCACCCCAAAAGAAGGAACACTCATTTTAAATATAAGCCGTACAAACTTGGGGTGAGGAATGCAAGAGAATGGGAGGAGAAGAAGGGAGGGAGGCAAGCACATGCCTTGCAAATAATCAAATTCATGAAGATCAAACCTGCAAATGTGGAGGGAGGGCTGTCATGAGATTTGTACATGTCATACAAATGTTGAGGTAGAAAATGTAATTAGACATTAGACAATCAATCCTATGAGTTGTCTGGAATCTAAATAGAAAAGAACCTCTCTTTTTTAAAAGCTACTATGTAGCCCATTCATCTCACCAAACCTACCTGGTCTGCGGGCATCATCCCACTGGAAATCTGCCCAGAGACTTTGATGTCATGAGTATTTCCCAACCATGTGGCGACAGTTTCAGCTTGGTATGGTTCAAGAACTAAAATACAGCGTGGAAAGGAAAGGAAAAAAAGTAAACTGTAGTCTATGGCCCTTTCCGCACTAGACTGTTATAGTGCTATTATTCCACTTTCAACATCCTATGGAATCCTGTGGTTTGCAGTTTAGGGAGGGGCCTCAGTGGAATAATAGCACTATAACAGTCTAGTGCGGAAATGGCCTATTTAACATTAAATAGAGACATCTTTCCAAGGAAGAACACCAGGGGGCACTGTATTACTTCATGTGATGGACATGAGCTACCAAAGAAGACCTCATTCCACAACTCTTCAAAAAATGCAGATTTCTTTTCAGATATTTTGTAACTTTTTGTAACTCTGTGTTCTCACTGGATAAGCAAGTAATGGATTAGCCTGGTTTCGTTTTGTCCCTAAAATCCCTGCAATACCTCCTTGACATTTTTTATTTGTTATAGATTGATTGCAATAAACATTGTGTTTGATGAGTTAGAAAAAAGTGAGTTCAATATGTCCTTTCATTTTGTCTAAGGAAAGTCTAGATAGTTGCTAGACATACAGGGTTGAAGGAAATGGGAAAGGAATTTTCAAATCCCTGATATCATCAGAACATTCTTAAGGCAACAGGAAGGAATGAAATGGCTTGTGCTCCCGTGTCCCTCCTAATGACCTTTTTACACAAATTCTGGGGCCTTGAAAGGGAAAAAATGCCAAAAAAACAAAATGTGAAATTTGGAGATATGTAAAAGCGAATATGGTTTGTCAATGCAAAGAAATCTTTTCAGAGAATGGATGGGGCAGGTATCTTTATTCATTAGCACTTTTCTCTCTGTCTTTCATACACATGGACTGTGGAATGTGTAGAGAAACTATAATTACACAACCCTCTATTTTAAATATATGCACCCTATTTTCTAGCAACCATTGACTAAAAAAGAAGTCTCATTTTCAGACAGATGTGCAGAATGAAACTTTCTGCCCAATTTTTAGGGCTTCCATCCATCATTGTACCACAGCTTACCCCATTCAGCCAAGTCCCCTGGCCCTCTGTATAGTGAGAAGACTGGAGGAGCTGCTATGAGAAGGAGGTAGTTTGTTTTTGCCAACCTATTTATTGTTCTTGATGTTGTGTGCCTTCAAGTTGTTTCTGACTTATGGTAACCCTAAGGTGGCCCTAAGGGGTTTTCTGGGGCTGAGTGTATGTGACATGCCCAAGATCACTCAGTGGGTTTTCATGGCCAAGTGAGGAATAAAACCCTGGTCTCTAGGGTTGGAGTCCAATGCTCAAACCAGTACATCCACTGGCTCTTGCATCACACACTGTCAGCCTCAGAAAACCCCTTGATAGGTTCACCTCAGGGTTGCCATAAGTCAGAAACTTGAAGGCACCAACCTATTTACACACCCTTAAATCTGATACTACTCCAGTGCTTTTCAGGCACACAGCTATTTTAGATAAATACCTAAAATTTAAAAGTTTGGAGGCAGAAAATGCATGAGTCATACATATACTTTTCAAGGCAAATCTGGGCTTGCTACCACATAAGAAGTGAACGGGACCACAGTTTTAACTATGTGGGCATTGCAGTTCTTGGAACTGGTTTTTTTAGCCTAGCAATGTAAAGCTGTGAAGAATGAACAGTTAAGGTATAAAGCAAGAAGTGCACCTGGAATTTTTCCATATTCGTTTACCTTGATCTTTTGGGGTCATGCTTTGCCACATCTATCAATGTTAGAGTAGGCTACTTCTTGACCAGTGAGTATATCACTGGTTGTACACATTGGCACTCCAACCACTGTGTGTGAATGTAACTTCAAGTCACCTGTTGACTTAGGGCAACCCTGTAGATTTCGTAGAGTTTTCTTAGGTAAGGAACTTAGAGGTAGTTTTGCAAAAACCCTAACAGCTAAGAAAAGATGTTTCCTGTCAGCAGTTTTGAATTTCTAAAATAAGGTCTGAGAACATAAAGAAGAGCCATGCAAGATCAGGCATATCTAATCTGACATTCCATTTCCGCATGGAGAACCAAATACTTATGGGAAGTCCAAATTTTCCTACAGACTGCAGTAGCACCCTTCCCACATAGATTTACCTACCATTAGTATTCATCTCTGCCTGAAATCATGCTCCAGTCCCAAATGTTAGGGCTAGCTGAAGATTATTTTGATTATTCAGTAATGACCAAAAGGTACTCTGTTCATTTTAAATACTATGGCTGAGTTCCTATACTGGAGTTGCAAGCAGATATTGTTTTACACAACCCTTGTGTTGAATGACAACACTGCACAACTGAATGCATAATCTAACGCACAACAAAATATTTATGTGTGTTTGGAACTTATCTCCTACAACCTTTAACTGCATGCAGGCTTTATCCATTGGAGAAAAATGTTCAAACACAAGGACAGAGGAATATACAGGCAAGTAAGAGACCAAGCAGATTCTAGGCTGTATCTTCTCCATTACAGTCAGACATGTCATTTTTGCTATTGTTGGCTAAAATCAAGGGTAGCAATGCACAGCCCATGGACTTCATGGGCTACTGCATGTTTTTTGTACTCCCTGGATCCACTCCCCACCACACCATCACTGCTGCTGATATGTCAGATTCATGTTCCTGGGTAGGGAGGTAATTATTCACTAATTTTCTTCTCTAAAGAAAATAATGAACAATTTTAGCCAATTTCTTCCTGTTATGAGAAAGTGTTGAAAAATCATACAGTTTTGGAAGCCTATTTACAAATCAGGAAATGTTGAAAACAGCCTGTTCTCTGCAGAAAACAGCCTTTTCTGTGCAGAAAATGGTATTTATGTGGAGAAATATTATTGAGGGGAAGGTGCAGAAAAAACTTTTTCCTTGAGGAAAGTGCTGTTTTCTGTGCAAATCAACCATGTGCAAAGGTTGTGCAGAATAAGTCCCCAATTACTGTACTTTCTGTGCAGGGAATTGCTGCACTTTCTGTACAGCTTTCTCTTCATTGATAATAAATATGTGTTCACATAGAAACATTTTCAGCTCAGAAGATGCTGTTTCCTGCATAGAAGATCTTATGCATAAAACAACCACATGCAGATAGTGTCCAGAATAAGTTCTGGACTGTGAAGATTCTCATCACTTCAGCATTCTTCTTGTTAGGGTGTTTCAACAGATGGAAAGCATGAAAGTTTTTCTACCATTTTTCAAATATTTTTTAATATTCTTTCATCTCTACTCCAGGAAGACTCTGACACTACCTATTCTTATTTAAAATGAGGCACATTTTTGAGGGGGTACAGCCTGGACCAAGTCCTGGATGGTTAAGTTGTACCCTGGATCTGCCAAATATGCTTACCCCTGGCTTAGAACCTAAGTTCATGGAACAGGTTTATCTTGATTCTTTTCTTCTCTGCAGTCTTGTCCAGTTCCATGGAAGTCTCTAGTCTGTGAGAAATCATTGGCAATGGTGGGAGATATGTGATGCAAAGATGCTGGTGGAGGGAGGAGATGGCAGAAACGTGCCTCTGTATTTAGTTTTAGAACATATTTAGTCTGTTTAAGAATTGAACCATGGCAAGCTAAGGATGAGATGAACTCCTAAATTTCCATTATAAATGAACACAAACATTGCAGAACATTCAAGTAAGGAATCTTCTTTCTTAAGCTTCTTTTTGCCAAATGGCTGTATAACGAATGTGGATGATGTGTGGATGTCAGTAGAAAGCCTCTTTTATAACGGTTCAGTTACATATACTGGCAAGTTCACACAAATCAGAATTGTACTGATCTCTCATAGCAACCAAGCATTAAACAACAGTACATCTTCTCATTTTGGAACGTGAACCAGCTGTTTCATAGGTGGCTCACTCTCTTAAACTGTTTTCTGTCCCCCTTCCCAATGATTTAATCATAGGCATTTTGTAGGAGCAAAATCTTGAACAAAATATGCCCGCTTTATGTCAATCAGCAGCAGTTCCTAATCCACAGAGCCAAAATGGGAAAGAGAAGAGGGATAGAAATCATCAGTGAAGAAATAAGTGCATATTTCCAATGGATGGTTCCTTATTGCTATTGTTGTCCCAGGATTTCCTACATCAGAACTCAAAGTCCTGTCTTAATCTTGACTTTGATGTTAAAAGATTCCCTTTGAGATCTAACAAGACTATTGTAAAATAATCCCTAAAGGTCTGTTACATCCATACTACTTTCAATATCCATTTCTTTTCTTTTTCTAAATTTAAAGAACGTTCCAAGCTGAAGTGCTACTAGGTGCCCAGCTAACTTCTCTTTCTCACTGCATGTCTGCATTTTCTTGCTTATTAACAATAATGATACGGTACATCTCCAACATGTACTAGTGTGTGACAAATGCAATCTATCAAAGTAGTATAAAACATTAAGATAATTTTATTTATTTATTTACTTATTTTACACTCTGTTATATGAAAATTTCAGGGTGGGATACAATGAAATCAACATAAACTAGAGAGAGAGTATAATAAACTGTTTAAAAATATTAAAATTATAGTGCAAACTTATTAAAACAATCAAAACTTTAAATATTTGTTCATTTATCTGGGGTATTCATACCCTGCCCTTTATCCAGAAAGGCTCCTAGAACAGTTTACAGATTGTTAATTTGACAATTCCTTGATCTTAGGTTTACAATCTGAATAAAACACAATGTACAAGGAAAAGAGAATGGTGGGGTGGGGGTAATAATGATAATCAGCAGGTCAGAATTTAAAAATAAAAAAAGATGGGTGGCATAAATCAGTAAATGCTGATTTGTATCTAAATTGCAGCAGTCATCCCATGTTCTGTTTTGGGGGTGTAGGAGCGCATTGCAGGGAAGAGATGGTACCATGGAAAAAGTCTTTTCTGATTTTAGCCTGATGATAGTATAGCCAGGAAATATGGTTGGAAAGGGGATGAGATAATGACCACTGACTGCTCTTCAGAGGAACAATGCTAGCTGGATTTCTATGGGTGAAAGAATTTCTCTAGTTATCTATTTGTTTCTGGGAGAAGTATTTATCTTTAAAATCTAAACAAACAGGCCCAATCACTGAAAGAAGACCCGCCCACTTTCTTATTTTTTAAATTCATTTAAATACTTATACCCTGCTCTATATCCAAGGATCTCAAGAGACCAAATGATAAAATCAATGTAAAGCAAATTAAAACAGTGAAAATAAAGCATATCCAGCAATTTTGAAAGTTAAAATCAGAGAGTTTGGAATCATTTAAAACAGTTAGGTCTGAAAGCTATGCATATATGTAGATCTGGATGAAATCAAAGTCCTTTGTCATGCTTTTGCTCAGTGCTGGAATGATGCCACAGTGGAACCCCAATTGAGCCTTGGTGTCTAACGGCCTCTATGTCTTAGCATCTGCTGAAATCCTGCTCCAGTTGCGTTCTTTATCAGAAGGGTACTATGTAATGAGGAAGGAAAGTTTTGTCAGTGTTACTGCCCCATCTATGGCATTCACTGCCCAAAGAGGTACAACTGTCATTTAATTTCCAGCCTTCTCAGTGTAGGGTTGAGATGTCTTTTTTACCTAAGTATTTTAATTTAAACAACCTGGCAGGCTGACTTTGTGCTTGAAAATGTAATTGCTAGATTTACTATGGCTATTCAACAATAGTTTTCATTGAATTTTTTCAGTTATTAAATATCATCCTGAAATCTTATGTGACAAAGGACAGGGTTGAAATGTTCTATTAAAATAAATGCATACATATGGACATACATGTATACAATCAATCTCAAGTTCAGTTTGCTGCACATCAGGCAAAGTGAGGCAACTGCCTCAGGTAAGAGGTGCTGTGGGGAGAGCAGGGTCGTCCTTTGGCCATTTTCCTGTTCCACATCCCATAAATTAGCCTGCTGCCCTCAGATCCAGGGGACAACTTTGTTCCTCATCACTAGTTTTGGAGTAAAATGCAACTGCTATGCTAGCTCACCTCTGCACATGGAATTGGATATGTTTGTCTTGGCCTGTGCCACTCCTGTTGGCAATGAACATAACAGAAACATGCGTCATTTCCGCACTAGCCTGTTATAGTGCTATTATTCCACTTTCAACATCCTATGGAATCTTGGGCTTTGCAATTTAGGGAGGGGCTGGCCAGCCCCTCCCTAAACTGCAAAGCCTAGGCTTCCATAGGATGTTGAAAGTGGAATAATAGTATCAATAACAGGCTAGTGTGGAAATGGCCATGGGCATTCAGAGACGTGCTGCCCAGTCCTATGAGTGTTTGCTGAGATATCAGTGCCAGTGTTGCTGAGGAAGTTTTTTCCTACATTAGTGAACATGGCATTGTAGTCACAGCATATGCTATTTGTGATGCTGGTATTTCTCCATCAGAAATTCATTCTATGTGGCTAATTGCTGTGTAAAAGATATTCGACCATTTTAACAATTTACCCTTTATCAGTATAAGGAAAAGCCTCCACTTGTGTAGGAAATGTAGTCAAGCTGTGTGTGGCCATAGCTTGAAGGTCTTAGTGGTGAGTAGTCAGTGAAAATATCCTTGGAATGGAAAATGAAATTTGACTGAATGTTAAATCAAACCAATGAAAACGTCAGTGTTTGCTCTAGAAAGGATCTCTGATGAGAAATGAATCATCGTGAAAAGATAATGAGTAAACATCATAAGCAAGTCAAAGTGCAATTAACTGAGCAAATAGGGAAAGGAATATTTTTCTCTTTAGTCATGGAATTTTATCTCATGCATGCTTACTTGGAAATAAATTCCACTCAGTTAGATCTTGCTCCCAAATAAAATTACAATTATGTGTTAAGTTTAGTATTTCTTTCTCTGCTACACAAATAGCTTTCTATCCCACTCTTCTGCCAGATCAGCAATGGGAATAACTGGATGTTCTTGGGCTGCAACTCCTAGCAGCCCTAGTCAGCACAGCCAAAGGTAAGGACTGCTGGGAGTTGCAATCCAATGGCATCTGGAGGGGCCCATGATTCCTGCCTATGTCCTTGGCTACTCATTTTGTTATGTACAGGTTCGATGAAGATACAAAATATACAGCTGCTGGCTCAGATAGATGTCTAGCTGTAGCCTTTCACTAATATGAGATAGGACTCTTCCAGATACAACAAATGTGTTAGGAGGTTGTGAGGGGTTTGCTGTAGTTCTCAAGGTATCCTTAAATATCCAAATGATATTTGTGTTGTACTGGAATATTCTCAGCACCAGCTTCAGCTTTTTATACCTATCCTCAGGTGGGTTTCTTTTTAATTTTAAGAAATATCAGAACAACAACAACAAAAATCTAAGAAATTGCTACAAAAAGCCCCCTAAAAGAATGGAATGAGTGGATGTGGAAGCAACAATGACAATTCCCATTCGGAAGAAAGAAAGAAAGAAAGAAAGAAAGAAAGAAAGAAAGAAAGAAAGAATGAATCTCAGCCAAACCCAAGGGGCTACAAGTACTGGTCTGAAAGCTATGGCCCAGAGGTAAGGGGGGCAAAATGGTAGGTAAGGGGGGCAAAATTAGAGCATTGCCCACTAAATAAAAGTTCTGTCCTCCCAATAACATTTTTCTTTATGTTCCAAATGTCTACCATTTCAGAGTTCACACTTTGAACTCTTATATTTGCAATGTTCATATCCATAAGTAACTTTGCCTGACTCTTTTCATTGTTTCCTGAATTGTTTCTAAATGCTCAACTGAAATTTCACATTACTGCAATGATAGAAATTTGGAGAGTGATGCCCTCATTTTGCTGCTTGTAGCTACACCCCCTGACAACATTCTTCCTAACTTGTAGGCATGCTCAAAACAAAACAAAAATGCAAACCCTAGATTTGGAAGAAGACAAAATTCTATACTACCTCTTGTTTCATTTTATAGATAGGATAAATATGAAATATTCACCATTTGAAAATAGACTTGCTTTCAAATTGTGAAAGCACAGTTTTTAGTTGTGCTGTGTATCTGAGATGCTGATGAGATTCGTATGAGGAGTTGGACATCACCTTTGCTATGCAAACATTTTCAGTCTTTTTGTTCATTTCCTACTCTTCTCTGGAGCTTCTCTGGAATATGTTCTATATTGGGAGTCCATAGATACATGAGCAACTCCATTAATGATAGGAGTACATCGCCATACATAGGTTTCTGTGGATGAGATTTCTTCCTCTGAAACTAATGGACCATCCTTTTGTATTAATGAAGGAAGAGGTTACACAGAATTATTGGGCTGGAGTATTTATTTTGTTCTCACAACAAAGTAGTAATGGAGGCCATACTGAAAGCTGTTCAGACCCTAACTGCTCCATGCAAATCATTCTGATGTAAACGTCCTATAGGTGGGTTATACTCCTTTTCCCGTCAAAGAAGGACTTTCCAAGGAGGAATATTATCAGACCTGAAGAAACCTTTATTCTTATATTGCAAAGAAAAGAAAATGTTATAATAAATTAACCAAGACCAACTTGGAAGTGATTTTTGTTTTGCACTTTCTGCTTATAGACTGCAGTTCTCAGAATGCGGGGGGTGGGGGTGGGGATCCTGAGAAGCATAGTTCAAAAAGTTAATTTTATAACCCCCAGTTTTCTGATACAAATATTATTAGATAAGTAAGGTTCTCATCAAGCATGTAAAATTTAATGCACTCCGCTTTACATATTTGAAAGTAGTTCTCCAGAAGAGACCTCTACTTCTCCAGCTTTGAACATTTTTGAAGGAATAGTGCATTAAATTTTATACATGTGTGTCCTTTGCCCTTAATGATGGCTTATATATTTTGCATCTAGGTATCACCTACAGAGTATAAAATGCAAACTGAGAATTAGACTCCACACTCACTCAAGCATCACATATATGTGTGTGCATGCACATATTTCTGAATTTTTTTTTAGAAGCCATACACCAAACCTTACACACAAATTTGACAAATGTTTGTGTGCCTTTTGTTCTTTCATGATCATGTTTTTTTTCTTTTTTGGTGTGTTGGTGTTCATGTAACAGTTCAAAATATGAAGTGAAAACTAAAGTGGGAATGCGTCCAAGCCTCCGCCAGGTTTCCAGGACCACACCAGTTTTCCAGATCAGAAGCATGTCTTGCTCGCAGCATCCAAAAAAGGTATCACACAGAATATATGCAGTGCACCTGTATATCATTTTTGCATCTCTGTGTAATTTTTCAGTTTCGTTTGAAGCAAGGAAAGATTTTTTTCATTAGATGCAATTTCTTCTTTTATTAAATTATACCTTATCATTGTATTTTTTTTAAAAAAAGAATAAGAATAAGACAACCGAAAGGGATATCAGGCGTGTGGGGAGGGGAAACTACCTTTCATGTCAAGCCCAAGACAGATGCTTGGCAAAATGAAGGCTATGCAGTCTTTTGTTAATCACCATGGGAATTGAATAAACATTCCGAAGATTTGATCTATGCAAGTGTTCAGTCTGTTCCAGGTAGTTTGACCATGTCATCTGGATGTCATACTGCAGGTCACATCTCTTCAGGAGAGACATTTGGGGTCGACACCCAGGCCTTGGTATGGCTGTGAACTCTTGAAGCAGCCTCTGGGGCACATGAGTGGTTAGCCTTCTGCTAGCTTGTCATTTCCTTGTACATTTCATTTCCCCCAAAGTCAACTTTGATTAGAGAGAGTTTCATCTAAGTTTGAAAACGGTCCTGGAGATCTGGTCGAGATTAATGCAGAGTATCTTTTTTATAGTTGTCAGGTCATAGCTCGAAACAGCTTGAAAACAGCTTGGTCATCTGCCAATGCGGTACCTACTACAGCAAGTTTTATTGCAGTAAAAACGTGCCTAATTTGGTGGCAGCATTATACTTAGAGTCAGCATTTCCCTCAACGTTCACATGGAGAGCCTATTTGCTTAAAGATGTTAAGTGAAAGGCAGGTCAGAGATATGATTACTCTGAACACAGTTTTCTCACCAAATACAACCCAAGATATTTTGCTGTATGAGGCAGAAGAATAATTGACATCCCCTCCTTTTCCAACTTACGGTGCGTAGTACCTAAAGCAATTTTGATATATAAGGGAGAAAAACCCATAAGCCCCTCTGCTCATCCATGGCAATAAACACACAAAAATAAGTGAAACACTGCCAAAAAATCAGATGCTTGAGGTGGCTACCTGACTATGCCTTATGATTAAGACTGCCAATTCAGGATCATTCAAGGCCCTGAGGTTTTCAGGCCAAAACCAGAGACCTAGGGACAGCCCTGATAATCTTATTAAGCACTGAGCAATTGTTTACAGCTTGTCATTCAAACACAAACACACCATAGAACATTTTCCTGTTTGGAAATTAAGACCAATATGTTTGCTAAAAGGGCTGTTCCCACATCCAGGTGAAATGAATTACTCCTTCTTGTCTACTTAGAGAGATGGTAAAAAAGAACATTTTATCTAGTTTAATCAGTTCTAGCCAGAAGGTGGATGCAGAGTAGACTGGAGGGTGAGCCTTGGTACCACAATCATTGGGGGAAGAAGAAGCTAAGTATATAGACCTCCTGGAGAGACTTGGCAAGTTGCAGCAACAAATCAATTAAGCTTTGCAAATTTCATCAAACTGCTACTCTAATAGCTAAGTTCCTCTTGTCTGGAGTAGAGCCTAACAAAACTGGAGAATTTACACCCTCATCTCCCATCTGGAGATGACCCATGAAAACTGGAGACTCTGGACCTACACCTGAGATCTAGCAATCCTATATAGTTGGAGCTGATGTTCAGAACCACTTCACCCATGATACCAGTATAGGTCAGTGTGATATGTGTATGCTTGGGCATTTTTAGATGCTACACCAACAACAGGGTTTCTACCAACTCCTTTCTCTAGCTGTAAGGCAACATTAAGATCATATTGAGTTCATTTAATTGATTTTCAGTGAGAAAGTCTGGCTTAATTCTTCCTCAGTAAATTTAGTGGGATCTAGAGCTAGCTACTTTCAGCTGGATTGTGTCTTTATCTGCAGTCTGAATGAACAATTAATTTGAATCAGAATATGCAACACATATTGAAAAATACTGCACCCACTAAATTATCAATAACATGCAGGCAGTGTATATAAGACTAGGTGATATTGGACCATGCCATTGGTCAAAATCTTCTTAATGTATTTTGTGGTTGCATCAAATCCAAGTCAGGTTGATTGTTGAGATGACAACACCAGATGCCATAGAAAAGTTTGTCATGAGATTGCCACAGTAGATATCAGTTTGATAGATGAGGAACTCAACATGACTGAACTACAACATACAAAGAAAAAATGTTTACAGTTGACTATCTTTACTTAGTTGTGTTCTTGTAGAACATGGATTTTTCCTACATTTTTCAACTGTGTGACATTGTAACCATGCATTATCTATTAGAAAGGGATATAGAATTATTTTTGAACTATTGTGTTTGTTCTTTTAATAACAATTACACACAGTGTAAAAAGTTAGATGTATGTATATAAGAAGAATTTATATACAAGAATGTATATAAATAAATGATGAAAGGTGTCCATAGCTGAGTGATGCTATGATGATGCTCAGGGTCACAGAGCATCATTCTGGAAAGATTTCAGCACGTCATTGTATTTTTCATTGGCTTAATAAAGATATTGCCACAATACAATTGGAATTTGCCTTATGATCAACATGGCTACCCTTGTATTTTCAGTAATTGAAGTTACCCTTTTAACAGTGGGAACCTATGCTGGAAAAAGAGGAGTCTGTAGCACCTTAAACTAGGATTTCATTTTCTGATGGAACATTCTCTCCTCCAAAATGCAAACTTACCCCCACTGAAAGCTACTTAATTTGGTTTCTGTTAATGTATGAGGCATTCCAACATTATACAGGATGGCTCAGAATCCTCTATTTTGCAATGGGTAAAGACAATTTTTAATTGAGGGGCAACAGATATTCTCAAGATGGAGAACCAAAGTTAATTTCATTTTTAAAATACCTTTCATATTCCCATCAAGTTGAAACCTGAGATTCTAATTTTATGGTATGCGCACTCTTCCACCCATAACATCTGAATATGGAGACAACATAACTTGAAATTTCAGTCCTCGTTCCCATTAGCTTGCTGGTTTTTCAACACCATTTCAACTTATGAGGAAACTCTTGGTTTCAAAAAGCTTGCACAGAGATTTTTGTGCCTTTTTTGTTAGTTGGCCTGACAAAAGCAATACATATTGCCTGTTTCAAATCTGGATTTGGGACATTGTGATCAAGAGAAAACAAAGGAAAGGAAATCTCCTGTGATCCAGTTGCATAATACATATTGGAAAGTTGCTATGAAGTCACTTGTGAGCTTTAACCTGACCCTTTTTAGATCCAGAGCTTGAAAAAATTACTTTTTGGATTATAACTACAACAGTGGCAATTTTGGAATTCCAAAACAGTAACCTCTTCAAAGTCTGCTTATACTAGAGGTTAGAGTCGACATGGTACATACAGTTATTAGACATTTCTCATTTACTGTCAAGTGAACCTTAGCATGATTGTAATGTGTGCTTGTTTGGCTATCCTAAAAAAGTAATATAAATAATAAAAGTCAGAAAGTAAAAGCAAAATATTCTTAACGCCTAGTGAGTCCTTCCAAATTTTAGTGCAAGATGATGCATGTGGTAGAGTTAGGGGAAGTACAGCAAGGTACAAAGACTTTCCTTGACATGGATGCCAAAGAAGCAGCAAGGGCAGTTTATTGTCATTATTTGTTTAATACCTCATAAAAACTAAAGCAGTGTTATCTAAACATTATAAAAAGATTCATTTTAAAGCAAAGAGATCTAGGTCTTTGGCATGCAAATGTACTATTCAGTCGTATCATTTCTTTGTTAATGAGTACCCAGCTTGTTGGGGGCAATTAGCTAAAACACATTGTAAACCGCTTAGATAACACTCAGTTGATAAGCGGTATAGAAATAAATGCTATTCCTATTAATGACAATGGCGTAGATCCAAAGGTGTCTTGTAAATGCAGGAAACTGGTTCTACCAACACAAGTCAGGCCCTCCAAATCCTTCATTTCCCTCATCTTGTGGCAACAGCTATTCCAGAGGGTCAATCAACTCACAAAAGCAGCTGGGGGGCTGGAATAAGGGGGCATTATTAGAAAAAGCAGGCAAAGTGCTGTTGTGCAAGAAGAAATTCAGCTGCTTTTCTTTGGATCTAGCCCAATAATTAAAATTAGAATAATGGTAGAGCTCAGAAAAGTTGCCTTTAGGACTATGGTACTGGAATCCCCAACGAACATATCCATGGGAAGTTGTAGTCCAGAAAAGTAACATTTTAAAGCCCTGAATAATGGGTAAGCACTTAGAGTGCAACCTATCCACAGGCCCAGTGAAGATGTGACCCTCTAGATGGCCTGTGATTCCTATCAGCCTCAAGCAGTATAGCCAATGCAGAGGAATTATAAGAACTGTCGTTCAGTAATAACTGGAGAGCCACTATAATGAAAAGTACATGCGATTGGATTTAATGGAATTTATTCACAGATAGAGAACCAGTGTAGTATAGTGGTTCTGGGTGTTGGGCTATGATCCTGGAAATCAGAGTTTGATTCCCTACTCTGCCACTGGGTGACCTTGGATGCATCACACACTCTCAGCCCTAGAAAACCTCATGATAGGTTTGCCTTACCATTGCCATAATTCAGAAATGACTGTGAAGAAGCACAACAACAAGTTACTGGATTGCAATCTTAGTTATTTATAATAAGTAGCTCTATTAGTCTGATTAGAGATAAAAGTTTGCTTGAGTTAGTTCTCATAATAAAAAGAATTCTTTTACAGTTTTTATTTCAAGGTTTCTTCTTTTTTATAAAAATGATTATTAACCAGATTATATTTACTCCCACTGATATTTGCATTAATAATACTGCATCTGAAACATCGCTCTTATGGAGGTGAACTTTTTCTATTCATGATATAGAAAATGAACAAACAGAAACAATACTTTTCAATGTTTGGTTTCCATTGATTGAATTTATTAATAATTCATCAGAATCTGCTCTTCCACTACGATCATATGTCACTTTTTAGAGCAATGTAATCCCGAAAGAACTCAGGGTCAAATACATCAGCTAGGATGAAATTTTCCAACAGATGATATTTCTTTTGTCATTATTATTCCTATATGTATGTATATATGTATGTATGTGTGTGTATCTATATCCATATCTTATAATTTGTTTCTATAGGATTTACAATCTGTTTCTCCTCCCAAAAAGGGAGCCAGGGTGTCTTGCAGTAATAGTAAATAAAAGAGGATCAAGATCAACTGCTGAAACTGAATTCAGTGAAAAGCACAGATTAGTACAAAATTTCAAAATACAGCACTACAAAAATTACAGCATCAAAATGGTAAAAACCTTGGCTTTAGCAACCAATCAGCCATCAGAAAAGCAGGCTACACAAAAACCTTGCTGGTGGAAGGAGAACAAGGAGGGGGTAAACCGAACCTTTACTTGTCAGGGAGTTGCACAGCCACCAAGACAGCCATTATCACCATTTTAGTACTAACAGTGAGTTCCCAGAAGCCTGTGCTCAGTGGAACATTCTTCTCCTGGCTTTAGCTGCTGACCTAGGCTGTTGTTATTTAGATTAGCTTAATTTAATGACATGCTTGGCTGGTGGGACAGAGGATCACCATTACTCCTTTTCATGCAGCTAATTCAACAAATGTTTTGCTAACACTGATTAGAGTTGAAACCTGCCTTCATGGCTACTTGAGGATAGTATATACAGTGTTTCGTTTAGGTATAAAGGCTGACTAAAAGGTTCAAAATTCAGAGAATATGTGGCAGAATCTGTCTTGATATAGCAAGGCAATCAAATTACCTAGAAATGTCATCCTATTTGTTTTAGGAAGGTAATATTGCACTGGGAGAGTGGGGGTGAGGACAAAAATGTGCAAGAAAAGATGGGGATACCAAAAATTCCTTAAGGTGTCTGAACTCACACATTGAACTTGGGGTATGGATATTTGCTTCTTTAAAGCAAATGTCTCAGTCTATGGTTAGTAGCATAAAACTGCTATTAGTGGCATGCAGCTGATATGGCATGGAATGATTGACTAGCAGTCTGTGAGAGGGGATAGGTTTCTGTGTTCTTCATGTGTACACTGTATACATTCCCAGTCACAACCAAGACCATTTCCGCACCAGATTATTATAGTGCTATGATTCCACTTTCAACATCTTATGGAATCCTGGGGTTTGCAGTTTAGGGAGGGTTCTCAAATGCCCCTCCCTAAACTGCAAACCCCAGGATTCCATAAGATGTTGAAAGCTGAATCATAGCGCCATAACAGGCTAGTATGGAAATGGCCCAAGAGTACAATCAGTTATCTTCTTGGGTGATTCCAGCATGGTCATGCCCATTGGGGAACTAAATCTAATTTGATGTCCAGTTTCTCCTTAAAGAATGGGAACTGTGTAAGGAATTCTGCCATCTGAAATGGATTTTCACTGCTGGATTCAAGTGGCCATGGTTCAAGTGGTCATACAGAGCTGTGGGCTCATGAAACATCTGCATACTTATGAAAATTGTGAGGTCTTATCACATGAAGCAAGTAAGTTGCAATTACAGGAAGATAAGTGTCTTTGACTGGGACTTATCACATGACATCATTCCTCTTCTGGGAAGCCATTTGAAAAGTATTTCTTTTACAAACACCAAAATGCCAAAAACACCAAAATGATCTCCTTTGTAAAAGAAAGACTTTCCAGTCAGTCTCTCACCAAGAGAACAACAAAAGAGGAATGACTTCATGTGATTAGTGCCAGCCAAAGATGCTATTATCCTGTTGGAATTGTGATTTATCTGCTGTATGTGATAAAGCCCTGAATCCAATTGTTAGTTCCAATCAGAATAGACACACTGAATTAGTGGAAGTTTTGTTGTTGTTATTGTTGTTGTTATCATTGCTGTTATGGACCTTCAAGTCTGACTTAGGTTGACCCTAACGCTAACTTATCACGTGGTTTTCCTGGCAAGATTTGTTCAGAGGGAGTTTCCTTTGCCTTCCTCTGAGGCTGAGAGTGTGTGACTTGTCCAAGGTCACCCAGTGGGTTTCCATGACCAAGCAGTGATTTGATTTGTGATCTCCAGAGTCATAATCCAGTGCCCAAAACACTATAACACATTGGCTTTCAGAAATTATGTTAAGTGTTGAATCTATTAAGTTCTTATTGATTACCTGGATCTACTTTAAAACTATACTTTGGACTAACAATTGGGGTTAGCCCTCAAGTTGTCTTTTTTATCTGAAAGAGAATTTTTCCCTCAGTTGATTATAGTGGATTTTGTTCAATATTGTAAATATGCAAAGGAATGATTACATACACAATCAACTCAATTTAGTGATAACAATCCTGATGCCATATCTTCTAGCATTTCACAGGTGAAAACCAGGACACATGTGACCAAGCAACATTTGAGTGTGGTGAAGATGACAAAAGTAATTAATGAAGAAGAACACACAATCTAGGAGAGGGTGCAGCAGCTTGCTTTCACTTGTGCTGATTGAGAAAGGCAAGATTCTGGACTCTCCTCTCCTGTCCTCTCCTCTCTGCTGAATTAATTGAATCCAAACTGTTTTTGCATCTTGCACACAATTTATAGCAATTGTAAATAGAGGAGGAAAGTGGGAGGATCAGAGAGAAACTGGGACATTTTAAAAGCAGCTGAAAAAGTGGGGTGACATAGGATTAATCTGGACAACCCTTGGTAAAACAGGACATTTGGAGGGTATCTGACACTTCTAAAACTCATGAATGTTTTGTTTGTTCATGCATGATAATCTGCATCACTTATATAAAACAAAGACCCAGAAAATAATATCTTTCAACTTCAAAACACTGATCTCTCAGTTTAAAACTGTGCAGCCTAAGGTACTCTTATCATTGGATGAGTTCAAACCAAAGCCAATGAAAGGATTCTAGAGATCTTTGATTTATGCAGATATACAGGCAGAAGGGAGTATTCTGCTCTATATATGAATGGATGCGGCCTTTCTGTGGCATGCCTACAGTCTTTATATATGTTTGTGTCTTAAGCCCTTTTCTCACGGCATTTGCCATGCGAAAGGGTGCCTGGAGCGTCGCACGATTGTTAGGAGTGATCTGCACGATGCACTCACAATCGTGCGATGCTCCAGGGTAGGGCAGGCACCGCTTGCGTACTTTTTCATTTTTGGCTTTCAGCCGAAAATGGTGTGCAACTGTGCATTGTTCCAGGGTCCCGTGTGCACTTGCCATGTGTGCGGAGCCTCCAGAGCCACGGCAGTTGCACTTCTTGCACCAGCGCAGCCTGGGGAACTCCCAGGGTGCACTGCTGAAGGAAGAGGTGGGGCTCTCTTGCAGAGCTGAAGCAGTGGCTACGCGAGAGCCTCTCGCTGAAGGCTGTTCATGCAATCCCCACACCCCAGCTCCACAAAAAGGTAAGCTGCAGAAAGAGCCCAAGAAACGACACCAAATTCCCAGACTCCTCTCTGAATTCCTTCTATTTGAGGTTTTAAAAAAGGAAGTTTAAAGCAAAGTCTTAAAGAAGGTACCTTTCTTACCAATTTCTCATTTAAAAACTGAATCTTTTGGTGGCACATCATTCCCTTATATCCAAATCATGTGCCCCGTTTATGTGTGGGGGTATGTGCCTTCTAGTTGCCTGTTGACTTATGGTGACTTCATGGATTTCATAGGGTTTTCTTAGGCAAGTAATACTCAGAAATGGTTTTGCCAAGATGTACCATTTTCTTATGGATTAACAGAACACAACATGGAACTGATCTTTTTTCCACATTTATGTTTAACCTACTGCATACAGTGTCACGCTAGGTAGTGTTAGGTGTACAACTCCTGCAACTGTATTACTGTAGTCACAGCAAATGCAGAAATTTTATGTTAACAACACATATGGAATCTATGGATAACTTGTTTTTTCTGCCAATAACCCAGTTTCATCTATATTTTCCTAATGTAAATGACATACTGTGAAGAAGTTTGGCTTGAATCATTTTGTAATTGGCAATGCTAAAATTACAGATTCAACAGTACCCCTTTGACTTCAGCAGCCTCTGTTGCATATTTTTGGTGGGGGAGGCTGCTCAGCATTTTGTGGCATAAAATATTGATGCTTTCCTCCATCAGTTGTCAGTTTTTATAGTATTAGTCCTCTTTGAACCAACAGTCATGGTTAATGCAAAATGTGTGTGTGGCTGAAACAGTTTCAGCATGATGCCACAAGACTGCTTTTTTCAGGGAGGGAGGGAGCCTGAATGATACTGTGATTTGTTTTATGATAATCAAAGGTATCTAGTGAGCCAACCCTTCAAAGATAGGACTGCGTAGCTGATCTTTTAAAGGTACTTTGCCTCTAGGTCCAGCTTTAATCGTTTTCATTCAGTGCAGCTCAATTTGCCCTCATATGTTTCTCCTTTAGATAACATTACTTGTACAAATTCCAACCTAAGCTGAATCAGTAAGACTCGAAGGATCTTTATGGCATTTCTTATGTAACAGAGTTCAGCTTACCTTTTTTGTGCACTACATCTGGGGATTTCCAAAATCTTTTCCTCTTTCTTCAAGTCCCCAGGGCTGAAGACATGTCAGGAACCAGTTGGGACTGAATGAGTATCAGGTGCTGGATTGTTGGAGATACTTGCAGATCCAGGGCAGGAAAAGATGGAAAATGTGCTGTTTCCTATTTGCCTTTGGTGACATACACATCTCTAAGCATTCATGAAGAATGATGGACTGTGGGGAGACTGAGAAGGGAAGCAGCAGCACTCTTCTAACTGTAGATTTATACGTGAATGAAAATTGCATTGTGTATGTTATTAACATATTTTGTTTGTACTTTCTTACAATTACTGGCTTTTGATTTATTTTTGGACCCAACTCAAAGTGCTGGCTTTAAATTTTAAAGTCCTACATGATTGAGACCCCAATACCTAATGATAAGCACTCAACTCTTAACATCATCGATGGAGGCCTTCATCCAATTGCCTCCTCACATGTGAAGTCTGGAAGGTGACTATGAAATGGGCTTTTAGGTGATGGCTTCCTCTTTGAAATGTTTTTTCTTAGAGAAATTCAGGTAACACCTACATTGTTTCCCTTTTGATGCCAGTTTAAGACCTCCTTTTTTGTTCAGTTCTCATTAGGCTAAAGGTCTGTAATACTGGTGAGTTTGGGGCCTATTACTTGGTGACTTTTACTTGACCAGGTTTTTGTGCCTGTTATTGATAGAAGTTTTTAGTACCTCCACTTTGTCTTTTGATTCAGGCCTATCAGTATTTGAGTTTTATGGTTTGTTACATTTTTAAAGCTTTGTTGAATTTTTTTATTATATATTTTAAAGAGTCTTATTTATCTAGACTCTAGACTGTTATCTTACATATATAAGATGCTTTATAAAATAGGCATCTAACAAATATAAATAGCTAGTGTATATATCTAGCATTGCTTGGGATTTTATTTTCTCATAGGTAATACTTGTTAGAAATGTTTGAGATCCTGTCTCTCCAGTTTTCCAAACTGTCTTGTCCAGTACCAGTAACTTTCCCCCATATTCCCCAAACCAATCTGTATTCAGAGTTGTAAGACATTTCATACTCTATAACATTTTATACATGTACTTGAGAAACAGGTTTCCTCCCAGCATTTGGATTGTTAGAGACTGAAACCTGAGTGTTTTAGGCAAAACTTTCCTTGCAACACACTCTGTAAGTGCTACAGCAGACTGCAGTATGTATCTTTTAAAATGGAGCAGATTATAACATGGACCATATGTTATCCAGCAATGTGGCTTTTGTTCCCATTGCCTCAAGTACCTTCCTCATCCACTTTCTGTTTCATGGAATTCCTTCCTTTTTGTTATACTTTGTTATTGCTGTCCTGTCTTATGCACATCATGGAAGCCAAACAGGCCCAACTACCCCTAAATTTTGATTTGAGTTCTTTAGGTAGCCTGTACTTACATCTCATCTTCCTAAAATAATGGTTCTCCTCCCCACAAAAAAGTATAGAGGGAGTGGTTGCACATGCCCTGGCTCCATGCCCAGTAGCTCCATCAGGGCCACTCCAGACTTTTGCAGGTTGACAGAAAACAGTAGTTCCCCCTTTCAGATTTTCTGCTTAATGCATAAAGTTCTAGAAGTAAAGCCAGCAGGGATGGGAGTGTTGGTGGAGGACCTAGCCTCCCTCCCCATGTCCTTCAAATTTCTGGATGGTAACTCTTAGAAAAGTTGATTGTGGACACTGTTAGGAAAAGATTATCCTGTGATCCCAGTATTTGATACCCCATTCTGTTCAATTGTTTTCTTTATGACCTTTTTAAAAAATACAACATGGACTTTTTTGAGGAGACACTTAAATATAGTGAGCTCCTTTATGTGTGCTGTATCCAGACATCAGTTACGATGTGGAGCTCTTCAGCAAGAAATCCATTATTATGTCTTCAGCAACATCTGCTCTTGGGGTGACCACTTATATATTTCTCCCCCCCAAAAAAGTAAAAAGTAAAATGCATCACCAAAGAATAAAAGTAAATCAGAAGAAAGGGGGCTGGGGATTTTCATAAAAAGAAGGTCTTCTCAGTAATATTTACAAAAATAAATGTAGTAGGATATATTTTCTCACCATAGTGAGAAAGATTGTTATTTATGTGTCTATTCAGTCTGTTGTCCAAGTACTACATAGTGACCAGTCACGTAAGGATGGGGGGGTGATGGGAACAATTTGCCCCAGGCGACAGTGTTTTTGGGGCGTCCCAGATTGTAGCCATGTCCCTGCGTGCTGTGGCCACACCCCACATGCCATGGCCACACCCACATCCACCACAACCATGCCCCACACATTGTGGTCCCACCCCACACCCCGTGGCCTGCCCCTCCTATCCCCCTGCCACACACTCCAAGCCCTGCCACTGATAGTGATAAGTTTTACCTTCAATTCCTTTTCTTTGTGTTCCTTTAAAAAGAGAGTTGGACTGGATGGTCATTCAGATAGACGACACTCTAAAATATTTTATTTATTTATTAACTGAAATGTGTGTTTCCTGTCCTATGCATATGATATTGGGACAACATACATAAAAAAAATCCACAAAAAAAGCCATTTTAAACAGTACATAAAGTAAGATATGATTTAAACAGTTAAAAAATATATTAAACCTTTTGGGGGAAAAACACAAACAATTAAAACCAATTAAAGGAGTTTAAAACAATTTACATCCATAACACATGTGCTAATCTTGACAAAAATCAATCAGGCCACAAAGGGTTTAATAAGAAGGCACCAGCACTCACACCGTGGGTCCCATATTGAGAGAAAGATGTGATAAAAAATAAAATAAATAAAAATATATCAGACCTCAGCAGAGAAATAGAGGCCAGTTCACTGTACCTATCTCAATGGTGTCTGATCCTGAGTAGAATAAATAGCACTATGGTATCTCCTGCCAGTATTTTGGTGACTGTGTTGTTAGGGCCTCCAAATCTGTTCTTTGGGTGAAATCTAGAAACTTGCTTTTGGGCTTTTTGGTGGCATCTTTGACCAGGGTAAGTTGAGAACAGAATGGCTGATTATTTTTCATTTGAGGCCTTGTGTTTTTGCTGTATTGCTGCACTGCAGCTTACAGATACTCGTATAGGCCCTTTGAGCACAGTTCAGTGCTTGCATCTTGAGCGATGGGTGTGGGGTGGAGGAGCTTTTCTCTGACATGGATTAGTATTGCATATCAGCTTCCCAAGGCTGGCAACTCCCTACACTTGCAGAGGTTGTCATTTCCTTCAGATAACCAGATTGTTTGCCCACAGCTGCAGACAAGGAGACCAACAACAACATTCTCATTTTGCCCACTTCATGGTTAATTCCTTAAATTTCTTTTTTAAAAAGTTTTTAAATTTATCCAAGTATTTTAAACCATCTTTAATGTATTAAAGATGTAGTCCTATCTATACACACTCAGGAATAAATCTCAATGAACTTAACTAATGAATGTATAGGACTGTCCTGGATTTTATTTGCACTTTTATTTTTTATTGGCTGTTGGGCATGCGTTTATTTTTGGCACTCATGACTTCAATAAGCTTAACCTACTCTATAGATTTGTATTCCAAATCCTTTCAAATAGCCTCAATGTATCCACTATTTACTGACATTGTTAAAAAGTCTTACAAAACTAAACACAAATATTTGAAGGAATTTTATATAAAGCATCAGTTACTAATGAATAGATTTAAAAGTCAGATGGGACCCATTATGCACTTCTATAGTATAGAAGTAGATTCCTAGACTCATCATGACATGTCAAAGAGGTCTAACCTCTACCCCCTCCAAAGAATCCCAATTTTTCCTTGTTTTAATTTTGTAAACTGCCTTGAGCCCATTGATGAAATGTGGTATAATAATATTTTAAATAAATAACTGTATACATTATGGTACACGGACCATTCTCTTTCATCTACATTCCTCCAAATCACACAAATATAATCTTTTAAAATTGTTCTCATCTCATCTCATCTCATCTGAATTCTTTCATCTTACACATTTTTCTTTCTTTTCTTTCTTTTTCTTTCTTTTTTTTTCTTTCTTTCTTTCTTTCTTTCTTTCTTTCTTTCTTTCGTTGTTGCTCTATGACTTGATCTAGTCTAACTAAATTACACTAAGGCCATTTCCGCACTACACTCTTACAGCATGATTATTCCACTTTCAACATCCTATGGAATCCTGGGGTTTGCAGTTTAGGTAGGGCTGATCATGCTGAGCTGTCACTGAAAGTAGGGTGTTTGAGGGTGTGCTATATTGGAAAACCAGGTGTGAAGAAGAATGCAATGAAATATATTGGAAAGATCATGGTTGGCTGGCTGAAACCTGACTAGGGACATTCCTCACTATACATTTTGTTGTAGCAGCCCTTTCACATTACACAAGTGTAGCACTATGGTTCCACTTTAACTGCCATAGAATACTGGGATTTGGAGTTTAGGGGAGGCATTTAGAATTCTCCGCCAAAGAGCTCTAGTGCCTCACAAAGGTACAAACCCCAGGATGGCATAGGCTATAGCCACTGCAGTTCAAGTGAAATCATAGTGCTATAGCTGTGTAGTGTGATAGGGCCACAGGTCTCTCTCTTCTTCTTCTTTTTCACAAAACCAGCCTTTTCAGTTTTTTTAAGAATTATTCCTGTCTTCTATATGAAAGTCTGACCTTGAAGGCTTTTTGGAAGCAGCAACTTTCCAAAGCAATGTGGCGTGGATGCTGGATGCTGTTTAGCAGCTGAGGTCACACCAGCTTCAGGAAGGGTTTCTATGAATATAGAGATCAGTATAGGAGGGTGAGGAAGATCTTGGTGGGCTCTGATTGATTCCTTCCTTTTGTGAAGGAACTTTCTATGTAGGAATGTACAAAAGGGTTGTGTGTAGCTTCTCCCCCACCATAAGCTTTCTTGTTAATCTGTATATATTTCCCATTCTAAGGTGGAATGATCTCTATACAGTACTTCCAAATAATGTTGTGAAGTGAACTTTATTTCCCTACCAATTTTATTTCATGGCATTGTTATATCTATTGTAGCATTTCTTCCTTCTCTTCCCAGCAGTCTTAGATTTGATTTGACATATGATGAGTGCTACGGCTTAGCACTGATAGTTTTAATGTGGTCCCTTGAGATGTTGCCATTTGTTTGCTGAGAGACAGTGGAATGGAGTGGTTAGTGAGTGGTTAGCAGTGAATGACAAAAACCTACTTCAAACCTTTGTTCAGTTATGTACTTCCCCACATGGCAACAGGCAAATCATTTTCACTACGCTCTTCCTTATCCTATAAGATTGTTGGGCAGATAAAATGAACTAAGCCACCCGGAGATCTTTGGAAGAATGATGAAACACAAGTGTGACAAATGTGGGACAATAAATAAATTGTATACCTGTGATATTTTAATGTAAGCCGGAGATTGTGTGGTATAGGATGGGCTGTAAATATTTGGAGGAAGCAAGGAAAGAAGGAAGGAAGGGGATATTTCTCAAATTTTCCATACTGAATAGATGTGAGGAGATTTAGACCATGGAAATGAAGGCCAAGTAGGAGCTGGGGAAAGTCTGTGATGAATGGTATGCTAGCAAACATTTAGTTCCGATATAACACTATCAGAAATGTCCTTGTTAACAGCTGGAAGCACCTGGAACATCCTTTTGCTTTCCACACATTACTAAAGGGCTTCACTAGATCTCTTCTCTTTTTTTTTGCATTTTAATTGGCACTGCTGGGAGGGGTTTTTTTTCCTACTAAATTTCCCTAAATATGCTTAACTGAGGGACATTTTCCTATATCAGAACATAAATGCAATGGAAGTATAGCTTTAAACATAGTCAAAAAGTGAAAACTATATTTGTTTTAAAAACTCCTGTAAAGGCAAGAGATCAGCACGGTGCTTCTCCAATCAGAGAAAATAAATAAATAAAAGGAATAGTATGAAATTATGTATCTGTTACCATCCATTGTCAGCAAGAGTATTTCTGGAGTAGGTGGATGGCTTCTGAATGGTTTAAAAATGGTTCTTTGTTCAGTGAAACTAGCAGTCATCTAGGCTATGATGTCTTGAAGGTTTCTTCTCCCTTGACATGCCATTCATATCCCAGGATGAAAGCAGGTGGGATTTTTGATTGTTAAGAATTCTGGTTGGGAGTTTTGTTTCCCTAACCAGAAGAGGAGGAGGAGGAGGAGGAATGGCAGCTTCAATGGTCTCAATACTTCATACCTGCTCATGGTACCACATATGTGCTTCTGATCATGTAGCTTGATGGAAAGTGATTGCATCATCTTGTGAGATCTCAAGAGAACCTTGGCAAATTTTGGCAGAAGATGTCTTGGGTTTGTCTCTGGCTGTGGGACACAGTGAGACACTTCTCTGATCCCTTCTGCTCTCTACCAGACACAGAATAGCTTTTTATGTGGCTCTCGTGGAACAACAGTGAATCCTGGGGGTGTTGACAGGGAGATAGAGTAGAGTTCTGCAAGTGGGACTGTCCTGCTATGCATTTACAATTGCAGCTATAGACAACATAGGCCATTTTTGCACTAGACTGTTACAGCACTATTATTCCACTTTCAACATCCTGTGGAATGTTGACGTTTGCTGTTTAGGGAGGGGCCAGCCAGCCCCTCCCTAAACTGCAAACCCCAGGATTCCATAGGATGTTGAAAGTGGAATAATAACACTATAATAGTCTAGTGCAGAAATGGCCCTATTAACTCATCTGGAACAAAAAGCTCTGCTGGACAGAACTTTGCAAATGTGATAGCATCAGGACTCTTCTTATGTTCTTAATCTCGATATATGTGTTGACTGAATGCACACAGGGGACTGTGCGATTGTGCTCATTCTTTCTTCCCTAGCCTCTACAAAACAATTGCCTGGCTTCACCCTAACCTCCAAGCATTCAGCAAAAGATATGATTAGGGATGTAATTCTTCACTAATTTTCTTTTCAAAGGAAGCAATGAGTAATTTTAGCAATTTTCCGCACTGCAAGGAAGTCTTTAAAAAGCAAGCAGTTTTAACCTATTTGCAATTCAGGATTTATGCTATGCAAAATTCGCACATGGTTATTTTGCCCAGAAAAGAGAATGTTACAAGGAATCAGCATTTTCTGCACACAAGTATTGTATTCTGTCATGTTTCCTGTGCAAAAATGTTGTTTTCTATGCACAAATTTTGTACAGAATAAATCTCCAATTGCAGTCTTTTCTGCACAGGAAATAGTTTTTCTGGGCAGAAAATATTTCTGTGTGGAAATATTGTTTTTCTGTGCAAAAAATAATGTTTCCTACACAGAAAGTGTTGTTTTCTGCGCAGAACAACTATGAGCAAATTTTGCACAGAATTTATTCTAAACTAGAAAGATTATCATCAGCGTAGGATCCTTATCACCAGGATCTGACACTGAAAAAACATGCTTTTTGACCATTTTTTCAATATTTTCAATAGTATTTTCAGCCTACTGCCACTATCCATCAGTGGCAGTAGATGTCCACTGGAGCTGTGCAACAGATGGTAGGATCACCAAAGCCAAGGGATCTCCAGAGACACACCCAACTGCATTTAGTTTGTTATCCAACTCTTTCCCTCAAAGGTCTGAGTACACCTTTGTGCCCCAATGATTGGGAGTAGAGGTTAGGTAAACATGACCACATGTAGACAACAGTAGGACCACCTTTTTATACATGCTCAACTGTACATGCCTCATGTTTGGAAGCCATGATTATGCTGGTTTCCAGATGGAAAAGGAGCTTGTTCATGAACAGCTCTTTTCTTTTGCCTCTCCCCCATGCATGTTCAGTACAAGCAGGTTCATTAAATAGCTGGAGGTGAGCAGGGGGCATTAAAGAAATGTCTGGCTATGTCCACACAGTCAGATATGCAAGGACTTCCAGAGGGCCCCAGAGATCCTGTTGGAAGGAGCAAGCAGTTTTCATCTGGCTTTATGGACATAGCAAGATTGTTCCCTGATGCCACTGCCACTAATGACCATGGCGTGCTGGCTGCAACAATTAAAAGATGAATCCTGGAGGGGATGAGAGAGAACACATATCGTAATTACATCTGTCAGGAACTTTATGATATGTTTCCCAATGAAGGATCTCAGCTTGTGTTTCTGAAGATTATGCAGAGTGTCCTTTCACTGCATCCTGATGGAGGGGTACCTGTAACATGACATTTACATGATAGCTTCTGTGCATCTGTTCTGGTGAGTAGAAAAATCTAGGGCTTAAATCTGTCACCCTGCCACTGATAGCCATCTAGGCTGTTGTGAAACTGGAACTCATCAAACAAAGGATACTGTACCATGTATTGTACTGCCTGATTAGTGTGGCTAGCAAAGGGAGTGGCTCTTAACAGAAATAATTTCTGGGTATTTTGGAGTTTGGGTGAACCATGGAAATCATTTAAAACAGTGTGTGAAAGTAAAAAGGTTGCTTGTTTGCTTGTTTGCTGATTGATTATAGGTAGATATTGTATTATATTTGATCTAACGACCAACTACCCTTTTCCCACTATGCTCTTTGTCAGGTAGCCATCAAAGGTAACAATACCCATTATATTATTTCTATGCAAGCCCCTGTTACTTTGCTTAGAATGCCTACCTAGAATGGGGAAAAGCCATTGCTTTACTTAAGGTTCGCAGCAGAGTCAGTTAAATAAAACTTGTACTTCTGGCAAAGGTTTTGGACATTTCAAAGGGCTTGATAAACGGCACCAATAGCCTCGCCTCCCACACATTAAAGTTTCATCAGCGACATTATGTGAAAAGAAGAAAAAGCTGGCAAGACAGCAAAGCAAAGGGTAAGGTGTTCCTTGGATGGGTCAAGGTGCTCTAAGTTCCTCTTTTTGCATTGAAAGAACAGTAGGGTTTTTTTTTCCTGGCAGGAGATCATCTCTAATCTCTGTCTATTCCGAAGAGCCACATCTGTTCACAGTTATGGGTCAGTGCCCATACAGGAAGTGTAATGTTCTGCACACAGAAAATAGACTCTGGATTAAGGAGATACAGAAAAGCTTTTAAAATAAAATCTTTCTTAAGTGGATTGGATGATAAAATGAATCCAGCTCAGATCCATAAAATAGTTAAAGACTTCCAATTTGATAAACATCTAGAAAATGTAACAGGCAATGGAAGCAAGAGACTTATCCAGTTTCTGGTTTCTCTTGTGTTCTGCTGTTTAAGCATGAATTGGCTAAAATCCTAACTACAGAGAGTGAATCATAGAATCTTAGGAATTGATTTAGTTACCCGCTGAGAATGGAGGAGCTCAGCTACATATCCATCCATCTCTCTGTATCTCCTAAGGCCCTGGCTTCAGATTTTTCTGATATACATATATTCTGTTCAGCTTTTCTTAGCCATAGCTGTTCTCTTCAGTTCTAAGATCCAGAAGCACAAGGGCTCCAGTCTATCAGTTCACCCCTTCTGTTGCAGAGATTGGAAGACAGGGTGTGGTCTCTTCCTGAGATGTATGATGGGATATTAACATCTTTGGGAATGGTAGGTATCTGCTGAGAACTTCTGCTAACTTAGGGGGGGCCCACACCCATTAGCTGGATGTAACCCAAGGGACAGTATAGATGTGGAAAGATGGTGGGGGTGATAACCTGGGGTCAAATAGTTCCTTTTTCAGAGGGTGGAACATATTGTTCAGAGTAGATAGCCTCATAGGAATATAACAGCCTTATATTAATTTAGGCTATTCGCTTAGTATGCCTATACTAAGGGTGGGGAACATGCAATCTCCAGAGGTTAATGAATTACTTCTCTTAGTATCCCTTACAACTGACTGGAATGGCAAGAACAATGGGAACCGGTGATCTCTGGAGGGCCACACATTCCATAACTCTTATTTGGACTGTTTGGTAGCACATCTTCAGGGATTTGGAGAGGGTGGAGATGAAAGAGGCAGAATTTTTTTCAGAGACCAGGCATTTGTATGCCATGAAAGTCCTTCTCTGCCACTGAGCTACAGCCCTTCCCACTTCTTTCACCTGTTTGACCCTATGCGCCCTATGGTGAACACGTGGGATGACTGCAGTCATATATACAGCCCTATGTCTGCCTTTGGTATATCCACTCTGCACTGTCATAGCTCTTTAAATGCTATAGTTCCATTCTATGGAAAACAGAAATTTGTGGTTTGGGGAGCAGCTTAGAATTCTGCCAGAGAGCTCTAGTGCTTCAGTTCATGGTATTACAATAGAGAATTAAAAGTAGCTCATCAAACTAAAAATCCCAGGACTCTGTAAGATGGAGCCGTGACAGTTAAAGTAGAATCAAACTGCTATAACTGTGCAGTGTGCATACATCTTTAGATATGTTCACTTCTACATGCAAACAGAATAATAGATTCTGTAGGAATCCTATACAGTTGTCCCTCCACATTTACATTTTGTGGGTTTGATTATATGTGGATTATTTGCCTCTTCCTCCACTGCTGTTCATTTTTTAATAGGGATTAATAAGGCCATTTCTGCAAGAGACTGTTATAGCATGATGATTCTACTTTCAACCTCCTATGGAATCCTGGGGTTTGCAGTTTCGGGAGGGGCCGGCTGGCCCCTCCTGAAACTGCAAACCCCAGGATTCCATAGGAGGTTGAAAGTGGAATCATCGCGCTATAACAGACTCGCGCAGAACTGGCCTAAGTCTTGTCTCATGTTCTCAGTCTCTTTGCAAGCATTGCAAGACTGAGAGAGGCTGCAAGAGACTGTGAATATGAGGCAAGGCTTGTAAGTCTCTGTTTAAAATGGTGCAAGGCAGCAGCAGAAGCAGTGGCAAGCCCTGCCAGTCACTTGCCTCTGCCTTGTGAAGAAACTCTACCACCTCGAAGGCAGAGCCACGTGGCTGGCATGTCTCTCCCCCACATGGATTCAAATGTATTGTGTACTGTACTTTTTAATCCATAGTGGATTGAAGATCCACGGATTGTACCTTTTTTTTTTTTAATATGATTTAAAGGCCTAGAGATATTCACAGTTTTTCAACTTCTGTGGGAGTCCTACACCCCAACCCCTGTGAATGTGGAAGGATGACTGTATACATGTACAGTTAGTCATCATCATTTGTATATAGAAGAGGATGGAGGCTCTAATCGAGCTTGGAAGTAAAAGGCTACAAGTAATGCATTATGTTACCTTTGTGGGCTTAACAAGGATGTAAGGATATCACTTAAATAAAACATCATTCCTTTTTCATGTAATGAGTAGTGTTAATTGGTGACTTGTCATTATTATGATGTAGGAGCAAAAATGTTTTCTTGAGGCACTTTCAGATGATTACCGACCAAATTTTAGGGTTCCTGTTTAGATTTTTTTTAAAAAAAGATAATGAATAGTAATGAGAAAATAATGGATTGAATAACGAAACTCATTACCCAAAATGGATGCACTAATAATGACAACAATTAGCTTTTGTATGCTTGGTAATAAATTCCTCACTTCATTTAATTATGTGGAATTCCTTAATAGGAGTAGCACATGAAGGTTCCGTAGTTGAACAATTTTCAATTGCAGATTTCTAATTCGTATTCAGTGTCTCTAATTTATGTTAGAAAGCAACCTCCAACAAAAATGCTGTTTTTATAATCTTATATCAAAACATTTTATAATCTTATATCAAAACATTTGAGATCGAGGGCTAATTCCAACTGTTAGTACCCAGTAGAGTAGGCCAATTGTATGAATGGGAATTTTCAAGATGTATATTCTGTTGATTCAATGTGTTTGCTCTAATTAGGAGTAACAACTGGAGTAAGCCAAAAGAATTGTAATCATTTATTACATAGTTTAACATGGTGTACTGAGTATGCTGATTTGTCACTTTTCAAAACTTGAATGTAAGATTTCCTTAAAAAAAAAAGAATAAATAAAAAAAGCTGGTATAGTTTTTCTATATTTCCTTAAAAGAACCTTACTTTTTAAAAATATTATTTAAATTCAAATATCAAGTCTTTCTTTTTTTCTTTCAACAAATATTTCCCTTCCGTATCTTTGGGTACAAACCAGAGAAGTGAAATATAATTTCAATTTTTTTTTACCCCAAATTATACCCTTGAAATGATCACAGACTTTGTCAAAACCAAACACACATTTTCAATCTTTATTTGATCTTTTAGCAGTGTGTGGGAAAAAAAAATTTTTTTTTTTGGACTATAGCTCCCAGAAGCCATGCTAGCTCGGGAGTTCTGGGAGCTGTAGTCCAAAAAAGTTGCTTTTCCAAGCTTAACCTATTAGGGGGAAAAAGCAGGAAGGAAATGTGCTTGTGTGGGGGTGTATAAAAGTTAGATGAATATCCCTGGAAGCCATCCCAGCTGCATTTAGCACCAGGACTTTTTTCCCCATGACACTAAGCATAAGAACATCCAAAATGATGCAACTTGAGATAAACAACAATGTTTGCCAAAATGTCATTTTTAAAGCAGAAATTGGCTTTGTTGAATTAACTAAGAATTCAAAACCAGGCACCACTCCAGTCAATGGAGATTCTTCTTTCAGTGGAGTTCACAGGCAAATCCCTTTTAACAGTACTTTCTTACTAAGGGCAAAGAATTTATATTAATTTAAGCAAAAAATGCATAGGACTTTTCATGTGAAACTTTGAAGAGTTGTTACCAAACAGAGGGTCTGGTTGCATTATTTTTAATTACCATGTGACTTGAAAAATTATCAGAGGACAAGTGAGATCACTGAAATAGAATCTTCATCACAGAATAATAATTAAATTTTAATTCTCAGAATTGCATCAGTCTTGTTGGTTACAGCATATTAAATTTATTTGTTACACTGAAATGTGTGGGCAAATACAGCCAAGTGCTAATTGCTGGCCTAGCTGCTTGCTTCAACTTTCTCATGACAAAAGTCTCATTAACTTTCATAGGACAATTTCTAAGTACAAACTCAAAGTAAGGAGTTTGTCTTGAACCAAAATGGCAACTGAACAGACAAGGAACTGTTCACTGCATTAAGCTTTCTTCTATGTTGATTTCACATTGCTTAGAAAGGATCTCAAATGATATTTAGAAACAAAGATATAAAACGCCCTTTCACCTCGACTGTGTTTTAAGTTGGAAGCAAATCCCAATGGTTTCAGGGGAACTTACTTCTAAGGAAGCCTGATTAATACTACATCTTTAATTCACTGTTAGCTTACACTGAAGCAGGGCCAAGTTCAAGGTGACTCTTCAAGGAACATGAGTATAAGTGTGTAGGAAAAATCTTTGTTACGCTGTTGATAAGTATTTGCCTAACCAAGTGCTTTTCTCCCTAGCAATTTACTTGCTGATTGTGAAAGGACTTCATTCTAAGGAGCTTCTACATTACAGATACAGGTGTGAACGTAATCAGCTGAAGCAATTAGGAGCTATCTTTGCAGAGGCAAAGAAACCAATTGGAGCACTGGCTGTACTGGGAATGCGCTTCTTACAGATAACTTGGGACTGAGATGTTTATGTCTAGTGTTGCCTCCCCTTCTACATTCCAATGAAGAATACTTTCGAAGTTCTGACATTTGGGGACTATCAGTGTACAAACTGATCAAGCATGAAATTGCTTGTGTGAACTAGCATCCTTTCTTCTCAGAGGAGAAAGAGTGATGTAGAAGTACAAACAGAGGCCTGTTAATAGAATGATTTGAAAATAAAGAGTGCTAGGGTGTCTTTTGAAACTTGATGGACTGTAGGCCTGAGTGAGATAAGTCAGGAGCAATTCAGAACCTTGAAGATGTAGGCCATTTCTGCCCTACACTATTATAGTGCTATTATTCTACTTTCAACACCCTGTGGAATTCTGGGGTTTGTAGTTTCCTGAGGCCAAAGAGCTCGCTGGCTGAGAATTCTAAATGCGCCTCCCTAAAGTGCAAACCCCAGGATGTCATAGGATGTGGAAAGTGGTACAATAGCACTATAACAGTGTAGTTTGTAAATGGCCATAGCTGTAAGTCAGAGGAAGGGACATGACAATATCTTGGTCCATAAGCTTCCTAATCCTGTGCAAATTTTTGGAATCAAATTCCACTTGTTTCAATAGATCTAAGGTCTGGAGCACATACTTCAGTTGGTAATGAGATCTGCAATTTGTCACTCAAATTAATGTTTCCAGTAATGAGTTATCAGCTGTAATGTGTAGCATTATACCTTACCATGCGGACTGCTATCATTATATTCATAATGTGTTCTAGAAATGGGACTTTTTTCTTCATTTCTGGTGGCTGAGGACAAAGAATCATAATAATGGTGGACACCCACTTAGTATGCTGGTAAGAGATGAGAATCACTTGCAATGAAGGAGGATATTTCTTATGGCAAGGTCATGGCAAATATAACATAAACTTCAGTCCTATGAAATTATTGTGTATGATCTTAGCCTAAAATTATTTCTGTCACTTTTTTTTAAAAAGGTATATATGATTAACTTCTGTGGAACGTTAATGGCAACCTAAATATATTCAGGATGGGATTCTTAATTACTTAGAGACCATGTTTTTCACTGAGGAGAGAAAACCTGAATTTCTAGTCACATGTGGTCATTAAAGATCCCATGGTACTTCTTACAAGCATAAATGTGTTAACCCTAATGTCCTGGCTGAAGTCCAAGATGTCTAATTATATCCTGCTAATATTAATTCTCCCTGTAGTTTCAGCTGGTTATGATATTCGTTATTTCCTGTCCTAGACTGTTGAAGTGTGGTTATGCTTTCCTCTCTCTCCTTTTTGTCCAGCTTGCAGAATGGAAGTACAACATTAGAAACAGGGATGCAGCTACCAGTATGGAGAAAAACAAGTCTGTTTTCTCATGGCCTCTTCGCCAACTATGTAGGGTTAATTTGGAAGTGAGCACCATTGAGTCCCTGGGGGCATACTCCCCAGGGCTAGTCCTATCATTAGGAAAAGCGAGGCAACTGATTCAGCAAACACACTGGGGAAAATCCCTTGGCTCTTCCTCCTGAGATTTCTGGCAGTTCTTGTCAGTTGAAAGAAAGCTGTGTGTGCCAAATGGCCTTTCCCATTCTCCTTGGTATGATGGAGGATGCTATTCCACTGGCAATGTTCTACTGACCATCTAGTCAATTTCTCTGTTAGGAATGGAGATGGAAGGTTATCTTCTCTTTCAACTGAGGTATCAAACTGTCTTTGGATGGTCATGTTACTCCCACAGTAACCATGCTGGTTGCAGAATTCTACAAGCTGTAGTAGTAGTAGTAGTAGTAGTAGTAGTAGTAGTAGCAGCAGCAGCAGTAGTAATGGTTGTTAAATAACAGTGCACTCTTGTATAAGTTTAGATTGAATGAAGCCTCCTTCAGTTCACTGAGACTTTCTTGTCAGCATGTTTCTTTAAGATTCCAGCCTATGGTTCTAGATCAGTGATTCTTAAACTTAAACTCTCGTCCTCTAGGTGTTTTGGACTTCAGCTCCCAGAGGTCTCAGCTGCCTTGGCCAAATAATCAGTGATTCTGGGAGCTGAAGTCCAAACACCTGGAAGACCAGAGTTTGGGAAACACTTTATAGATGTGAAGACACTGGCCAATCTAAGCAGTCCAATAGTGTGAATTCTGATAATAGTCATGGTGGGATACAAATTGTACATTAGAAATCTGCCCAAATTTTATGAAGTGATACCATGTTTCACATATGTAAAATAGGTTACTGAAAGGAGAAAGGCCATCTTCAGGGGAAAGCCACAACTTCACACCTCAGTCTTCCAGACAGTTACGTGATTTGTATCTGTTTAAGTTCTGGGTCAGCTTTCCTAGAAATGGTGCATCTTAACTATCAAAATATTATTCATTCCAATGACTGCAAACAACAACAGAGATACCAACAAGAGGAGAGGGAGGGAGGAGTAACAGTGAGGGACACTTGGAACAAAGCAATATAAAATGTTCATTCATTTTTATTCCTGTAAAACATGGGCAAAACATGCCAACTTTTTCCAGTCTCTTCCAAATTTAGAAACATGAGCCCAAATCAGTATAAAAATGATAAAAAGCACAAAGTTAGCAGTTGATAAATATGATTTAAAAAGCCCTATATTATTGGACTGATAAGCTGGTTAATAAGAACTAGTATGGAATAAAGATTGTCTTAGAGCATACACATCTGAAACAGTACAAGATCATTATCTCTGCCATAACTATATTTGATTTAATCTCCATCTTGGTGCTGCATCACTGTTCTTCCAATATGAATCTCATGAATCACCACCAGCTGAGGAAATGACGTCTGTGTAGATATATTCTACATCAGACATCCAGATGTGTTGGACTGCACATCTGGAGAGAACTGAACATTAGGCTGGGGAAAGCTGTTTCACATGGTGGATTGAGTGCAAAACCACATATGGGATCTATCTCTATGCAGGCCAGTGTGTTGCATCAAGGGCTTGGAAGATACAAGTTCAGATCTCCATTTGGCCATGAAGTTCATGGGGCATCTTTGGCCCAGCTACTATATCTCATAGGACAGTTGTGAGGACAAAAACTGGAGAGGACAATGAAATAAATTCCTCTTAAATTCCTTGAAGAGATGGTGGATTGTAACATAGTTACAACATGTTACACAGATAACATGGTAGAACTTCCTAAAACTTTTGGAACACTTTTAGAACACTGGGCATGCCTTTGTCCTTCCCTCAGCTCCTGTGTTTCTGTCAGCATTGGGAGTGGAGTGAGGACCTTATATGCTTGGTTGCTTTTCTTTTCTGCCATGAAGAAAAAGAGTATTATTCTCTCCCACCTCGTGGAGTGAAAATGTTTCCTTACTTCATTTTGCTCATTGGTCACTTCTCTCCAGTTTTCCAATAGTGTTCTCCATCTCCAGCTGGGGACAAATGAAAAAAGTCTCTTCAGAATTTGTGGCAGACCACAGGCTGTTTGAAAATTCTACTGAGCCTGGATGCTCTAACATTTCCTTTCAACCAGGGAGAGTCTCTGTACTTTTACTTTACTGTATTATTAGAGTTACTAGCTTGATAGATGAAGGGAATGCTATAGATGTAGCATATCTCGATTTCAGTAAGGCCTTTGACAGAGTTTCCCGTGACATTCTTGCAAAGAAGCTAGTAAAATGTGGGCTGGACAGGGCTACTGTCAGGTGGATCTGTAACTGGTTGACTGACGGTTCTCAAGGGGTGCTCACCAATGGCTGCTTTTCATCCTGGAGAGAAGTGACTAGCGGGGTGCCACAGAGTTCTGTCCTGGGCCCAGTGCTGTTCAATGACTTGGATGAGGGACTAGAGGGCATGCTCATAAAATTTGTAGATGACACTAAATTGGGAGAGGTTGCTAATACACCAGAGGACAGGATCAAAATTCAAAATGACCTTGACAGATTGGAGAGCTGGGCCAAGGCTAACAAAATGAAATTCAACAGAGAGAAATATAAGGTCCTACACTTAGGTAGAAAAAATGGAATACAGAAATATAGGATGGGGGACACGTGGCTGGATAGCAGTACGTGTGAAAGGGATCTAGGAGTCTTAATAGACCACAAACTGAACATGAGTCAGCAGTGTGATCTGGCAGCCAAGAAAGCCAATGCAATTCTCAGTTGCATCAATAGGAGTATGGTGTCTAGATCAAGGGAGGTACTGGTACCACTCTACTCTGCTTTGGTTAGACCTCATCTTGAATACCATGTCCTGTTCTGGGCACCCCGATTCAAGAAGGACATGGTCAAGCTAGAGCAAGTCCAGAGGAGGGCAACCAAAATGGTGAGGGGCCTGGAAGCCATGCCCTATGAGGATAGAGCTGGGTGTGTTTAGTCTGCAGAAGAGAAGGTTAAGAGGGGACATGATAGCCATGTTTAAATATTTGAAGGGATGCCATGTAGAGGAAGGAGAGGGCTTGTTTTCTGCTGCTTCAGAGATCAGGACAAGGAGCAATGGATTTAAGCTGCAGGAAAGCAGATTCCACCTGAATCTCAGGAAGAACTTCCTGACGGTCAGGGCTGTCTGGCAGTGGAATATGCTGCCTCAGAATGTAGTGGAGTCTCCTTCTTTGGAGGTTTTTAAGCAGAGGCTGGATGACCATCTGTCGGGAGTGCTTTGAGGGTGTTCCTGCATGGCAGGGGGTTGGACTGGATGGTCCCTGTAGTCTCTTCCAACTCTACATTTCTATGATTCTATGATACTCTGTGTCACTAGGAAGCCACTTTCTCTATTTTCTCACCATTTTTGCCTTTGTGGAATGCCTTATTAAAATTTTGCTAGAATGAGCTGCCATTCCCTAGAATTTACCTTCTTCCTGCAGAGACTGTAGTTTGAAAGGTCAAGATCCTATTGTGTCACTACACAACCACAAGAACCATTGAGCAAGCAGTTGTGCTTTCTTGCTTGTGTATGCGATACTCTGCTCACAGTTGCACAAGTGGTTTCACTTTCTCTGAGGTTCCCTAAGTGGAATCCTCAGTGTTCTGAGAGTGCAGACAGAGCATTTAGTTCCCTTTCCATTTATTTCATTGTTAATAATGTATTTTGCATACTCAGTTACATTATCGATTTTTTTTATTCATTCTTTAATTTTTGAGGGTTTGAAACAACATGGCAGGGCTCTACAAAGACTTTCATGTAACTGAGCAATACCAGAGAGATCCTAGAAAAGTGTTACTTTTTTTAGCAATTCTACAGAGGACCAGCATATCTGCAGCTCTAGGGCAACCTACACAACAGCCATGTGCTCTTTCCTCAGAATGAAATGGCCAGCAAAGGGGTTCTGTGGCTGAGAGGAGAGATGATTGTCCTCCTGCCATTTAGGCTAGCCAGGGGATAGCCCTGCTAGTGAGCAGTGGTTCCAGACATTCTGGGTAGTACTGGGAGCTGATCAGGCAGGTGGTCTCGGCACAAATCTGGTGAAATGCAATCCTGACTTGAACCCTGCACCATGGGGTAGACCATTGATTCATATACACTTGCATGCGTGCACAAGGCAACTATGTACCTCTGTGCTGAGTGAGCAAGAACAGAGGACTTAAGGAGTGCAGGATGCCATCTCTTGAATTATGCACTAAGGCTGATCACATATTGTCCAGATATGCATGCAGTGTCAATGACTATGGCTAAGAAGAGTGCAATTTGACACCACATGCCTAAGTCGATTGCACATGCCCCTTTGTCAAAGGGAACACAAATAACATGACCCCCACCATTAAGATGGGACTGCTATGGTCGCTAGATGTATTAGTATTTTTCTTTGCCTTGTCTGCTTCAAGGAGACATCTGTACTCCAGAATATGCCTTCCCTTAAGCCTTCTTTCTTAACTTATCTTTCTCTATGGTGTTAAAATAGGTCCCATGTCCAGGATCCAAAAATGATAGCTTTCCTGTCAATGGCATTTGCATCTTGCTGTTATTAATTTGTACTGGCATGTGGATTTTAGTTACGCAGATTGGGCCATTTGGAGGAGGAAGACTTTGTTGTTCTACAGGCTGCAGCAGTGGAGCAGCACCTATATGGCCAGAAGATGGAGGAAGAGCAGCAGCTTCCACTGAAGACTTCTGTGACTCACCCTGGAAAATAAAGTGGAGGAGGGACTATCAGTATCTAGAGGACATTTTGGAGTACAAAGTCATTACCTAGTAACCTGGCTGCCCAGGAGAAGATGACTCAGACGCACCCAAGTCCCATAAGTACACAGTGGACATATATTTCTTGTGCATGTCTGTATGAGGACCAGAAGGCCCATATAGGACAAGCTACACAGGCTGCAATCATATTCCATCTTGTACTAGTGTGGTAACAACTGTTCAACAGTGGAGGATGATGGACCTCCTACACTGAAACTCATTAAAGAAATATTGGATTGGCAACTCTGAGGAGTGCTTTAGTTGTGTAATCATGCATGACATGGGATTGGACTAGATGGCCCTTGGAATACCTTCCAGCTTTAAGATTCTATGATTCTATGATGCTGTACCATGTATGGAAATACAAGGCAGGAGTCCTTTCATCTATGTCCCAACAGGGTAATGACTATCACCCAGCTTTCAGGCACATATAGCTGCTGTCTGTGGTTCACATATATGGCCTGATCACAGTTGAACTTCACTCTCATCCTTTTGGAAGATGGTTCAGGATCTGCCTATGTGCTTCATGTGTTATGAATGTCTCTGTCTATTCCAATGGTCTCATTTGTGCTTTTCTTCCGTCTTCATATAATTGAAAAAAAAATTTCACCATGCAGATGGAACTTGCAAGGAGGTGAAACACTTAAATGAATGGGTGCATAGGCTATCCATGCACATGGCAGAGGTGGAGTCTCATCTGGAAAGCCTTGGCTAAGGGTGCTGGGACTACTCCATCATCCTCTGTACATAGTTTAATGTTCATTTCTTTCTATTTCTTAATAAATATTTTGTACTTTTCATTCATGTAGCCTGTATTAATCCCCCTCACTTCTTCCTTGGTTTCTGCTGACCTTCACTAAACATTCAGACCGTCTCTCTTTCCTTTTGTGCTTTGCATTTCTCAACCTATTCCTCTCATATCTTTCTGGTATCATTTGCTGCCTGGACAGCCCAGGGGCATTTAGAATAAAATCATAATTTTAAAATCCAGTTGGGAGTGGGATCCATGAGGGCTCCAAAACAGTTTTGAGAGCACATGTAGCCCATGGGCCACTTACTCTGACATAAAGGAAGGTGACAAAGGAAGAGAAAAGAAAAGAGCAGTGGCTCCCAAACTTCGGTTCTTCAAATGTTTCGGACTTCAGCTCCCACAATTCCAGACTATAGGCAAGCAGGCTGGGTCTCCTGGGAGCTGAAGTCCAAAATACTTGGATGTATTTCAAAGGAGAAAGCAGAAAGGAAATCATGTAAAGGAATGAAGGGAAGAAAAGGAGAGGGGGAAGAAAAAGGAAAAGAAAGAAAACAAAAAGGAAAAGAAGCTGAAATACATGAATAGTGAAGGAAATAGATAAATGAAGAAGATATGATTAAACAAGTAACTTTCTGGTTTCAGGTAGGGTTCTCGCTTAGCTTTTAGCTAGACATACATAGCATTGCTTGGTAGTATCAGAGGGGACACTAACCAGGCTCAACCTGGTTTAGTTTCCAAAATCAAACAGAAGCAGATGTGTTTAGGATGGTGTGGGGGCATTATTCAGCACATAATGGTGGGCCATTTCTTGGTGGCTTTATTGTGGGATTAATTATTACTGGAGTTGTCAGATTCCCTGTTCAGTTCAACAAAGGGGGCTAGCTCCACATGCAAATACTCACTTGATATAAATGAGTCTGACTTCGTAGTCAGAGGAGTTTAATACTAGAGGCTCCACACATGATCAGTGCAATAGATCACATTAAATTTTTGTTCTTAGGATATTTTTTTGTAAGGATAAATTATAGGACTTCTTTCTGGATGCTTCATCACACAACACACACACACACACACACACCGCGACCGCCACCACCACCTGGACACCAGTCTGCTATGCCCCCAATGACTTATACCACCTTCTTTCTCTAACACACAGTATACATCTTTTTGTTGGTGTTTACTACCTAATTGGATGAAGAGTTCTTCACGAAACTTGACAATTTTATGATGTTCAGTTAGCCCTGGTAATTCCTTATAAAGTTATAAGGACTGTATCTTTTCTGAAGAAATACTTCTTCAAAAATCTCCCTGCATCAATTGTCTAAGCTCTAGTCTAAACATTTGCATTAATTGTTTTTCCCCTGGGGTGCTGTGGTATTCCTGAGTAATATTTACCCTTTACGTTAGCCTTAGCATAAATACGGGTCATGTTGTTTTGTTTTACTTAAAATGAAAAGACCATAAAGTTCTTTTTTTTATCCATAAGAAGGTCAGACATCAATACAAGAATTTTCTTTACCTTATTTACTCTGACTTGGTCCTCATATCAGTGATACTCCAGGAATGGTTGTACCCTTGGCCCGTTGATGCCCTCCTCCTTCTTGGCAATGGAGATAATAGCCCAAGAGCAATCTCCAAAGGAGGAGGCTGTTTTGTTTTTGTTGGCCAAACCAGTAGCCTTGTTTTCAGAACAAAATGTCACAGATGGGAATAATAGCTCCTGATGGTGAGAACTAAACCAACTCACTGTGTAACGGGCCTGTGATAAATGTCGCCTCTGTGGTTTGACCGCACCAAAACAACTTGGAATTCTGAAGCAATTAATATCCTAGCATTGGAGATCACTGTGGTGGTGGTGGGAGGGAAGAAATCAAATGTAGATAAGTGACTTGCAGCTGGGGCAGGTCAGGTTCACAGCGAAGGACCTGGGCCACATTTTCATGTGAATCTAAATAGGAGGTGGGTGAAAGACTGATAACATGAGGTACAGCGGACACAGTCTTCTACTCTGGAATTCTGGTTTCATTGACATTCCATGGGTTTGCCCTCTCCTTCCTTCCAAGAAACAATGGCACTTAATCTATTTGCCTTGTATTCTTATCTGAGTGACACAACAGTCATGCAAATGAGTCTAGAATTGATCATAGGACAGGAACTAGAGGTTGTTAATTCAGTGGGACATCAACATGTTGTGTTCAGCAATATAATTCTAAACCTCAAAATCAGCACACCAGGTCCTCACTTGTTCTTAAGTAGCTGAAAGGTCTCTTCTTTGAACTGTACAAAATGATCATGTGCATAGAATTGTATGCAAGATTACTAATCTGTGCACAGACACCCATGTTCTTGTTACATGTTCAGTCCCTTCAGAGAACACTGGGAACTAAATAGTTCTGTGGGGACAGGGAATGAAAATCTTCAAGGAGTGTATTCTTATCACTCTTGACTGGTATGAAACCAGTTCATAGCACAGAAATACCCAGAACTCCTGAACTTCAAAAGTATACTTCTGTCCAGTATGATGGAGACAGGGTGAGGTGATGGCCAGACTCTGAGAACTGCAAGGCTTGCTTGGTTCTTTTAAACTTTGCCAGTCTGTTGATGACAAGAACATAGAAGCACTAGGGCTCATTCACACTACACAAATATAGTGATAACATCCCACTTTAACTGCCATGGCAATGTATGGAATCCCAGGGCTTGTGTTTGGTGAGGCACTAGTGTTCTCTGGCTAAGAATTCTAAATGCTTTGCCCTAAACAGTCAATCCCAGGATTCAATGGGAAGTTTCCATGCCAGTTAAAGTGGAATATAGTGCTAAAATTCTGTAGTGTGAATGGGCCTCCAGTTATGGATTCTCTGTGCTGGACCCTATATTCTTAATGTTCTGAATCAGTGGTTCTTAACTTGGGGACCATGGAGCCCTGCTGCTGGAACCAATAGCAGTGGCAGTAAGAGAGATGTAGCAGTGGTGTGTGTGTGTAAGTGCCAAAACTACTCTCTCATTTAAAAACTGCTCTCCCGTTTGCAAATGAGGAAGAAGTTTCAGTGCCTTGCTGGCTGCTGCATCCATGACAAAAGAGACACAGTGGGAGGCATGTATGTACACCCAAACTGATCCCTTATTTGCAAACAAGGAAGCAATTTTAGCATCCACACAAACACACACACTGCTGCCTCTTTGATGAAAAGGACATGGTAGCAGGCATATATACACACTCAAAATATAACTCTGGAGATCAAGGCTTGAATCCCCATTTGGCCATGAAAACCACTGGGTGACCTCAAGCAAGTCACATTCTCTCTCAGCCCCAGAGAAAGGCAAAGCAAAACAATATTGCCAAAATCCCCAGAAAAAAACCATGATAGGTTTGCCTTAAGGTTGCCATGAGTTAGTTTTCAAAAGGGAGAGACATGATGGCTAGAAAGAACCTTCCCCTGTCAGCAGCACTTTGTTGTTATGTGCTTTCAAGTCACTTCTGACTTATGACAACCCTAATGCAAACCTGTCACAGAGTTTTTTGGGGGTAAGGTTTGTTCAGAGGAGGTTTGCCTTTGCCTTCCTCTGAGGCTGAGAGAATGTGACTTGCCTGAGATCACCCAGTGTCTGAACATGGATTTGAATCCTAGTCTCAAGAAGCCTTTAATAAATATTTGAATTTTAAAATAAATATTTGAATATTTAAATCTAAATTTAAATATTTAAAACTTGAATTAAGTCTTAGAGGTCCCCCACAACAAATTATATTTGCCATGGGTTAAAAACCATTGTTCTGAATAAATAGCTACATGTAGTGAGAGTACCCAAATACCATCAAAATTTATTCTCTGAGCCCCTTTCAAGCGTTATGCCCATCATAGGATGAGCTGGAATAGCTGTGTTGGCTCTGGTCCCTCTGTCAGACACCATTCCCTATTGCCAGTGGTGAAATAATGAATTTTGAGCATCTGTACACACCATAAGAGACCCCATAGCATCTCTTAGTAGTTTCCAAAAATATAGACAACTATATTGATCCATATCAATAAACTATTTCTCCCAGTTTTCATCTTTCTCAGGATTGGATGCTTCCTAAGGCTAAGGGGTCTCAATTACCTCTTCAAGACATGAATATGTTGGATTATAACATGGATCATTCTAGACAAAATCATGGTTGTTGAGGAATATCAACCCTCTTCCCACAAATCTATTAAGGAGATTGCAGCTAAACTCAGAGGGGGCAGAGAAGCATGAGGGAGTGGCAGGTTATGTCGTAACTGCGGCTAATCAAGATATCCCAGCTTTTGGATCCTGAGATATCTGGTTCCACTATACCATTGCCTTCCATGGATTGAATGAGTGAGCTTTTGCAAGTAAACAGAAAGTTTTGTACTTGGAGAGGGCTTCCATAGTGTTCAGAATGTTGTTCTCCTAGGCTTTAGATCATGTGGGAAATTTCCATGAAGACAGATGGGAAAGTAAGTAGGAAAATATTCGTGTGTTTAGTTAATTGTTAATAAGTTTTTAAAAATCTAAGTCAATGATATTTACATCAGAAGGGGGAAATTTTAACTATTAGGAAAGTTAAATGCCTGTGCCGAAAGCCCTAACATAAAGAACGTGAAAATTACCACCCATGATCTTATTCCCCTGTGGTTCCTGTCTTGAGATTGGGGAGAAAGAAACTGCTTTTTTTTTTAAAAAAAAAAGCCCCTTCTCATCTTCTCCGCCAAGACTCTTTCTCTTGCTTTCCCTTTCTCCCTTTTTATTTTGTCTCCTTCTCCACCTTCCACTATCTTTAATTGATTGATTCCCACATTAGTGCCATGGAAGTTCAAATGTCCCAGGGCCAAGAGTTTCAAAACTCACTTTCTTTGGACAGATGAGGTACTGTATTTGCTGGCATGTAAGACGTACCCATGTACAAGACACACCCCATTTATACACTGGCAAACACTATTTGCTGGCATATAAGACACACTGGCATATAAGACACACTCCATTTTGTTTTCTTTTTTTTAATTTTTTTTTATTAATTATATAACTAAATCACAAATACAAAACAAGAAAAAAAAATTAAACACCATGTGATATACATAATAGTGAATTAAAAAAAAAATTTTTTTCTTTTTCTTTTTTTCTCTTCTCTTAAGCAATACTAACTTTCATTGTTATTTTGCACCTTTACCCTTAAATTTATAAATCTGTTCAACTGTTATAATTTCACATTTAATTCAATATTTTTCACATCCCCTTTAATCTATTTCTATTGTTAATTCTTTTAACTTTTTTTTTTAAAAAAAACATTGACATCACTTATCCATTTAAATCTATAAATCACAAGTTTAACACACACACCTACTAAGAATTACAAAATATACAACATAAAAGAAATACAAAACTAAAACTAAAAAATACCCACCCCCCAGAGCCAACTTTTTATTTAATCCACTTTCCAGACACACTCCATTTTCAAACAATATTTTTTGGGTAAAAAAGTGAGTCTTATACACCAGCAAATCATAGAATCATAGAATCATAGAAATGTAGAGTTGGAAGAGACCACACGGGCCATCCAGTCCAACCCCCTGCCATGCAGGAACACCCTCAAAGCACTCCCGACAGATGGCCATCTAGCCTCTGCTTAAAAACTTCCAAGGAAAGAGACTCCACTACACTCCGAGGCAGCGCATTCCACTGCCGGACAGCCCTGACTGTCAGGAAGTTCTTCCTGAGGTTCAGGTGGAATCTCCTTTCCTGCAGCTTGAATCCATTGAATCCAGTACCTGTTAACTGTTGTTGGTACAGAACACAGAAGGATCGTCTGGTTGCCAGAAAGATCACCTCTTCCAAACTCTTGGTTTATATTTTTTTAACCTTGAAATTAACTGAACTACCCTACTCTAATTGTGAACTAGAATAAGTGCTTTAGATCTTGTGACCGAAAGTAACATTGTGATTTTCCACCCTCAAGAAACTAACAAAAACAACTAGTGGTTCTGCAAAATGCACAAGAATTAGACTGCAGGTCATATAACCAGCTAGGAAATGTAAAATTCAGCTCTTTAATACTGTCTCTCATTTATAATTATTTAACAGCTTACATGACTAAATCACAACTTAAAAGTACATTTGAATTGCCTCTTTATGTTGGAAAATTTCCAACTTAACCAGCAATTTCATTGATATTAGCTAGTTAGTTCTTGCCTTAGCCCATTGGTAAAGAAGTCATTACTGCAGATATTCAACTTTCCCTGCCCATGGAGGACAGAAACAGAAACAGAAACAGAGGAAGTGGGACTAACCCACATATCCTTTCTCTGCCTCTTACATGATGGTAATATTGAGGGGGGAAGTCAGAAAAGAATACCCAAATAGTGGCAGTCATCCTGTTACTAACATAAACCAGCATAACATTAGTCTATTTTGCTGCTGGTGGTGGGGTCATTGAAGAAGGTGAGATTTGCCCTCTGGACCCCCAACCCTCTTGAAAATTACCTGGTTCATGGGAGCCCCCCAATATGGGCATTTACTGGACAGTGGATAATGCATCCAGTTATGCACCTATAGCTGGATGCACAATAATGATGCCATCCTTCATGATCTCCATGATCTCTGGGAAGTCCCAGAGGATAACTTGATCATTACATACATTGGGAGAATGGGGGAGTCCAGCAAAAGACAAAGGGTAGAGTTCATTTAGGCTTCATCTCCCTATATAGGATCTTAGCCAGTGCTAACAAAATAGAAGGATGTTTTGAAGTTTATCTTATTTGAAGTTTGTTTTATTTGATGTTTGCCATAATTTAACCTGTTTTTACCATCTAATTGTGTTTTTAAATATTTGAATTTTATTCTTGTTAGCTACCCTCAGCACCACGTTTTGGCAGAAAGGCAGGACATAAGCTGGACAAATAAATGAATCAAGTCTGCTTTGACAGGGACCTCAAAGTGGTGCTGTTGTACAGTGGCCATTCACTGTGGTGGCACAGAAACTGATTGTTTTGCTTGGTCTTCTCAGCAGATAACCTGAATGAATTAGTCTGCTCCCAGCTGTCAAGATGGGAAAGGAAAAAGTGTTGGCAGATCAGTGGTTTACCATTAAATTAAGTGTCAAAATAAGTGCACGAGGGGCCCTTTCACACTTCACAGTTATAGAGCTAAGAGCACACTTTAATCACCATGGCTGCATCATATGGAGTCCTGGGGTTTGTAGTTTAATGAGGCACTAGAGTTCTCTGGGTGAGGATTCTAGATATCCCTCCTTAAACTGGAAATCCCAGGATTCCATAGGATGCTGAAAGTGGAATAATAGTGCTATAACAGTCTAGTGCGGAAATGGCTTAAGTCTATTGAAGAGTCAGGCTTGCATATCCAGGTTCATAGTCTGAAAAAACAGAGCAGCATAGCAGGTGTTGACTGACTAAAATGAATGATTCCGTAATCTGTTGTACATCATATTTTCTTAATTGAAACAATTTCTGCACTGACATCCCCCAGGTTCTGCTTGCAGCTACATGCCTATACTCTGGATTTTGCATTTGAGTTGTTCTTATTTTGTTTTTGTTTTGTTTGACCCACTGTTATTTTCTTAACTATTAATTGGTATGTACCTGCATTAAACTTGCTCATGTTGCATTAAAAAAAAAATTAGCAAGAATAGCTGAGAATCAAAGAGCAAAGGGCATCAGTTCATGCAGGTACAAGAAACAGCACCTGCAAGTATGAGTGCGTCATATTCATTTACAGTCTTCTGTCTTAATTTTCTGAGGGAAATCTCTATCAACATTCCACATTCTGTTGTTACTTTTTATTTTAGCCTGTTTCATGCCTGGAGTCTTAACATAAACAAAGGTGCTGACAGGAGACGGAGTTTAAACTGGTTCAAATTTGAATCTGACTTATGATTTTCATCAGGGGAAAAAAAAGACTAAACAGTTTAAACTGATTAAATTTTCTTAAAGTGGCAGCTACATATAATGAAAGCCAGTTGTGGCCTTTTATTTAAAAAAAAAAAGAGGAAGAAAAGTGAATATCTGGACATTAGTGACTGACTGGTCTGTGTGATGAATTCCATTCTCATGAAACAAAGAGTTAAAACAATTTCCGCTTCTCACAGCCTTCCACAAGGTAGTTTCAGTTTTCTAATTGTTAAAGGAAGTATAGGTGGGTTCTTTTTTCCCTCCTCCTTAGAGTGTCTGATTAATAAACCTTGAAATCAGGGATGTCTTTTCAAGTTTCAGTTGGCAAAGGGGAAGATTTTAGTGGGCAAAAGGGAAAGATACACATTGTGGGTCAAAGAACTAGTTTTGGATGTACTTAAGCTTAAGTTACAACAACATTAAAATTCATTCTGCATTTTTAGAACATTTGTTGGGATTACCTTGTACATCCCACAATAGCCGGAATACAAGAGTTTGTGCGTGATGAAAAATCACATATGATCTAACCAGGTGGGAGAAACACTGTCCTTGCCTGTTATCTGGTTGCATGATAACATGTGCTGAACTTCCCCTCTTTTACCCAACTATTAAAGGTAGAGGAGCCCTTTCCAGTTTTCAGTCTGGCAACTCTGGCCTTCAAAAACTTTATTATTCTCCATTAACCCTGCTGTTGTCATTGACATTCATCTGCACATTTCCATTTATTCTGATAATTTCAGAAGCATCTTGTTTAAACAAAAGACCTTGAGACAAACCACCATATTTAGGGAGTGTTCATGTATTTGTTCATATTGGGAGCTAGAAGGTCTCTTTTATACTTCATAGCAGTAGCAGTTTGATACCACTTAACTACTATGGCTTGATTCTATGAAATCTGAAGATCTGAAGTTTCATGAGGTCTTTAGAATTTTCAGCCAGAGAGCTGTAGTGCCTCAACTATCTACAAACTCCTGGATTCCCTAGAATAGACTCATGGCAGTTAAAGTGGTGTCAAAACACAGCTATTGTGTGAAAGAGATCTTTAAAACAAGTCTGTAGATTCATTCACATTATATATACACAGAATTAATCAAAAGCACATGTGTTCTTAGTCCTCATTTTTGATGGATTGGGCTATATTGAGAATTGTTAGTACTGCATTAATACTAATTTTATATATCTATATCTATATATGATTTAAAAATGTTCAAGGTTGGCATATCTATATGCACTTTAGTATGATATTCTCCATCTCCAAACAAAAATACATTTGCTAAAATGTAGAAATTCAATTAGCAATAGCAGTTACATTTCTATACCACTTATCAGTGCTAAGTACCTCCTAAGTGGTTTACAATGTGTTTTAGCTAATTGCCCCCAACAAGCTGAGTACTCAAAATTACTGACCTATGGAAGGAGAGAAGGCTGATTCAACCTGGAGCCCTGCAGGATTGAACTCACAACATTGTGGCTGCAGTACTGGCATTTAACCACTCTGCCACCAGGGCTCCCTTCCCAATAATCCAAATTATTTGGCCTATAAATTAATATCAGATACTATTTCTAATGGAAGCTCAGAGGCATCCCCTGGTGTGCACAAACTGCAGAAGATTAGCACCTAAAACCAACTTTGAACTTTGTTGCTTCTCCCCAGCCGCTTCATCTCTTATCCTTTCATATTTTTCAAAAATCATCTTCTTCTCCTCCCATTTTTTAAAAATAATTTTATGTCATTGCTATGAATCTCTGGTTTCCTGTTTCCTCCATCCTACTCTTCTTTGGTCCTTTTAGCACTTCTGCCATATCAAGATCCTACATCAATTCAGCTTAATATCTGGCAACAGAGTTATATTATACTATGGCACAATCGCTGTACTAAAAGGGTTCACATTGTATAGCATTAACGGTACCATGGTGGGCAGGCAAGAGGGAAGGCAGGTGAGTAAAAGAGAGTGAGGAGGTAACAGAGTGGAGGTTAAGGTCCCCTTACACATTTGCTTTGTTTTACAGACAGAAATCACTTATCTTGAGACAACTTCTTACTTCCAAGCAGCCCTCCTATTCTTGGCAAGTCTGTTCTCTGCCACCTAGTAGTCCAGTGGATTCAATGGCACCCAATGAATTGATGTTGTACTTCAGGCTGCAGAGAGTTTTTAATTAACTAAGGCCATTTCCACATGATGGGGCTCTTGAAAGTTGTCTCATTGCAGTCCTAACAGGAAGGGAACATGACAGGAACGCTCCCCTCCGGGTGGGACCAGCTCCCCATGGAAGGGAGGATGATGGTCCTGCCTTTTCCAACTGCAGTGCATATGGGCATTTTCCAGGCTGAGTTGGGGAAAGAAGCATCACCATCATGCTTCTTCCCTTTCTGCAGAACAGGTAGATATGAGAATGCCCTGCAAGAGTGGGCTTGCAGAGGGACTGGATGGCAGCGGGCCAGTGATGACGTTGTGTAGAAGCACGACCAGACGACTGCTGCCATTACGTCCCCATAGCAGGACAGCCCTGTCATGGGGAAATGGCCTAAAATTAATCAATCCATTTTTAGATGAAATCACCTCTCACTTAACACCCTCAGAATCCCCTCAGTATGCACACCAGTTTTTAGGGGTCTAGATTACATGGTTTTGGAACTATGATCAGTAAAATGAGAGACCTAATAGAAAACGAAGTAGAAGAGGACAGGCAAAAGAGTCAAATCTTGCTTGGTCATTATTGGAAAGTGAATTAATTGGAACTCAGCTAAAATGTGGACAGTGGAAAAAGTATCACCAAGTCAAAGTGGATGTCAGTGTGGTTAATGAGTAGAATCAATGAAGCTATTAGACACAAGAAGGCAGTGATGTAGGTTCGAGTCAACTAACTCAAATTCAGGTTGAAGTTAAGTCGCTTCAGTGACTCAACTCAGCAATAAATAATGCACTGACTCAACTTGACTCAAGACTTGTATATCTTTAGTGACCGACTTGCTGCTCTTGGTTCAGTAACATAACACATTCAGCCAGAAACTTTACAACTTTGAAAAATGCTTCCATCTCTTTTTGCCTACTGGTCACATGATGATCCTTCAAGCCCAAAGTGTAGATACATTTCTCAGAGGGGAACAGCAAACAGGTTAGGCAATGGCCTTGAGGCAGCCTTGAGGTCTAATCAGTAGCCAGTCCCTGCTGCATATCAGACAAGCCTTCTAAAACTTTTCCTAAGAGCAGAAGACAAGACTTGCCCCCAGAATGCAGGCTGCATTTCTCAGAGGGGATAGCAAATGTGTTAGGTAACGGGCTTGAGGAGGAAGGATCCTTCTTTCTAAAGCTTTTGAAGCTTCAGTAATGGTGAATAAGAAGGATACTATTCCTCACTTCTGAAAAATCCTCCAGCTTCCACAATGGGGAGTAAGAACGATCCTATTCCCCATGTCTGAAGTTGCAGGTGGTAAAAATCCCAAATGTGGAGGGTTGACTCTGCTTAAATTGTTAAAACTGACTTTATTCAACTCTGTCCAGAAATTCTGGAATATAGGCTGGGACATAAAGTTGGCTCCCAGACTTGAGATTTGACATGAAAGTTTCTTCAAGAACTTGAGACTTGGAGAAAAAGATTTAAATACATCACTTCTGTCAGAGCATGGAGGTATTGTCCAAAAAAGAAAATCCAACTTTGGAAAAAGAAATGCAAGTAGAACATAAGGAGCTTGAAGGGATTTGCCAATCCTGGGGAAGATTCAGCTGGATATGGTTAAACATACCTTCCCTGTCCATATCAGAGGTTGTGGATATGTACATCTCACCATGTATTCTCCAAAAGTAGATAGTTTGTGTATCTGAAGAGGAGTTCCAATCAGAGGACATTAACAGCTCTCTCAGCTCTTTTTTCAGTTATTTTTTTAAATAAAATTTGTAGGTTGTTCATCAGAATTGTTAAGAAGCTCCAAGAGAATAGGATAATCTCTTATCATTACAGCATAACTTAGTCATATCCTCCAGCATTTCACACATGAAAATTTGGACACATGTGGTCAAGCAACATAAAAGGGTGATCAACATGTCAAAAGTTAGTCATGAGGAAGGACATACAAGCTAGGAGAGGCTGCAGCAATTTGCTTTTGATTGAGCCTGCTGGAAGGACTAGATTCTATCCTCTCCTTTTCCCCCTCCCCACTGAGTCAGTTGAATCAAAAAGAAACTTTTGGACTTTGATTTGCACCAATGGATGATGCATAAGGTAAGGACAAGCGAGGAGAAAGAAACTGGAACATTTTAAAGGCAATTGAGAAACTGGAAAGACAGAGGATTAATCAGAACTATCGCTGCCACACTGGGACTGTTGGACAGCTTGCTTGTCCTTTAAGATGTTTTAGACTTAGGGCCATTTTATACCACACAGTTATAGCACTATGACTCCACTTCTGCTGCCAGGGCTGCACCCTATGGAATCCTGGAGTTTGTAGTTTGGTAAGGCACTAAAGTTCTCTGGCTGAGAATTCTAACTACCACTCCCTAAACTTCAAATCCCAGGATTCTGTAGAATATTGCAATAGCAGTTAAAGTAGAATTATGGTACTATAATTGTTAACTGTGAAAGGTCTCTTTAACTCACAGAACTTTGGCTAAGAAAATCAGTTGTATGGTAGTGTTTGAAACACAGTCCAAAATCACTGGAGGACCAAAGGTTCTCTACCCATGCCCTGCACTCTGGTTCAGAGACAAGAAGCCAGAAACTTTCTAACACTTTCAAGACCCTTTCTGGAACCCTGCCCTCCATCTGTATGTATGTTACTACTATCCATAACTCTTAAACTTACAGCCAAGTTTATCGTCCTGAAGGAGAGTCAGACAGTTGCAATATTCTCTGACCTGTTTCTGGGGTTGGTAGGTCCTTCACCTTGGGAAATCATAATATAGTTTAAGGATCTTAATTTTGGCAACTCTAGTTCCATTCATTTGACATTTTGCAAGCACAATATAATCCTGCAGCAGCTTCCACTCGGTTGTAGAAAATATCCTCGGGTATAATTGGCTCTGAATGCATGGAAACCTATCTTGTTTCTGGTACTCTGGTTCCAAGTATATCTTTGGATAGCTCTACTGTCCAAAATTTGTTCCAAAAATCAGAAGGGTCAGGAAGTGCATGGGAAAGGAGATCAGTAGAACCCATTTAGGCAACTCCATACAAAACTATGCCAATAAGAGCTTTCTACCTTTGAAAAACAAAACAGAGTGGAGCCAGAGCTTGCAGTATTGCTAAGGAGCATTTTCAGGTGTTGTAACATAATACCTGAGTAAGTGTGTGCTTGTGGTTGAAACTCATTGCAACTTTCCAGTAAGCAGACACATTAGAGGGTCTGATGTAAAGCAAGAAATGTGGAATAGAAGGGAGATGATATAGTTCCTGAATGGTTTACACAGCCGTACCTTTTCTTTGTGTACAAAAAAAGAACTACCCAACTAGATCCAATAAGAAGCAGAAATTTGGGGAAGTTTTCTTTGGTCATGCTGATTAGAGAATTCTGGGAGCTGTAGTCCAAAACGGTAACTGTTCTTAAGCTCTGATAAGCAGCTAGTGAGTGCAGGTTTTCTAACTTTTGGTGAATGAAAATGGGTAAGTAAGAAGGATAAACAACATGTCTGCTGTGGCTAGCATCACCCTAGAAATATTCACTTTGGAAGAGACCCACAGCTTATAAAACACATGTTTAGATTTAGATATTGAACTTCAGCATGGCCTCTCCAAGTCACTCCCCCAACACAACAATTTTTATTTTTTCAAATATCAATGCACACTAGTAAAGTTGTAAGATCCAGTAACCCAGTAAGGCAGGCAGCACCCAAAACTAATGAAAATGGTGCTACATGAATAAAGCGATACATCTATAGGCCTCCAAGTAATCTTTCAGCAGCAAAGTCACATAGGACAACTGTTGAAAAGTGCAGCCTAAATGCACAGCCATCTGGCCATGTGATCTCGGTTGCCACGAGCTTTTATTTTATAAGCATTCACTTAACTACTGCACAACAAAAATGTAACACTTCACAACTGCCATTCTCACATTTCATAACACTGTGCAGAGAGCTTCTCCAGTATTATGTTTTTTGCTCGATTACATGCCATGTCGACATTTGGGAGGACATGTATTGCGTTGTATTGCTGGCATGAAGGAAATTGTCGCTTTCATGTTTATGGTATTCAGAAACAACCTTTTCTTGAAATGGATCCCAGACTCACACTCAGGCTGACAACAAGAGGCTGTGTTGGGAAATGTGCAGTTACGTCTTGGCTGGCAAGAATGGGTGTTTTAGTCAGATCTTTGAGGAGTTTTCTTTGGTTTAGTCTTATTTTATTGTTTTCACTGTCCACTTCTGTCTGAAGAAATGAAAAATTGTGATTTCTTAATGTGTAACTACAGACTTTGTGAAAACAATAGGATAGCCCAGATTTTTTTGAGCTTCCTTGGAAGTTATCAAGATGCTTGTCTGCTGTATTGATTCAGCTGTTGGAACTAGGACTTGGAAGATCTGAGTTCAAGTCCCCACTAATCCATGAACCCCAATGGCTGACCTCAGGCAAATAATTCCTTTCAACCTGACCTACCTGACAAGGTTGTTGAGGGGAGAAGGAGAACCAGGTACACCACTTTGAATTCTTTGGAGAAAAAATAAAAATAAATGGAACTAAATGAAACAAACAAACAAACAAACAGTGCAATCATGTTGTCCATATACTTGGGATCTCACCTATGTATGAAAGCCAGATTGATGTAGTGGTTTGAACACTGGACTATGACTCTAGGGAACAGGTTTCGAATTCTCTTTCAGCCCTGGAAACCAACTGAGTGACTGTTACACCCCAAAGTAACCCTAAGAGAGGGCCCCTGAATTGGCATGACTTCCTCCATATTGGATATTGGTTAGCAAAGGTCAGTCTCAGTTAAAAACAACCTTGGTGTTGAATTGGAAATCCTTTACAACTATACCATCTCCCTCTGCCATATTGGGAACGTAGACAACGTCCTTTAAGCTAAAAGACTGACCTATTGTTCTGAGTCACGTATCTCTAGGCAAACAATAGACTTGCTCCTGGACACTGTCACACCCCAAGACATGCTGATGAACTGTGCGTAGCCAAACAAACAACACCTATCAATTCGGAATTTTAAACCTATCAACCCCCTGGACTTTCCCTGAAGAAACAATACAGAAGAGGGGTCGTGATATTTGCCTAACATTATATTCCGCAATCATTGCCCATTAACGTCACTTTGCTAGCCGATACCTGGCCTGAGGACAGAAATTGGCTATAAAAGTCCTCACTTTTTGAGCCTTTTTAGAGTGCCTCCCAGACTGGACAAGGGCCCGTTTCGCTGCTATCGAGGTGTCCCACTCAAGCTTCTCAGATGCTGCTGAGAGCTAAATGCAACTCGCATCTCTTACCTTCCGCAAAACCCTGCTACAGCCAGCCTTCCAGCCCCGGGATCCAGTCTCCCCTTGGTGCTTTACACCAAGCCTTCGCTGATCTCCTCCTTCTCCAGAACACCTAGACTAAGGTCTGTATGCCCTCTCTCCCAACTGCCTCTTATTTCCAACTTTTCTGTAGCCCTTGTGTGATTGTATTATTATTTGTTAACGTGTGTTGTGACCTTCTCTGTTAGTTTTAATAAAATTACTTCAGCTTATTTCTCTGACTCCTGTGTGGTTCTGACCCCGTAGACATAGGGTTAAAGATCCCTTGCCCTGACCTCTTGCTAGTCTTGTGTTTCTCTGTTAATTCCCCTAGTTTGAAGCCTGTTTGGGTGTCCTCGAGATACCCCCAATTTTCAGGGTAACATGACCTTGGGCCAGTCACACTTTCTCAGCCTCAGAGGAAGACAAAGGAAAACCCTCTCTGAACAAATCTTGCCAAGAAAACCTTACGATAGGTTTTTCTTAAGGTCAACATAAGTCAGAAAGGCACACAAGAATAACAATCACATATTTATAGGACATTTAATTCCTGGTGTATATTAGTGAAGTTTTGAAGGAATGTTGAAGCATCAGTGTGCAATGAATGAGATATAGATACAAAACCACCAAAGAGTTGGGTGAGACATTAAAGGCTGACACATTGATTGTGGCATGAACTTTGTAGAAAAGAGTCTGTTTGATTTAATTTACAAATAATTCTCCAAAGTGGCTACTTTTTTTTTTTTTAAAGGGACTTTTCCATATTTATGCTCCTAACCACAGATGGACATCCATCAAAGATGATCTACTGTGCTGAAGGTAAGTAAACTGGGATCTTGTTCCAGCTCTTTCTCGTTATTTCACTGAAAAAACCTTCAAGCAGAGCAAAAATAAGTGTTGAAACGACTTCTTTGTATCAAACTTTATGATGTTAGCTAATTGGTACCATATATGTTTAGCTTCTTTGGTATTTACATTTTCTAAGTGGATTTACTTTTAATACTGTTCATAATTATAGGGCTTGTAAAAACTTACTCCCTTCCATCAAATGGAGAATTTTCTAACAGGTTTTTACAAGTCACTAGCACTTCCTCAGCTTCCCAAAATATAAACATATTAATTAAGACTTGGTTCACATTTGTGGTTTAACCCTTCCTTTCAGTCTCAGATGAAGTAATAGCAAATGAGCTAGCAATTTGCACTTGCTTAGTATCTAGCTCCTATCCAAAGGTGTTCTCAGTCACCAGACCGATATATGAAGTTTTGACTGTACATCAATGGTATACTAGAACCAGAGCTCACAGGATGGAGCACTGAGACGTTCAGATTAGTGGGGCCATGACATCATCTGTCACCTCACCCTCCCTCTCCCTCAAGCTTTCCTGTTTCCTCTGAACTTAGCTGCATTCCTTTTAGCAGCCTGGAATAAAAATGGAGTTTCCCAGCAAGAAGATACTATTACAATGGAAAACATTTTGAAGTATCTTGGTCCTGAATGAGTATTTAAGATCCATTAGTTTGACAAAAGCCTGTTCCTGATAGATATGAATACTATTAGAACTGATTTTTGAGAATCAACACAATTGTCTTCCTGCATGTTTGTACATACATCTTCTCACTCTCTTTCTCCATTTCTCTGTCTCTCTCTCCCTTCCCTCTCACAGTTATAGCTTCTGAGACTGAGTACCTGTGTTTCTAAATTTGCCACTACACCACTGCTGTGCATATTCTTCAACTCTTGATACTTTAAACTATCACAACATTATTTCCCTGTTCATATAGGTGGCAGCACATAACATCTGGAAGAAGAATGGGGAAGCAAACAATCTGACTGTATTAGCGAAGTAGAGCATGGCTAACATTATGAAGGGAAAAGTGTTCAAGAAGGGAACACCTTATGAGTAGCATCCTTGTGTTCAAATGGCTTCCATGTCAGTGGAGCAGTGAGTCCTTTTCCAGATCTTTGTCTCAGTTGTGAAAGAGTTATCCAAAGTGCTGAACCTGTTTTGGGGACTGACATGGAAGTCACCAGCTGCCATTGCTTGTGCTTCTCATAACATGTTTTTTTTCTGCTTAGGAAGTGTACCTCCATTTTGGAATAAATGAAAAACTGAACTGAATGAAGCCCATTCAGTTCAGTTTTTATCATATCAAAATTATCGCATTGAGGAACAAATGGGTACAGTTTTTGGTACTGTATTTGCTGGCATATAAGACTCACTTTTCCCCCAAAAAAACACTTTTTGAAAATGGGGTGTGTCTTATACACTGGTAAATAGTATTTGCCAGTGTATAAATGGGGTGTGTCTTATACATAAGTGAGTCTTATAGGCCAGCAAATACAATACTTCCTTTCCTCTTCATCAGTTCTTCATTCATGCTATTTTTGGATATACATTCCTTATTTGCTCTAGCAGGAGTGTCTGCTGCCACCTTCACAACATCACAAATGTTAAGTTTTTTTCTTGGACAATTTGGGAAAATTAAATGGTGGCTGCAAAAGGAGGCTGACAGTTTTCATATAGCCTCAGAATAATGGCATAGTTAGGTACCAAGGCTAAATATAATGGAGGCTGCAGAAAGTCATTAACCAAACAACAACAGAACAAAGATGAATATAAAAATCAATAGAATCAGTAATTACAAAAGCGAATTGATTTTTTTTCTTAAAAAAACCCCCACACCAATTGGTTTTCTCTCTAACATCTTCTCTTTGAATATCTAAAAGTATAACCTTGAAATATCAAATCAAATTTTACTGTTTATAACCCCCCTCCTTTTTACATTACGTTTATTCTATAAAGTTATTTACACTTGGGCAGAATAAAACATAACTAGAACACTGTCAAATCTGTAGAATTTCTCTCAGTTATGGATTGGCTGCAAGTAAGATAAACCAATACACCTCAGAATTGGCAAACAGGATTTTTTTGTTAGTTTGTTTATTGGCAATTTCTTTCTTCATAAATTATATACCTTCTGTTATTCTTATGCCTGGATCTAAAGGCTTGTGTTTAAAAGCTTAAATTTCCATAAAATGAATAAGAAGCATAAATATAAGATAGGGATGACCTGGCCTGGAAGCAAAGAGTAAATGTAGAATGGATCAGCTAAAGATCCTAAGCTGCACAGAAACCAGAAATGGTGTAGCTTTTAAAAAAAAGTTGAACCTGCACAGTATAACTCTATGGCCATTTCTTCACTACACTGTTATAGTGTTATTATTCTGCTTTCAACATCTTGTGGAATTCTGCGGTTTGTAGTTTACTGAGCAAAGAGCACTCTGGCTGAGCATTCTAAATGCTCTGCCCTAAACTTGCAAACCTCAGGATCCCATAGGATGTTGAAAGTGGAATAACAGCACTATAACAATGTAGTGTGAAAACAGCCTATGTCTATTTCAAACAATGAATATAGCAAATGGGGATAATGGCACCATATGCCAGGAGCTTTTCCTTCCCAGGAATTTCATGGGCATCCGGAAAGATGGGAACAGCTTGTCAAATCAGAGTACAGATTGACTGGTTGTTTTGGGGTCAAAGGGCTGTATCACTGAAAGCAGGTAAATTACAATTACAACAGGACAATAGCATTCTTGGCTGGAACTTATCACATGAAGTTGTTCCTCTTCTGTTGTTCTCCAGTGGGAGAATATTAACAGATGTTTTGTGTTCGTAAAAGAAATACTTTCCAAATGGTCTCCCCCACCTGCCAAGAGAACAACAGAAGAATGACATCATGTCATAAGTCCCAGCCAAAGACACTATTAACCTGGTACAATTGTGATTTACTTGTCTCGTGTGATAAATCCCAGAGTTTTAGGGTGACCTGACTGAAGAAGACTTCAGTTAGGTCTGCAAGGAAAAATAAAACCCAGGAGCAGCTCTATCATTTCTTCTGGAAGTGGCTTCCCCATCTATTGTCCCTGGAAGAAGGTTTCTACATTGTATTCTTGTTATTTCAATGCATGTATATCTGTGTCATAGGAGAGGATGGGACTGTGTGTTAGCTGCTTCCCCTTCAACAGGGAAACAGACTTCCATTGATTGTGGAGATTGCTGCCTGAAAAGTGGAGATTGCAGGGATAAGGATGGGAGTCCCTGTGTAGCACTGTAACCACAGAGCTTATGGATTTGCAACTCCCTGGAAAGATTCTGGCCAATGTTCATATTGGTGAGTCGGTCAGATGCTGAAGATCTGCTAGAATTGAAAAGTCGTTGCCTACTGGCCAAAGCACAACAGGAATAAAGGTTAGGCTAGGCTCCCTTAGAAGAAAGTCGCAAAGTCTAAAAGAAGTCACCAATGTCATAATTTATTTAGCAATTGTTATTCCTCCATTCCTCTGTCATGGAACCCAGGATAAGGTACATAGGTTGCCCAGATGTTTCAGCCAAACATTGAATGCAGACAGATATTCAGCAAGATGGTCATAAGCCCTTGGATTCTGCACTGAGACAAAGATTCCCATCTCTTGAAAAGCAAACATTTGCAAGATTTATGGGTCAGCTCATTGGCTGCCATCTGTCACCATCACCATAAGTTCATCCACTGACTTCTGCCTAGTGACATCATATCCAAGCCTCTGCCTGCCACCACCTTTGGCTTCCAGCCACAAATATCCAACTGTGTCATCATACTATGTCCTCATCTGAAACCTGAACTTTTCCAGGTTCTGAACACTTACCCAACACCACACAATTGTTCAGTACTCACTTTGTCAGCATTGAACTGTACACAAATATAATCAGTCATCATGATAGCTAGAGAGACACATCTGCTGGCCACCATCCACTGCACCACCCAACCTCCTTTGATTTCATGTACATGTTCTTTGATCTGCAAATATCCACAAAGATTCCATCAACTGTCTTCAGAAGATAAACTTCCACTGGATTAATTCCACAAACTCACATTATGTGATATATACCAAATTCATCCCAGATTCCAAATGCAAAAACCTCTAGCATCTATACTTCAGCATGGGCCAATTTCTGCCAGGTTCATTGGCAAACATCGAGCAATATCTGGCTGTGGATTTATCACCCACTTTTATGTAAACTCACTTTTCAGTTATCAGGTTCACCTGATTTTGCTGGAGGACATGTTGTTTAATTCGACCCCAATGACTTGCTTCACTTTGCTGAACAGACTCCTTTGAACAGGCAATGGGTTTGAGGTCTGCTCAGCAACCTGCTGCATATCAGAGGAGACTTCTAAAATGTTTCCTAAGAGCAAAAGACAAGACTCACTAGAGTGCAGGGTACATTTCTCAGAGGGGAACAGCAAATGTGCTAGGCAATGGGCTTGAGGAAGAAGGATCCTTCCTTCTAAAGCTTTTGAATCTTCAGTAATGGGGAGTAAGATAGGATCCTATTCCTTACTTCTGAAGCTGCAGATGGCAAAATTGCAAATATGGAGAGCCAACTCTATTTAAATTGTTAAAACTGAATTTATTTCACTCTGTCCAATAATTCTGGAATTTTGGTTGGGGTATAAAGTTGGCTTCCAGACTTGAGACTTGACTTGAGATGTGGAGTAAAAGACTTAAATGCATTACTGTGTATCACTGAGCCTTGCTATATCATTCTGGCATATGGAGGCAGCAGCATGCAGAGATGAAAGAGCAGTGGCTGTAAGTGTGTTATTGGGCCATTACACCCAACAGGGACAGCTATACACCAGAGCTGAGGGGTACATTTGAAGGGTAGCAGAGAGGAGACAAAGGCACATCTCAATGATACCCTTGCTTCATATCGCTGTACTTGCCAGAATTAAGTACATGCCATTTTCCTTTCCCCAACTCCCCTGCTTTCTTCAAATTATAGGGAGCAAAGACTCGATTGAATGGGAGTTCTGGAAAATATGATGTGGGGTGATGTGATTTGAAAGAACACCAAGCAGAGGATGGGAGATTTGAGGGTATAGGCGAGAAAAAAAAATTCTGTTTCATTATGTGTTTTCAAGTTGATTCCAACTTATGACAACCCTATCATGTGGCTTTCCTGGCAACATTTACCGTATTTGCCAGCATATAAAATGCACCAGCATATAAGACCCCATTTACATGCCAGCAAATACTATTTGCGGGCGTATAAGATACACTGGCATGTAAGACGCACCCCATTTTCAAACAGTATTTTTCAGGAGAAAAAGTGAGTCTTATATGCCAGCAAATAGGATATTCGTGGGAGGTTTGGCATTGTCCTACTCTTAGGATGAGAGACTGTGACTTGCCTAAGGTTACCCAGTGAGTTTCCATGACTGAGTGGGGAACTGAACCTTGGTCTCCCAAAATCTTAGCCCAACACTCAAACCACTGCATTTCTGGTACTCACTGCAAATTTCTTGATCATTGTCAGGGAATGTATCTAACAGAATGTTTTGTTATCAGTTTCACTGCCATGAATCCATTTTATACAATCTTGGGATTTGTAGTTTGTCAAGGTACTTAGAATTTTCTGCTGGGTTCTAGTGCTGTAGTTTAAGGGGAGTGCACTACAGCTTCCTAGGAGACAAAACTAAGGCCTAAATCCAACTGTCCCAACTTTGAGCAGAACCATTGAATCAATGGGACCTTGGTAAGTAAACACTTCAAAATATGCAACTGATGCATGGGGCCCATGTAAACAAGGTTAACAATTGAATTTAAGCCTTAGTACCTCACCAAACTACCAATTCCAAGATTTTATAGGATGGAACCATAAAGTGTTTTCAAATTGCTCTAACAGTGAATTTTCTCTCTCTCCCCCACCAAACCTTTGACGCATTAGCCCTACTCAGTCATTTCCTCACACATATTTAGGCACCCCACTGCCAGTACTGCTGTTTTGAAAGGCTGGTGTTCTGAAGAGGTTGTGATGCTTTCCTCTTGTGTATGGGTGGAACCATTTTAGCTACATAAGCTTTGGCACTCAGAGAATGTATTTGCTGTACATTGAGAGAAGGGAACCTGCGGCTCTCCAGATGTCTTGGCCTACAACTCCCATTAGCTCCACTCAGCATGGCCAATGGTAAGGACTGTGGGAGTTGTAGCCCAAAACATCTGGGGGAAGCAAAGGTTACCAACTCATGCCACATATGATTAGAATTTCTTATGTCAGTTATGAAAGGAGATGTGTATAGGTTTTCCTTTATGACATATTTTTTCTGATACGTATGAACGCAGACATTGTTAGCATTCACATGTATACAATTCATACATACACTCAACTTCATTATGTGAATATTTTGCATTTTTACATTTGAAACTTAGCACAAAATGTCAGCCACATTGAGAGATATCACATTCTTTGGGCTGGCTTGTTTAAATCTTCCATCAAAAATGGACTAAAAGTTGGCTAAAGTTGTAAATTATCCTAATCTAAGGTTGTTGTATTTTTTAAAAAAGAAGATGCTTATAAATGTGAAACAACAATGTCTAATTAGTTTTAAGGCAGTAACAGAAAACATTGGCACTCAAGAGTTTGATACATTTAATATAAGGCATGAATATATTGACTATACTTTGAGCTTCATCTTTTCTTTTAGTAAGAATTCAGGTACTAATCCTTTTTGGATTTAAGTTGTCTTGATCTTTGAAATCTTTAACAATTTAAAAGAAAAGACAGGAGGCTTAAATGGCCATGCGACACTTGAGATAGCAGCAGTAATGCAAACAATAAGCAACCTTCTCATCTCATCAAAAGCATCCAGTTTAGCTTTGCTTTCCTTCCGCTTTCTGTTGTTGACTTCTCTATATGGCTGAGCCTTCATCTGTGTTGCTCTTCCACTCTTCTTTTTTCTCCTTTTCTTTTGCCTGTGAAAAGGCAGGGAGTGGGTGATGACTGAGCCAAATGCTTTATAAAACAGTTGACCTCCATCCTTGGCAACAAGCTTGAGTGAAAGATTGAAAGGACCCCCCTGACGGTGAAACGGGACACGGCAGAGGGACCCCTGGACTTCATTATGTAAGAGGTTGACACATGCCATCTTGCAGCATGAATTTAAAGAAGCAGAATAATTATTCTACCTTCAAGACTGTTTGAGAAATTCATCCAAAGAGAATTTGCTCCTTTTTTCCCCTCCTTCCCTGAAAGTTCATACTGTTACCATGCTCTTAGATTACAGCATTCCAAGTGGAATTGCACTAGGGAATATCATAGGAGTAGAGTAAATATCTGAAATAAAAGGCTCCTGAGCAAGATGTATATGTACTCTTTCTAGATCTGGAATGCCTTTTGCTCTTTTAGGCATTTAAGCATCTGTAGCTGTTTTCCATTCTCATATCATGATAATATTCATTAATATAGAATTAAAATGGTATATTGGCTTCATGTTAAAATGGTGTTATCTGTCATGTTCCTAGTTTGTGTAGGGTTATCTATGAAAATGCCTCATCTTTCATCCTGGGTGTGCTTCTCCTTAGCTCCACTTCACAATTGCCTCTTGCACTTATTTTCTATTCATTGTGATATTTGGCTGCTTTGGATTTTTTCCCAAACGCATGCTGTGGAATTTGCTTGGAGCAGATCATATTGGAGTCATCTGAGGACTTTTTGAAAAAATTTGGTATCATATGGGGGTGTCCAAAGATTGCTTTTGATGCAATGTGGGTGGTTCCCTCTCTTGAGTTTAAACCAGCAGAGAGAATGAATTAACCATACATTATTTCTCTCCATACAGTGCTCTAATTCCAAAACAGAGGTTTTTCCTGATCAATGGAGACTCTTTCATGCTTCTTACAAAACTGAGAAGAGGCTTCTTGAACAATGAAGTGAACAATGCAATCTCAAGGCATGTGAAACTCTTCATCAGTCTCAGAGACCCACGGCTTTTTCCTTCATAGTCCCTGCATTTGGAGGAATCGCATTAAATGTAATTTTAATAAGACAACAGCTATGAAGTTTTAAAAAAGTAAAATTCTGGATTGTGGTTGGTGTTTGAAAAGAGTAAGAAAAGACCCTTCTGTTTCTGCCACCAACCTCACAGGTACCTCTGGTGGAAACACCAGGGAGGGTCTTCTCTAGTGACTATCCCCAGGCTCTGGAACTCCCTTCCCAGAAAGGTTACCGTGGCACCCTCCATGCTCTCTTTCTGCAGACAGGTGAAGAACTTTCTGTTTTGACAGACCTTTAAAGATTGATTGTACAAGGCTTGTCTCACCCAAAGAATGTGCTGGATTTTCTGTTTATTTTTGTTGTTCCTTGTTTTTTTACAATTTATGTTTTGAACAGGTTTTAATCTTTTGATAGTTTGATCACACTTTTAACTATTTTTTTCTGTTATAAGCTACCTTGGGTCCCAAACTGAGAGAAAAGCAGGGTATAAATTAATATATTAATACAAATGACAATCAAAACACAGCAGTGTTTTGTATATACATTCCTTCTTAGGATGCTGAATTTTAGTCTGAACTGAAGTATTTAAGGTGTGGGGACCTATTCTGGCAAAAAAGTTAGGCCCTCGCATGGTTCATTTCTGCACTACACTGTTATAGGGCTATTATTCGATTTTCAGCATCCTGTGGAATTTGGGGTTTGTAGTTTACTGAGGCCAAACAGCTCTCTGGCTGAGAATTCTAAAGGCCCTCCCTGAACTGCAAACCCCAGGATTCCATAGGATGTTGAAAATGGAATAATAGCACTATAATAGTGCAGAAATGCCCTAATTTTTAGAGCAAATTCACCACCCCATTGACACAAAAGCCACCAGGCATCTCTGCAATATGTCTGGAATCCTTACTAAAAGTGCTAAAGGTAGTTTCCTGAATAGAAAGTTCTGTGTAAAGAGGACTTACGAAAAGCCTGTTTTTATATATTTATTTTTTAATTTTTATTCAAAACAAGGGAATTATACACAATACTATAATTTAGCTTGTTACATAGTGTACATCATTTATACATAGAGTCCTCTATTTGTTCTTTCCATACATTGCTATTCTAACATTTCTTGTTGTTTCATATATTCCATCCCTCTTTTTCTCTCCCTCCCTGACTCCCGTTCCCTCCCCTCCCCTTTCCACCCCTCCCCTTCTCTTTATTAGACTATTCCCCTCCCTCCCAGTCTTTCCTCTTCCCTTCCTCTCCCTTTTTCCTATCCTTATTCCACGCTTTCTCCACTCCAAACTCTTTATTTCCTATCTTTTACCAAACCTCCTTCCTGCGAAATCTCTTTTTATTATTGTAATAATACCTGGCAGTGGTTGTTGTTATAATTTTTATTTATTTATTTATTTATTTCCTTCTTCCCACTATATTGCCTCCTTACTATAGATGTTGCCCTTGACCTTCCTTCTATTCTTTGCCTCTTCATCTCTTCTTCACCCATTTTATAATTTCTTCCCACTGCTTTTCGAATTGTTGAATTGAGTTACCTTTCAAGTTGTTGGATAATTTTTCCATTTCCATAATATCCATCACTTTTATTTTCCATTCTTCTTGAGGGGGTTCTTTTTCTTCTTTCCAATATTTTGCGTAATTCAATCCTGTCGCTGTAATTAAATTTAACAATATCTTCCTTTTACTCTTCATTTGACTATTCTCTTTGATCATATTTAACAAGTATGTCTCTGGGGTCATTTCAAATTTCACCTTTAGCAGCTTGGTTATGCTGTCATGAATCTTTTCCCAATATTTTTTAGCTGTAGGGCATAGCCACCATGTGTGAAAATATGTTCCTGTTGTTTTTGCACATTTCCAGCATTGCCCATTACCTTTTCTTGTTATTTTCATTAATTTCTGGGGAGTCATGTACCAACGATGCATTGATTTGTAGAGGTTTTCTCTTAATGTCAAACTTTGGGTGAATTTTATATCTTCCTTCCATATTTTTTCCCATTTTTCCAGCTCTATACTATGGCCAACATTCTGTGCCGATTTTACCATATAGTCCTTGATCCATTCCTGATCCAAATCTGTTTTTAGAGAGGATAGCAATTTACATTATGTAGGGAAATGCAGTGTTTGCTAGCAGGCCTTGGAAGCAGATCAAAAGCTCTTTTGTTGACAAACTTCTTGAAATTTTCTTCAAACTTCCAACATTTTTTATGGCAGTCATCACTTCCTCCCCCAAACCTCATGGAACAGTTTAAATTTTGAGGAATTGTAAATGGTGCAAATAGCAGCCAGGCTGTTCACAGTTACACCTGTGTCAGTGGAGTGATGAATTTGTTTTGGGTTTTAGTCTGAATTTTAAAGGAGCTATCCAAAGTGCTGAGCCCTGTTCCCAAATATTCAGCAACTTTTATAGTTTCATAGTTTATAGTTTAAAGTTAGTTTAATACTAATACCTCCATGTGGATTCACCACCCTCCTGGCATGGGAATGAATAACTGCTGTTGAATTATAGCATGCTTGTTTCTGTTATCAACTGCAGCAACAGAGGTAGCAAAAACATTTTAAAAAATAAAGTAAAAAAATCTATATGGGATTAGGTTCTTTAAAATCAGACTAAAATCCAGAACAGATGCATTTATATAGAAAACATCAGCTGCCACAGATAGAACTGTAAGAGCCTAGCTACTTTTTTGCATCTTCCAAAAGGAGAAAGACTATGGCCATTTCCACACTAGAATAATAATGCTATAACAGACTAGTGCAGAAATGGCCTATGATACAACTCTATTAATGGTATGTTCAAGCCCCGCTGCCCCCTTTTATGGTTCTTCATCTTTAAATCAGACTTTCAAACAAAGGATGCCCTTAAACAGAAGACTATCTTCTCTGAGAAGCAGTCTACTTACACCCCAGCAAACCTATCTTTGGTCTCCCTCAAACCCTGTCTCACATTGCTCATGCTTTTCTCAGGGTAAAAATGCTCAGCCCAGTGTCTTCCTTGAACAGTCCTAACGGAAGTACCTAAGTATTCCCACTTCCCATCCTAGCAACGTTTGTCATCCTTACATCCTCGGGTGAACAGAGGCATCACACTTAGCCCATGAAACAACTCTAGACAGCTTAGTGCAGAATATAGAATGCACAGAGGAGAGGGGGTAAAGATGACTTCAATGTCATACTAAACCATTTCCATCTGCATTTTTGTATCATAAAGCATAATTGGAAGGACAGCTGTGACCATGGACAGAACTCTGCCCTAAATAGGTCGTTTCTCCATTTCATCTGTATTGCATGTGAAAGGTAGAGCAGTAGAGTAGAAGAGAAACCTTTATTTAAACATCTTATGTATGCAAATCCACTCCATCTTTCCCTTTGGCTATCTAGTAAATGTAACTCTAAGCCAGGATTGGAAAACCTCCAACCGAGGATCATTCCAGAACTGTCCCATAACAGGTCCAGGGATGGTCTCCTTAGAGCGGAAGACAAGGATGGACAATTGTTGTAGATTAGACAACCAGCTTTATACCCTTGGGACCTACGTGCCAAAAATGTCCCTGCCAAAAAAGAAAAAAGAAAGAAAAAGAAAATGGGGGGGGGGGAGAGAAAAGAAAACTAAAAATGGCCAGAATTCTCTTCTCAGTTTCAAAAATTAGTTTTTAATCTTAAATAGTGTTTAGTAAGTGTGTTTAACTTACTTAAAAGGTAAATTATCCCTCTTGAAGGCTTCTTAAGGGCTGATTCTGGAGGAAAAAGGTATCTGGCATTATTGAGATTTCCTATTTCTGTGTTGATTTTACCTGCATATTCCCAACTTTGCATCCAAACTTTTTCTTGAAATATCTCATGTTTCCTTCCCTTCTGCTCCTTTGTTTTCTTCCTCCTCACCCTCCCGCTGATCATGTGTCACAATTAGATTCAGGCAACATTTCAGAAATTGATTTTCGCCAGTTTCCACTGAGCCTTCTTTATTAATACTCAGGAGTTATAGTTAAAGTGTTTTAGCTATATCACACTAGTTAAAACATGGGGATCATTTTGGTTTGGTGGAAACATTCCTCTTTTTCTCGCTTGATCTCTGTTGAATCTGTGTTCCTGAAACAATAACTGTGCTCATTGGCAATGGTCACCTTAGCTAATTTCACAATAATACAAACAACCAGCTAATGATATATTTCATGTTGGAAAACACTGGGTTAATTTAAACTGAACTGAGAAGTAGGAATGTAAAGTCCTTGGAAATGTCAGGAATTCCCAGGAAATACAAAACAAAATGACATATTGCTCTCCAAATTAAAAATTGGTTTGTACAGGAACAAAACCTGGGATTTTCAGAGATTATTTTTTCTCATCAGGAAGGACAATCCATCTCTTCACACTTTCTTTTTTTCCATTGTCGCCTATCTCTGGTCTAAGCAAACAGAAATGTCCCCCTGAATATGTTGTTCCCTAAACCATAAAGCATGCTTATGGTATCTGTGGAAGAATTATTCTAGTGGTGACAATGATATGGGGAATTTGCATTGTCTGAATTATGTATGCTTTTCTGAATACTTGTAATTTGCACAAAGTTCTGCAACAACCCTCTAAAATTAAACAACAACAACAACAACAAAAACATCAGGGCTGGGTGGATGGGCGGCTGTGCTAAACTGTATTCATGTAAACAACAGAGTCTCCTGTGGTACATTAAAGATTAACATTTTAAATAGCAGAAACGTTCATGGACTGCAGCCCAGTTCATCAGATGCAGATCCTGTATCTGTAGGGTAGTTGATAATCTTCACATCTTATGGAAGGGAGCTGATGTTGAAAGATAGTGATCCATTGCCAGGATCCATTCCAAAGAATGCCTTAAGCATGTGTCAGTACTTCTGTATTCACATCACAGCTTCCTTAAGTCTTCTTTCTAACTCAAGCCACAAAAAAATTATTCTCAAAGCTCCTTTCAAAGTTCCTGTGAGTATCAGAAAAGGATTATTCTATAGTATGGGGAAGCTCAGGTGAAATTCCAAGCAAAGGTTTTTGGATTACAAGATATTTTCATCTTTTTTTAAACAGAAAAAAGAAAAAAAAACAAGGAATTTTCACCTTAGAGAGTGAATTAGATTTATTCTGTCTGATATCCTAAGAGTAAATGCCCATTGGCAGAGTTTCATTGTGCAGTCCCTATAGTGAATACCACTGTAGCACAATGCATGTAGACCAATGGTCAATGAATGTAGTTGACAGCCCATTGACTGAGATCTTACACTGCTTCAGCATAGCATAAATATCCAGAGGTGGAGTTAATATTATGCATTCCCTGTTAGGTTATGTTACCAGTGTAGTGCAATGTCTATGGATCTATGGTCAGTGCACATGGCTGACAACTCACTATGCAATTGCAATGTGCAGTGGCAATGTATACAGACAATGAGTACTCACATGCTACTCTGTCTTTTATGTGCTACCACATATGCAACGGTCCCACATATGCAACGGTCCCATATGTGCAAGTCCACTGATGTTGACATCAGCTGAATACAACAGTTGTGTTTTATCCAAAAAAAGTCACTCAAGATATGTAATGCAACTTATACCTGCGTATATTGCTAACAGGATGCCATCCTTTACCATTGGAAGAACACAGTGTCTGTCTTTCCCCCCTCCAAAGCTCCACTATAATGTGGAGGATTCATATTTCCTTATCTAAAGAAGCTACAAGTGTGCAATTGGGCTTTATTGGGCTTATTACCTAACTGAAAGAAAGCAGCTGCTATTTGGTTTCAATTCAAAGTCAAAAATGGATTTCAGTTTAGTCTATTTACATTTATATGCATTTGGACTAGATATAGTCAAAGGCAGGAGCAGGAACTCGTCTAGTACAAAGATGTAAAGGTGGAAAAGCTATGGTCCCCCATGGTGTAGTTGGACTGTGGCTCCCATCACCCAATAACACAACTTGATGTGTTACTTCGTCCCTTTTTTTCTAGGAGAAAAAAAAACACTCTCCTTTTTAAAAAGTTGGGATATTGTCTTGGATCCCACTCTGGTAGAAAAGGCAACTAAAATAAAATAAAGTATTTGGGGAAAAACTCCTCTCTTCAAAATGCTTATAAATGTATTTTAGCCTCTAAATGGTGATAAAAAATTAATTTGCGACATTACTGATTACACAGTATTAGCAAACATCATGACATTGTTTGCAAAAGAACATCAGCATGTCCACATTCCCTCCCAAAGCAAAATGTTGCTGTTAATGTGGTGGTCACATGTGACTTCCAACTTTTGCTTGGGAGAATGGATATTTAAGTTAGCTCCGATACTGGGGGTTAAGCAAATAGACAAAATCCAGTGTAGAATGAAGAACAAATATGAAATACAGAAATCTGAATTGCATTCTAATAAACTCTTCTTTTGAAAGATAGCAGCTTAATTAGAAATGGTCTTGCAACCACTTAGAAAGGATGTAGTACATACTAACTATGCATCTCAGAAGTTAATTTACTTTTATTTTTGCCCTGGCTATTTTGTATCTGATCACAATTATTAAAATGATAATAGGAGACCATATCCATTTCTCCAGTTTGACTTTTTATTGAAATACTAAATATTTCTAGTGAGAAAAAGCATTTTGAACCATTTCACAACTTCACTTAACTTCTGTTACTCACCCTCAGGAATACACCTCTGGTCCATGAACCGCAAAGATCTGTGTATAAAATAGCTTCTCGAATGTACTCGGCATGTTTAGTGTTCTTCAGTATGGATCAGGCAAGGCTGAAAACCCACATTTGCTCTGAGTTTGTTTGCAAGAGCTTGAATATTTGCAAGGCACAGTAACTGCAAAAGGTGAAATCCCCCTTTAAATTGGGGTCTTTTCTTTATGTTCCATGATGGCCCAAATCTTCAACAAAATGCAGGGTTTCATCAGCTGGTAGTATGGTGCAAAAAAGTGCTACTTAACATGGTGGTCCAGGGATAGATGCCAGTCTCAGACCCATTGGCTGCCAGTTCTTGGTGAGTTTTCAGGAAAGAAGGACACAATTAGAGCCAATGGGCATAAATACAATGCTTGTCTCTGGTATAAAGAAAAAAAATTGCTAGTACCCCACATCAGATAGTTTGAGATTTACTGTTGTAGAGTTTAGTTCTGTTCCTTTCTTGGTTTTAGTCCTACATGCTACAAAGTGTAAAACCAGAAGCTGCAAATAGGTTTGTGCTTCTCTTTCCCCATAAATAAATACATTGCACTGGAGATACGAGTATGCATGTATATCAGTTGCACATGTTGTTGTACCTAGATGGATAGAAAGCATTGTTTTTGATGCTTAGAGTCATTCCTCCTCTTCATATCATGAGCTATGATGCTGACATGGCTAGCACCAGCAGTGGGTAGAGTCAGGAGGATTTTGCTGTGTGCCACCATTTATTCTCACTGCTAACTTTCTTCCTAATGCAATATCTTCTTATTATTTACAGTGTCACATAGAAGTATTTGTTAGTCTTGTTGTTGAGTGCACTTAATTTCTGCCTTATGATGGTCCTAAGATAAACCTATCATGGGATTTTCTTGGCAAGATTTGTTCAGAAGAGGGGTTGCCTTTGCCTTTCTCTAAGGCTGAGAGAGTGTGAGTTATCCAAGATCACCCAGTGAGTTTCCACGGCTAAGCAGAGATTGGAAACCCTGGTCTCCCAGTGTTCAAGTTCAGCACTCAAACCAGTACACCACATGGGCTCCCCACCTGGAGATACAGATTCCATGAATATATGGAATGACCAAGGTGATGCGGAAGAACCAAGTTATACCCTATAACATCTTCCCCATAATTTTGAGTATTTTGAATCTAGCTGTGGTTATGTTGCTGTATCTTGATGAGGTAAAAACTTGATGTACTTCCTAATGTAATAATAAGGGAAATGCAAAGTATGCACTCAAAAGTCTTTTTAGGCTCTGATTCTATGCTAACCTACCTGGTAGATTATTCTTTCAAGCACAACAGGAGTTATGCATAGGATGGTGTTGTTACTGAGTTGTTTCTTTCACAAAAAAATGACATAGCTTCTTGACCAAAATTTGGAGCTGACTCTGCAAGTCAGTCACATAAGAAATTATGTGCCTCCGATATATCTAACATACTATTGCTCTTTGACCAAATATATTTAATATTAGTGCTTTATTGCTTATCTGTTCTTCTTAATTCTGGTTGACTTTGTATCAGTGTGAGAAAAAGTTTGTGATAAAGAAAAAGGGAAAAAACCCGATTAAATTAAGACATAAAACATGCAATAATTTTAAAAGAAAAAAAAGTTGCTGTTTGGAGTAGTACCAAGTGATCTTTCAATCTAAGAGTAAAGTGATACTGTTCAAACTTTCCCCTTTATCTCTCTCTCTCTCTCAGACACACACACACACACACATTCTATTAGAGAAGCCCCTTGACAGAGAGTTAATTTAAAGAAGATTTGAGAGCATGATGCAATATCAGCTGCATTTTCATAACTCACTTTTTTGTCATAATTTGAAATCTCAAGTTTAAGCTCAAATGACAATTTTGGCATTTAGTCTCTTACAGCACAGTTCGGTGTGTGTGTGTGTGTGTGTATGCACATGCACGCACGCACACACGCACACATCTTGCACCTCTCTAAATATTTTGTATTTAAGTCAGTGAAGTGCAGTCATAAAACGGCAATTTTTTTCCTATCAAATAATCTAGACTGAAAGTCTAATAGAAACTCTGAAACTTACAAGTAAACCAAATTCTTATTTGATACACAAACAATTGAAACCATACAAAACCCCCATGTTCTCCTTCTGATCTAAAATCAATTTGAAAATAATCTGCTTTCCTAAATTCTTAGGGAACAGAGAAACAATTTTTTTTTAAAAAAAGATTGGTTTACTTAAATAACTATAAACCACTTGGAGTAATGTTTTAGGTACTAATGTGTACATGTCATCTCTTTCTCTTTCTCCACCCATCCCCAAATTCCCCCCATCCACCTACCCTTAAAAAGAGTGGTGGAAATTATCTCTGATAGACAGATATTTTTAGTAGACTGAATAGATTGCATTATTACAGACGGTATTCCCAAGGTGTCTGTAAATGCTTTTACTGTGTAACATGCCTCCCATGTAGTATTGTATCAAGTTTTATCCGTATTAAATGCTTAACATGTGCTTGTGTTCCATTAAGGCTATTTTTTGAACAAAGAATATGTGATATAAATTGAATCATCCCTTTATGATTTCCTCTTTAATTTCATTTTAAGAAGTCATTTGAAATCAATAAAAGCCTGAACTTTTTTTTTTTTTTTAAAAGCATTTTTTAGGCAGGGAAGTTTTAAAAATGCATTATCTGCCCATTGTTACAATTTTCGCCTAGTACCGTTTTTAAAAAAGATCATTTGCATTGACTTCTTGTTAAAGCTTTATATTCTGGCTGATAATGTAAATAATCATTTAAAAGTCTTCCTCTTATATATTCACTTTATCCATTCCAAAAAGTGTATAAGATGACACATGTTCTGTCTGTATTAGGACAATATTCTATACCCAGATACATTTTTTCAACTCGACCATACACAGAGTAGTACAAAAACTAAAGCATCTGGAGATGTTTCAAGTAACTGAAATCTGGCAATTCCTGGGAAATATGTTAAGTCAGAAGGACATTGTTTTAAATCTGTTTTGCCATTCAGATAGACATTATTCACTGCCATCTGGCAAACCTGGCATTTCTAAAAGTCACATATTCAGACCAGATTTAGACATGTCAGATTAAATTTCCTTGGGTATCCCCATTTGATCGTGACCATAACACTCATTTCATACAGAACTCCATCATGATGTTATATTACAACATGGATGGATGTTTACAACCAGGCTGTGGAACTGACTGAGGGACTTAGCAGTGGTTTTTCAGGGTTGTGGTTGTTTTAGTTGTCATTTTATTGTGACTTTGTTGTCCTTTTATTGTGATGTCCTGTGATTTAATTTGTTGTTTCAAATGCTTGTGCAAAGAATGAGTTTGAATGCTGGTGCAGTTTACATAAATAAATAAACAACCAGTGAAACTGCATGCCAGTTTTCTATATGGATTAATGTTACATCTCAGTAAAAATGAGAAAATCACCTAAAATGTTCCCAGAACCATCTTTCTGTTAAATGTGAACAGCACATACACCAAGACTGGAAAAAGCACATTCTTCCTCCTGATGAATTATTGCAAGTGGTTTTGTTTGTATGTTGCACAGCCATTCAGATGGTATCAGTTTCGTTCTTGGGGTTCTCTGGTAAAGCATCTTCTGGTTCTGTCTGGAGTTTCTATGCTTTCAACTCATTAAATAGAAAGCTACAAAACCCGACCCAGTTTAGTGTGGGAGCAGAGTACATCCATGCTTTCAAAGGATGCCTGAAACCAAATCTATTTTATGTTTGCTTTGGGAATAAAAAGAAACACACACATTAATTTCAGATGAAACATCCCTTCTTTTTCACCTGTCTGGTTTAAATGCATGAAGCTTACATAAGGGGGATACCTTCGTTTTAAACATCTGTTGTGAGATTAAAAATAAGATTTTAATTTCTGGCATGCTATTGATGTTAGGGGGGAAAATATAGGATAGAAAGCGTTATTAGCTATCTGCTAGTTGACAAGAGGGCAGGATTAGGTTTCTTTAAGGGAATTACACTTTTGATGACCCCGGTACATATAAAACATGTTAGCTAATGGGGGTGCGGAGGGGGCAGATTTAAGTGTTTGATCAGGAAATCCTGCATGAGCGTATTGATATTAGATGGAAATTTGATTAGTAACCTTAGTGACAAGGGGATCAGATCCACCCTCAACACACAATCAGATCTGGCAGGACATGCCTTTTTTGTCTCTTTGAAGGAAAGGAACATTTGTACAGAATCAAGGCAGCGTATTGGATAATTTAAAAAGCTGTCGCAGATTGAAACCTGAAAATCACCTTTTTAATTATTTTTACTCGGAAAGACGTTTGTAGTTAGTTTGATTCAAAACATATACACATCCTTTTAATCAGACACTTTTCAATACAACATAAAAGGCATTATTTTTCAAGTAAAGGCATTTTCCCCTTCTGCTCAGACAGAATGGCCAAACTTTTTCAAGTTCTTTGATTTGTAATGTAGTCAGAAATGAAGATGAAAAGAAAGAAGGGATCTGGTAAAACATGATTTGCTTGGGAAGGCATTATTTGATGCATACCTTTAAAATGCAGTGGTTCATTTGGTAGTATGGTACCTTTGTCCCTGCAGTTCCATTATGCCAGGAGATGGAACAACTGCTTCAAGTTTTTAAAGTACTGTTTATTTTCTTTACTAGTTAAGAAATAGTAACACACTTTAACTAATGTGCTAAGAATAAATAGCCCCCTGTTTGGATAGTTAGGCTCCCTTATTTGCATTTAATTTGGAAGGAAGCTGAAATTAACTATAACCATCACAAGGACCTCACAGTTTGTTTTGGTGAGAAGTGTGTATTTAAAACAAGCCCCACAGCTAGTGAAAATCAGTTTAGCTTCACTGACATCAACAGGGTTGTACAAAGCTCTGCCAAACGTAGACCTGGCCTGACTTACTTTATAGAGTCAAGATTCCACAACACGAGCATCTCCATACATTTAGATTTGTGGCTTAAATTTATAACAACAACAATCAGGAATTGATCACAATCTTCCTTTATTCTAAATTGTGCTCCAAAGATTTTCAAATGTCACAGTTACCTATTCATCTGCCACATTTTGATGACTGTCCTGAATATATAGCATAATTTTGTGCAGACTTCCTCAAATTCAGTGGCTTACTTTCTCGTAGATGTTAGAATTGCAGCCATAAACAGACAGACATTTTGTCAGTACACTTACTTTGGGAGATATACTAGTGAGAAATACACAGAGATCTCAAAAATCACTGTTCTATGTGTGTGTGTGGTGTTGGAGGAGGGGGACAGCCAGGTACTCTCCAGACATTTTGGACTATGACCCCCATAAATCTCTGACCAGTGGTCATTTTGGCTGGGGGGGTGATAGGAGATGTAGTCCAAAACTACTGAAGGACACTATATTGCATATCTCTTTACTATCAGATAAAATATCTTTTGTGAAATAATTTATTTGGTCAACCAGAGTTGCTTTGGCATTACCTGCTTCTTCAGAGGTTCTACCTGTAGGGGTGTCCAGTGTCCTTTGTGTCCATTGTGGGGGTAACCGGACCAGGAAGAGACCACAGTAGCAGTTCATACACTGCATTTGCACACAAATCTCTAGCAATCTAAGGAAGCATTGTCAATTCAATTGATGCTGAATTTCTTTCTTTTTTAAAGATGTATAGTAAAAGAAATCATTAACACTAGAATAAAGATGTCAAGGTAACCAATGCATGCTAATCAGTGAGGAATATTTTCCCACATTAATTTAGAACAGGGGCTGGTAACGGCAAGTGGGGGGTCATTTTTGTCCTCCTCTGTGAGCTGCACTGCTGTGTCCTTGCACACTGGAAGTGACATCACATCATTTTTGTTTGCCATTTTTGGTCAAGTAAAAGGGGTGGATTGGGAGGTTCTGGAGGGGAAGGCAAACCGTCATGTTTGCTCATGGCTTTCAGCAGTTTGATCTGATTTGAGGGTCAAAAATTACCTGAAAACCATGCTGGGGAAAATAGAGGGGTTCAGGAGGCTTTGGGGGATCATCAGGTTTTTTTCAGGGACTGCAGAACTGGGGTTTAGGAGATGTATTTTCCCCTGGTTTAGAATTTATTGGGTAGTTGAGAAATATCCTTCTTTTCAGTCTCTTCTAGACAGTGTCTACACCACACAATTATAGTGGTTTGCTACTACTTCAACTGTCATGGCTCCATGCTGTGGAATCCTGAGATTAGTAGCTTACTATTTCTGCTCAAGAGCACATTTGTATAGTACTGGGTTAAACAGAAAGGTCTAGGATTCAGATGTTTTATTAGCCATCTCATTTGCTATCATTCTCTCAAGACAGAGGTGGCTTGGGCATGGAGCTGGAAGAAATTCACATCAGGGATGTGTGGAATCTACAACAAAACATATCCCATCATAGTGCGTGAGAGTTAAACCAAGCTAAGCTATGTAGCTCACTAAACCTCCCATGCAGGCTCAGCATAGTTCCCTCCTGCTTAAGGTGCCACTTGGTGGTATTAACAGTAAGTCACCATACTCTCTGACATTTCACAGATGGAAATTGGGACATATCTGGCCAAGCAGCATTCGTGTGGCCATGATGGTAAAAGTTATTAATGAAGAAAAACACAACTAGGTGAGTCTGGAGTGTTTTGCTTTTGCCTGAGCCTACAGGAAAGGGCAAGATTTTACCAACTCCTATCCTGTTCCCTCACCAAGTTAATGGAGTACAAATTACTTTACAGTCTGAACTCATTTTTCAGCAGCTTAAGTACTCTGAGGACAACTGGGGAAAGTGGGATGAGAGAGAAATGGGGGCATTTTAGAAGTAGCTGAAAAAGTGGGACAATCAGAATTGTAACTCCACATTGGGATAGTTGGGAGGGCATGAGTGATCGTTACTCTGTGATCGTTACCTGGCAATTCAGTATCCATATGTACCATCCTTAACTGCATTTCCAACCTGCCTTGATCCCCCTAAACTAGTCTGTTTTCACAAGTGTGGCAGAGGACTGTCCTGGTGGTGGTTCTGAAGTAAGTTACTAGCTAGTCCTGTCGGCTTCTTTATATGGACTGGACCTCGGGCTGCCATCTTACTCTTTGCTTCAGATAGTAAAATGTCTTGTGCCAGTCCAGCAAACACAAGAAGCCTTCTCTAGCTCTTGTTGATGGCTATATCCTCAGACACAATTTCCTCTTTCTTCCTCCCCATACCCAAAAGGACACAAAATGATTGCATGCAATACCAGATGGAAGTGAGAAAACATCTAGCCAGCAGCAGCCCAGTGTTGACAGATAAAAGCACTCATTAATGTCACATCTGATAATCTAGTCACTCTTGATCCATCTAGAAATACCTCAAGGGCCCCTGGGAAGCAATGTGGCTGGACTGATATCTTGTTTACCACTTTTGAGTTTGTCAAATTTAAGTTCAGATTTTTCACAAGATCCATGAAGTACCAAAACTATGTTACTGACAAGGCAGGCAACACTGTTAGTTCTAGAGGTAAGCTGGTGGTAAAGATATTTCTTGCAAGAACCTAGCTCGCCTGGAATTTAACTCAAACAGGGCCAGCCTCAAAGTCTGAAAAACAGAGAAGACTCTGATATGATCATGCAAAATACCCACATGGTTTTAATATTGCAATACTTAATTGTATTGAAGTGTCATTACAATTAATGCAGGTTTTGAGAGTCAGCAGCATGGTGGTTAGATTGCTAGACTAGAACTACCGAAATCTGAGTTCACTGTCCAGGTTAATGCTCAGATATCCATCATCTTTTGAACTAGCCTAACTTAAGAAATTATGAGGACAAAATGGCAGGATCCATGGGTTGGATCCAAAAATGTTCTTCTTTTTTGTATGTTCTTTTGCAAACAAAAAGAGCACTTCTTCAAAAGGATACGTCTATAGTCTGTGCAGTTCCAGGCAAAACCACAATTCTCTCTGGCTGATTTTTGAAGCATATAGAGGAAGAGTCTGTCTAGAGTTTCAAGTGCCTTTCCCAGAACTCTGGAACCAACCCTATGTATACCACCATAAATTCCTTGAAGAGTTTTTCTTATATACCTGGACCTTAAGAAAAATGAAAGGCTTTCTCCATCAAATGTGGTGAGGCAGGGGACTACAAAAGGGAGGGGGCTTTTCAACTGTAGCGATCTAACTATGAAATACCCTCCACAAGAAGCTTTTCCTGATGCCTCTACTTAGGGTTGCCAGGCTGGAATCTCAGGAATCGTTACATTTCTCCATGCCTTCAGGTGAGGAGACAAATAATAGGGGAAGAGGTACTGGAGGATAAAGTTAAATTTTTGTATGTGAGGTAGCTTTAGAGGCCATCTCCAGCAGTGCTCAGCCAGGGCCAAAGTTCTCTGATTCAGCGCAAAGGTGTTTGTATGTGGGTTGTGCTTAGGCAATGGAGGCACCCCAAAAAGACAAGCCTAAGCAAAGAGGATTGGGGAGAGAGATGGTAGGTGAAGGCACTTGGGCCCATTGTGCCATCTGGAGAAAGGCAGAGAGGGCAATGCCGTAACCTGTGGATCTTTTTGTTGGACAAGCAGTGGCAGCAGCTGTGCAGGACTGGTAGGGGGCAACCCCTTGAGGGTTGGTGATGAGTTTTCTACAAGTCTCAGCAGCAGTACCATGCTTTAAAAATTTCCCCAAACATCAGGCCTTCTCTAAGTAAGTTCATTTGGGATCTGTGACCTAGCAGAAATGTCACTTGCTTGCTTGTTTTGTTTTTCTGGCTCTGGGCTGCCATATTACCTGGTTAGCTGACTTTGCCCAAGTTCTTGGCTCATCTACCATACTAATGCTGTTTCTACAGTGAGATGACTCAGAAGCAGTTCTGTCTCAGCTTCCAATACTTCCATGACACACTTGTGTGCCATTGCAAGGACCTCCTCCAATCTCAGAAGCTGGCCCCAAAATCTCAGGAAAAATGGGATGCTGCTGATCTGACAACTTTTTTTTATGGTTCCTTCATCCACATGTTAAGGCCTTTCTTTTCTTCTGAGCATTTTGAATACTCTTTTCCTTCTGCTAGTTTTAATGTGGTTGTTATATGTGGTAGTATTTTTATTCACTGCTGCTGGTTTTATATCAGTGTTATATTTTGGTGTCATCGTTTTATTGCTGTATTGCTTTGTTTTGTATTTTCAAAATATTGCATATCAATCTGAGAACTTTGGCTACTAGGCAGTTCTGAAGTTCAATAAACAAACAAAAATAGTGGTGTGTATATCAAATATAAGAGTTTTTAACAACCCATCATTTTCCACTGTAGCTTTAGCATTACAGACTAAGTAGAACTAGTAGAAGGCACTGACCTTTATAGCCCTACCATCAGTGGCAGCTAGTGGTTTCCTTATCCGAGCAATGGTGAATATGCTCTGGGTTTTAGTTCAAACTTAAGAGGAGTTATCCATTGTGCTGAACAATGTCCATAAAATAGGTTAAGCCCAAATGTTCCTTCAAAGTTTTGTCTAGAGCCTAGAATGGATTCACTGCCTCGTTGACACAGAAGTGGGAGAAGACAGTAGAACAGGAGAATAAATGAATGACTGGAAGAAATTTGCATCTTTAATTGATATGTAGATATATAGACATATAGAGAAAGTTTTATTTATATTGACTAATTAGCCAACTATTTAATTAATTAAAATATTTATATCCAATATTAGTTGTTTTCTTGGTGGCTTACAAACAGATCAATTTAAACAAATTAAAATTAAAAGAATAAAAGTCATATAAACACTCTAAAAACATATTAAACAGTTGAATAATTTAAGAAGCCAAATAATTTTAAGTTAAAACATTCTCAAACCATATATTACATAGATCTGAAATCACTGGGCCCCTAAGACTTTAATGAAAAACCAAGTTTTAACTTCGTCCTGATATGAAATCAGTGTTGTTATCAATTGGGCCTAGGATGGAAAAGGACATTTCCACATGTCGAATGCCATAATAGAGAAATACTAGTGACTCTCTGTTTGAAGCTAAAAACACGAGTTTTTACATTTCACTGGATTAGACATGGAAACAATAGAATCCAATTCATGTGTCCTGTTTCTCACATTCATGCACAGTTGTGATGTGTTTATGTCTCTAGCAACACTGTGGTTTTGCCGTGTATCTGGAGATGAAAGATAGCCATCTCTTTGCCATAAAGATAACACACATAAAATTTAAGCCACATGAGTTCTGGTTCTCTATATCTGTTCCTAAACTTTTGGCCAAGGATGATCATTTTGCATTTCTGGTAGTTTGACATGAACTATCAGATTCCTGTTCTGGAACTGGAAAGAGTCATCATGAACCTTTTTGGTGTCCAGAATCACTCTCAACTACAAAATAGATCCATTTGTTTATTCTTCTATTATATTTTATTCCACCATTCCTCCAAGGAGATCAAGACAGCGTACAAAAACATCATTTCTATGCTCATTTTATCCACAAAACTGCCCTGTAAAGTAGATTAAGTGGAAGGAATACCAAGTTCTTTTAAGATATCAGAGTAATGGTGTATAACATGGTACATAAATTTGACCTTCCTGCATGTGTGCTCTGTGCTGCACATGAAAACCTGTAACAAGAAAATTCAGATATGCCAGTCCACATACTAAACTATCATTTTCCATACAGTATGTGTAAATCAAACTGAGAGCCATAGATGATGGAGTTCCTATGTGGAAGTCCTTATAGAAAATAACCAAATAAGCCTCCCAGTTTTTGTGAAATGCAGCAGATAACATGTTGTTATACTATACATAATAGTGGAGGTTTGAAGGGATTTCTGCAGAATATTATTTCCCATCATACACACACTGACCGTTTAACATCTACTGACTTTGTATAAAAGCAAGGTTAATGATGAATGTTTACAACCACTTTTTCTTATTATCTCCAGCAATCACAACACAATCTATTCAAGATATGAGAATGCCTAGCTAAAGTTGTGATCATTACAGAATCTCACCTTTCTGTTAGCTAGTGATCACTATTTTCTAGCTCATGTGCTTTTAGTAATTTACACTTCATCTGGAAAGGACAGCTTCATAACTAACTTCCTCACTGGATACTCCAAGAAATCAGCAAGTGTCACTAAGATCAATTCTTCAGGCCTTAAATGTTCAAAAAATTTTTTTTCTCCACACAGAGATCCTATGCCAAGCATCCCATTGGGAGAAGCAGAGCTTGGAAAGCTACTTTCTTTTCAAGAAATTAAGTAGAGGTTTTTGCCCCAAAGTAAATACTTTTGCCTCTCCCTTAAGACAGGTTTAAGAGTAACCTTTCTTTCTCCTTTATCCAAAAGTAATTATAATACTTTAAAAACATTAAAATGATGTCCATGCACCACTGGCCTGTAGTACAAATCTCACCTAAGAAGTGAGGCCGCACATCTCTGTAACTTCAAAAATAACTAAAACACAATTACAGTTACATCACAAAAGGAACAAAGTTATTCCTTATAATGCTGTTGTTATGATGTAATGTATTTATGCCTTACTTGCTGCAAAAAGAAAATGCTTACAAATAACTTATTCTGCACAATTAGTTCCAGACTTGGATCCAAAATCTGGGTCAAAATGTCATCCCTTTCGACACCTGTCCAGTTGCGAGTACTTGGATACCAATTTTCTTTCTAGTTGGGGAAAATGCAGCCTGTGGGCTGTACCTGTACCCAAAAACGTTTTTGCAGCCCTTTGGGTTAATCCCAAAGCCCCAGATCCATCCATCTTACTTTTTTTTCTGGGGCCTCAAACACCCAAATTGCCTCTATCTATCTATCTATCTATCTATCTGTCTATCTGTCTGTCTATCTATCTATCTATCTATCTATCCATCCATCCATCTACAAATGTAGCACTTGGGCTTTATTTGCCCTCCACAACCCTCAAGATAAAATAAAATAGCACAATCAACCAAAAATAAAGGTAAAAGAAAATGGAATTAGCCATATATGTTGTTTTACTTTATTTTTTGCATAGGTATGGCCTGCTTGGGGAGGGAGCAGAGGTTAAAACTGACCCAGACCCCCGTGTCATTGTCCATGTCAGTCTACATGGATGCAATACTTTTCCTTCCTAGTTTTCTTCCCTAAATTGTCTTCATTTTCTCTTTGTTTCCCCCTCTACAGAAGCAAAGGTATCTGCCAGATTAAAGATCTAAGGTTATTGAAACTGTGCATATTTGAATAGAACTCCAGGGGCCCTTTCACACTGCACAGTTATAGTGTTATGATTCTGCTGGAACTGTCATGACAACACCTTGTGGAATCCTGGAATCTGCAGTTTAGGGAACGGTATTTAGAATTCTTAGCCAGAGGACTCTGGTTCATCACCAAACTATGATCTCCATGATTCCCCAAGGCACAACCATGGCAGCTAATGGAATCATAGAGTTTTAACTATGTAGTGTAAAAGGGCTCCAGATGTTTCCTTGAGTATCTTCACAAAGGTAAAGAAGAACGGCTACTAGGTATGGTTGGAAAGAAAACCTTGCTGGAACGGTGGCAATAAACTTTGTTGACAGAATAGATTTTTGTTGGTGATCTTTTCAGTGACAGTCAATTACTTCTGTGATGTATCCAAAGAAGGCACTTTTTTTCTGTTGGAAATGGCAAGAATCTTGATTCAAGATGGCACTTACATTCTCCATCTGAGTAACCCAGTTTGTGGCATTTGACACTGATCAGCCATTATGAGCTAATTCAGAAAGTTGATTGGCTCTCCCAGAGTCCAGCTTTGGGAGGTATTAATATTTAACTTGTCAAAATGGTTTTCAGCAGCTCAACAGTATTTCACTGTTCACTCAACTATGAGTGTGCAAGGTTGCCACTGATCTTAATAAACAAATTCCCTTTTTAATACCCCCCCCACACACAAAGCAAATGTTGTTTAAAACCTGTTATCCTTAGGACACAATACTCATTTGAACCACTAAAATATATACAACATTTTGCTACTAGATGTCAAAATATTTATCTCTTGAATTTCCTTTCATTAGTTAGCCTGATTTTCCCCCTCCCTTTTAATATAACACTGTCTTAATTGCAGAAAGATTATTATGGAATGACAAAGCAACACCAAAAGAAAAGGAAAACCTCCAATGAGATTAGGAAGGCCAACAGCTAACCAGGAAAATGAATCTTTTTATTTAACACCATCCAATGATGTCACCAGTTTGAGGTTTCCCTGGGACTTTATTAAAATGTTTGTGACAGAGCCAATGTAAACCATCTTAAATCTAACACAGAGCTGTAAAGGACTGATTTTAGGGAATGTGAAGATATGGATCATTGGGTCTGTTGAAGCAGCATCTTGAGCCAATTATTGGTGTCATCTTGAGCCAATTTAATCAATCCAAGGGGGACTCGAGGGAGGGAGCAAAGAGAGCTGTAAGCGTTGGTCAAGCATTTGGCTCAAATGTAACTGATGTCCAATATGTTTGTGGGTCTTCCTTAGATTGTTCTTTTGCTGCATCCTATTATTACTGCCTCTGCCCAGAAAGACTTCTCAAGAAGATTTTTTTTAAAAAAAATAAAATAAAAATAAAATAGGTGTGAAGTTATCAATGCAGTGTTCTGAAATGTCAGCAACTTTTACCCTTGTATTTTTCCTTTCTTGAAAGTCAGGGCTGGGGGACTGAAATTCTAAGCATAACTACATGGAAACATATAAACTGTTTTCCAAGTAAATGGGCTAGATACCATGTGGCACACATGGTGGCATCAGGAGTTTCTTTCCTTTCCCTGTCCACACTTTGCAGCTCTCCATGCCACTGAAAATCTTTTCCAGAGGTTTTTCAGCCCTCTAGAGTGAGTTGTGGGGGTGAAAGAAAGAAGGGGAATTGCCATTTCTCCTTCAACTCAAAGAAACATTCCCCTGGATTCTGGCCAGTGCATTTAGACTGTAGAGGTATAAACATTTCTCTTTCCTTACATGGCTCTCCCTTTGCATTGTAATCCTTTTTATTTGTTTATCTGTTTGCAGTAATTTGATACCCTCCTTCTGCCAGAGCCACCAGGATGGTGTACAGCAAATGGAAACAGTCTATAAAATATTGAATGCATAATCAAAGTGTAATAGCAGTAAATCACTGAAAACAACAGCAACGGAAAAATGCATATAAAGCAATTCAAAAGACCAGTTTAGGAAAGGTATGTTGACAATTTTTCTAGAAACAAAGGGAGTGGAAACCAGTTGCAGAACTGCATTCTGCAATTTGGTATTAATTATGCTCTCCTTATTTAAAATATGCTTTATTATTAAAAATTCTCTCTCTCTCATAAACTGTTTCTTATTGGGGGTAGTACGCAGAAGGCAAGATAGAACTGCTGAGGAGATACAATAGAGAAGTGAGGGAATCGATTTCATGAGCCTGGGCAAAAATATTTGGAGCATTTTTTTAACAAAAGTTTTAGCTGTTAGTTCATGATTATTTAGCATTGTCTACTTACACAGTAGTCTATACTTATATATAACTGGTGGTGCTGTTGATTTATTACACTAATGGGATATGTATCTACCAATCTCTGCCCTACCTGAAGCTTGGAAATGTTCCCTTTTTGACTAAAACTCCCACAGTCCCCTAACCAGCATGGCCACTGGCTCTAATACCATTTATTGAGCCACATTTCTCTCCAGCTCCCTTAATCCAGAGCATGTGTACTGTATACTGTAATGCTGGCACAGAGCAGATGTATCTATGAGCCACCTTATTCATTTCCATAAAAGGCAGAATGAAGTGTGCTCAAACAAAGAGAGCGGCTGTGCTCATTAAAAATGGATAGGCAAGAATTTTCCATGTCTGTATCTAAATCCCTGTACCTACAGAAATATTGGATGCATTCAGATCTATGGTTTGTTTTTGTGTACCTTCAAGTCATTTCTGACTTATGGTGATTCTAAGGTGAACCCATCACAGGGTTTCTTTGTCAAGTGTGACTTGCCCAAGGTACCCCAGTGGGCTGAACAGGGATTCAGACTCTGGTCCTCAGAGTCATATTGCAACCCTCAAACCACTATACCAGGCTAGCTCTCTCAGAATTGTGGTAATTGCTTACATTTTACAGTAACCATGTAGAAAGCAACTAATTAATCATTCTCTCTCCTTTATACTACCTTTATTGGGAGAGGAGTGAAGGAGTGCTAAGGAATATGAGAGATAGTAGTGTATCCCATAAACAGAGCCATTAGTATTCATAAGCAGAAGCTGAGCAACAACCAGTCCTCCCAACCCCACAGGGTCTAGCAGGGAAAAAAATGCTGGCTTATTCTTCTTTGTAAAATATATGAAGAGCTTTACTTACAAATACTAAAGGTCTAATTATATTTCATGATGAGAGGTCTATAACATGTGTTCTTCAAACATGGATGAGGGAGAGAGAGAACTGCAGACTATAAAATGGAGGACAGACAATCTCAGACTAACTGATGCAGAAGAAGAATGGAGTAGCTAAGATCGACCAACAGGAATTAAAATATATGTTACACATAAACCTTCAAACATGCAGTTGATTATAGGTATAATTCAAAGACACACCTGTATTAGTCCATTTCCACATAATGTCACTATACCACCATAGCAGTGGGTTGTTTCTGGTTTGGGAGCTGTACCATTGCACGGCATTGTCACTATCCAGCTGCTATCCTATCCCCAAGCATCGCCAAACCACCATACTCTTATTTCCAGAAAAAAATCCTTTAAGCACCTCCTTTAGCTCTTCAATCCCATCAGTCAGCTCATTCAGAACTGTTATAGCACTTGATAGTGCATCCTGTGATCACGGATCCAGAAGTGGGTGGGCTGAGGGTGTGCCCAGCTCGCTGCTCCCTCAGTAACTCCCATGGCTGGTAACTTTGAAATCTATCAACTCTTCAAGTTTATTTTAAAGTTCACCTTTGAATTAAAACTTTTTTAAAAATATATTTTTAGGCACTATAGTGTGAAAATGCAATAGTGTGCTGGCGTGTTTAGTACAGCTTCCAAGGAAAAACAAACAAACAACCCCCCCAACCAATCGGGGCAGTGGGGTGAGGTGAAGGCGGGGAAAGGGAGTGACCAAGGACACTGCAGCACAGCAGGAACAGTGGTGGCAATACTGCTACTCATTGGCTGAAGGTGGGAGTGTGTAGCAAACAGCATTCCTAATCTGCTACCATTGCGCAAGTGGCAATGCCAGGACTGGAACAGTATATCACGCTAATGGCATCTAGTGCGGAAATGGCCTAAGTCCGGATCAGCATGCAGAGGGATCTTATAAGTGAGAGCAAGAAGTTGGTAGCATAAGTTTCCATAAACTTAAGTCTACTTCATCAGATGCATCTTGCATCTCATGTAGTAGACTTAAGTCTTTGAAAGCCTGTGCTACCTACTTCTTCCTCTCAGTTTCAAAAGGACTACCAAATCCCTGAGTATAATTATGGCCCTTTCCGCACAAGGCTAGTGAATCGCCTCATGCCATTTCTTACCAGTTCTTCTGGGCTTGAAACAAAGTGGACTTTCCCTTATGTCCTTCCGCAGGGCTACTCTGTATGTTCCACGCCAATTCGGAGCAGTGCGGGTTCATAGATCTGCACTATGAGGATGAGGAAATGGCAGCTTCCTGTCGTTTGTTGGACCAGACCAACTGCTGAAGCTGACCACGCCCACAGCCCACCCTCCGCTGATCACCAGTTCGCATTGGTGTGAATGTGCGCATCTGCACCACTGCGAAAGTACGAATTGGTGCGATCAGAAAATTGAAAAACCGGTTTCTTCCATTTTTCAAATAGTGCCCTCGAGGACCACTTGGGGGTGCATTTAATCGGACTTAGGTGCAGAACAAAGGTAAATAATCCAAACCTAGTCCACTCCAAGGTGCAAACCATTACAAGACGCATTGGCCCGTCTTAATTTCCTCGTGCGGAAAGGGCCTATGTTAAGGGAGAGGGGATGGACTCATCCACTTCAAGTGTCCTCTCTTGGCAGCTGACCTTCTGAAATGAGAGCTTTTATTCTACAGCTAGGCTCTACACGCAGTTTAGAGCCCTCATTTCCAGAGTACAAATGACAAGTTTGAATTAAAGGGGCATGACTGGCAAGCAACTAAATTTAAGAGGTGGACTCTGCAACCCTGGGTTGCTCCCCTTCTCAGGTATTTGACTTACTCATTGAGATCTAACACCTGAACATAGTTAGTGTGTCTTTCAGAATCCCTCCACCTTCATTAAATGGGATATAATATAATATATTTTAAAAAAAGAAAGCTTCAACAAATGTATTATTCATTTTGAAAGTTAAGGAATCTTAATTTTGCAAATTTGGGGAAAAAAATGAATTGCTTAAATTATTCCATGAAATTCAGTTCCCAGAACCCCCCCCACAGTTTTTCTCTGAATGAAGAGGTACCTCAAATTAACAATATATAACATGGAAAAATATACTGTTGCACTGAATAAATCTCAACTATTTATGCAGTTAATGTTTGCACATGTGTAGCAGTATATAATCTCATCTGGATATTTTCTGCCTAGTACTAATGATACACAGCTTACTGTTTATCTGCTTGCAGATCTAGTCAATTTTTAAATTCCCTTTTTAAACATGGAATCAAGATGCTACAACACTGTGATGTTTTTAAGTGAAAAAGCAAAGAATATTTTTTTTTAAAAAAATCAGAGAATAGGGAGTATGAGACAAGGCATCAAAAAGTCAATACTCCAGAATTACTTGTGCAATTTTAGAGCCTTCAAATGCATACTTTCTCAGTTTTGAAAGTTAATCTCTTTTGACACTTTATTAATCAGATTTTTCAGTGGCAAAAACTGTTTTCAAATTCCACATGTAAGGTATGTTGGCTTGCCACACAACCTTTCACTTACCAGCTTATCCAGAACTAAGAATGTAATAACTCTGTGGAAATTATCAGTGGAAAAAAAGTTGCCACAATATTTTAAAAATCATCTTATACTATTTATTACAACAACATGATCACCATTTTTGTCTTGTGCTTAGAACATATTTACAGTGGTTTAACTTCAGTTAGAATATGCTGGCACGGGATCTGTAATTTATTATTTGCAGTAAAAGATCAGGTCCAGAGTTTAAATGTCCCCAGTTGAAAGTTTATACCAGTCAGGATAGAAAATTATTCTCTATGCCTAGGTTGAAATACATTACTTCTTTATTGAATTAATTATGATAAGGATCATAACTTTAAACTAGGGGTGAGGTGCTGGCTTTCTACTAGGATTGCTTGAAGCAATTTTCATCTAACATTTTTGTGGAGTTATTGAGTCTGGCAGGTCTGAACTTTATGAGAGAGTAACTCAGTCCATAACTTAAAAGAGGTTGGACATTGATCTAGGCAAAGGTTTACCATATCCCATGTCTCTAGCCAGAAAAATTTGCACTGCATACTGAACAAATAACTGCAGAACCAAATGAAATACACTGTATAGAGTTTTTTTTTAAAAAAAGTGCACGAGAGAGAGCGAGAGAGCAAAAGCAAGCTGGCCTTTTCCCAGGGAAATTGATCAGAGAGCTGTTTCAATGTGACATCTTCCCTTCTTCTTTGTAAAGTGTGATGAGTGGCCAAATAGAGTTCTAAAAACAGAATAAAGCGGAATGGAAAAAAAAAATCTTACTTGAATGAACAACAGCAACAAAAAAATCATAGCTCTGAAAATGATTATTAACAAAGGCCCTGGCCTACCAACCAGACCAAGACCCTTTCCGCACTTTACCTTTTTGCGGCACTGGGCACGGGGATCGTGCAAGCAGCTTCTTGCAAGAGGCTCTCACAACCCCGCTGCTTCGCCTCTGCAGCCGCTGCCTGCTGGCGAGCAGGTAGCGTGAGGGCTCTACCTTTTTCCTTCGCAGCGCAGCCGGGGATTTTCCCAGGCTGCGCTGGAGCAGGAAGCACAAGCGCCATGGCTCCAGAGGCTCTGCATGCATGGTAAGTACGCACGGGGCCCTGGAGCGATGTGCGATTGCCAGCATTTTCAGCTACACGCTGAAAATGAAATAGAGCATGATCAGCCCCTGCCGCCCGGCAGCATCATGCAATTGTGAGGACATCATGTGGACTGCTCCTCGCAATTGTGCAATGCTCCAGAGGTCCTTTAGCATGGCAAATGCCGTGCGAAAAGGGCCAAAGTTGTGCAGACCAAAAGGTAGGCTTATCTGACAGTAGGTAACCAGAAGTCCTATTGTACAGTCCTATGTTTGAAGCTTTCCTTTGCCTGAAAGGTGGTCCAATCTGCTTTAATGCTGTGGAACCATTTTAAGAGATAGCAGGGGACTTGAAGTTGTGTATAAATAATGGCACCTTCATAAGCTCCAGAATTTCATAGAAAAAAACCAGGACATATGTAGACAAGTCACATCAGATTGTGTTTAAGAAGCCAAAAGTTATTATGCAGATTCAACACACAAAGTGGGGAGGGGGCTATCTCTATTTCATACCATCCAATGTTTCACAGATCAAAATTGGAACACATATAGCTAAACAACTTCAGTGTGTGGTCAAGATGGCAAAAGTTATTAATGCAGGAGAGCACACAAGCCAGTAGAGGCTGCAGGGGTTTGCTTTTGCCTTAGCCTATTGGCAAGGGCAAGTTTCTGCCCCTTACTCTCTTCTCTTACCTGCTGAGTTAATGGACTGCAAATTACTTTTGCAATTTGAACTCAGTATGCAGTAATGGAAGTAAGCTCAGCAAAAAAGGGGAAAGGTGGGAATTGAGAGACAAAGTGGAACATTTTAAAAGCAGCTGAAAAAAAGGGGACAACAGATGATTATTTAGGACTGTCCCTGCCAAATCAGGACTACCTCAACAGATAGTAGGCTGAGTGGACAGACAGAGTAGGCAGAACAGCCAGCCTCCCTATTATGGTGAGATGTACAGTAGGCACCCCACATTTGCTGGTTTGACTTTCACCAATTTGATTATTTATGAGTTTCTTCAACCATGCCTGCTCCACTTCATGTGCCTTTCTTCTGGGACAACCTTTCCTCTCAGTGGCTCCAGTCAGGCAGCACAGCCCTTAAAAAACCTGCCTCTGGTCCTTCTCTTCCTCCACCACTGGTTGCTGCCTGTCCAGCTAAAGATGGCTTTCAGCCTGATTTCCCTGCACCACAAATTCTGTCCTAATGCCCGTACATATCCAAGGAAGGAGATGGATGAGAGAGAGGATGTATAGGGTGACCATGCCAACTTACCTCCTTTCCCTCTCCTTTCCCTGACCTATTTGGACCCTGGGTACCCACTCTCCCCACTGTGCCTTGTCCCTCTTCCCACAGACACACACACACACACACAAACACACACACACACAAACACACACACACACAAACACACACTTTCATATTTGCAGTTCTTCCACTTTTGCTAAGGTCCTGGTGAATATGGAGGGTCAACTATTCCGTGTAATGAATAGTAAATCTAAAAATAATTTGGGGACAACGTGTCTGAAAGACTGCCTCCTCCCATGTGCCTACCTGAAACTTGGGATCCTCAGCAGAGGCCCTGTTGCATATCCCAGCATCCTGCAAAGCCAGGTTGCTGTGTATATTGAGAGAGTGTCTCTGTAGCTGCACCGTGACTGTGGAATTCCCTGCCAAACAGTTAGGCTGGATCTATCGCCTGAGCTTCCAATAAACAGCTGAGACGCTGCTGTTCTACATGGCCTTTGGTCCTTGAAAAGTCTCTGCTATTTTAACTGTATGATTTTTAAATTACAAGAAAGAGGCATGTTTAGTTTATATTAAAATTTTTGTCTGTGTATGTAATGATTTCAGTGATTTTTCTGTTATATATCACTTTGGAAGTCTCGGTAAAATTAACATCTGCTCATATAAATTAGCATCTGCCAAAGTTATACAGTTCTGGACCCTTTTTCCCGTCCTCATCCTCAAATATGAAAGTATGCGTGTGTTTCTGTGGGAAGAGAGACAAGGCGCACTGGTTAAATGCTGGTACTGCAGCCACAAGGTTGTGAGTTTGATCCTGCTAGGCTCCAGGTTGACTCAGCTTTCCATCCTTCCGGCAGGTCAGTAAAATGAGTACCCAGCTTGTTGGGGACAATTAGCTAACACATTGTAAACCATTTAGAGAGCGCTTAACTGATAAGCGGTATAGAAATACAGGTGCTATTGCTATACTATACTATTGCTATATTGCTATTGCTCAAGTGAGCTTTGTTGACCATAGTGAGATTCACTTTCATGTACACATGCTGAGGATTACAATGCCTTTGTGGTTATGGTGCTACAGACAAAACTAGATTAATTGTGATGCGAAGATCTCTCTTCTGGAAGCACGACACTAGAGATACCAGTAATGTATGATGCTTATGACACTTTAATAAGGAGATTTGTTTTTGTTCTCGTACTGGCCATTCACGCAGAAGGTCTTGGCTGCACAGTAACTGTGCACAGCCCATTCGGGCATCTTTGTTCCTGCAGGAGGCATTAATGTATAAGGTCAGATTAGCCACATGGGGGATACAGTGTGCTCTCTGTGAAAAGCTGTAGACCAGTGTGTACTCCTTGTTATCTATATGGTTCTCAACATGCTGTGAGCTGCCTTGAGCCCCATCATTGGGGAAAAAGATGGATATAAATGAATAAAATAACAAATAATAATTTATCATTATTATACTCCTGGTTAAAAAAAATAGTATTCCCTCCAGCCGTCCCAATTTAAAAAGGATAGTCCCAATTAATCAATTAAGTGTCATCCTGCTTTTTCAGCTACTTTTAAGATGTCCCAGGTTTTTTTTCTCCTCCTCCCACTTTCTCCTTTTGTCCTCAGCTTCCTTCAACTGCTGCAAATTTAGTACAAAGTACAAAAGTAAGCTTGCACTCTGCAAATTGAGTCAAAAGTACAAAAGTAAGTTTGCACTCAATTTACTCAGTAGGGCACAGAGGTGAGGGGAGAGGAATCTTGCCCTTCCAATAGGCTCAGGCAAAAGCAAACTTCTGCAGCCTTTACTAGCTTGTGTGCTCTTCCTCGTTAACAACTTTTGTCATCTTGACCACACTTTGAGGTTGCTTGGCTATGATGTGTCCCAATTTTCATTTGTGAAATGTTGGAGGGTATGAAAAAAGGGAAAAAACCTCCCCTTGTGTGTTGTATCTGCATTTATGGGAACTCAGACAAACTAAGGAAAATATAGGTGGAGAACATAGCAGAGATTAAGGGGGGAAATGTTAACACTAAAATGGAGCTGGGTGCTTTGAACAGAGAACTGCAATCTGAACCAAGAAACATGACAAACTGTCAGGAGTCCTCCATGTTTGTTGTTTTAGGATAGCAGTAGCCTGGGAAATAGTGATAGTAGGCTGTTAACTTTCCCAGGTGCCAACCATTCCTTCCGGCTGGAATTTCAAAGGAACCATTTGGCATGATGAGTTTGTCCTTTTACAACTATCTCAGGAGAAACTTGCTGTTTAAGTGTAAGGCGGGGGGAAACATTCCCTTCTCAGCTTTAACGTCTGATAGACAGTATCATTCACTATGTTTCAATAAATCTTCTACTAAAGTTTATTGCTACGTTTGAGGGTGAATCTGTTCCTGACAGAAAGCTCAAATTTTTTTTTTCCTAAAATGCATCAAGTAGTGGATCAGTTAATTACTGAAGAAGAACGAGGATCTGCAGAATCTGATGGAACTGCAGAGACCGAAGCGTCCATGGATACCAAGGCAAATTTACCGCTGAGCGAGGCTATGAAAACCCCCACAAGCGGCCAAACCTGGGTCGGGGGAGAAAGCTAGTCGGAAGACAACGCAGAAGGGCTGCTAGATGGGACACATCAGCCAAAGACCTTTCCTTTCTGCGGAAATGGCACGAATGGAAACAGAACTGGAGAAAAAGATGAGGAGATACTCGAACTCAAGACCATGTTACGTGAGATGAGCATCCGTCCCTCGAACATTGAAACACCAGCACGCGAACCACGAGCGGCTGTGCCAGCGGCGGGCCCCCGGGGGCCGCCCCAGCAACCAGCGGGGCGCCCCCCCCCGCTCCCAGAAACGTGGGAGACCTAAAAGCGTCCTTCAAGGGGAAGGGTGAAAATTCTTTCTTTATGACTATGGCAAATAATTTCATGGTCGATCATGGCCACCTCTTTCGGGATGATGCAGCCCGAATTAATACCCAGCCAGAGAATGAAAGGACTGGCAGCTGACTGGGTAGCGAACCTATATGACACCCGCGCCCCCGAAACCGAAATCTGCAGCTCTTCATGAACCATTTGCGTGAACGGTTTGAAACCCCCATTTTACAGAAAAAACTAAATATCAACTAAAACAAATGAAACAAGGCAGGAACGACGGGGGAACATATTCACGTGAATTTAGAAACTTGGCCACCAAAGTGCAGTGGAATGATGAGATTCTTATCGAGTTATACAAAGATGGACTAGATCCTGATATCTTACACGGGTGCCTAATGCAGGCCAACCCACAAACCCTGCTAGGTTGGATCAGACTAGCTACTGAAGTGGAGGGTATAACCCACACTGTTCAGTTGAACCGACAACGACAAGACTTAACAAAACGACAACCTCGCCGTCCCACCTTCCTCAATGTTGAGGAACGAAAAAAGCCCCCGTTTGGGATGTGTTTCACCTGTGGGAAACCGGGTACCTTGCCAACAACTGCACCAGTAACCAAGCCACGGTGGGGACTAAAAGGGGCACGAGCAGACCCCAGGAAAAAGAATCTACACGCGACAACGGCCATCAAACAACCGCTCAGACGCACTATAAGGACCCTGCAGCAGCGACAGGAGACTCCGCTCCCGACGGTGAAACCCTTCTTCTTTCCTCGGACACAGATGGGGATTTTGAACCCGACGGTGGCGGTTTGAAAGCAGCGGGAACAGCTGTAAACCCCCAAAAATTTCCCCCTTTCTATACCACGGTTACGATTACTGGCGGAGATGGGACCTTGCATGTACGTAGGGCACTAATTGACTCTGGCTGCTCCAGAAGTTTGTTACACCCCAAATTTGGGCCCAAGACCCTTAAAACTCTATATGAGCCTTTGGAACGCCCCATCAAGTTAACTCAAATGGATGGGACCTCAATGACTGGAGGAGCAATAAGCGAAATCACCATGCCCATCTCATTTCAAATGGACCAAAATAATTATAGCATGCGGTTCCTAGTTCCCAAGGCGGTGCAGTTCGAATTGGTCTTGGGAATCGACTGGCTCCGTAAATATAATCCCCAAATAGACTGGACCGCTGGCACTCTATCCTCTTCCGAGGCAAGCTTCTCTATTGGCCATGAAGAATTGCAACAAATTCCTTCGCACTACCGTGATTTACAGAAGGCCTTTCATGAGAGGGAGGCTGACAAATTGCCCCCCCACACTGAATTTGACTGTAAATTGGAATTGATTGACGGAGCCTCGCTGCCTAAACCAAAAATCTACCCCATGAGCCAGCAAGAACTCCTTGCCCTCAAAAAGTTCCTTAATAAAAATTTGGCTCGTGGCTTTATCAAGCCTTCTACAGCCCCTACGGCGAGTCCTGTCTTCTTCTGAAAGAGAAAAGATCCCGGAGCGGATCCGAGGCTGATAGTTAACTACTCTGCTATTAACCAGGTTATCTCTTCCAATTGTTATCCCATTCCCCTGATACGGACCGTTTTAGACCATCTTGTTCAAGGAAAATATTTCACTAAGCTTGATCTTAAAGAAGCATTTCATAGGATTCGGATGGACCCAGACTCTGAATGGCTCACCACCTTTGCAACCCCACTGGGGAATTTTAAATGGACGGTTCTCCCCTTTGGATTACAATCTGGACCATCTGTGTTTCAGATGTTTTTGAACACCATTTTCCACGACTTATTGTATCAGGGGGTTCTGATTTATTTGGATGACATTTTAATTTATGCAGACTCCATGGAATCTCATGTATCATTGGTTCGGGAAGTGCTTCGACGGCTGATAGATAATAACCTCGTAGTTAATCTGTCTAAGTGCCAATTTGACACCCAAACCTTTGATTACTTGGGTTATAGGATTCAAGATTGTTCACTTAAAATGGACCCTTCGAAAATTAACTCTATTTTGCAATGGCCCGTCCCCAAAACTTTGAAGCAACTGCAGCAATTTCTTGGCTTTGCAAACTTTTACCGGAACTTTATCGAGGATTTTGCAGCCATAGCGCTTCCGCTTACTAACCTGTTACGGAAACCTAAAGGCGAATCTACATGTAAGTCGCACAAACTTCGTTGGTCCCCTGAATGTCAGTCGGCGTTTGAACATTTGAAATCTAAATTCACTACAGAGCCATTGCTACTTTTCCCCGACAGTGCTAAGCAATTCATTGTGCAAACAGATGCTTCTGACTTTGCCATGGCCGCTGTTCTTTTGCAACATGACTCTGAGGGAGCACTCAAGCCTTGTGCTTTCATTTCAAAGAAATTTTCTCATCAACAAGCTAATTGGCCTATTTGGGAGAAAGAAGCCAAGGCTATTCATTTTGCGCTGACCACTTGGCGACATTTACTTAAGGGGCCCGACTCCCCTTTGAAGTCTGGACTGATCATAGAAATTTGCAAGCCTTGCAGTCGGTTAAGAAACTCTCCCCTAAGCAGGCGAGATGGGCTGAATTTTTCCAGAGGTTCCGGTTTAAAATTGTTTTCAAACCTGGCCGTTCCAACCAATTGGCGGACCTCTATCTCGCCTTCCCTGTTTTGAGGGACCTTCTGCTACGTCCCCCCCTCCAAAGCCTTATTTCCTGCCTCCTCCCTGGCTTCTCAAGTAACTACTCGCACATTAGCAAAAACAAGGCTTTCTGCCTCCTCCCTCTGTGACTCCGCTCTCCGCGATGCTATCGTTCATGCAGCGCATGCCGACTCATGGCTCCCGGCAAATAAGGACAAAATTGAGTGGGTTGACAATCTCCCTTTCTATGGCACCAAGGTCTACGTCCCCCCTGCTGCCCGTGAGCATGTACTTCATCGTCATCACGATTCCAAACCTGCTGGACATTTTGGGTTTTTGAAGACATTGCATGCGATTCGCCGCCTTTTTTGGTGGCCTGGACTAAACTCCTCCGTGCAAACTTACATTAAACAGTGTGCTACTTGCAACGTTTCTAAATCGCCCACATCTAAGCCTCAAGGGCTCCTACAACCTCTGCCTGCTCCTTGTAGCCCCTGGTCGGTTATCGCATGGGATTTTATCGTCTCTCTCCCTCTTCACATGGCTTTCATGTTATTTGGGTTGTTACTGATCACTTTTCCAAGCAATGTCATTTTGTTCCTCTAAAGAAAGTACCCAATGCTGAACAACTTGCTGACCTATTCGTTCATCATGTATGGAAACTTCACGGACTACCTTCGGTGATCATTTCAGAGGATCCAATTTTCACTTCCAAGTTTTGGACCTGCCTCTTGAAAACCCTGGGAATCACTCAGAAACTCAGCAGTGCTTATCACCCCCAAACAGATGGCCAATCTGAACGTGCTAACAAATCTCTTGAACAATTTCTTAGGTGCTTTGTTTCTGAAAACCAGAACGATTGGGTTTCGCTTCTCCCGTTTGCTGAGTTTGCTGTAAACCATGCTGTTCATGCTTCTACTGGGAAACCCCCGTTTGAAATAGTTTACGGCTTTCTTCCTTCTCCTTTCCCCCCCCTCACCCTCCCTTCCTCTGCTCCTCCTTCTGTTTCTGCTTGGGTCTCTAAATTTTCGGGCATTTGGCAATCCGTTTCGGATGCTATAGCATCTGCAAAAGCTTCTCACAAACGCTTTGCCGACCGCAAACGGCAGCCTAACCCCTCTACAAACCCGGGATCTGGTCTTTCTTTCCTCTAAGCACATTTCGTCTACTTCTCCTTCTAAAAAACTTTCCCCTCGATTTCTCGGTCCTTTTCCTGTGAAAAGAGCTATTAACGATGTTTCTTTTGAACTGGATCTCCCTTCTTCCCTCAAGGCAATTCATCCTGTCTTTCATTCCAGTTTGCTGAAGAGAGCCCCTTCGCTGGATTCTTCGCCGACTGATGTTCCTCAACGCCCCGATTGACTTTGTTATTACTGCATGGGTTTCTTGTATTTCTGTTGTTCTGTAATATTTTACTTGTTTTGCGTATCTATATGTATATGAATTTTTTTTTTTAAAAAAAAAAGTGGGGCAGGATGTCAGGAGTCCTCCATGTTTGTTGTTTTAGGATAGCAGTAGCCTGGGGAAATAGTGATAGTAGGCTGTTAACTTTCCCAGGTGCCAACCATTCCTTCCGGCTGGAATTTCAAAGGAACCATTTGGCATGATGACGTTCGTCCTTTTACAACTATCTCAGGAGAAACTTGCTGTTTAAGTGTAAGGCGGGGGAAAGCATTCCATTCTCGAAGCTTTAACGTCTGATAGACAGTATCATTCACTATGTTTCAATAAATCTTCTACTAAAGTTTATTGCTACGTTTGAGGGTGAATCTGTTCCTGACAACAACAGACTGGGTTTCCTTTTGTACTAATTGACCAATGTTGAAATATCAAATTGCAAATACCTGTGTTTGGCTTACAGGTCAAAATAAGTTGAGAGTACCAAGCTGAAGCTGAGAAGAGTCAGGCTTAGTTAGTACTTAGTTAGTACTGCCACAGAATACCAGGTGCTATAGGCTGTATCTCAGAGAAAGGAAATGTCAAAACCACCTCGAAGTATTTCTTGCCAAACAAAACTCTATGAAATTAATGGAGTCACCATGAGTCAACAGGCAACTTGAAGGTGCACCTGCAAATACCCCACCCCTCTGGCTTGGTTAATCCAGAGACTTCTTAATATCTGCCTATTAGCACTGTGGAACTGTTATACTGGACATCATAAATGATACATCACTCATATTTAAGGGGGTTAGTTGCCTTTATTATAATGTATGTATGATGTGATAAAAACTTGAGATTCTCCACAAAGGAATATCATCAGAGGAGATAATTCCACATCAGTATGAAAGGAGGCTTGCACAGCATTTCCCATAGTATTTAAACAATTGATCTTCTGGTCAAAGATGGCTCTGTAGTTTTGTGTGCATTGAAGCTCATTGCTAATTCCTAGATCAAGTGTCCATATTTTTCCCTTTCATCCTACACCCAACAGATGTGTTGGATTCTTTAAAAAAAACCCAAAAACAAAAACCCTTGCATAGCACTTTTCAGGTGTGTGTATGTGTGCATTCATACTGACTCACACACTCAGAGCTCTATTATAATTTCCATTTTGTAACAATTTATTTTTGTCTAATATCAGAATGTAAATTGTAAGAGGAATAACACAATGCCAAGTGATTTTCTCAATAAATATGTTTGTTTATATTTCAACATTTGCATATCTGACATGAAATTTTGTTTCAGTTTCTAAAGCCACTGTGATTGTTTAGAAGAGAGGATTGTATTTAATTTGAGCAAGATTATTCATTATTGACTAAGGGGCTGTTACAAGAGACAGCAACTTAATTTAATGGGTAGCCTCCGTTAGATCTAAAGCAGACGTAGATCTGTGCCGTATGAACAGCTGAAGTTGGTCCCGTCAACAAGAGGGAACTTGACTCCTCATAGGCTGTGGCACCCACACAAACTGAGTGTGCAATGTTTTCAGAGAATACACACATAAGGAAAGGGTATCATTAGCATCTTAGCAGTGGGTGATGGATAACATCTGTGCTGCTTCTCATCAATTTAGAAAAAGCCACCCACATGTATCCTTCAAGCAAAGTTGCAACCAAAGTGCTCACACAACTCCTATTTATTACTTTACAACTGCCTGCAAAAACACTTGGTGGAAACCTGGATAAGATATGATGCAAGCTGACCACAGTCCACAATATATGGATTGTGGCTTGCCCATCAGCATAACTCAGCCAGATCTCATTGGTCAAAGCAGTGAGACATTTTCATCAGCAAAGGCAAAAGTGTAAGCAAAGTATTTGAGGCAGCTTAGTCTTGAGTTGGCAACTAAGAACAGTTGTCTTTACACAAGATCTGCTTCTGGTGGAGAAAATGGCTGAAATCCTAGATGGAACTGATGGTCTCTCCCTTTCCACACATGCAGAACCCACCTCTCTCCTGCTGCTTTAGTAGCCAAGTAGCATTCAGCTGTGTTTCTGTAGCCAGACACATTTAGACAACATCATCCTCTGGGACTCCCAGGAGGAGGTTCCAATGGATGATGTCATATTCCTCAGCATTCAGCAGTTGATTCAATGGGCCTCATCTAGTTGGGACAGGCCTTCATTGGACATTAGCCAGAGCAACTTAAGTTCATGGACCCAGTTGCTTTCTCTCCTCCTTTTTTTTTTATAATAATTTTTTATTGATTATATAACAGAAAAACAAAAGCAAAAAATTAAACACCATGTGTTATACATAATAGTGAAAAAAAAATTTTTTTTCCCTTTAAACAACATAAACTTACATTATTATTTTTCTCTTTTACACTTGAAATTATAACCTTATTCAGCTTATTCCATATCATACAGCTTATACATTTTTGTTACCTATCTTTAATTCTTATTTTCATTATATTCATTTTTAATATTATAGTTTCATTCCTAATTCTGTATTTTCGGCTTCCATTTAACCTATTACTATTATTAATTATAATCTTATTACTTCAAAGCCAGTTAACTTTTAACTTTTTTTTTCCTTTTAAAAATTAAACATCACATATCCAATTTCATCAATAGATCACAAGTTTAACACACACGTGTAATATATATAAAAAAAAATACAAAACAAAACAAAATATATACCCACCCCCCAGAGCCAACTTTTTATTTAATCCACTTTCCAAAATTGCCATTCTTCTTGTAATAGGGTAGCTTTACCATCTCTTATCAAAGCTTTTTCCAAAAATATTTTCCAACTTTCCTCAAAATCATTCCCTTTTGTTAAACCTTTCATAAATCTAATTCTACATGTTAATTTATCATTAATTGCAATTTTCCACACTTCTTTATACCATTCCTCTATTTGAAATTTTTCATTTGTTTTCCATTTTTTTGCTATTATTAATCTCGCTGCAATTAACAAATTTGTTATTAATTCTTTCTTTACTTGAGTACACTCAACCTTATTATATATAGACAACAACGCTATATTTGGACATACTGGTATTACTACTCCTGTAATCTCTTTTATCTCTTTAAAAACCTTTTGCCAAAATTCCATTATCTTTTTACAATTCCACCACATATGCATATATGTACCAATTTCTTGACATCCTCTCCAGCATAATCTTGTATATTTCTCATCTATTTGATTTAATTTCACTGGAGTCAAATACCATTTCCAAACTATTTTATAATAATTCTCTTTTATTCTTATTGATATTTTTTTTAAATGACGTTGCTTCCAGATTTTTCTCCATTCTTGTATATCTATATTTTGTGCTATCTCTTCCTCCCAGATTTTTCTAAGATAATCCTCTTCTTGTTCTTTTGCTAATATTTTATATATTTCCCTTGTTGTACCTTTTAGTATTTCATTTTCTTGCATATTTTCTCTTTGAATAATAATTTGTTCAAATTTAGTATGTTCTTTAAAATCCTTAACATATCTTTTCATACTCTTTGTCCATTGCTCTAATTGTATGTAATTTAACCAGGATATTTTAGTTTCCTGCAATCTCTCTTTCATTCTATCTTTATTTATCATTATTTTCATCCAATCTTTTAATCTATATATTTTTTGTTTTTTTATTTCTTTCTCTATTATTTCTCTCAAATTCATTGGAAATTTTTCCATCATTACTATCGGAGTTAATGTTGATATATTCGGTATCAATTTTCTTTTATTTTTCTTCCATATTTCTATTATATTTTTTATAAAGGGATTTTCTATCTTTTCCATTTCTTTCTTTGAAAAATTCCTAAAAAATATATTTTCTAATTTCATCTCAATATTCCTATCTTCTGTCACTAACCAATCTAAATCACCCTTTCCTGAAACTCCATCTATAATATATCTCAATTGATTTGCATAATAATACCATTTTAAATTTGGAAGTCCCAGGCCACCTTCTTTTTGACTTTTATACCAATAGCATTTTAGAATTTTTATTACTATATTCAAAAAATTCCCTTTTCAAGTATATTAAATTTTTCTGGACTTCATCCATTTCTATCTTTTCTAATTCATCTCTTTTTGCTTGTAATACTATAAATGTCTGTTTTGTTCTATCTATTATATAATCATTCTCTAATTGTTTTATTTCTTCTTCTAATTTCAATTTTTTTTCTCCTAATTGTCTCTTTAATTTACTTGATTCTTTAATACATAATCCTCTTGCTTTCTCTCCTCCTAACCTACTTCAGAGTTAATGCAGGCCACTTGGAAGTTGTTGCAGGCCTTCTGTGGAACAAAGGTAGGGTACAAGTGTTTAGTTTAATGCATTTGTTCAAAAACTCTGGGCAGGGTGACCCTTGGAGAGAAGCATGGAACACTTGGAAACATGTGTGCATGCACATTTACAGGATGTGAATAGGATCCAGCGACTTTGTCACTCTCTGGCTGAGATCTGGGTGTATTGAACATTCTCCTCCCGTGGCAGATTCTTGTTCATCCAAATCTGGTTCATAGTAAAAACTGCACCCCTACTGCCTTATCTTCCCAGTGTAAGCTGAAAAAGAGACATTCTAAGTGTGTGTATCTTTAGGACAAGGGTCCACAACCTGTAGCCATATGACCAGAGAGAATCTTTAGCTGGTCTTTACATGAAGCTGTAGGGACCACATCCATTCGCCTCATCCTCAGCTCATGCACAGGGGCAGTAGGGTGCCAGTCCCTATTATAAAATCTCTGTACCACATGGAAAGAGGAGGGAAAATACTATTCCATGGCTAGTGAGACAACTTTTCCTGCTGCTAATGGAAATTGCTGAAGGAAGAACAGGAATGGGGCTTTTATTTCACCCTAGCCCTTGTTGATAAGCGGTATAGAAATAAATGCTATTGCTATATTACTAGTTCTCAACAGAGAGGAAGGGGAGGTTTTTAACTCCCTACCCCTGTATACTGAATCTCAACTAACATGACAGGTTAAAAATTAAAATGCAGCATGCAGCCCAAGAATGCTCTTTTATAACTTCAGAGCAAGCAAGCATGCACAGGCTCAGTTGGGATCAACATCAATGTGCATGCATAGGAGAGGATCAAATTTTCCCCATGTGTTTTTTTAATGAACAGTTCACGCACACATACTCATATGCCAATGCAGGTAATGTTAAATTTGAAAATAGATTTTAAATTTAAAGCTTTCCCACCTTGCTACACTGGTTCCAGTCTGAATTGGTTGTGGTGATGAGTAAAATAAACTGAAAAGGAGAAAGATTTCACGCTGCTATCTAGGTGTTGAACAGAATGTATAGGTTGATCCTTTAATGTTGTTGCTGTAATTTCTATCTTGCCTGTTTCTCAGTTTGGGACTCAGGGAGGCTTATGACACTTAAAACATATATATTAAAAAAAAAATAACAGCATACAACATGGTTACAACAGCATACAACATTTAATTGCATAAAAAACAATTAAAAACCAGTTAAAACAAATTAAAACAACAGCAAACAAAAGTCCAGCACATTATTCAAGATTTGTTTCCCCTGAAAAAACTATTATCAAAGCCTTCCAAAATAAAAACATTTTTTACCTGCTTGTGGAAAGATAGGAAGGAAGGAGCCAGTTTATCTTCTCTAGGGACAGAGTTCCAATCCCTGGGAGCAGCCACTGAGAAGGCCCTTTCCCATATTCCTACCAAATGTACCTGCGAGGATGGCAGGACAGAGAACAAGAACTCCTCAGAAGATCTCAAAACACAGACAGGTTCATATAGGAAAGCACAGTCCTTCAGATTTCCTAGACCTTAACTGCATAAGGCTCTGTAGGTTACCACCAACACTTTGAATTCTGTCCAGAAATCGATGGGCAGCTAGTGGAGCTGTTGCAACAAGGGAAGTGCATGCTCCCTGTAGCCAGTGAAGAATCTTGCTGCAGCTCTTTGGTCTAGAAGAAGTTTCGGAACACTCCTCACAGGAAGCCCAGACTACTACTTATTCAAATTTTTCCATTCTCAATGAGAAATGGTATGTCAGCACATTAAGACACCCACTGAAAACTTGTCCATGATGGAGCAGAAGACTGGGTTGTAAGTGTTAGAACATATTGTAGTTTAGGTCAGGGAGTGCCACATCCATTTTTTAACACACAAAAGAGATGCTGCTCACACACAAGCCACAGAACCTAAGAAGATTGGTGCAGGAGACCAATGTAACATCAAGACCTTGTATGCAAGACAGAATGGCCATTTCTGCACTACATTGTTATAGTGCTACTATTTCACTTTCAATATCCTATGGAATCCTGAGGTTTGCAGTTTATTGAAGGGCATGTAGAGTTCTCAGCCAGAGACCTCTTGGGCCTCAGTAAACTACAAACCCCAGAATTCCATAGGATGTTGAAAGTGGAATAAGAGCACTGTAACGGTGTAGGGCGAAAGGCCCAACTTTTTAATATGGTGCATAATTCCTACAATAAGCCTATCTTTGAAAATTAATGAGTGCCTGATTGTAATGTAAGGGACAAAGTCTTTAGAGCTTCTTGAAAACTATTTTAAAATGATCCGGGGGAGAAAGAGATGAACCTCCTCAGAATGCCATTGCTGGGCATGAATGCACTCATACCCCTCCACCTATGTCAACTGCCAGCTGTTGTTTATCACTGTTCAAGTAATGCCCTGTTCTAGGGTAATACCAATGGATCCAGCCTGTCTGCACTTCTCAGCAAAACAACTGATAGGTAGCAATTTTTCAGCCTTCCATTACCTTGAAGTAGTTTGTTTGACTTTATTGGGATGACTACAGACCACAGAAGACAGGAGGCCCAAGGAACTCAGTGTTATCATCCCAATGGTGATCTGAGGGCAGCATGCTCTCATTGTAAAGCTGTACCAGATTCTTAGCTGTAAAAGTTGTGCAGAAAGTGTTGGAAGCATCTAGTGATCTAGACAAGAACTGTAATTACTTCATAAGGTAGAATTTTCAGCAAAAACTCAACTTTTCATAAACTGAGACTTTAAACTTTTATACAGCAGTAGCCAAGAGGCATCTCAAGGCATTTATTCGGACAGGGACTACTTCTTTGAGTAAATAGAACTTTACATTTGGGTGATTTGTTAACAAAAAATCAAAAAAGGGAAAACAGTGAACAAAGAAAGAAAGCTGAATTTCTTTTCCCTTTGTAGTTAATTCTGCATACTTCCATGGCAATCATGTACTTTGGATTTTAATTTAGACTTTAGAGTCTATCTAAAGGAACTATCCAAGGTGCTAAGCCTCTTTTAGCAATAACGTTCAGCATCTTCAATACCTCCTTTAAAATCTGGAATAAAACCCAGATCTTCATTGGCATGGATCTCTTTCACACTGTATAATTATATCATTTTGATGCCTCTTTAACTGTGATGACATAGCTCCTATGGGGTTCTGGGATTTGTAATCTAGCAAATTGCCTACAGTCTTCTGCTAGAGAGCTCTAATGTGGTATTGTCTGCTAGAATTTTAGAGAGCTCTGGCAGAGAATTCTGAATACCTCACAGAACTACAAATCCCAGGATACCATTAGACAGAACGATGACAGTTAAAACGCTATGAAAGTGTTTTAACTACATAGTGTGAAAGAGATCATGGAAGTCACTTACTGCTCTTGATTTTCACTACTTTTAAGGGCATTGTAACAGATATTCTGAGCAGATGTTTTCCAGTTTTATACCATTCTCTTATCAATCTCTGAAGTTCTCTCTTCAAAAAAAAAAAACAGAAAACCATGGAAAAGTAATGAGCAGTACAAAAAATTAATGTAATCAGTTAACTTCCCTATCATTATAACAATTAATAGGATATGTTTAGTTTATAAACACTAAAATGAGTAAAGGGAAGAATTAATTATAGAAAGTAAGGAAAAATGCCAGGAGAAATGTGTTGACCATTAAACAGACTCCAAACCCCAAAATACTCACTGGTGATACCTTTGCAAGGTCAACTAGAAGTCCTTCCCTCCCCCCAAAAAAACTTAGTTTCAGAGCTCACTAGCTTTATTATGCAAAGAGAGTAGAAAAATATCCTGCAAGGCAGGGGTGAGCTAATGATGTCGTAGTTACAAAAGTCTGCAGGTCTGCATCTTGTGGTTTGGATTTTATAGTGAAAGTGTTTGCACGCAAGCACAAAGCTCTACCTCCCCCACCAGAGGAAGAGAGAGAGAGGCCATTGCCACATGACAATGCTCTTCCATGTTGTTGTGCTGCAATCCAGATCCAGAAGGGAGTGTGTCAGCAATAATCCCCTCCACACCTGCTCACTCCCTGCGGAAGGAAGCACAATGGCTCTGCCTCTTCCTTCTGCAGTGCAGCCAGGCACTTGCAATTGCTGCGCTGAGATAGGAAGTGTCACAATCGTGCCTCCACAGCTTCCGCACAATGGTAAGTACAGGAGCACTGTGCAAATGGAGGTGTAAACAGATTTTTTCCATTTGCAAATGCTGCGTGAGTACGACGCTTTGCGACAGGGTGGCAATGGGATGGCAATGATGTCATGTGGAACCTCAGTCTGCCAACCACTGCCATCCCGTCCCAGAAGTGGCACAGCAACATTGTGTGGAAAGGGTCACAGACAACAGAGAGGTGGCAGAGAAACAGGGACAAGGGCTGTTTCAGAAGCCCATAAAACTGCAGTTCTCCATTGCAGCCATAACATTTCCTCCCTTGAGACTTGATCTGATCCTATCCAGTGAAATCTCAAAGCCTCTCTTTTGGCAAAATTCTTTAACACCACAAGATGCAGAACTGCAGGTCAGTGATAAAGAAGCCGGTGAGCTCTGAAAGCTGGAGTAATTTTTTCTCTCTTTCTCTTTCGAGTTGGCCTAATAAAATTATCAGCAGTGTGTATTTTGGAGTTTGGATTCTGAAAAAGTAATGATGCAAGATCTGGGCTCACCTGACTTGTGCAGTCCCCCCCAAGAAATCACAATGCATATATGTGGAGTTGTATACCACCAGTACAAAATGAAGTCTCATCTCACACAAATGGCTTTTAGGTTGGAAGAAACCACACCACACCAGTAAATTGTGGAACTTTGATCAAATGGTTGTGAAAACCCTAGTTATTCTGTGTGCTTCGTGCTTCTTAGGAACTGTACATCACTCAGGCTTCTGTTGAGAAAGAGGCTAAACTACCCCATGCTGCCTGGTAGATTACCTACCAGTTGAAAAGTTTTGGTTTGAATGACAGGGCTGCATGCCGGAATCCCCAAACATCACTTTGAAAGCCTTTATCCTCAAGCCAAGTTTACAGATTTCATAGAGGCATTAAACAAACACAGTAATGTTTTCACATAAACAAATTCAACTAACAAAAATATTTGCTCCATTTCCTTTTCCTTCAGTTGGAGTTCATGTGATTAATACCTGTGTGTTGGTTAAACATTTTCAGAAGCCAGACACTCTCCTCATTAGGCTGAGAACTGAAATGTATTTTAGTAGAAACAATAACAAAGGCATACGAAATAATTTGTGCCCATTTAAAAGCACGTAAATCCAACCAATAATAAATTACACAGCCAAAATGGGGTAGTGGTTTGAGGCTGGGAGACTGTGGCTCAAATTCCCACTCAGGCATGGAAACCCCCTGGGTGACCTTAGACAAGTCACACTCTCTTGGCCTCAGAGAAAGACAATTTCAACCCCTTTTTGAACAAAACTTGAAATGAGTTGAAGACACACAACAACAACAACAACAACAATTTAGAGCTTGGAAAAATACCCTTTCAAAGATTAATTCCCCAAACCCTTTATCAGTGGCCATATGGGTAGGAGTTTCTAGGAATTTGTAGTCTACACACACACACCCCACCTTTACAAGTTCTGTTAGCAGCATCAGCTTTTACTAGTTGCATATCAAATAGAAATCCAACTGCGGAAACTTTATGCCTCACACATTTCTGTTCTTTTGTGGAAAGCAGAATATGGGAACCTTACAAATGATGGGATATAAACACACATCATTGACCTTGGTCTCATTGCTATTTAGCCTAACCTGAGGTAAGTTGACTCAGAAGTGAATCATACCATGTACAGCATTCATGCCCAAGTAAGTATGCTTAGGATTTTAAGCAATTTTGAAAGTAATTAATGTAAATAAACTCTCCTGGCAAAGATCTACACATATGTTCTGTTTTAGGCTTAGGATCTGGGCTTGCTGTGCTGCATTTCCCTTTTGGAATTTTCCCTAGGATCAGCCTGTTATTATTATTTTTTTTAAAAAAATGGATGTTTAAAGTATAAATTCAAAGCATAACCTCAAATATAGCAAGTATAAATATAAAGCATAAATACAAATACGAATGAATACAAAAAAAGGAAAGAAAAGGAAGTACACACAAAAAAAGGAGGAAAAGCACATGCCATAGGATAGGAATATGCATTAATATAACTTTTGTGGCATGATCAAACTATTTTGCACCTTCACAGTGTTGAGTATCTTGTGTAAGTCAAGTGGTAACAATGCTGGGTGAAACCATTTGTAGCAGAACAAAATGTGGGAAAGCCAAAGGATAGAGGACAACTTCCACAAGCCATTGAACAGCACAAATACATGAAATTATGGGAAGATTCTTTAGAGGTCCAGCCCTACTGTTAGGCAAATTAGCAAGACAGCTCAGGCAGCAATACTGGTAGTGAGCTCCAACTTTTCCTCCTGAGACAACCCCCAACTTCTCTAGCACCCTATAGCTGCGTTCAGATGTGGTAGAAGATTCTATCTTGTTGTGATCATTGAAGCAAGATTCAAATATCAATTTACTTTACCTTTTTTGGCAGGGTAGCGGAATCTTGTCAAAGATGTCCTGGGCTGCTTCTCCTGCCTTATTCTCAGATCACGGAAGTGGTAAGTAAAGTAATTTCTTGCAATGAGTTACTTCACTAGTGTAGTCAGTAAAGGTATATAATTGCTTTTTAAAAAGTTGTTTTACCAGGATTTTGACAACATTTTTTTTAAGTTTTAGGATATTCTCAACATTTCTCCCTCCTCTAAATAAATAAAAAAAAGTCCACCAACACAAGTTATTTTCCTAACATTGTGATGATGAGTAATGGTGATGACAAAACCTATCATCAGTAATGTCAGCAAATTACTTCAAAAAGTAACTTCCCAAGCTCACCTTATACTAACTCTGGCCCTTTCCACACGCGGGCAAAGAAACAGGGGAAACCACGCTGAAACGGAGCTTACCTGAGTCCGTCGCCACGTAGAGCAGCGCGTTTTCGCTGTTCCACACTCCTCAGCGTCCCGCAGCGTCTTGCGAGGCCCAAAATGGCAGCTTATGACTGGGGGAGGCTCTCCACCAACTGGAGAATCTCGCCAGCCAGAAAGCCCGCCCCCAGCAGATCTGCAGGCACGCCCTTGCACGTGCCTGCAAATCCACACCGGGCGCTGTGACGGAGAAAAGTGGTTTTCAAAAAGCACGCAGCGCCGCCACTTCTGGGCGCCCTAGCGTGGATTGGGGTGTGGAACTACACAAAAGTAGTCCACTCCAATCCACTTTATGGTGTAGATGACCTCCATCAGAGGTCACTCTACACCATTTTTAAACCCCCGTGTGGAAAGGGCCTCTGACAATTGGTCTAGTTAGATCTGTATTGTTTACATTGCATTGTCTGCATTGTGCAAAACCACATGGGGGCAGTTTTCCCTTCATGGGCCACATCCCCACTTAAGTATGCCTTGTTTTTCCTTCCATGTCTTCTTCAAAATGGTGATCAAAAGTGATGTTCCTTCAAATTTATTTTATTTTATTTTGCCATTATAAGAGAGAAATGGTGAAACAACGATTTTTGAGAGGGTGGGGTGTTACAAGGGGGTTTTAGGTGCCTGAGTAGGATTGTGTATTTGTATGTGGGGGGGAGGGTTGAGCATGATTCCTGGGCATTTTTCCCCTGAAACATTTTAAAAAATGTTTGGGGGAGTTGAGGGAAATTTGAGGGGCTGTTGGGAAGAGCTTCAGGGGATGCAAGAGTGTGGTGTTGGGTGCACCTTGCCCTCAGCCTGCACTTTACTCACCCTTACACTTCAACTGGAAGTGACTCTCCAAAACCCAGGGAAGGGGCATTCACAGTCCTGCTACCTGAAATCCTTTTAACAGTTTGGCAATATTTCTCTAAAGAGACATAATTTTCTTTCCATTCTAGAGACTGTTGTTCTTCTTTGAGGAGGGCTAAGGAAATCTAATAGAGAATTGCTGACTAACCAGGGAAAAACAAGACCAGACACAGAGAAGTTGAAAGGGCCAGTTTATTTTACTTAGAACCTATTTAAAGTGAGCTGAACTTGGAAAGTTACAAGAGAGGGAAGCAAACTAGTGCAGGATCAGCTGAGGCCAGGCATCACTTCATGACTTCTTCATCAGCCTTCTCCTGGGTGAACCACCTGAGTCCTGAAGGCAACTCAATAGCCGGGTTGCTCCCTATCTGGCCATCTACTAGCAGGCAGACCCAAGGAACCCTATCCCCAAGCCACAGGATTTAATTTAGGGCAAAGCCCCTGAAGTTAACCACAAGAATACTCTCCTCCCCCAGCCCCAGGTCTCAGGACCTAAAATGGCAGTTCCAGAGCCCTCCTCTTAACCAAAAGGCTGTCAAGGTGTTCACCATAACTCTTATCCTCCCCATCTATCTATTTAAAGACACCACCCCAAGCCAATTGTCACAATTCCCCAGATACATTGTGGGGTGGGCAACAACAACAATAACAAAAGGGAGAGGCAAAACTTTCTACCTGGTCCCAAAGTGATCAGTAAAGCTCAAACTTCACTGGAAGTGGGAGAGTGGGTCAAAATATCATTCAAAAGGAGGCTCAAAGGGACAGACAGGGGTATTAAACCCCTGGGTTCCACCTGCAAATACCTGATATCTCTTGCCCAGGTCGTCCCCCATAGAACCTCACATTGCACAAGTCCAGATCTGTATTCTCAGGGCAGAATTCAGTGGTGTCCTTTTTAGCTGCCACTTGTTGTTCTCTATGCTTGCAGGTCAGGAAAACACTCTGTTTTGAAAGAACATTTAAAGGAGCTGTCCAAGATTCTGGACATATTTTGGGACAAGCATTTCAGTACCTCAGTTAGGTCCTTTAAAATCCAGAATAAAATCTGAATGAGATTTCTCACCCCACTGACATAAAAGCCAACAGCTGCTACTGGGATTCTTTCTCCCAAAAGAAAAGGCACAGTTGGTGAAATGGACACCCTTTTCCCCATTGTTGCCACTTCCCCCAAAAATCTGTACCAGAGATTTGTGGGACTGGGAAGAGAAGGAGGAGACATGTCAGGTTGCCTGAAAAAAAAAGTCTGCACATGTGAAGTTGTCAGTACTCTCAATCAAATTTCAACTATAATACTTCCAAAGGTTCTCTGTTAAATAACAGTTAATTTTTTAAAAAAAAAATCACTGATATGTTCAGTTGTTTCATGATCTCCTCCTCCTCCTCTTCTTCCTCTACTAACCAGACAGCTTCTTATACCAGGCTAAATAGTTAAGTATGCCTACAATGGCAAATCCCTTGGTGTTCAGCTGAAGAGAACAAAGTTCAAATGACTGATCCACTGTTATGCTGGAAATCTGTGGAAGAAATAGGAGCATGTCGCTTAAACCCTGTCATCATTGGAAAACAATAACTCTGCTCTTTTATCTGACAGATGTCTGCTTTCTCTGACATTCTGCTCAACATGATTTACATAAAGCAAGTGCGTGTTTTCTTTCCTCTATCCAAGTGCCTTCACTTGTCTTCAACTTTTCTTGGCCTCTGGAATATTACCCAAGGGCATTCTCGTTATAAGTGGAAAAGTTGGCTACGGGACTGAATTCCATGATGGCTTTAATTCCTATCACACAATACCAGCATAACATAGAAAGTATAAAAAGCTGGACCTATCTAAAATTTATTCTTATCAATTGCTTTAGTGAAAGATAACCTGAAGTATATTGTTTTGGTATATCTTACGCACAGGATCATCTCCACTTTTGGATTCACTTCTTGGTAGGGATAGATAAATCTCTTTCTTCTCACGCGTTTTTTAACTATAATTCTGTTCCATTCTGTTTTCATGGATCATCTGTCTGACTGTCTATCTATCTATCTGAAGCCTAAAGTCTCTTCTCTGTAGACATATCCCCATAAGGCAGCAAAACTGAACACCAGAGACACAAGTTAGAGCCGGGGGGTGGGGACTCTAAAAGATGGCATTTGAGTGCAGCTGCATACCAAGAGATGGTAGATTTGGTTTTTTGAAAGAGTTTTCTTATGGATGTTTTCTTTCACATTCCATTAATCTTTCAGAGAGCTTATTTTATTTCTCTAAATACCAGCACTGCACTGCCAGTGATTATGGATCAGTTTGTTCTTAGGAACCTCTGGAGCATGTTGGAATGTCTGGGCTCATTTGGGTGCATTCTCTGTAGTTTGAAATCTGATCTCTGGAGGCTCTGGGGGCCCAACAATAACAGTGCTATGCTGCAAGTAGATGCTTGATAATAGAATGCTGCATATAATAGTACCTTCTCTCACAGTAGCCCTTTTTGAAAGTATCTGCACTCCTAGATACTTTAGCATCGGTTTGTGTGACACTAGAAACATGGTCACACACTGTTATTTAGCAGCCAAATCTTTTTTGGAAACATGGTTTGCAGAAGACTTGCTTTGCTTTGCATGCTGCAGTCCTGGAGAGGAACTGATTGTGCTATAACTGCATGTGTGAGATGGCCTTGCCTTGTCACCAGAGGCTGACATCTCATGATGCATTCAGTGTACCAAAACCATGCTTAGCTACAAATCAGTATGAGTGAGAAGGGGATAGCTCTGCAAGGGTAGGTATTTGGCTAGTCTGTGTAGAGTATTTGAGCAGAAGGAGTTGGTCAGACTATTTGAACAACAACTATTACTTCTCCTCCTCCTCCTTCTCCTTCTTGTGTGCCTTCAAGTCATTTCTGATTTATGGAGACCCTAAAGGCAAACCTCTCATGGGCCCTCACCACACTATGCCATGATCCCATGTCATCCCATTGTGATCTGGCAATGGGATCAGGACCTAATGCTCACCACCACACTAGTTGGCTGCTGAAGGAGGGGTAGGTAGTGTTAGGTACATGCTTCTTTCTTCCACAGTACAGCCTGCTTCTTCTTGTGTTGTACTGCAGAAGGAAGCACTTAATAGCACTTCTGCCCTTACTGCATGCCTGCAGCTGATGGATCTTTGTAGAAAAGGGGGTCATTACTGGATTTTTTTCCAGTCATTGCATATGGCGTGATCATGACGAATGGGGATGTGACAGCAGTGGAACCACAATGACATTGTGCAATGGCACACATCCCAGAGTGGCAGCAATGCATTGCCATGCCACAATGGTGACATTGTGTGGTAAGAGCCAGAGCATTTTCTTGGCACAATTTGTTCCAAGGGAGTTTCTTCTTCCTTTCCTCTGTGACTGCAAGCATGTGACTTGCTCAAGGTCACCTTGTGGATTTCCATGGTCAAGCGGGGATTTGAACCCTGATCTCCAGAGTCGTAGCCCAACACTCAATCCACTACACCATGCTGGATCTTTGATCTTAATTGTTGGACAGGAGGTAAAAACAGAAACAAGTATATTTTATTATATTGTTGAGTGATTTGTTTAAGACATGTTAGGTTAAATCATATTTGTTAGCTTTTCTCTTTATTACTTTGTGGTTTCCTGTGTAACTGTTTGCTCTGTAGTATCTATATGACAAGCACGTCTTATCATACAGCACAAAGTATGCTGTATTATTAGGATTACTGCTTCTAGTAGTAGCAATAGCACTACTAGTAACACCAGAAATAATAGGATGTACAGACTACTTTAAGCACAATACACAAAATGCATTGATATTAATTCTGGAACATCAGATTAGTATAAACTATTATCAGACTCCATTTGGGATTTCAGTATATATTGAGGAGCAGGGAACAATTCAGAGCCACATAGCTTAACACTTTAGTTTACAGTAATTGTCTAAGGCCGTTTCTGCACTACACTCTTATAGTGCTATTATTCCACTTTCAATATCCTATGGAATCCTGTGGTTTGCAACTTCCTATAGAATCCTAGGGTGGGGATTCCATAGGATTTTGAAAGTGGAATAATAGCATTAGAAGAGTGTAGTGCAGAAACAGCCTAAATGAATAAAGTCGGTGATGCTACTGTTTGCATGAAGCCCCTTCTGAGATGTGCTGGGATGGTGGTTACTGCCCACCAGAATAGACCGTATTGAATTAGATCAGACAATAGAATGATTTTGTACAGGATATGGCAGAATCCTAAACCTTCTCACACCCTGCAAGGTAACATTTGGAAGATTTTATCAGCGATCCGGTGAAAATTTGTTGGACGATTTATAGTAATGTATCTGCCCAAAGAATGTCCTTCATACACACCTTTCTCTTTTGTTTTTCTTGCTCTCCAAGCAAGAGATTCTAAAGCCAGGAATTTTAAGCCACTGACACATAGACAAAAAAGACTGTCCATTATTAAAGGGCACTTGAACAATCAGCCACATTCAGGACTACAAACCTCTGTTGTTTGAGCAAAGTTGGCTCCAGTGTGACCACCACCTGGGAATGCACCACACTGGTGGTTTTTCACCCAAACAGTTGCATTCTCTTTTCCCATGCTGCTGTCTAACTTTGCAGGCACAGAAAAAGAAAAATGGTTGCATCTGGCTGAAACGATCCAATATCAGATTGAGTTTTTTTCAACTCCCCAGTAATGCACAGTGCCAAAAAAGTAAATCTGCCAGACCTCCCAAGAACACCAGAGAGAGCTTCTCTCTTCTGCTCTCTCTCGACAACAGTAAAGAAGGGGTAAGAGAGATAAGATCGCTTTTTATCTGAAAGAGGTGCCCTTAATTCAGTTATGTTTTCAAAGGGAGAACTGCAGCCTTGCAGAACCCAGTGTTCTCTGTTAAGCTTTGCTTTTTTGCTGTTTCTGAAATATAAAATAGAACTGTGGAAATGGAACATGTTCATTTTTTTTTAAAAAAAAATTGCATTGGTGAAATCTGATGAACATGGCTTTGGGTTTAGAAGCAAAAACCATTTCACAACAGTATACAAATGTCTGAAACAAACATTTGTGGCCACCTTTTATAGCTGGATTTTTCTTCTAGGACCTGAAATCCTCACAATTCATGCAAAGAATAGGAAACCTACTTGAAAGGCATGTGTGACTGCATTTAACCCCAGGCATCATATCATAGATGGTCACTTCAAGCCTATTCCAAATGCACATTATATCACCACCATTACAGATATTTTGGGAAGTGAAAAGAGATCTGTTTGGTGTGCTTAGGTGTTTTTAAAATGTTTGCCAGATAGAACGCCTCCACCGAGCTGCATTTGGTGCTGCTTATGTATTCTAGTTTGCTGATAGCAAGTATCAAGACCCACATATGAATTGTTCATAAAATATTATTTGCACCCCAGTTCTCAAAGCAGAAGGTTCCAAGCGTGCCACATATGCCTAATTTTGGTTTCTTCTGGAAAGCATTTAGTGGAAACTTATTAGTAGCTTTGTAATACTTGTATTTGAATACAAATATGCAAGTTGAGCTTATTTGAATATAAATATACAAACTGAGACATAACTAGCCCAACAGAGAACTGAAAGTCCAGAGTTTCCACTGCAAATCTCTTAGCAGACAGCTAAGATGCTTATAGAGCAAGATATTTTTTTTTCAGGCTGCCTCAAAAAGCATTGTGTTTCTGTTTTCTTTTATAGTAATCAAAACTACTTCATCTTTAGCATATGTATGTGTATGTGTGTTACTGTGTGTGTGACAGAGAGAGAGAGAGAGGGAGAGAGAGAAGAGGCAGTCTTTCTAGATCATGGGTGGGCAAAATGTAGCCCTTCAGAAGTTGTTGGACAGCAGCTCCCATTAGCACTAGTCCGTGGTAAAGACAAAAGGAAGTTACAGGCAGCAACAGCTGGAAGGCCACGCTGTGCTCATTCCTATTCTAGAACAGTCCTCAGCATGACCCTGTACTAAAAAGCAATTGACTAACTACACCATCCCCAAAGCAACATATTGCAGTAGTTCACCCAAGAGCGAGATATGCTGGTCCAGATGTGTCCAGCAGATTTCATCCCCTCCTATTTAGCTCTCATTTTCATAACAAGATATTTCTTTTAATATTATTTGCAGCATTCACAACTTAGGTGATTATGGAGAGCTAGAAAGTGGATAGCTGGAGTTTTTATAAAGGAAAAAGAAATGTATTTTACATATAGGTTTCCCCTGCTTATCTCAGTCAGAAAAAGGAAATTGTTGAAAAGTGGAACCCATCTACCACAGAGAACATGCAAGATTTATGGAGGCTCACTTGGGACTGGTCAAACACACACACTTGTTGTAAAATCTCTCAGCTGGTTTGGTGCCTTTTCCACCCTCTGAATTTGCTTTGCAAGCAGCACATTTGTAGTCCTGAATAAGCCTTCATAGGCAAAAATTAATGAAAAAGTATACCTTGCATTGAATGAATGGAACTTGTCCTTAATTTGGAAGCATCAGAAAAGTGAGTCACTAGATAACAGGACACTGAAAGGTGGGGACTTCCTGTACAAAATATGCTTTAAATCCCAGCTGGCATAGACCACTGAATTTGATTCAGTAAGCCAAACGTTTATGTAACTCCATTGTTTCAATGGGTCTATGCTAGTTGGAATAAGCAATTGGATTTAGGCCTATATAATTTGAGCATTCGATAATTTCAACTTGCAGGTAAAAAAATCAGGAAGATTTTTAAAATCAGGAAGAAATATTTCCCTTCAACTTCTAGATTAGGTAAGCCTCAATCTTCTCCACTATCCATTTCGTATCATTTCCTGGATTCTTTCCCCTTCTTGGATTAATTTCATGGATGAACCAAGCTATTCAATAAACTTTGCATGCCCTGCTGGAGTGATTCCCCCTTAGGTATGCCTCCCTGAACAGAGCTATGCATTATGTGGGGAGTTTAGATGAGTACAGAAGCCTTCCTACAGGAGCCTCTGCAATTTGAGGGTTGTGGAGCTTGGCGAGAGAGGGTGGAACAAACAATTCTCATGTAGCCTTTGAGGAATCATTGAATGAGGCTATCGTTAATATGATAATATGCTCTACATGGCCAATCACATGTCTATATGATTATGTCACTAAAGGCCTTTCCGCACTAGTTATAGTGCTATTATTCCAATTTCAATGTCCTATGGAATCTTGGAGGTTTGCAGTTTAGGGAGGGGCATTTAGAATTCTCAGCCCAAGAGCTCTTTGGCCTCAGTAAACTACAAACCCCAGAATTCCAGAGGATTTTGAAAGTGGAATAATAGCACTATAACAGTGTAGTGCAGAAAGGTCCAAAGATAAAGCATTTTAAGATGGGGAAATAAATTGCAGAAGAGCCACATGAGTGATCCCAATTTATCAGGAATCATGCATGACTACGACAATGTCATGGAACTAATTTGATTTGGCTATATGTTGCTATTACTGAAGGCAAGTGAAGACAGTTGAGACTGAGCATTAGAGGAAAGCTAAGAGGCAAACATCTTTGCAAAGAGTGCCAAAAACAGCAATCTGATAAGGGAAATATTTTTCAACATTGTTCACAATGCTCGTGATATATGTGTGCAGCTTAATCTCAATTGTTTGAATGCAAAAATGCCATCACGTAGGCACTTCAAAGCATGACAACTTCTTATTTAATCCATAAATGGACAGTGTTTTGCTTTGATGGGCTAAGAGATGAAAGGAATATGATACAAAGGACCAAAAGCGTCAAGTGCATCTATAACACACAGTTATAGTGGTGCTGTACTGCTTTAACTGCCATGGCTCCATTCTATGGAATTCCTGGGGTCTGCAGTGTGGCTGGGGAATTAAAGAATATTTGAAAATATATTTTTTAAAAACCCCTGTTTTTCAAGTGTTGAAACCCTGACAAGCAGAATCCTAGACTGATGGGAATCTTTGCAGTTGAGGACTTATTCACACATAGTTGTTTTGTGCATTTTCTGCATGAAAAGCAACTATTTTTTATGCAGAAAATAATATTTTTCCTGTGAAAACAATACTGTAATTGGAGACTTCTTCTGTGCAATATCCCTCTATCGATTAGCATAAAAATGGCATTTTCTGAACAGGAAACAGCTATTTCTGTGTAGAAAATATTTCTGCATAGAAATAGTATTATCATCTCGGTTCAGCAGCGCATGGGGCAAGTGCCCCTAGGTGCTGCCGCCACCTCCACACTGGGCCAAGAAGGACCCCTGTGGGGCTGGCAGTGGTGGTGAGTGGGGTGGTGATGGTGGTTGGTGCAGGGGGGCAGCGATAAGCATGGGGGAGGTGGCGGGTGCAGGGGGTGGCAGCGGGCGCGGTGGAGGCATGAGGGGGGTCGGCAAGTGTGGGGGAGGCACAAGGAGGACAGTGGGCACAGGGAGGGCAGTGGTGGGGAGGAGGGCACCCCTGAGCATTGGCACCCAGGGCAGATACCCCAGTTGCCCCACCCTAGATATGCCTCTGCTTTTATGTAAGGCCAACAGCCCCTGGGTCACAAGGTCCCATCACCTGGTTACCATACCCGTGCATTTAAATGACACAAAGAGCAAGAGTTGGGGCTTTAGGTGGGAAGGCAAAAGGCTTTGACATGCAAAGGAAAAGGAAATTCTAAGCTAGCTAAGCCCCACTTGCCCTAGAACAAGAAAGGTGGGGGGAGAATTCCAATAGTCTCCAGGGTTGTAGTACAATGCTCAAACTACTACACCACACTGACTCTTTTCCCCTTTGTTTTTGTTTGTTTGTTTGTTTTGTGAGGTCCTTCGAATTCTCTGAGACAGCTCTAGTGCTGTGGTTCAAGGCAGTACACTCAAGGTAATAGCCATAAGTATCTGGTGCAGATTATATATGGCGGGGGGAGAAATGGAAAGATATTTCCCAACTACTTCTAAACTCTAAATTAGCATGAGAATATTTTTAAAAACTGGAAAACATTTATGCACCACGTTGACATTTTTAGTCTAGTCTCTAATCTCATTGATCCATTGGCAGTACATTTAGAAAAAAGAAATAAATTCAGTGTCAATAAACTCCCCTGTGTAAACCAGATTTATAATTTATCATCATAGTTAAAATAAAAACCACGTCAACAGAGTATAGCACCTGAAACTGAAGAAAGAAAACATTTCAATAAGTTATTTTTTTGGATTCTACTGTCTAAACAGGACACCAACCTTTGGAGCTGAAGAAATAGTACTGGCAAGAAACTATACAATGCTTTGGGCTCTGTGCCAAATGGAATCCTGAGAAGCATGCGGCAGAGTTAAAAAAAAAAATTAGACCTTGAAGAATGTCTCCCAAAACTTGGCAATTAAATTGTTTCTCCACTATCTCTGTGATATTGACAAAACATCTAACTCCATTTGAATTCAAATGTGGACTGCAGTTCTAGCCTCAGGGCATCTAAAGATGATGTTTTGCCCATTGCATGTGTCTCTAACCTGATGAGTTCCTTGTGTTCTGCTTGCCTCTTTTCTTTTATACATGGACCTCTGTTTCCAACCATTCTTGCAGCATTCTTGCAAAAAGAATTGATTTTCTTTCCTGTATTTATCTGAAGCTGCTTCATGAGTTTGTTGAGGGAGGCTATAACTCCTGCCTTGTACAATTCTTTGTTCTTTCTAGTAGTAAGAGCTGGATTGGAACTTCCCCTTCAGATGTACAGCAAATGCATGGAGAAAAGAGCATGAAGTATCAGTAAGCATGCACCATGACACACAATGGTACTGTTAGTACTTGGCCACTGAGGCCTTGTAGCTTGAAGGTCAACTCAGAGAAACCCAAAAACACACCAGACATGACCCCAAAGAACAACAGCAGCATTCTGAGGGTGTTAGAACTATTTGGCATACTTTATCACCAGCAGCTGAAGTGGAAACTTTGATTTAGATTATTTTCCCCACAACAAGAATGTTAGCGACCTCCACCAATGAGACACTATCTTTGGGCATGCATGATGAATGTAGGCATTTGGGGTGATCCAAGCTCTCTTCCCCATCCACTCATCATCCTGATGTCTTTGTTGGTTTTTAAATTATATCCTCAAGACTGACTATAGCTCTTCATTTTTAAAAAAGCATCTGCTTGGCTGTCCATTCCAGACTGGGATTCCAGTTCAGAAGCAGGGTTCCCCCTTCCCCTTTGGGCTATATTCTGATGGAAAACTGCCCCAGTGCTGCAAGTTGCTATGTTTCAATCATCTGGATTCATCAACATGCCTTATCCTTTCACTGTTCCATCCCATATCTGACAGTTCTCTACAGACACCATAAATCCTTAGTGAGGGTCCACTTTCAATTCCCTACATTTTCCTTTATATACAATATTTTCCTGCCCGTTGCCCTTTCCACAAGGCAGAGAAAAGCTATGGCTATTGACAGCAATGACATCCCTCATGGCTTGAAACTTTCAGATATGGCTGTCACTATACCTGGCAGGACCTCCACATAAACTGCACAGAATACGCTGTATTATGCTCATGAACATGACAAACATTTCCTAATTGCATCCACAAATAAATTCCGAGGTTACTTTGTAGAATGAAGTCCTTACTCTTGCATTTTCATACTTTCCTGTCTTCTCCCTAACCATATTCTATTTTGGTTGTTGCCTGAAGTCACTGAATTCATTGAGCCTTAATACCTCAGTGTCTGAGGCCATTTCTGCACTACACTGTTATAGTGCTATTATTCCACTTTCAACATCCTGTGGAATTCTGGGGTTTATGGCTTATGCAGCCAAAGAGCTCCCTGGCTGAGAATTCTAGATGTCTCTCCCTAAACTGCAAATTCTAGGATTTGCAGAAATTGTCTCAGTCTGGACAACTGTCTGAAACACTGTAAAATATATTTATTAGTGAGATGGCAAAAGGAAGAACTTTCCATGACTGAGCTGAAACACTTTAGGGATATTTTTTATATCTAGCATAATATTTTTATATTTTGATTAGGATATTATGAATAGATTTCATCAGACTTTTTTTTAAATACTGCAGGTTTGAAATGCAACATGACTGAATAATTAACTGTTAGATATTTTATGCTGAAGAAATTACCATGAATTACTTTAATTAGCCAGCCCACCATTTTCTCTTAAGTAAAGGATACTTTGTTCGTTACATTTTTACCAAACGTTTGGGAGGTTTAGTGCAATTTTAAATCCCTGCTGGAGCAGACCCATTAAATCAATTCTTAACATAAACGTTGACTTAACAAATCCCACTGGTGCAATGGATCTACTGTAGTTGCAACTAACATTTGGATGTAGCCAAAGATGTTTTAAAGTCGTAAAAATATGAAGTGAGAAAGAAATGTCATTGAAGACCTGCATACAGGTATGGTTATCAGAAAGCTGTGACTGGCACAACTGAAACATTTGTAAAAGACTTCCCTATCACACAAACTCTCAGAGGAAAACCTAGTTTTCCATCTCTGTGAAATAGCACTAAGGTTTCACTGAGAAGGGGATATCTGTATGATGATGTTTTCCATGAAAAACCACTCATATTTTCCTACCACTTCCTTTTCCTTACCAGGAATATCCATCAAGGAAACAAAGAAGAAAATAACCTCAAAGTGTGTTTTAACTGGTAGTGCTTGGAACCTTCAGAATACTAGTCAGCCTAGCTCAGTGTTATCTGTATCAGAGGTGGGCAAATTCCCAAGTTTGGAAGCCAGTTTTTGACTCTTCAGGGCCCACTGTGGAGCATGTCAACCCCAGAAAACCACAAGAAAACCCTCTACTAAAACCAGGAGTTTGTTTTGTTTTAAACATCCTTTTGCTGAGTTTATGGGGAATAAGCAGTTTATTGTTTGTGACTAAAGGTAATTTTAAAGCATGTATAAAAATAATAATAGTAATAATACAAAAACGTGAACAGATAAAATACATATAAGATAGATGTATAAGATTCAATATAGAATTATTTACAAATGATGGCTTCTGGAACCCTAAAAACACCAATTATCAAGAGACTTGAATGATCCTGCCCCCGCCCCGAATTTTGCTAATACAAAGCAGTGAAATTGCACTAAGTTGAACATACACTAATAGCAAGATAAAATAGTTCAAAATATGCAGTCTGACAGATGATTTTTCACAAGCTCACTCTCTAGTCTTCCTTACTGCAAGGGCAAAGCAGGCTACATTATAAGAGATCCTACTGTGAACATCCCTCAGTAGACTGGCAGAGCTTCTTCATCATTGACTTTAGTTATAAAAGTGTAACCCCACCCCAAACCTAACTTAACAGCTGCTCCGAGCAATGGAGGTCAATTCTGCTGGGAATTGGGGATTCCTACCAGCAATTTCTACTGAAATGAGGCGTTGCAACAGATATCTTGCTTCTGATTGTGCCATCAGCTTGCTGGTGGGAGAAGACTAGAAACATCTGTGTGCTGATTCCCAAACAGATCTGACCTCTGTCATTCTCAGTGACTCCCCGGAGTTTAAAGTAGGAATTGCTTGGGATGCATGATCATGGCAAGAGTGCTACAATTGCGATTAGTAGTATAACTGAATATAGAGTAGCTAGCAATCCATAACTCCTGGTTATGAATCTATACCTGCAATACAAGATGCCAGCCACTTTTTTTTTTCTTGTGTTGAGCTATCCACCAAAATTGCCAAACTGTAAAACAAAACCTCCCTCTGGGAGAATTGTACACTGGTCAAGAAAAGAGACAGCGAGCCAATCATGATTTGTTTTAAGGCAGAATTACAGTTCCTGAATGTTTCTTTCCAGACCAAAAAAAAAGAGCACATGTTTTACTTTTCCCCCCCACTTTTTTGGTTCAGGGGAGAAACTTTGAGGAATGAAGTCTGATGAAAGCCAAGGGCCACAGAATTCTAATCATGATCTATATGGGCTAAGAGAGGTTCTCCAGATTGTCAAACAGAAATCTTTTCCAACCTTACAGACCAATGCCTGGGATTCATTTTGAGACTCTTTCATCATGTAAAGCATTTGTCCTACCACAAAGCTATACTAGATAGATGAGAAGAGAATGTCTTGATATTTGACTGTGTTCTTCAGACTTGATGTTTATCAGCATGGAGTGGCAAGAAGATCCTAAGCAAGACACAACTGTTGTTGTGCACGCAGAACAAGAACAAGCCTGAGCAGGAACAATAAGAAAAATTATATTTCTAATATGCATGGTATGGCATGTGGATTATGCAGCCCTAAGGCTGTAGATATTGTTATATCTTCCAATGAACGTTTCCTGTATCTTGGGCTATAGAGGACTGTTACCAACCCAATGTTCTCATTCTTTTGGAATGCAGGCATTTCTTCACGCCTTAGTTTTCAGGATTTGAAAAAGAAATTTGGCTTTTTGTCATTATTGTATGGACTAAAACACTTCATAATAAGTCTCTGCTGTTTATTCTTCATTGCATATTATTCTTTGTGTGGTCCTCCCGGTCTGAAATGGTCAACAACCCACCAGGATTTTTCCCTACTTTGGTTCAATTTAAACAGCATGAGTTGTGGTTTCCAAAATATTCTGACCAATATACAGTGTGCACTCCCCTCTGCTCCTTCAAGAAGCCTCTTCTCCAATGGTATGGCTTTCTTTGCCTATGACATATTTATATAAGATCTGTTATGGAGAAAGTCTAGACACCGCTTCCTCCATCAGTCTAACACAACTGTTCTAGAATGCACTGTTGTAAGTCAGGCATTGTACAAATATTATTATGGATTTATCTTTTCCTTCATGGAAAAATACTCCAAGTAATTAGTTCTAGTTACCAAAATAACCACCCCAATATAGGGAATGAGGTACACTCTGCTCCTTAACAAGGGTTTTCTACCATGCATACCTATCACATATTTATGTGGGACTTTATTAGGATTTTAAAAGGTCAAGATTGGACAGGGATTGTTTATTTATAACTTGACACTGTTATTTCGGAATTCTTTCCTGTGAGACACGATTGCATTCTATAAATATTACATTTGGGATGAGGTGTGAATCCCTGAAAAATAATAAAGGGAAAATGATGGGCAGGTCATACATTGGGAGGTATATCATAACTACAGAATGTTTCCCCCTACCTTCCAGCAGGACTTTCCTTCTCCTTGTAACACCTTCCATCTCTCCATGGTCATGTAGTGGTGGGCAGAGAGTACAGGATGTCCAAGAAGTGCTTCACTAAGTAATTACATCCAGACATACAACAATGTCATCTTTGAAGTCCCAGGAGTTGTCTTACTCATTGCACATCTGGCTATAGCCACACAGCCAACCACAACTCAGCCACTCTCCTGCTCTCCCCCAGCCACATGGCCATGGAGGGGATACAGGGAGATGTTGAGTTGTCATGGGGTTTCATTGTCACTTGAAGGAAGAACAGAATTCCAGCCTCTGCAATGACAAAAAGAGGGGGGAAAATGGCACTACACAATGCAAACCTAAATTTTTGTTCTTTTTTAAGCTACATGTACTTTAAACATATGTTTTTTCATTTTTGTTCCTACCCTTCTTCCCTGAGAATCACCTAAGTGCATTTATTCATCATTTTATTCATACTACAAATTAGTGTGTTCAATTCTGTGAATTGCTTAGGATGAGGGTAACTCAGCCACTCAGCTTTGTGGTTGACCACATATTTGATTCTGGGTCTTTCCTGTCCTAATGTGATATTCTACCAGTTCTGTGAATTTGACTATACCAGCTCTACCAATTAGTCTCTTTTCTCCTTTGCTCTTTTGTCATACTTTTGCTTTATCTGGGGAGCGGGACTACCTGAACACTTAAATAGCAAACTTCTGCAACCCCTCCCCTCCACCTGTAGGGATCTTGGAGAAATACAGCTGTGGCTGGCTGGAGACTAAGGGTATGGTTCCAGACAAAACCACCACTTACCATTAAAAGGCAGCATACAGCTATTCTATCTTTTTCCTTAACAGATTTTCTTTGGTAATACAAAAACCTGGATGGAATTATGAACTTCCAATCCCAGAATTCCATAGGATGGACCATTAGCAGTTAAAGTGGAATAATAGCACTATAAAGATATAGTGTGAATTCTGTTTTCAGATGAAGATGCCATTCTTGTTTACTATACTCTTATTTAGGAGGAAATAAGTTACTGAAATGTGTGTGTGTGTGTGTATTGCAAACAGGGTGGGATCTTTGCTTTCTTTTATTTCCTTCCCACCCAAGTCAATAACTTTCCTTGCCATTGTGTCATACTGCATATCGTGTTTTCATCAGTGCTGCATGCTTTCAAAGCAGTCTGTCAGTTGTGATCAGACCTGCTGTTTGCTGCAAAGCACAAAACTCAACCTGATGCTTTCAAACCCGGCCCGTCAGCCGGCAGGAAGTTCCAGCTGAGGTTCACAGTTCCAAAGTCTGCAACCTCCTAATATTTTCAAGGTTTCATGTGCTTTGCACAGGTCAACACATGGTCTGTTTCTTCTGAAAGTTCACCAACAGTTTAGTAACATAACATCTTGTGTTTGGCAAGGAGGGAGAGGATTTGGGGGAGGGACTCTGTAGGTTGGGACAAAGATGCTTATTTACCTTTTTCAGCACAATTTTATATAATATTAGCACATCTGACTTTTAAAAATTAAAAGAACTACCAAATTGTTATCTGATCTTTCTGACAGAGCTTCTGTTTTTTCCTTTCCACATTACCTACCCCTCCTCCAGTGTCGGATGTTGTGGAGGAAGAATACACATAGGTTAGTTTTAGATATTAAACTGAATCTGAGCTTCAGAGGGTTAGTTTTTTGGACTGTGACTGCCCAAGTCCCCACAGGCAACATGGACATTGACTGGGACATTCTGGGAGCTGTAACTGCCCCAAAGTAACTTTTCTAAGTTTTCAATTGAATGCACCAAGGTTGTGGGCAGGACCTGCCAGTACTATGCCTTCTCATATTTAAGCACATGTGTTCTTTTTATCACAGTAAATGTCTGGGAAAAAGAGATGTCCATTTCTCTTTAACTTCGGGATCCAGTGCAACTAGTTCTGCCACGGATGGGTGGAAATCCTGTTTATTTCCTTTTTATGTATATGTATAAGAATGTATCAAATTCACAGTTTTTAGATCAAGAAAAAGTGAATGTGGGAAAAACTAAATAATCACCCTTTTAGGTAGACAGATGGCTTAGAGTACATACCTTAAAGTCTGATTTTTAATCTCTCTCTATTCTATCATTTTTCTGGTGCCGAGTTAGAATGGCCCCAGTTTTTTTCCTGACGGGTCAGAGCTTAAAAACATTACTATTTTGGACCTCAGCTTCCAGAACTCCCATTGGCTGTGCTATCTGGCAGATTCTGAGGTTCTAAAAGGTAATTTTTCCAAGCTCTGTGACAGCCTTCTCATCTTTGATGGATACATGGCAGACAAGTACAACACAATGATCTTCATGTGGGGAATGGCTGTCTCTGGACTCAACTAGACAGGAAAAAATGTTTCTGGAAGAACTGAGAGTTTCCAAATTTTTTTGTTTTGATTTTACATGCATATTCCCAGGCTACCATCAAAATTCTTTTCGGAAATATCCTGGATTGTTCCCTTCCCTTCCCTTCCCCTCCCTTATGTTCTTGTTCCTGTTCTTCCTCCTCTTCCTCTTCCCACTGATCACAGGTCATACCTAGGCCCTTTTCTCAGGACATTGTCATACTGCAATGGGGACAGAAAAAAGGATGAGACCACAATGACAGGTTATGCATAGTGTTGTTGCAGTACTGTCTTTCTCCCATCCCAGGCAACTCAATCACAGAGTAAATCATTGACAGGTTTTCCTCATCAATGACCTGCAATTGTGCCACCACCCCACACTTGTCTGGTGTGCGGAGGACCCAGAACTGCAATGGCTGCACTTCCTGCCTCAGCGTAGCCTGGGACATTACCTGGCTGTGCTGAGGCAGGAAGAAGTGGGGCCCTTGTGTTTTCTGGATTGCAGAGGCAACCGATGTGGAGGGAAGTGCTCCTGTTACACACCCCTCCCAGCAGAGCCACTGCCAGGATCCTCACAGGATGCCACCAGGATAAGATAGGTTGCGGAAAGGGCCCTAGATTCGTGCAATGTTTCAAAAACTGATTTTCATGCATTTCCATTCAGCCTTCTGTTATGCAGGAGTTACAGTCAAAGGGCTAAGTACTTCAGCAATATTTTGTTTTGGTGGAAACATTCCTCTTTCCCTTGCTTGATCTCTGTTGAATCTGTGGCCTGGAAATAGTAGAGTGTTTACTGGCATTGGCCATTGTAGCTACTTCCAGAATAATACAAACAGCCAAATAGAGATACATTTCATTTTGGAAAATACTGGGTTAATTTAAATTGACATGGAAAGCAAGAATAAAAAAAGTCCTTGGAAATTCCAGGAGTTCCCATCATATGCTTTGGGATGTAAAGAATGGCATGGAGACATCCAAAATAAAATTGATTTGTATAGGAACAAAATCTAGGACTTTCAGAGACTTTTTTTTTCTCATCTGGAAGGCTTCTTCTTGAATTTGGCCAGTGTAGTTGATTAAGAACCCGTTTTTGATGAAAACTTACTAACATTTGAAAATTTCGTCCTAACATTGAGGAAAGAGATGGTATTTTTTGGCAAACCTCCCCCTCCCCAATAAACCCCCAACATCTGAACATGGTAGAAAGTGAAATTTAACAGATTTGACCATTCTTCCTGCATGAAATTTGGGACTGAGTTTGTTTGATCCCAGTGACAGTTGTTGGCTTTCCTGTTAGTGGGATGGTGAATTTCCTCTGTGTTTTAGTCTGAATTGTAAGTGAGCTGTGCATGGGGCTGAACCTATTTGGAGAGGTAGAATTCAACTGTTCTTGGTTTGTCCATGTTTGGAGCCATCTTGAGGTCTCTATGGTGAAATCCTAGAAAAAGTTCATATGAAGTGGTAAGATAAGTGACTGGAGCACAGATTTAACTAATAATCAAGTAAACTGAAAGCGACTTCCCGTCACAGAGGTATTCAACATTCTCTTTGTGAAATGATCCTTTGCCCCCCACCTCAGCACAACTCCAGCTTGCAGGGGCACTCTCTCCCACAGACAGGGGAAAGGAAGCATGCTCGGGGATGATGGTTCTGTTTTTTCTCTTGCTTCCTTGACCACTCTGTTGTGCTTTCTGCACTACACTCTTATAGCGTGATTATTCCACTTTCAACATCCTATGGAACCTGGGTTTGCAGTTTAGGGAGGGGCCAGGTGCCCCTCCCGAAACTGCAAACCCCCGGATTCCATAGGATGTTGAATGTGGAATAATCGCGCTATAAGACTGTAGTGCGGAAATGGCCTGTGGCTATGGAAGTGTATCCCAATCCAAATTAGCAATGTTTTGTAGTTAGCAACACTCTCACAGATTCAGGAGCAGCAGCTGTCTGGGGAAGAATGAAACTCCATCAGCCCACCAACAGAATTTCAGTCTGTGTGTTATGAAAGAATGAGACAGCATTGTTGCTGTTATTTGTTTTCAAGTTGACTCCAACTTCTGCCAACCCCATCGTAGAGTTTTCATTCAAGACTGGCTTGCCGCTGGCTTTCTTTTAGGCTGAGAGAGCGTAGCCTCCCCAAAATCACCCAGTGGGTTTCCATAGATGAGGAGGGATTAAAACTGAGGTCTTCCTGAGTCCTAATCTAACATTCAAACCACTATATCATACAGGCTTTCACAGCATGCTAGCTAGTTAAAAATTTACACATCTGGGGAGACACCTCACGCAGTCCTAGCCTGCACGGCCAACAATAAGGAAGACTAGGAATTAGTCCTACGACATCTACAGGGCCACGTGATTCCCACTCCTGACAAAAGAAACTCTTCGGATTGTATCGTAGCCTTTCCCATCACTCCAGGTGTATCTTAGCCACAGTCTGAAAACTACTTTTCCTCTGCATTTGTTCCTCTGGAGTTAACTGAGCTGCCGCAGAAAAGTAAGTGGCCTGTGTGAGCTGCAGCCTCATTGCAAAGTTGACACCATGCCACTGGCTGATTTACCCCAGCTGTGGATCTGGCCTGCATTGGTTATAGGCTGTTGGACAAACGCCGCATTAATTCTTCTGTATCTTTGTCACATGAAAGATTTAACTCAAAATTGCTCTGCATTTACAAACGTCCTTTTGGAGTCTATACTGCACATTACTGAGGTGCTGCCAGAGGGAGCTGATTTGATCTTTTGTGGTTCTTAGTCCCTCTCCCCACCCCTCCTCTCTCTCCCTCTCTCTCTCCCTCTCCCTCTCCCTCTCTCTCTCTCTTTCTTTTTCTCTCTTGCTCTTTCCCCCTACAGAGGCACACAACTTCAGATAATCAGCTCGTTGGAAACTTGAATTGACAGACTATGATAAAGGGTTTTTTTTAAAAAAATAAATAAATCAGAGCAGTCTGTAAATTGACTTATCCCAACCTGGTGTCCTTCACATGGTTGGATGTTAATTCATAGTACTTCATAGCAAGTAATTCCAAGGACAATCATGGGAAACACCAAATTGGCTAGCTATATATATATTTACTTTGTTTCAACTGGATGCTTGCTCCAGGCATAGTATTTCCTTAGGTAGGGATTATGCCTGCCAAAGGGCAGACAAGGGGTTTGTGCTATGTGTCTTTAAACTGTGATTCCCAATAATCCCTTTTGTTTCTTGGCACAATTGGAGGAAACGTGCAGGCATAATTTCCTCTTCTGAAGAATTAAGATTGCTAAATTTCAGATGTTAGGTGCAGAGTAGGTTGTGCAAGGGCACTTTATCCATCGATAGAGTATCCAGAATAAGAACCTTTTTTCTCCTTATGTTTTAAAATGACAAGACAGAACAATGGTGGCTCTAAAAGAAAAACCAGGAAAAATGAAAAAGCCTTTTTCTCCTATATGATTTTTAAGATCTTTGCCTGATGAAGCCAGTGAAGCTTTGTAAGGTTGCATGATGCCTTTTCTGCACTTTGGCTGACCTTTTGTGGACTTTGTTGTATTTTGCTGTACAGCCAACATGGCTACCCCAGAATATATTACCTCAATTTGAAGATACCAAATTTTGCTGCAACTAGGGAAAGTTTAACAAAAGGAAGCAATGGTCTGGAATTTAATTTTTTAAGGATTTAACTCCAACAAAGGTAAAACTCGTTCACTGAACTATAATTGGCAAGTTTTACCTATAATTTCTCAGGCGTCTCTGAGCTGTTATATCTGGAAAGACAAAGTTTTTTCCAGATGTAGCAGCACAGAGACTCCATGAGAAATTCATTGTTCTATGCCTAAGAAAGGAACAGTTAGCTTCATATGAGACAGGGAGAGCTGGATCTCCAGAGAAGTTACTTTTCTGTTGCTAATGAAGTTGAAATTCTATTCCTTGTCTTTTATTGCCCTTTGTCCCTGGTCCTCGCATGGCTGAGAAGGTGAGTGGCCTCTACCTGCATTGAAATCCCTCAGTATGATCTTAATTGACAACAGAGTAACATCTGAGACAGAATGTAGACCTCTGGCTCTAACAATTGTCACCTTTTTTTTTCTCCTGTATGATTTTTAACATCTTTGCCTGATGAAGAAGTCATTGGAGCTTCATAAGCTTGCATGATGCATTTTCTGCAGTTGGTTGGCCAATAAAAGTATTACCATTTTGTGGATTTGGATTTTGTTGTATTTTGATGTGTGACCAACATGGCTGCCACCGAATACAGTCTTCCCTTCACATTCATGGGTCTGACCTTTGTGAACTAGATTATTTACCAGGTGCGTGCATGTCTCTCCACCATTCTCCTCCCACCATTCCCTTGCATTTTGCTAGGCATGGAGAAGGAAGTGTGCCTGGATGAAAGACAAGGGAATGGCGGGGAGGTACACACATGTCTTCTTTTTCCTTTCTGGAACTCTCCTTCCTGTTCCCTTGTCCCTGGCCCTGGTGCTGAGAATGAGTACCTAGGCAAAAGGCAAGGGGGGGAAGGCACATGTGTACCTTCCTTTTCCCCTCTAGAGCTCCTCCTCCCATTACCTTGCCTCTGGCCCTGATGTTGAGAATGTGAATCAAGGCAAAAGGCAAGGGAAATGAGGGAAGGCATGCATGCGCCTACCTTTTCTCTTCTAGAGATCCTCCTCTCATTCCCTTGCCTCTGGCCATGGTGCTGAGAATGTGTACCTACACAAAAGGCAAAGAAATTGGGAGGAAGGCACATGCATGTGCCTTCCTTCTCCCCTCTAGAGTTCCTCTATCCCATTCCCTTGCCTCTGGCCTTGGCACTGAGAAGGAAGGCTCACATGCCAGGGCAAAATGCAAGGGAACGGGAGAGGAGAGCCTTGGAGGGCAATGGGAGGTGGATCATGGGGGAGGGAGAATGTTATTCACAGTTTTTCCACTTTTGTGAGGGTTCTGCACCCTGAACACCTGTGAAAGTGGAGGAGCCACTGTATGTTTTCAGAAAGATAGGTGCAGCAGTTCATACATAAGTGGAGCCCTAAAATGGAGGGGGAGCAAGTGATTTGCTTTCTTTCTCCCTCAATTATTTTAGGGAAGCATTTGTATGAAAATAGCATATATCATAGAGGTATTACTATGCAAGAAAGCTTTCAGAGGGAGCTAAGAAGGAATGATGCTTGAAAATCAATTAAGTCTTTTAAAATAATGAAGTATGGTAGTGTAATCTCGGGTATGGCTCCCCGGGTGGGGGCTTGCAGATATCACTTTGATATCATCTAATTTGGCCTTAGCTGGGCCAGCTCTCAGTCACTTCACTCTACATGTTTGTAAGTTCTCTGGATAAGCACGGACATGAGTGCGGCCGCTAATTGCTCTCACATTCCAGTCTCTTTTTAGGCCAGCAACGTAAGCTTTGCTCCCAGCTTCAGGGAACTTCCCACGTGCACGTTTCACAATAGCTGCACGGCTCTCAGCAGAGCCAGCCCGGTAAACAAGTCATTTACATATTGGCTACTATTGTCATCAAGCATTAAGCTCATCATGTTAAATTTGACCTTTCTAAATCCTTTGTCCAGCACCAAAACTCCTTTTGTTCTTACCTGGCTTGCCATAGCCGAGAGCTACAAATTCCTCTATAAAAACCCCTCACTTTCAAGCAGTCTTCGGACTACCTTGGATTTCTATCCTGCGCTGCTGCTGGCCGTCTAAGGAAACTCCCCTCAGTTTCCCACGCTGAGCTTTCTCCTTCTGAACCCCATCTCTTCGTTCCTTCAGGACAACGAGACCAGGTGTCGTATTGCCTACCCTTACGCTTCCCCGTTCCGTTTCCTAGTTAGTTAGTGTGTGTGTGTTATTTATTTCCTGTTGTTTATCAATAAAACTGTTATTTTTGGTTATTTTAGAACTTGTATGCCTATTCCCTGACCTGAAGCCGTAGACACTGGGTTTTAAGGTCCTTGCAAGTTACCCTGCCTCTTACTAGCCAAAATAGTGATCCAGCTAATTTTCCTCAATTTGGTATTTCATTTGGCTATCTGTGTGCCCCTGCCGGGACCCCCCAAAACACAGAGTAACAGTAGCACTGGTAGCACTGGCCATTGCACCACCCCATCTTTGATACACTCCATCTCATCTTTTTGTCATTCCATCTCAATCCATAGCTCCACAAAGCAGTGGTATCACTTCCAACAGAGTTGGTTGCCAGTTGGGTACATGTACTGTGGAATGGTCATATCAGTTGCATGATAGCTTCAGTTGCACCGATTCCCCCTTCCATGAAACACACAAATGTCTGGGAGCGAGGGACTCCAGCTCTGCTACTGACAGACATCCAGTTCCAAGGTAGTGATGAGACTACAACTAACCACAGCATAAAATCCAATCACACACCTATATTGATCATATGAAGCATCTCTTCAGAGTATAGCCCTGAACAGCAAGAGCTTCTTGACATTTGGAAGCTTGAGGGACCATGGAAAAGCCTTAATACAGCATGTTAATTTGAACATAAACAAAACAGTTCTTTGAGAGAAAAGGTGCTGAAGAGGCAATTACAAGGACTTTGGTACAGCTGCTTAGGACACTAAAAAGGGAAAAGAAACAATAATGTTGGTAGTGTAATTATTAGTAATATGAACCAGTTATGAAACAGTGTGGGTTCAAATTTAACTCTTGATAGTAGGAACCTACAGTGAAAGCTTGGAAAATTTGTTTAAGAGAATTATAAATATATTTAGAACCCAAGTCATCACCATACCATTGCTCAGTTATAGATGACTTCAATATATCATTATATTATTTCTTCTTAAAAGCAAATGTCCAATCTCTAAAAGACACATCCAGGACAGGCAAACAGTGAGGGCAATGTATGAAATGACAGAGGGCCAGTGTGGTATAGTGTGAGTGTTGGGAGACCAGAGTTCAAATCCCCACTCAGCCATGGAAAATCACTAAGCAACCTTGGGCCATTCACATTTTCTTGGGCCATTTCCACACTAGACTGTTATAGTGCTATTATTCCACTTTCAATATCCTATGGAACCCTGGCAGTTTGCAGTTTAGGGAGGGGCCTTAGCCTCGGGGAAGGCAGTGCAATCTCTTTTGAAAAAATCTTGCAAAGAAAACCCTATGACAGCACTGCCATAAGTCAGACTTAACTTGAAGGCATGTAACACACACAGAGTTTTAACAAGTTCAGCTGACATTTCAGAAACAGAGTTAAGGCAGTTCAAGTCCAAGCCAGCAGAGTCCAACCAGAGAGCAGGTAAGAGGTGCAAGGTTAATCCAAAAGGAAAATCCAACGCCGCCGTCCAGATTTCAAACAGGCAGAGTACAGCTAAGTAAAGTAAGGGCAAAACAAAGCCTGGCTCAGGCAAATAGTTCATATTCAGGTCAAGGGGGTGGTGGCTGTCAGAGCAGAATTCAAAGGGTCCAGGAAAGATCTGACAGGACTTGAAATTGCAATAAATGTTGTTTTCAGCAACCTTCCTCGGCCAGTACTCAGGCTTGTACTGAGCTTGAGAGCTCCACTCAGGGGTCAGTTGCAGGAACTTGAACCAAAGTCCCCTTAGGAGGAGGGTCCTCCTCACAAGGAGGTCCAAGTAACCAACAGTCTTGTACTGGTCTTTAGCCTGCCTTATTTTCTGGCTTTGAGGACAGAGTTTCCCACTTCTTAAGTGAGACTCTTCACCCTTTTCCCCATGGTGCATGGATTCAGTTAAAGAGGCTTGTTCTTCAGTGCCTTCTGGTCCAGGAAGCTCAGGTTTGTCCTGGGGGAGGATTCTTCCACAAGAGGCATGACACCAGGATGGCAGAGAGTGGTGATATCTATGAATTATAATTTTGCATGCAAACATTTATCTATAACAATACATTTAAATGTAGATTTCTGACCTAAACCCAATTATTAGCTTCCACCCTGTTAGTGAGCTATGATAGTATAAGCCAGACTTATACCATCACAACTCACTTGTTGTTGCATAGACTGGAATTCTGTTCCAAGCATGCCCTGACAAAAATCCCCCTCAAAACTTAAGTTGTAAATAGCATAGCCCCCAACATGGCCATTTCCATATTGTCAGAGAGTGGGAGGAATTAGTGGGGACATGCACAGCTGTTTTCCTATATGTGGACATGCTGCAACAGGCATTTGCAGAAACCTCTGGGGGTCCTTGAGAATTCTCTGTACAAGATGCTCTTGCAGTGTGTCCAGCTACAGGAAAACAGCTGGACACATTCCTGCTCATCTCTTTACTCTCTGACAATGGAGAAAAGGCCATGCTGGGCAGCTGTGCTGCTTACAATGTGAGCTGGGGGTAACAATAGAGATGCAGCTATATAATACATGTACATCTCTTGATGCAAGATATCAGTTGTTAGGTCCAACTAGAGTACAATAACTGGATCAACTGGAATTTGGTAAGTCAGCACATATGTAAGTTTCATTGATTCAGTAGGTCTACTATATTTGGGAATAACACTTGGATTTAGTCCTCTGTTAGCACAATTAGATGTTTGGATTCCACCATCAAATCCATTTGGGAATGCTAAAAATTCAAAGATCTTAATTTAACTAAGACATCTTCCAGCTGCAAATGAAAGGCAAGTTGTTCTGTTCTTCATTAAAGGCAGCCACCTACTAAAAAGCACAATAAATTTTTATTTACTACCATAGGTCTTTTCTTCTAAATTTATTTTCAAGAGAGTATTTGTTCTTGACTCTCAGCATATAAAAGGATTGTGACTAATCATCATCTAGCTTACCAATGAACTGATTAACTCATAAAACTAAAAATTACAGTGGGGCCCAGAGATCAGTCTGAGCATACCAGATGCCATAGCTTTACCAAAGCTAAGTGGATATGTGTGGATCAGGTCAACAATCTGGATGAGATACCACAGGGAGTTCCATGCAAGGGTAGGGTATTAATAAAATAAACAAACATGCAGTATCTTGATTGTGGTTGCATTTTGGGACTCTTCAACAAAGTGACAGTTTCTCATTACTGAGGGCTGCTTCATATTACATTTTCCAAAATACTACCTTTTCAACATGAATGATGTACCTCACTCTGCAGAAAGGTGGCATTTATTTATTACAGCTTTGATCCTGCATAATTTTTAAAAATCCAGATGGCAGAAAATAATAGGCCATGTCAACAATGAAACATCTGTCAATGAAAGAATCCAAAGTTATAAAGTTTTCATCCCACAAAAGGTAACATGCAGATAGCCTGATTCTGTGCTTGTTTATTTCAAAGTTATTCTCACTGATTTCATAAAAATATGGCATAATAATATACATAGAAGTCAAGCTCAAAACATCATCAGAAACACCAAAAATACATTTTCAAATATAGAGTGCAGATTGTTTTCTTTATATACTTTTGATTCTGTATTATAACTTTAATAAAAACATTGGAAAATAATCATCAGTCTGAATCACCATTAAACGATGACATCATCCAAACTTATTTAATATCTTTCCTTCCTTAAAAAAATGGTAGCCTCAGAAATACTTGTATGATGGAACCATGATCTCCATTCCAACTATACTAAAAGGGCCAGAGAAGGAGTGGGCAACTTTGGTGGGTTCAAGGATCTTTTTTTTTTTTTGGTCCCTGGACCCCCACCCCCAGGAGACGGTGGAATGGATTTTCAAAAATACAAAAGAATAAAACCAGAAACGAGAAAAGCCCATTTCTGATTTTGAAAAGGAGGTCTCCTATTGTCTTCCTGTAAGCCTGAGATAGTATGATCCACACAAAGTCACTTGGTGGGTTCCCATGGCCAAGCAGGAATTCAGACTCCAGTCTCCCAAAGTCCTAGTCCAAAACTCAAACCACTACATCATACTGGCTCTTCCTTGTGAATGTAGATACTGTAAATAAGGCAAAGCTATTCCCCATTGTCCAACATTGTACCTATTGTCTATGGTGGTAGGACTGCATGTTCCTATGTTGCAAGAAGGCATGCTGCTGGTAGCACTAGTGCTGGTCAGGTCTCCCATATAAGTCAGGCATTTGCTTAGATGCCAGTAGATGTACCAAACAGCTACTAGGCAGCAGAAGTAGTGTGGGGCTAAGGAGGAGACACTGGTGAAAGATCTCTCAGAGATAACAGTGGCCCTTTGAATAAATCTTGTTAGCACTGCATAGAAGTGGCTACAACTTCTGGATGTCTTTAACCATGAAAATTCTATGATAAGACAATCTAAAATGAATCAAGGGATAGTGCTGGAAAATGAGATTCTCGGGTCAAAAGGCACTAAACCGACTACTAGGAAAGCGCAGAAGAAAAGTTGGAGTAGTGCTATAGTTAATTACACAATTTGACTCAAGATGGAAGAATGCTGAGTTGCAGATATGCTTAGGTGTGAAAGGAAAGTCCAAAGCTGTATAATGCATATAATAGGAATGAGTCACATGCAAGAGAAAAGTTAAATGTAAATCAAATAAATAAACAAACAGAAAACATGAATTGTGGGAAGCATGAATTGAGAAAGCTAGATATTGTAAAACAGGAAGTGGAATGAACAAATGTTACAGAATTTGGAGTGCGTGAGTATAAGTGAATAGGAATGGGACAATTTCAATCAGATAACTGTATAGTATTTTACTCAAAAAATGAAAATCTAAGAAGAAATGGCATAAAATTAATAGGGAGGAGAGATGTAACACAAGTAGTCAAGGGATATGATGTCTGAACAAATAAGATCCATAAGACCTCAGGGAAACCCTATCAATATAAACATAATCCAAATTTGTGTTCCAATTAAAGAGACAAAAGAGGAAGAAATTGAAAGATAATGTGCTGGAGTCTAGGAAGAAACTGATCACATACTAAAACTGGACATGTTCATAATTGTAGGTGATTGGAATGAAAAAGAAGTAAACAAAGCAGAATTAAACATTGTTGGAAAATTTAACCTAGGATCGACAAAATGAAGAAGGGGAGTGATTTATCAAATCTTGTGAGGCCAATAGCTAGTTTATTGCAAACATGTTCCTTAGGCAACAAATGAGGTGACTGTATATACAGACATCACTTGATGGCTGGTACAGAAATCAAACAGATTACATAATTGGAAACAGCAGATGGACAAAAGCTATTTACAAAAAGTCTATTTACAAAAGCAAGTCTAGGGGCAGTTTGTGACACAGACAATGAACTGCTAATATCAAAATTAGAGTAAAGCTACAGAAGTACACTAGATCATTCCAAAATACAACCTGGAAATCCCTGTAGAATTTAAAGACTATGTCCCTGTAAAATCCCTGTAGAATTTAAAAACCAAGAAATCTGGACCACAACCAGGACATTGTCAGAAAGGAATGTGAAAAGATTCTATCTGCAGTCAAAAGGAAAGAAAAGCATTATTGGATGGCAGATCAAACTCTTCAAATGGTTAAGAAGCAAAAGTAAAAGGTGACTGACATAGCATCAGAATCCTGAATACAATTTTTCCATGACTCATGAAGAACTATGGATCACTCTTATGGATTGGACATTCCATTATCCTGATGCTAGTGATGATCCTACAAAGCCCTGTATGGCTTGGGCCCAGGCTACCAGAAGGACCATGTCTCCCCATTAAAGCTCTAAGGTGTTCTGGGGGGCTGTTCTCTCTGTCCCACCACCTTTTCAAGCTCATTTGGTGAGAACAAGGGAGAGGGCCTTCTCAGTGGCAGCTCCCAGACTTTGAAACTGAGAGGCCAAGGATGGCCTCATCCTTTCCTTCCTTTCATCAGCAAACAAAAACATTTGTATGCTACCAGGCTTTTAGAAGATCACTAGGATGAGCTTTTAATGATGTCCATACTGTTTTTAAAGTTTCTAGACAGTCTTTTAATTAATTTTAATGCCTTTAACTTCATAACTTTTAAAATTGTTTTTAAAGTAACTTTTACACTTTATACTTGTATTGAATATTTTGGATAGTTTTTAATCTGTGTTGTTTTCAAGTAAGTTTTTTGCCACCTAGAGTCTCATTATTGGGAGAAAGGCAGGATATAAATGAATAAAACATGAGCAACAACATTATTACAGATGGATATATTCAATCAAGGAAGCCCTGGCAGCAAGTTTGCAAGACCTGAGTGGGACTGTTGATAACAGAGTGACTTGGAGATCTCTCATTCATAGGGTCATCAAAATCAAAACAGACTTGACAGCAGTTAATAAGAACAACAACACACTGGATGCATCTACTCCCTGTATTGTTCTGGTTGCATTATGGCTTCCTAGCCGCCAGCTCACCAGTGTACCTAAAAACTCCATTGGAAACTGTTGTATCTGGGTGGGAAACTTCTTGCAAGAACAAAACAATGTCCTTTGTCAACACAGTCTGAGTCAAGAGTGAGAGAAGGAAGAAATGGTGAAGGCAAAAGTTTTGCCTGCCAGTGCACGAGCATAAGCAGGTTCATTCCATGAGTCAGTGTGGCAAAGTGGTTAGAGGATTTTGTGTGATCTAAGTCCTAGAACCACTGAATCATGATCTTGGATCAGTCCCTCTCTCCCAGCATGACCTCCCTCATGGGATTATTGTGAGGATGCAATGGAGAGAATGAGCACTATGGATTCCACCATGAGCTCACTAGAGGAAAACAAAGTATAAATAAAACTGATGGATAATGGATGATAAGTGGTCCATTCCCTGGCAAGCATCTTTTTTCCCCCAGCTCAAGTAGGTTTTTGGACATTGACTGGCATCTGAATAAGAGGCTTTTAAAAGACCAATGCTATACTTTTTTATTGGTGTGTTTTTTAATTACTTTTTACTTTAATAATGTTTCAGTATTATAATTTGTTTAACTGTGTTTTATCATTGTTGCATTTTATATTTTTTTGTTTGTGTTTTTAATTTTGTTGCAAGTATCCCAGTTGTGGGAGAAAAGTGAAATACACATCATTTATAGTACTGTGATTCCACTTCAGTTGCCATGGCAGCATCCTATGGAATCTCAGGATTTGCAGTTTAGGGTAGAGAATGTCTAACCAGTGCATTCTCATGCCTCAAGATTACATAGGGTCCTGCCAGGGTGGACAGTGTGGAATATAGTGCTAAAACAGTATGGTGTGAAGCATGCTGTACACACACATATATGAGCACTGAAGCAATTATATTGGATCCAAACAATGAGCTACTCCAGTAATGCATTGGGCTGTGCATGCTGATTTGTGAGTTCCCTCCATTAAAGTCAGATCAGCTTGCTCAAGATGCAGAGGAGATCAGATTGCATCTTGAAAAAGAAAACTTCAGAGGAAGGGTGGGAGATGGCGAGTCAGTCTGGTTTAAACTAAGTCAAATGATATGCCAATTGGTAGGTGACATCAGAAAGCAGTAACAATTACCTTCCAGTGACCCAGATCTCACACACAATTCCTTAGAAAGAGATGCTCCCAGCAACTCACCTTAGTGAAGCACTGAGCTGTCAAAGAAAAATGGCAAATGTTAGTGAAAAGAAGGAGAGGATGAACCTACAAATGCTTTGTAGTCTTCAAGTGCCTTTCTTGATCTGCACTGCTGAGCTGTGCTTTCCATCTGGCGTGGCTCCTGGTAGGACGTTTCTAGTTTTGCCTATTGATAAGAGCCAGGTGGTCAGGTTTTGGGAGCTGTCTGTCATTGGCTCAGAAATGGGATGTGGCTCTAGTCAAGAGAAACTAGGATAAAAGTGGGGACAAAAGGCACTGGCAGCTGTGAGTAGGCAATTGAATACCATTCATTCCAAGGCCCTTCTCCGCTTTAAAATTCAGCAACACCTGGGGGTTTGTTTGGTAATGGGTTCTCTTGGGAGGTGTGGAAGAAGTCTGTGTGAGCCCTTGGCAAATGCAGCAGACACACCACAGATTTCTTTTCATTGGCTGAATTTGCTTAATGAAGTGCCACTGAAATTAAGTTAATAGAACTACAGAAGTTTTTTAGTGTTTTGCAGGCCAAATTGTCAGACTGATCATGGCTGATCAAAATGCACAAAACAGTGGGGAAATTCTAGTATAATGTTTGGTACTAGGGTTGCCAGTTGTCTCTTACTAAAAAGGATGTCTCCTATTTGAGGGCTGAAAAGTTTTGACTTCCATATAGACTGAATGAATTGCCAAAAAAGTCCTGTATTTTTGAGTGTGGGTCCTCCATAAAGACAGAAATGTGTACATCATGCACTTTATGAATATAGACAATATTTTAATTCTGCAGAGAAATACATGGCTAGGCTAACAAATTAATCATTTCATTTGATACTTAGGTAAAAGACAAAAATTTTAATAGCTGCTTCCAGATTGTCAGCCCAGATTGCCTTGACTTTTGTCTGTCCCCTTATTGCTATATTGAAAATCTGGCAACACTGTTCGGTTCTCATGGAATAACTCTGTAAATGAACCATTAAGCGTGTATCTACGGACCACAGCTATTGCAGTTTGATACCACTTTAACTGTCACGATTCCACCCTATAAAATCCTGGGATATGAACTTCATTGAGGTTTTTAGAAGTGTCTGCTAAAGAACTGTAGAGCAGTCTCTAGAAATGGAGCACAAGAGCTCCCTGGCAGAAATTTCCAAGTACATTACCAAATGAGAAATCCCCAGATTCTATGTAGGATAGAGCCATAAGAGTTCAGGTGGCATCCAACGGCTGCTTTCAGTGCAAAATGGATAGACTCTAACACTGTACATGTGGTCTTTAGAGCCAATGTAAAATTTGAAGGAGGAGGGAATAAAAAAATCAGTTATTTTTTTCTTATAAATAAATAAATGAATCATAAATATATTTAGATTTGCCTAATGTGAAATAGTCTAGCTGGAATTAGAGGCTGCAAGAAACAGCAGGTATCCTGACCTCTGCTAAGGGACCTGTGCCTGACTTGAAGAAGCAGGATCTTGACAATATGTCTCCAGCCCCAATTCAGCAGGATGGTAAGGCTGAGCATAAGGTAGAGCTGGGCACGCATAAATGAATTTGTAAAAAAAAAAAAAAAGCTTTTTGTCAGAGGCTTTATTAGTGAAGGTACACTTGTACTAGGAATAGCTATACCTATTGAATTTGGACAACTAAGGTGATTCAGAATTTCATTTAGTTAATTTTTGATAAGAATTTGCTAAAATCACACATTTTTTCCTAAGTGTAATGGGAAAAAACATTGAAGTTAAACTATTATAATGGGTAAGGAAGCAAAACTAACAAATCTATCCATCCCTAATTTGGAGAATTTGCTTTGCAGTCATTTCTAACGCACGCTGGCAACAGTTTTAAAAGAGCCATTTAGAAATTTGTTTGCTGTTATTTACAATGCATAATTGGTAAATACCAGAGAATACTGGTGCAGGGACTTGCAATATGAAACCTAAAGAAGACTTCTCTTATCCTTTGAGATTAAAAAAAAAAAAACTCCTTACAAACTAAAACAGACAAAAAGGAATTGCTGTTTTGTAGTTATTGTTACCCTGTCCTTTGTTATGGGCCAATCTCAATTCAAATGGAGAATAACCATCAAAAAGAAGAAATAATTGCACAGTTTTAAAATGGAATGTTAAGAAAGACATTTCGATTTGACTGAATAATTGGAGGAATGATCTTGGCCACATTTTGTCTGGATATTATTATATAATTACTGTGGCATGAAGTCTAAATTCAATTTTCATTTGCAGAAAAGAGAAAGAGGAACATACAACCCAAATGGTCTAGAACTCAGCATGCTTACAAGTATGCTCTGAAAGGCATGTGTCTCTAACACAATCTAATTTTACTTAATGATTGTGAAGTGAACATATTTTATAACATGGCGTCTGTCTATTGCTATTCAATTACTTTGTAATAATGTCTAAATTCTGTTTTCCTTTTGTAGAAACACAAAAGGAAAAACATACAAATCTCATGAAGGCTCTGCATGTTTGCAGTTGCAGTCTACCAAGAACCCATGACCAAGGTCTGTTCTCTTTAAGTATTCTTTCTAGTGTACATTCTTGAAAATAGATATTTTAAACTATAGAGGGGCAAAAATACTTCTTCAAAAAGCAGACTTTTAGATGTATTCCCAGAGCCTAGAAAATATTTTACTTCTAATTTACTACTTGTTGCTGGTGTTAGCAATAGTCCTACTAGTTTTTAGAGATGGCAACATCAGCATGCTTGTCTTCAGAAGCTGCCAGTTTCTAATTCTCTCTAGGAATTTGGACATAGCATGTATTCATGTCATTTCCTGTTTGTTAGTCTTAGCCAGCCCCCTAACTTTTTCTTTTAGTTAGGCTGCAGTTAGTTTTCTCTCTACGTTTTGTAGTTTGCAGTTGTCACTGTTTTCTCAATGTTTGAAGAGCACGTATTACACATTATCTCACCATGAGATCTTATGAAATGTTTAGTATTTTTCAGTAAACCTACTTCATACAAAGCCTGCATTATTTTTTTGTTAGGCCCTGGGGGTTGTTGGTGGTATAGGACTGGCTATTGTTCACCTTCTGCTTGTGAATGCTAATTATTCTGTTTGTGAGATATGCTATTGTTTCCTATATTCCCCAACACTGCTTACCACTGCCTTTTGCCATCACCTGATCTTGTTCTGACACACACATGTGCACGCGCACATACACACGCACACGCGCACACACCAGTGAGAGATTGGGCGGGTAGACTCAACATGGTAAGGGTTTTGGTTTTTGTTTGTTTGAACAGAAACTTCTTTGTCCCCATCTCCCATAAAGACTTTAAGAGCAGGCTAAAAGAGCCATCTAGTGAGCCTTTTTTTTTTTTATGTCCAAAGCATCACTCCACAGGGCTTGCCCATTGTCCTGTGGCATATATTTCAATCAGAGAGTGGAGCTGAGGGCATTTCTAGAGTACTCACTGTGATTCCTATAGATAGATAGATAGACAGACAGACAGATATACATCAAAGATGTGGGGCCACAACTTTTTGGTACCCATCAATCACATGTCTCTCAGTGGTAGGCCACAAAGTGTGGACCAGAAAGTGTATTCGGGCAAGCCTCTAAAAATGTCTCCAAAATGTTACAGATATTATTTTTAAATGAACTTGGCAGTGAATATGCAGCCAGTACAATTGCCACAATTCTCTGGTACAGAGAAGTATTCTGACTAGAACAGAAAAAAAAATTCTGAATGTTTTAAAATTATTATTGTTACTCCTACTGAAAAGGACAACTGTTGTAGAATGTCAGTGCTCACTCAGAAAATATCCATAAAATGGCTTCTCCAGTTTCTCCGTATCTGAATCAGACGGAGAATTTCAGGCAAAATTGTGGATCCAGTTTTCATGTTGTTTATTAATATTGTTGAAGGAAGCATACAATACCGCATACAGGCTACAGCTGTTAACATTCCTTCTTCTGCTCAGCTCTTAGATCCCTATCCTCTTTGACATCTGGCCACCATAGCAGATACCTTTTATCACCAACCCAGGTTTCTCCTCATTGCAAGGAGAGCTCATGAACATTTAATAGTTTTATACAAGAATAAAATTTCACCTGGATCAGTTGGTTTTACAAGCATGAGTGTTACCCTGGTTACTGGGGGTCCCGGGAGGGATGCCTAAACAACCTTACAATTATACAAGATGGGGGAAGTTAGTCAAGAGCACTGGTTGGCACTACGAGAGGCAGGGTAACGCAGCAGGATCTTGTAACCCAATGTTTACGGGGTCAGGCCAAGTCAAGAAGCAAACCTTGTTGGAAATTAATGAATGATCTTTATTAAATACAGGCACACAATGTAAGAAACACACGCACACAGATAACTAAAGAAAATGAAGGTGTGAGTATGATAGCGGGATTTTCAGACGGATAGTTGAATCGAGTGATACAAAACCTGTTCTTGAAGCCCGGAAAGAAGACAGAGAGTGAAGCTGAGGTTCGATGTATCTCAGCACTTGGAGCTGAGGGGAAGCTCACCAAGCAAAGTGGCAGCAAGGCGGTCTGGAACTTGGGAGCAATCCGAGGATGGTCTCGGAATCAGGGGTTTTTATAGGGAGAAATGTGACTGCAGGCTATGCCATACTTGGGGAAGACAATGCATTTTGGGAGCGGGACAAAGCCTTGGAAAGGTCAGAATTTAGCATGATTAAGTTAAGTCCGAATTGACAAAGAGGTAGCCAGTATGCAAATGCTCAGTGCTTGGCAGTTGAGTATTCAGCTTGCCAGGGTGCCTGCTTGGGGCAGGGAGTTCTTTGTAAACAGCGTGCATACATAATGAGGGTGTTTGCAGAGAGGTCTTGTAAAGCAAGGATCTGGCTATTTCTGGCCTGCTTGGGTGGAGAAAGGAATGTTCAGCAATTAGTGGCCGAGCCTAGTCCTGTGCTTGTCTGGGGGCCTCACAAACACATGGAGAGGGGTGGTGGAAGAGAGCCAAATTATTGATATCAAAGTGATATCTAGAGGTATCTCCAAGTAGGCCTAAACTGCAGTAACATGAGAAAAATGGACTATGGCTGGATGGAAAGTCCTTCATCTGCTGATCTATCAAGGTTCAGCAGATTTTGTTATCACCCCACTAGCAATGTACATCATAATTATTTTAACTATTTTTTTCCTGATCTTTGAAAAGTTATCTTTCTGGATTACAATTCTCAGAATTCCCCAACTAATGTGGCCAATGGGGGATTCTGGGATTTGTTGTCTAAAGTAGTGATTTTACCAATCTTTCGTGCTTCCTCCCCCAGTGCAGTCTGAGAAAATACCCAGCCGTGCTGCAGAAGGAAGAGGCAGAGCCCTAATGTTGCCAGCTGGCAAGCAGGCAGCTCCTGCAGATCCAAAGCAGCAGGGACGCAAAAGCCTCTTGCAAGAGGCTGCTCACGTGATCCCTGTGCCCCCCGCGCCAGAAAGAGGTAAGGTGTGGAAAGGGCCTTGCTTTCCAACAGGGCCCCATTCATACTACATAATTATAGTGCTATTATTCCACTTTAACTGTCATAGCATCATGGCATCCCATCTTGGGAGAAACGTGGGATATAAATTTAATATATAAAATAAAGACATAAAACATCCCATGGGATCCTAGCATTTGTAGTTTATGGAGTGACATTTATCATTTTCAGCCAGAATCCTCTAGTGTCTCACCTGAGTCCAGTCCCAAGATTCCATAGGATGGTGCTATGGCAGTTAAAGTAGAATAATAGTGCTATAATTCTGTAGCGTAAATGGGACCCAGATGTCAAAGGGATAATACTCTACCACTCAATTCTTTTTACTCAGAAGGGTCCCTCGTGGTCTCCACAGGGCATCATAGTCGTTTATACCCTGCCTGTTCCCCAAAACTGGGGTTCAAGGTGGTTTCCAAATTAAAAATGAGTGCAATATAGCTGACCCATATAAGAGGCCAACACTAAATAGAATTAAACTATCATCAATATTTTAAAAATGCTGTACATAAATTTTAAAAGAATAAAAACAGTTTAAAACAGTACTATTTAAAATGATTCTTAACCCTCTTGAAAGCCTTTTCTTGGTCTATAATACTGTTGGGGGTGGGAGAGAACTGTCTTTGCCTGCCAATAACAAGCAGGCAAGAAGGAGGCCTGTCTAGCTTCCCTACGAAGGGAGTTCTAGAGTCTGGGGCAGTCACTGAGTAGGCCCTATCTCATGTCCCCACCAACTGTACCTGTGAAAGTAGTAGGACTGAAAAAGAGGCCTCTTCCTGAGATGAGGAGGCAATATCATCAGATGTTTTAGGCCCAGGAGGGACCTTCTCCCCCACTCAACTGGAACTAGGAAGGAGTAGCTTCTGGTTCTGAAATGGAGCCCCTCCTGCATCAATATATTTGGAACTAGATAGGAAAGTTAAGTTAAGATAGCAAGTTAAGATAGTCAAGTTAAGAAAGTTAAGATAGCAAGCAAGAAAATAAAGTCAGTGACATAGAGGGAAGACCCAATTTAATGGAATAGTTACCAGGAAAGTATCTGCTCACACCAGTAGAGCGACTGAGCTGGAGGGACAGAGACGTTAGGAGTTGGCTGCAAACTTGTTTAAATAAAGTCCTTCTTTTTGATGTGACTCCTGCTTTGGGTTACCAGAATGAAAACTGGAGATGGCTCCTGTGCCTTTAATAGCTGTGTAGAAGAGGGAATTTCAGCAGGTCTTGCTTGTTGTGCAATAAGGTAACAAGCAACATCTGATGAAATTCCACAACTGTTAAAGGTACAAGAGCCATCTGAAGTTTTCACTCTGGCTAACATAGGCCCTTTTCGCACGCCATTTCTAAAGCCCCTTGAGCGTCGCGGTCCATACGACACACTCCCATTTATGTGACGCTCAAGAGCCTTTTCATTTTCGGTTTAAAGCCGAAAATGGTGCACAGTCGCGCAATGCTCCCAGGGCCCGCGCGTACTTGCCTGCCCTGAGGTGCATTGAGAGCTGGGCCGGTCACGCTTCCTACCTCAGCGCTAGCCTGCAATTCCCGGGTTGCGCTGCGGTAGGAAGGGGCGGGGCATTCACATGACCGGCAAGCCAGCTGCGGCGAGGAAGCAGAAGCGAAGTGAGCGCCTCGTGCAAGAGGCTGCTTGCGCGACCGTCGCCCCCCACCTCTGCGAAAAGGTAAGGTGTGGAAAGGGCCATAAATATGAAAGTTGGTGGCAGCAATTTAAAAGTAGAATCCAGCTGCAGCAGCACAGCACAGCAGAGAAAGAGAAACAAACAAGGACTTTTGGATAGTGGAAAGAGGTCTGAAACTGCCAGGACCACTGAATGTTAAAGTTAGCAGTGTGTGTGTATATATAGACACACACACACACACGTGTTACTGTAATTTTTCTCTATTCTCAGTGGAAAACTATGCCCCTTCCTGCAACTTACCTTTTCTCGGTTCTGGGGCACGGGGATCACGCATGAGGGTTCCGCCTCTTCTTTCCGCAGCACAGCCGGGCATTTTCCTAGGCTGCACTGGGGGAGGAAGCGCGAGTGCTGCAGCTCCAGAGCCTCTGCACACATGGTAATGTGCAATCACACACCATTTTTGGCTACAAGCCGAAAATGAAATAGTGCCGATCAGCACCTGCCGGCCCTGGCAGCATGGCGCAATTGCGAGGACGTTGTCTGAAATGCTCCTCACAATTGCACGATGCTCTGGAGCCCTTTTGCATGGCAAATACCATGCGAAAAGGGCTTATGTGTCGTCTTCAAAACTTTACAGTGTTTCAGGCTTAAAATGTGGGTCATATGATCCAAATAGATTGATGGGGAAAGATGTGGACAAAGGATTTGAAATTCACTTTAAGTTACGATTTAAAATGAAATTTTTCTAAGATGATATATAGATGGTGTTTAACATAAGAAAAACTTTCTAAAACATACAAAAGTTCTTCAAATACATGTCAACTTGAAGGGACCTTTTTTCATATGAGGTGGACTTGTAACAAAGTGAAGAAGTATTAGTTTATAATATACCAGATGATGGAGAAAATTTTGAAAATAAAGATTCAACTGACACCAGAACTGTTCTTTCCTGAGACTGATAGATGACACGGTGAACAAAGCCTGTTTAAAATTATACAGTATATGACTGTTGCAGCAAGAATTTTGTATGTTCAGAAATGGAAAGACTTGGTGATCCCATCACAAGAAGAACGGATGCTGAAACTTCTGGATGTGGTGGAGATGGATGAATTGACAATATTGTTAAGATATCATTCTATTATTGAATATAAAAAACATTGGGAGAGGATTGTTTCATTTTTAATGTTGTCTGAAGGAGGACAAGCTGTAAGAGGATTCAACTGGAGAATAAAACCTAAATAAATGCTTTTAGAACTGCTTTTTGTTTGAAGGTGTGATCTTATTTTCTGTCACTTGCACGTATCTGTAAGTTTTCATCCTTTGAGAGGTACGCCTATTGGTTTGTTCCCATGGGCAGGCAGAAGACAATATATTTCAGAACGTAGAACTCTACACCAATCAGAACACTAAACAAATAACTGTTTAGAACAAATTGGCAATTAGTTCCGATTTCATGTATTCTGGAAACCATAGTACCAAGATTTTATTTCAGCAACAAAATTACAAGACAGTGGGCACATTTGGCCTGATTAAAGGGACCAGAAATGTCTCATTTTTTTCTGTTTTTCCCTATTTTATTTTGGAGATCCATATGCATTTTATCTCTAAATATTTTCTGTCAGCTTCTGTATAATAAAAGACTTTTATACCAGCTTCCCAGGTCAGTTTATTTTAATCTACTATAAAGTCAGAAAGAACAGGACAAAAACTGGGACTTTTCAATCAGGACGTGTCTGATATCTGTTCAAGTTGACTTTTGTGTCAACAAGGAAACTTCAGAGAATTCAGGGATATATAGTGAATTTTTTAGGTTGAGTGCAGTGTCAGCTTAACTACATAGGATTTCATAAATCATAAGAACCTTCCTTCCACTCAATCTACTTGTTAGTCCTTCTTATTATGTGCCTTCAAGGTGACTGATTTATAGTCACCCACTCATGGAGTTTTCTTAGCAAGATTTATTCTAAGGAGGCTTCTCACTGGCTTCCCCTGAGGCTGAGAGAATGTGACTTGTCTAAGGCCATCTGGTGGATTTCCGTGGCTGAGCAGGGATTCAGACCGTGGCTTCCTGGAGTCCTGGTGCAACACTCAAATCTACACTGACTGAAAATGGCTTTCTAGGGTTTCTGACCTGAGTCTTCCCTACCTAGAGATGTCACGGACTGGAACCAGGACCTTCCAAATGCAAAGCATGTGCTCTGCTGGTGAGTTATAGCAATCCCCCCAATAAGTTTGAATTTAAAATACACATTTGAGAACTTCCTCTTCTGTCTGTGAACTGACTCTTCTGTGACACTTTATTAAAACTAAGTATCATGCCCTCCTAGCCTTCATTCATAGAAAGGATGGCCTCTGCCAGTGTTTCCATTTCCAGGAATTTCTTTTAATAATGCATTTTTGACCTATTCTGTGGTTTTTGGACCATTGCCAACATCTAGGTTTAGGAGATGTACTGAGAGGTGGTACATTCCTGGTCTTTCAAGCTTTTCCTCTCCCTCCAAATAGGGCATATTTGAGAGTTATTGCAATAAAGGGAATTGAAATAATGGGAAAAGGAAACAGCACTGCTCTCTTGTCAGAAAGGAACAGACGCAAAGCATGGAGTTAATATAAAAATCCCGTTTTTCACTTAGCAAAAGGATGACCTGCAGTTTTTGGAATTACGGTATGTTCAAAGATATGTCACTGCAATAATGTAATGCCATAGACATTAGGCCATAATGACCTGAAAAAGTATGTGCTTAGCAGCTTGCAGCTGGAATCAGGAAAGGAGAAAAACCACTTGAAGTGAGCCAGACACTCTCGTTCTTAAAAAAAAGAAAAAAGGTTGTTACATGGGTGATCCAAAAGTGAGCTTCATTAAACCATTTTACTTAGGTTCAGATTGTCATGTGCTTTGTGGGTTATGGAGGATTGGAAATGGGTGGAAATGGCCACTGACATGTCAGGGCTTTTTTTAGTGTGCTGTACTACTTTTATTCCATGCTTTTAACATTTTTAATTTTATGAGCTATTTAATACTATTTTAATTTTGATTTTCATACATTTTTAGTGGCATGTGGTTTTATTTGTATTTCTTTTTACTCTGTGAGCCACTTTGTGTCCCAGTCTTGGGTGGTGGAGCAGGGTTGGTTGAAATAAAGTGAATAAAATGGTTGATTGGTTGGTTGGTTGGTTGGTTGGTTGGTTAAGACACTGAGGCCATTTCCACACTGCACTGTTATAGGGCTATTATTCCACATTCAATATCCTATGGAATCCTGGGGTTTGCAGTTTAGGGAAGGGCATTTAGAATTCTCAGCCAGAGAACTCTTTGGCCTCAGCAAACTACAAACTCCAGAATTCCATAGCATGTTGAAAGTGGAATAATAGCAATGTGGGGCAGAAATGGCCTGAGATGTTCCAGGAAAATCTCTCAATAGTTGTAATTTGCATATGAATATATAACACTGTTCTGAATGTAATACAATTCTGATCAGCTCTTCATCTTCTTGCTGAGGATTGTGGCTGAATTTTCAAAGACTGCATTATGCCCAAGGCCTCCATGTCAGGTGGTGAATGAGAAAGCAGAGGAGAGATGTGAAAGGGAAGAATTTGTTCTATACCAAAGGACTCCCTTATCCTCTCCATCTGCTGAAATATCCTGTTCTGCTTAGCTAACCTGTACTGTTCCTTCTGCAATGCACCCAAAGACTTTGGAGATAGAAAATTTTTCCTCATTTTCTCTGCATCTCTTGTGCTGGCCTGATTTGCTCATTATCTAGCTTCATTCACAGTTCTAAAGTGCTTCAAAGCTTGCTTGTTCATAACTTTTGGATATTGAGTTGGTCCTAATAAAGGCATTACAGTATTACCATATGCTGTTTGGATTTTTCTCCCCTTTAATGGGTCCTCCTTCTCCTTTATAATTACAATACTGGAATGGAAACTTATATATCTATGTGATTAAACCATTTAGATTTGCCCACCTATAAAGCAGAGCTTTCTGAACTTTTCATATTGGCGACACACTTTTTAGACATGCATCATTTTGCGACACAATTTTACTAGCAAACTAGAAGTTAAACTAACCCCTTATAAGAGATACAGACACGTACATAAATTGTAATAACAAAATGTATGGGGACATATCATATCTCATGAAAACCTTTCATATATTTTTTAAAATATATGATTTATAAACAATAACATGTTTCCAAGGTTGTAGGCGACACACCTACACACTTCAGGCGACACACTAATGTGTCACAGCACACAGTTTGGAAAGCCCTGCTGTAAGGATTTGAGAAGATCTTACTTTCCAGAAGGGGAGGTACGGTTACAATAGGAATTTCAAGTCAATGTCCTTAGCAAAATGACACAATCAGCAGACATTTGAGCTATTAATAGAAATTAAAGAAAAAAGAAAGGAACAGAGATCCAGCCTTTAGTTTTCCTCTGCAGTGTTCACATGCCAAATTTTTAAAATGAGAAATGCTTTCCTAACTGCCCTGGTCCTGGAGTTCCTTCATCTCTACGAGAGATTTACTATCAGGTCAGGTTCAATTACCATTGTTCTCAGATGAAGAAGAAACTGACTCTAGCGGTAGTAAACGTTAGGGAGAAAGCTGGCCTTGCCTGGGACAATGTAGCAAGAAAACACTCTTTTAAAACTCTAGACAAAAGGAAGGCAAGTTTACGTCATTTGGATGGCCTCTTCATACAAATAACCGTGTGATCTCCTTATGTTAACCCAGCTCTGATATTTGACTCCTGAACATCTTTGATTAATAAGAAACTGGGAGATAAGCCATGTGATAATTAATGCATCATTAGCACTCACCAGGGTTCATCAGATAATGCAATTAATGGCTATTATTTCCTTAAACATGGTAGTATTGAGCTGTGTCATTGTGCATTCTTGAGTGAAGAATTCTGTTTTGACATGGAAGAATGTTAGACATAATTTGTTTGTTTGTTTGTTTGTTTTTTAGTTTCTTTTTTGTGAGTTCCTCCTGCTGGGTAAACTGTATTTGTATGCTTACTTTACATTTATGACTGTCAAAACAACTTTTCTCATTAGTTTAATAGGAGAAAGATTGATTTGAAAGTGACGCCATTTTGTAATGCTGAGATATAGTTTAGGCTGTATCTGAATGCTAATCCAAAGCTTTGAAAAATCACTTTTGTTTCTGTTTGCTTCTGCTATTCATTTGGCAAATAACTCATTTTAGTATTATGTAATGTGTTTTCTTGGTGCACAGCTTATTACTTTCCTATGCTTCTCTTTACTTGTTATGGTATAAAGCTTGAACAAGTGATGTCAAAAGTCTTCAAAAATGCCCTTTAAAGGTAACTTTTCAAAGGAACTTGAAATGGTTAATAGTAAAGTAAGTTTACAATGTAATTAGAAATTGTTAGCTGTTACATTAGTAAAATAAATCCATTCTTAACTCATTACATTACTCCTGAAATCTGCTTTTGTTGCACCTTCTGTGGCTGTAGGTTAAAAAAACCAACAACCTATTTTTAGTCCTAAAAAGAGCCAGCATAATGCAGCGATTTGAGTGTTGGGCTAGGATTCTAGACAACCAAGGATTAAATCCCTGCTTAGTTACGGAAATCCATTGGGTGATCGTGGACAAATCATACCCTTTCAGTCCTAGAATAAGGCAATGCAAACTTCATCTGAATAAACCTTCTCTAGAAGACCCTATGATATGTCACCGTATGTCAGAGCTGACTTGAAGACATATAACAATAACGTATCCATACCAATATGTCTGTCTGTCCAACTGGCACTAAGAATGATAAACACTGTATCTCAGAAAGCTTGAAAAAATGTTCATGACACAACATCGGATTGTTTTAAAGTAGTGGAGAAATGTCTGGCCTACGGGAAAAATTAATTCCACAAGATCTCCCCACTAACCTTGAAAAAGCCCCCACCAAGACCTTTTTCCCCAAAGCTCTTTCTGTTTTTCGTTTTTTGAGAACAGACCTTGGAATTAATTAGCTATGAATAATTAGATGTTTATCCTCGCTCTCCTCTATTAAGCATGTGTAAGTAGGATATACTTATCATGGTAGCTTAATGAGGGATAATATCACTATGGCCATTTCCCCACCTTACCCATCTCTGTCATCATCCCATCACAATCCTGGAAATAGTAGGAGCGCAACACAAATGCTCCCCTCTGCACCTGGCCAACTGCCTGTGGAAGGGTAGCATGAGTGACATGCTCCTTCCTTCCTTCTGCAGCGCAGCCAGCCACTTCCTGTTCTGCACTGGGGATGGAAGTGTGTAGATTGCACTTCCTCTCTTTCTGCATGGCCCAGCAATGGAAGCATTGCACTATTGGGAGCTATTACCAGATCTTTTTCTGGTAATGGAATATCCCATGATTGCAACAGGTGGGGATATGTTGGTAGCAGGACCACAACAACGTTGTGTGAAAGCATGACTCACAGACTGGCAGCAATGCGTCCCATGGCAGGACGGTGACATTGTGAAGAAATAGCCTATGTCTTGTTTTGTTTTTTTTAATTCCATAAGTTACTTTTCATGCTCTGCCTAAATGATGGAGAAGGAATATCACATAGTTCAAGTGCTGGCTCACTTTGTGCTGCCACTTCTTGCTTTTCATAGATGATGTGGTGACAACAAAGTGGACAGGAGGAGAATGGACTTGTACTACAAGTCAATGACTTGTAGAATTCTGATTCTTGAATAAATATAGTTTCTTGAGTTAATTCTGGGAAATAGAAACATTGAGTTACCTTTTGTAACCACAGTGGTAACTAACTGCTTTGGGGCCCTTGAAATTACAACTGTAAGAAATTACTATCCAAAAGTTTATTTTCCAGGCTATTTTGAAGGGCATGGAACAGTTTTATTTAATCCCTGTGAATTTCTCAGGGATTCTAAGAACCAAAAAATTCATTCAATTTAATGTATCTAAAATATCTCACCTGGGTATGTGAACAGGGGAGAATCTTTATTTTTGTATATGATTTTATTACACCACTTGGGATGCAAATTGAATACATGATCACTTAGTTGCTAGTTCAAATGAGAGTAGATTTATTGAATCAATGGGATTTACCTAAGTGTTAATTTACTATTCAGCAATTTGTTCAATAAATTTCATGTAACTGGATTTTTGGTGCTATGTCCTCTGTGAGTGTGGTATCCTTTTATGTCAGGAGAGAGACAGTCTGATTCTATTGTACCCCCTGCAGAAATTCAGTGCCCAGCCAGCTCCAGTTGGGCTTATGAAAAGGAAGAAAGGCCAAATGCTATAAATCCTGCAGAGACGCAACCTCCTCTGTGGATGTGTATTTTGCTTTCACAGAGTATTAACACAGTATTTCTCATATCACAGCATCAGTTCTTGTTTAGTTTGCTAGTGTGAAATCTGGCACAGACTTTGAAAATTACTAAGTAAAGTAATACCCATTCAGCAGGATGGTTGTTTTGACCACAGAATGGAATAATAAAGCATCAAGGTATGTTAACTAAAACAGGTTAAGTGAAAAGCTGCCCTCAGCCACATCAAACTATTTGTCCAGCTAATGCAATATAGTCTGTTCTGATTGGCAATAAGGAGGGGTATGGAAAGTGATTCATTTATTGTTGATTATGTATTACATGTAAATTGGCTGGATTATCCTTTCTCATTTTATCTTATTTTATTTTTTCATTTTTGTGCAATGGCTGGCTGCTAAAATGCAATAAATTTGAACTTGAACTTGATTGGCAATGCATTTCTAGAATATATCTTTCACATCACCTGTTAACTAGGGGTATCGGGGACTGAAATAAGACATTTTGGATGCTACGCATGTGCTCTGCATTTGAACTATGGACCCATCACAGCAGATCTTTCTTCTATGTATCCCTGTATTTATTTCTCCCTCCCCTCTGGATTCATCTATTCTGTTCTGTTCTGTTCTGTTCTATCCTATAAACCCCTTGAGGCAGGAACCTGTAAAACACCATATACACAAACTGACTTATCTATTCCCCTTCTACCACACACACACACACAGAGTGAAGTTGCAAAATTACTGTCTCAGTTTTAGTCACCCTAGTTGCAGTAACCTTCATCTTCAGCACAAAATAAAAGAGATTGTTTTTGTGAACAGCATTGTCATTCCTTAATCCAGTAGGAAGACAGCAGACAAGTACTCTAGTTGACTTCAAAAGGCTGTGACACGATGAGGGGAAACCCCCACAATCCATGTTTCAATAGCTATATCCACCTGAAAAAAAATGTTTCAAGAAGCTGATCTTTACAACTATAAGCATAGTGAATTCTCAGATTTAGGGTTAAAAAGCTGACAGGATTGACCTATTGACTCCTCTGAACCAGTGACCTACAGGTGGGAAGAGGTATTGTTGGCAGCGGGTAAGCAGATTGTTCGTCTGGGTTGTTTTGATGTTGAAGATATCCATTTCAACTTGAAGCGAAAAGGAACAACATAGAGATGAGCTGACTGATGAAAGGTGAAATTGCACTTGAATTAACTTAGACAGTGAAAAGCACTTGATGTAAATATTTCTACAGATTTAACAATGAGACAGTCATTCCTTTTGTATTAAAAATCAAAGACTTGATTCATATATATTCCTTCACTGTAGTTACTGAAATTATTCTTTTTAACATCCTGGTTTTTTTTTTCTTTCTGGACAAGGATAAGGCATACTTCATCACTATTTTGCCTGGGATCTTGAAAACTAGTGGGAATATTACAAATCCTTTCTATGGGATCAGGCCTCCAAATCTCTGCTTTGACAAAGCAGATAATCATAGATTAAGTATTAACACTGTAAATATGTTACCATAAGCCAGAGATCCAAGGAATTCTGGTTTATTAGTGTGTACCTGCTGTATACCGACTGAACATTTTTACTGCAAGTGGGAGCAGCTAAACAAGCTATGAACCTTTACTGCATGGTTTGTTTTTCAGCCCAAACCCCAGCTTGTCTCTCCCTCAGTAAGCCAGAGAAATAAAACAGCAAATTGTGTCTTGATTCTCTCTCTTGCTAGGGGAGAAAAACCAGAATGCTGAGGTCAGACATTACAACAAGCAAAACAGAGATTGTAATGGTTTGCTTAGCCATTCATGACTGCAGTAGGAATGATTGGGCAGTACAAACAAGGACATGCTTCTTGCTAGAATTCTCAAGAATTCTAGCTTGACATCTGAAAATTTCCCTCTCAATTCTCAGCTTACTTCAATTGCTGCAAAGTGAGTTCAAAGTGGAAAAGAAGTTTATGCTTAATTAATTCAACAGGAAAACGGAGAGAAGAGATAGAATCTTGCCCTTCTCCATAAGCTCTGGCAAAAAGCAAAGTGCAAGAGCTTCTCCCAGCTTGTATGGCCTTCTTGCCATCTTGACCTCACTCTGATATTACTTGGCCACATGGGCCCTAGTTTCATCTGTCTACGAGAGGACTGGCAACTACTGCTGGACCTCACACACAGTTCTAGACCTTTAGGTCTGTTTAGCATGTTTATAATGATGATTGCAAGGCCAAAGTCTGAACCTGGATCTTGAGAGACTTGCACCAAAATGAAAATGGGCCATCTAAAACTTAATATATTCTTCAAAAGCGCTACCACACCTCAGATTTGTCTCTTCTTTTTGTTGACTGCTTATTTTGTTCATGTTCCTTTTGTGTTCCAGAAGCTGATTTGGCTCAGATTTTTATAAAGAGGATTCAGCCTTTGTCACCCAATTAGTCATGGATAATGTAGCCAGCATATTGATGACACAGCACCAAGCAGCCAATAGGGGTTTAGTTGTATGATAGCATCACAAAGCCCTATCAGATTGATGGGCCTAACTCTGAATGGGAGATTATTATTTTCCATGAAAAAAAGTCCCTTAATGTTTTGTCACATCTCTTAAAAATATACGTATGCTAGTTATCACCCTCTGTATATTTAACGAGCATAGTTAATTCCCATGGAAACTTCTTCTGTTACCACTTTTCAACTCCTGTGCCATTATCTAAGCTGTTTATTGTTTTAAACAATGTCTTTTCTTTCAATTAGCCCATCAAGATCATTGCCAGGTGATGGTCAAAAATGTGTAGAGAGTAACAAAGCAGAGTCAGTAGCAGGGAATCTTTAGGGATGATGTTTCAAAATTGCAAGCTGAGAGATATTATGATGGTGCTTGTGGAATTGTCTAGAAGAAAACATTGAGATCGTCAATCTTTTGGTGTGTTCACATATGTTCTTGTATAGAAAGACACCTCAATGAAACATGATAGCACTGATTTCATGAGGACATATTTGTCAGTACATCCTCAGAATAATAGCTAACAAGGAGTATATAGTTATAATTATGTCCCTTTCATTACCAGTGGCAGTGATCAAATAACTTCAAAAGAAGGAAAAAGAAATTGGCAAAGCAATTAAACACCAATTAGGTCTAACTGTTGTTGATGAAGCGCTGATGGGAAATTAAATCCCAGAGTGAATTTTACTGGCAAAAAGCTACAACACCTGCTTGGCCAAACTCTTTAGCTGTATGGGATACATAGAAAATAAGTCATATGAAACTAGAGCACTTTCATTCGAAATCATTTCAGTAATGGCTGCTTATTGATGAAGGATAAGCTAAGACAGGGATAAACTGGAAAGGCCACATTAATTACCTGTATAACTGGAAACAATGTACTTCATCGTCTGCTTGAATCTCTCTATCTTGCCCTTTAATTTTCGTAAATGGCTGGCCCTGCTGCTCTGGAGATAAGGCATTTAATATAGGCAAGGGTTCAGATGTTCCCACAAGGCCTGCTTGAGTGACATTTTTTTTTTCTCTTTCTCTCCAAAATGTCATCTTGATTTGTGCTTTTATTTTTCACAAAGTAATAGACATGGGGATTAGAAAGTGAATCTGGATACTAAATTTCACTAATGAAATTATTATAGACACCACCAAGAAAAATAAGAATTAGCTCCTTGTGGTAGCATATCTCTATTATTTTGGAAAGAAACACAAAAGCTTTCATTTAATACTAAGTAGTTTTATCCTTTAGAGGGAAAAGAAAACCCTGACAAATCCATCTTAATTAAGCAGAGTCTTGCATTTCAGTGCTTCCTTATTTATTAGGCCACTGTTAAGTAGGACAAAATTTTCTTTATACATTTGAATGGGCTGAATTTTTCAACAAGAAGAAGAAGAAGAATGCTTTCCACCACTTCCTAACAGTTATTAGTTATTGACTTGTTAATATGGGAATAGGTACCATCATCCTCATCATTCCAACTCCAATGGAAATCCTACATGATAATGCAACATGAAAGCAAAATCATCTGGTCCATTAATGTTGCAATATTATATTCACTTGGGAAGACATCCCACTGGAGCCAGTGGATTCACATCTGGGTAAAGATGTAGAGGGCTCAACTGTGACACACTTTGTACAATTTAACTGACAGACATTTCTCTGTTTGGACAAAATCTAGAAACGGAACTCACAACAGTACAGTCAGTCCTCTACATTTGTGGATTTGACATTCACAGATTTGATTATTTGCGAATTTCTCCAACCCCTTCCCCCTTACCTCAGGTACTTCCTTTTGAGGGGAAGCTTCCCTCATGGTGGCTCCAATCAAAATGTGAAGCTCTTTAAAAACCCACCTCCAGTCCTCCTCCTGCTCCACCAGTCACTGCCTGGCCAGCCAAGGACAACTGAAAGCCTGATTTCTCAGTATCACAAGCCCTCTCCCAAAGTCCTCCATACACCTAAGGAAGGAGACAGGCAAGAGAGAGGAAGTACAGGACCACTATGCCAACCATCTCCTTTCTCTGACTTGGTTTAGACCCTGGGTACCCACTCTCCCCACCTGTGCCTCAGCACCTCTCCCACAGGCAAATAAATTTTGATATTTGTGAATTTTTCATTCTTGCAAGGGTCCTGTGCCCCTAACCCTAGTGAATGTGGAGGACCAACTTTATTTCTTTTTTTTTCACTTGGTAGGTACACTAGCAAAACAGTTTGATCTAGATGAGAGCCATTGTTTGTTCTATTGTACATATGATATTTTTTCTGTAACAGATTTCTGTCAATTGGTTTAGTGGACTACCTATAAGGCAATAGCAATTTTGTTTGAATTTCAGTGTTTAAAGCTGCCACCACAATCCATTCTAAACAAACAGAGCTATCTTTAGACGACTATGGGCCTTTCTGCACTACACTGTTATGTGCTATTATGCTACATCCTACTGTTATTCTATTAACAAGACTGTTCTCTTCCAACAGGCCTTCCCAGACTAGTGCTCCGCCGCCTCCCACCAACTGTCCTCTTGTTCTTAATAGTTAATGTGTTTTAGGGGGTTTTAGATGGGTTGGTGGGTGGGGAGGATGGGTTATGTTTTAATTGCTTTTAATGTATTTGATGCACTGTTGTAGTACCGCCTCGATCCATCGGGAGAGGCGGGATGATATTATTATTATTATTATTATTATTATTATTATTATTATTATTATTATTATTATTATACATCCTATGGAATCCAGGGGCTTGAAGCTTAGGGAGGGGCATTTAGAATTTTCAGCCAGAGAGTTTTTTATCATCAGTAAACTACAAACCCCAGAATTCCACAGGCTTTTAAAAGTGGAGTAATAGCACTATAGCAGTACAAAGCAGAAAGGCCCTATACTTGTCAAATGAAGCCATAGATTTTTTTTTTAACAAAAATTAGATATAAATCTGAATTAGTGTTACTGAGTTTGAAGCAGTCACTGATCAAGAGCTTCCAGGAATACAGATGTGTATGTTGTAGCGTCCTTGCATCTCTATGATGAAAGCAATGTAATGCTGGCATTGTCAGTGCCAGGCAGTGGTCAGGCAGCAGCAAGGGAGCAGGTTAGAGGTGCAGGGCTTTAATGCAATCAAAACTCAAAAGTACAAAGTAAGCAGGCTTCTACACAGTCTTAACAGAAATAAACACAGGCTGTTAAAGTACATAAGGCAGGTTACTTCAGCAAGGCGAACAGGAGGACTGGTCTCAAGCGCAGTCAGGAACAAGGCACGGACAGCAGGACCACAGTTGACCAACAGTTGTTGCTCCATGCCTTCCCCAGCCCGGCACCTGCCTCAAATAGCCCTCCAAGCCAGGCACCGGCCAATCAGGCGTGGCCATGTGGCTGCCCTCCAAGCCAGGTGCCGGCCAATCAGGCGTGGCCATGTGGCTGAGGGCTCGCAGCTGTGCTGTGTCTCACAGCTGCGAGCTCTCTGCCCGTCGCCTCCTCTCCAGCAGGCGTCGAGACCAGCGAACAGCCTCCTTGGCTGCTGCCGCTGCTGGAAAGGAGGAGGCGAGGCGAAGGCATCAACCTCCTCCGGATCGGGGCTGCAGGCAGACTCCCAGGCCTCCCACGGATCGGGGCTGTGGGTGGGCGGAGCCCCGGGAGCAGGCCTGGGTCCCGCCCACCCCGGCAGGCCGGCCGACGTCGAGGGATCCGAGCCTGCAGCCTCGAGGTAAGTGGCTCCAGGCCCGGCAGCCTCTCCCGCGGCCGGCAGGCCCGCGCCGTCAGCCGCGGCGGCCTCCAGACAAGGCCCGTCAGCCACAGCGGCCTCCGCACAGGCCCCGTCGGCCGCAGCGGCCTCCGGGTAGGCCCCGCTGGCCGCAGTGGCCTCCGAGTAGGCCCCGTCGGCCGTGGCGGCCTCCGCGGAGTCTGCCACCACTTCAGCGGTGGCCTCAGGGGCAGCAACAAGCCCAGCCGTGCCCGTGCCCCTGACAGGCATTAGCTCAGCCAGCATTATCAGTGACAGCTGGAGTAGAAATTAGATGTGTCAGGTGATAGCCACAGGAAAATGTGAGAACAGCTCTGCTAGATCAGAAAAAGCCTATCTAGTTCAGCAACACATTTCCTCCATGGCCAATTAGTCGCTTAAGAAATCTTCAAGCAGGATAAATCCAGTTGTTAATCCTAAGTAGAGTAGACCCATTGAACTTATGGAACTTGTAGATTCAGTGGATCTACTCTAATTGTGACTAATAATTGAATTTGTCCTGCCTTAGGGACTATTAGTCTCTTTCCACATATTACCTTGCTCTGTCGTCTTCCAGTCACAATCTCGGCAGCACCTTTGCTAGGAAGAGAGTGCAATGGGAACTCTCCCCTCCACATCTGACAGCTCCCTGTGGAAGGGAGCGTGAGGGGCATCCCTTTTCCTTCCACAGCACAGTCAGCCTCCTTCCCATGCTGTACTGAGGCAGAAAACACCTCTATCGCACTTCCTGCCCTTCCGTATGGCAGGTACAAGTACAGGAGCATCACATGGTTGGGAGTCATTGATGGAGAAACTTCATCAATGATTTAGCCAGCGATCACACCAGCTGGCCATGGGAGAAGGGCAAGACCACTAAAACATCATGCAGAAGTGTCATTGTGGTCCCGCTCCTCTCTCTTCCCCATGCTGGAACACAGTTGTCATGCGGAAAGGGCTTTAGTCTTATGCCCAAGGCAATAAACCTCTTCCTTGGTAACTGGCATATACAGTAGCATATTGGCTCTGAACCTCCCCTTCCAGTGTTATTTCTCAATAACTGGAATATACAGTAGCATATTGGCTTTGAACCTGGACAGGCTGTATAACCATCTTGACTTATCCTCTATGCATTTATACAGTGCTCTTTAAAAGCCATTTAAATTGGGAAACTATTGCCACAGGCTGTAGTAATGATTTCCATAAATATGTGTTGTGTGAAGTACTTCCTTTTGATTATCCTAAGCCTTCCATCATTGAGCTTCACTGGATGTCTCCTAGTTCTAGTGATATGCATTTTCTACACAAACTTTTCTGAACCACAATCACACCCCTCACTTGCTTTTTTTCCCTTAAACCAAAAAAGCTCAAACATCATAGCCTTCCAACAGGTAAATTTATCGAACCTGAAAAAATATTATCTTCAAACAGAATTTAAATCATTATGCAAAGGTGCTTTTATTTTATATATAAAAGAGTTCTACCATGACTAAATTGCTGTTTGGTTAACAGCATATATAATCTATATAGTAGATGTATTTATATATTTATTTAATGCACCATCATGGCATAAAGCAAAATGACAACATTAGTTTTTATCTAAATAGGGAGAAATTTGTAGTCTTCTGTAAAATCTCCATTTAAAAAAATATAAAAAATAAAGAGATATAAAATACAATAAATTTCTTATTGTATGCGCTCAATAAATTGTATACGAATTAAACAGCTACTATAATTGTTTAATTAAGTCAGAGGATTGCTAATAAAATACAATGTCTTTATTCTGGCTCATTAGTATGATTTTGGCTCACTTCAGTTCCTAGTAATAATAGTTAACATCTGATGGCTCTACAAGTTTCCTAAATGAAATGAAACATTGATCTTAATCCAAGTTGCAGTATCCACATCAAAGCTTCTGTCACACACTTGGCAACTTTGTTAAAAGTTTCCTTGATAAAGGCCACAGGTTCAGTTACTACCAAAATTAATATAGCATTTCCATAGAACTGGAATGGAACTCCATGGTAATCTTATCCAGTCCTTGTACCAGTCCAGTATTCAGAAACCCTATTTTACCATGATGTGGCTCCTTCCTAAAGGAAACAGAAAACAATTTGTTACTTCTCTATCAACTCTTCATTCTCATGGGATAAACAGAAGAATTTCTGTTCACTTTGGGTCTTATATTGGGAGAAAGACAAGACATAAATAAAATAAAGGAAAGGAAAATAAAATTCTCTTTAACACTATATATCTTTAATCCATTAAAAAACACATTTATTTACTGCTGAAGCAATAATACCAGATGTACAGCAAGGGTAAGGAGGGCAAATTAATACGTATGTTTGAGCATAGCACAATACGGTGCAGGTCATAGTATGCTGGTGCAGGATTTCACCACAGGATTAGCTTCCTGTCTGACCATGATACTGATTGTTTCATGCAGTAATGGCTCATGGGCTGAGCAGGGGGAAGCACCTCAGCCTACAAGCTGCATGAGTTTTTCTAGGTTTCTCATCTAAAATATGGACATGCACATTCATTTCCCTCTTTGCAAATGTTAAAACTGAACATTGAGTAGTTTTGACACTGAATTCAAAATGAAGACTAAGAGGTCACCTTTCTATATAAACAGAGCTCTGGAAAGTTGCTTTTTAAAACTGTAGCTCCCAGTATCTGAGCATCTGAGAATCTGAGCAGAATCATGAGCAGTGATCATGCTGCTGAGGGATTCAGGGAGGTGTAGTAAAAAAAAAAAAATACTTCTCAAGTTTGAAAGGTGTTATATGAAAACTGAATGTGTTAAGGGAGAAAAAGCCAGCATTGTGGTTATCATTGTACCATAGAAGCCATTGGACTGTTGGTGACTCTAGGTGATATACATGGGAAAAGTGTTAACATTAATTAATGTTTTATTTCACATTCCTGTTAACCTTGCCATGTTGGCAATCAGAGAACAAAACATGTTTGCAGCTGTTTGTGCGTGTGTGAGGGAGAGGGGAACATTTTTAACAAAACATTGTATATTTCTTTTTTAAAAAAAAAAAAGTAAGGCTGTATAAGAGCTGTTGCAATTTTTAGGAAGTAATTTAAAAAATTAGATATGTCTCTAAGCCAGTGGTTCTCAACCTTTCTAATGCCGCGACCCTTTAATACAGTTCCTCATGTTGTGGTGACCCCCAACCATAAAATTATTTTCCTTGCTACTTCATAACTGTAATTTTGCTACTGTTATGAATCGCGCCAAAGGGGGCAGGAGGACGCGAGCGCGTGGCTCGCACTTGCGCATCACCACCAAAGAGGGAATGGAGCCTAAGACCATCAGAAATATGTATTTTCCAATGGTCTTAGGCGACCCCTGTGAAAGGGTCGTTCGACTCCCAAAGGGGTCGCGACCCACAGGTTGAGAACCACGGCTCTAAGCTGAATTTGCAGGATTTATGCTTCTATGGGTCTCCCTCTTTGCCTCAGCATAATGATAGCAAACAAACAAACCCTTCAATTTTTCATTGAGGTCCAAAAGACCAACAAAAATGGTATGGCAGTCCTTGCATTAAAGAACCTATGTAATGATAGACCACAGAAGGCAATAGGTCTTTTCACCCATTAGAAAATAAATCCAATCTTAGAAAATGGTAAAGTTGAGGCATTACTTAATCCTACACATATTCAGGAAAAGTGAATATGGCCTTCAATAGGTTTTTAATATAAGTCTTTAGAACAAGGATGCACTACTCAAATCACCCTCAGGTTGCTATTTATGCAAGGTGCTAGGAAAAGAAGCAGACCTTCTTGATAGCTGTTCTAAACAGAGCGAACCAAGAGATAACGAGCAGTGTCAGTACTATTCCCTTATAGCTGGTTATATGGAGGAGTGACCCAAGATATCTAGCTGTCTGAGGCAATGGAAAAAATTCCATACAATCCAACTGTCCCGCGGTCTTTTAACAACTATTATCCAGTATCCTATCTTCTCTTTTGGGGCAAAATGACTGAGAAGACAGTTGCCTTCCAACTCCAGACAGTCTTGGATGATACAGATTTTCTAGACCCATTTCAAACTGGTTTCAGAGCAGGATACAGAGTTGAGACTATTATGGTGACCTAAGTGGATGATCTTTGCCTGAGCATCAACAGAGGGAGTGTGTCCTTGTTCGTGTTTTTTGACCTCTCAGTGGCATTTGACACCACCAACCATGGAGTCCTTCTGGAATGCCTGAGGGGTTAGAAATATAGGGCACGGTGCTTCATTGGTTTTGGTCCTATCTCTCACATAGGTTCCAAACAGTAATGCTTGATGGTAAATGCTCCTCTAAAAACCCACTGTTATATGGCATAATGCAAGGTGTTATTCTATCCCCAACGCTGTTTAATATGTATATGAATCTCCTAGGAGAAAACATCAGAAGGCATGAGGCAGAGTGCTATCAGTATGCTGGTGATACTCAAATATACTTCCCCAAGCCTTCAAAAATAGTATTAGCTAAGGATAGTGTCTCTCCTCTGAATGAATGCCTGGAGAGGGTAATGGGCTTGATGAGCAAAAACAAACTGGCCAAGGTACAAAGTGTTGATTGTTACTTTTAAAGGTCTTCATGGTTTGGGTCACCTCTATAATCCACCCCATCTGTGCACTCAGGTCTTTTGGAGGACATTTATTTCAGTTATCCAGGACTAGGCTGACATCTTTTAATCAGAGGATTTTTACTTCAGCCACCTCCAAATTGTGGAATACCCTGCCAGAAGAGATTTGACAGCTGGATATACTGTCTAGCGCGATTATTCCACTTTCAACCTCCTAGGGAATCCTGGGATTTGCAGCTTCGAGAGGGGCCAGCATTAAAGACAAATCTCTTCTGGCAGGTCTATCCAGATGGTTTTTAAATTATGGATTGATTTTTTAAATTATCTTGTGCTTTTTAAACTGATGTTAATGCTCTTTTAACTATTTATGTATTTTTAATTCATGTACATGTTTTTAACTGTGTTATGTGTCTATGTGTTGCTGTATTTTAATCTCTTGTTCCTTGCCTCAGTCTATAGAGAGAGGCAGGTGAGAAATAAATATTATGATGATAATGATTAACAAATGAGACAAAGCAGGAGGTAGGGGATTTCTGGAGACTGTATAAACAGCTGCTCCAAAGCAGGCTGCAGCAGTAAGGGCCAGCAACATAACAGGAGAGGGGATTATTTCTTTTCAGGGCAGTGCTCTTGCTCTGACATTCCTTCCCTCTTCCTCCCTTCCTGAAGAAGAGAGTCCAGGCCCTGAAATCTCTATTGCTCTATGGGAAGCTGTACAAAATGGATCACTAGGGCCATTTCCACACTAGATTGTTACAGTTTTTATTATTCCACTTTCAACATCCTATGGAATCTTGGGGTTTACAGTTTAGGGAGGGGTCTAAGCTGCAAACTCCAGGGTTCCATAGGATGTTGAAAGTAGAGTAATAGCAGTATTATCTAGTGTGGAAATGGCCTAGGACATCCTTTGTGCACCCACATATTAAAGGATGCCAGCCCTAATACTAATCTTTCATTTTCAGGCTTCTTTCATTGGGGCTTGTTCTTCCTCTGCTCTGGTAGCAAAGGCAGAGTTGCGATTGCATATTCATCACATTGACATGACATGAGGAGTAGACTGTTTTTAATTGTAGG